>CM060305.1:100776750-101111750 GCA_030674185.1 Monoplex corrugatus | reverse complement strand
CTTAAGCCAAGGATCACATACCCGACAGAAGGAGTGTGCGTGCACTAGCTCAGCATCTTGTGTGTGTTGTGTATATACACGTAGGTGCGTGTGTATATGTGTATGTGTGCGCATATGTGCGTGTGTGTATGTGCGCTTACGCACATTATTTATGTTTCTGTGAATACCTGTATTTATTTACATTATTGGGCTCTTCTTCTTCTTTTTTTTTTTTTTATTACTATGTTTCCTGATATGTGTTTTTATTACATGTTCACGTTCTCCTGCTGACGAAACATCAGGGAAGTTTTGTTGTTTTTCTCCTGATTTTTTTTAATTTGTTCTGTGTTGTTTGCTATTTGTTCTTTGTTGTCTTACGTTTACATTTGACTAGTTGGCCGAAAACTTGCGCCTTTCGAGCATGAAATATGCATTCTGATTCTATTTTCGCGTTTGTCTGGTTCCTATTTGCTTGAACGCTGGCGTCACTTTTGTTTTCATTTTGTAATACATATTAAATATGACAGCAGAATGTAATAACGTTTTCTTTGACAGACAGTTAGATTTTATAGAGATGGAAGATCTTCTGCAACACTTTTCTGATCCGAACATAATGGACATCAAAATGGGCAAAAGGTAAGCATCTGTCCTCTTTGTATCAATGTTTTTCCTGTTTTTCTTTTTACCGTTTTGATGTAGTTGTTGTACAACATTTCAAATACCTTGGGTCATACAAGTCAACTGATGCCACATGTAGCAAAGACATTAAAGCAAGAACTGCCCAAGCCAAACAAAGAATGGTCCATCTTACTAACATTTGGAAAGACAGATATTTAGGAAATGAGCTCAAACTTAAAATACTACGAACACTAATTTGGACCTTTGTGGCATATGGACGTGAAGGATGGACTCTTAAAGCTGCAGATGAAAACAGAATCAAGAGTGCAGAGACGTGGTTCTACAGAAAAGACTCCTAAGAACAAGCTGGACTGAAAGACGAACAAACCTACGCATTTTGGAAGAACTGAACAAACAACCTGAACTTTTTGGTCTGGTTAGGAAAATGAAAATGAAATACTTTGGACATGCTATGAGACATCAGAGCTGCCATGTAATGAAGACTGACTGTGTGACCCAGGGCAAAATAGAGGGCAAGAGACGACAAGAAAGACCGCCGACTTCCTAGGTAGAGAACACAGCCAAGTGAACGAAGTTGCCAAAAGGTGAAATCTACAGGACTGTGGACAGAAGGGATGGAGACAACTGACGGGGCATGCATCAGCGGCTATCATCAAGAATGATGTCGCCGACAGGTGGTGTGTGTGTGTGTGTGTGTGTGTGTGTGTGTGTGTGTGTGTGTGTGTGTGTGTGTGGTGTGGTGTGTGTGTGTGTGTGTGAACGTGTTTCATATGCAACCCAAGACTAATGTAAACTTTAAAACGAAGTGCAAATTAGACTTGTATACATAACTGGGTTAATATTTATGTTGAGTTGACGATAATCAGTGTATATAGCAGTAGAAGATCAGGTTAAAATTTTCGGGCAGTATCACCTATAAATACAGTTATCTGGTGGGCATTACATTTATCCTCCAATTTCATCAAATCAACCTGCAGAATTTCTTTCAGACCCCGAAAACCACAGGTTCAGTCGGGATTTTCACTGATGCCGGCACTTTGGGAGGCAAAATGTTGTAGTTCGCTTGTTTTCAAAAATATCATTCAAAAATTAAAAGAGGCTTATATGTTACAGGGCGACATTAAAATCACTTCCGTTTTCAGAATGAATGCTTAGTTATGTCACTTTGATATTGTACTTGATGTAAACAAAATAGATGGCTCCTTTTCTTTTATTTAAAGAGTTCGGTTGGACTTGCTTGACAGACGTCTGTTTAGGCAAGATACAAATGAGCATTTTTTTAAAACCCAGTGAATGAACCTTGTTTTGGTTTGGGTTCCGGCTGGTATGAAATGTTCATGTCTGGGTCAGTCCCTTGCCTGTCAGAGAACCAGTTTGCATAAGACATGTTCGAGATGGCGTTAAGCTATGCCATTGTGAATTGTCTGCTGTTATGATGGCCTATCACCGAGAGAGGCCAGGACTGCAGTCCCGGCGAGTATTAACGTTAGCTTTAGTTTTAGGTCTGGGTTTCTGTCATTTTCGTTTTAGAACTTGTCATGTATTTCATGATCTAGGCTGTGACCTAGTTTGCATGGTTTTGACATTATGAATATCTCCCCCATATTTCCCACTGAGAAAAGAACTAGAAATGTTCAACTACTGGCCTGTTTATTTTAAAGATGTGTGTATTGTCCTGTAATGTGAATAATGTGCTGTAGTTGGACAAGGGAATGGGTTTTCTAGGGTAAGGAGAACAACAGAATGGAACCATCAGAGCAAGCAAAACAAACTCGATTCTTTCAAGTAATAGATTACACCATAATACTCACTTTGTTACATGCGATCGTGAACTGTGAGAAAACACAATTGCAAAAACACGAACAAGTTTAACAACAGCTGTGAAAACTATAGCATGAATATGAGCATCAGCAAGACAGATGTTAAGTTTGTAGGACGAACACCAGACAAACTGGACACAAATGGCAAACACTTCACCAAAATTTTGAATTTAATACTTGGGAAGTTTATGTACCAAGGATGGAAAAGTGAACTGAAAAATAGAGTACAAGAGTCCAAAACGAAATGGTTGTGAACTACCGACTTCCACCCCTTCTTAAACATGTAGGGATCGCTGCAGACACAGAGTCCCGGCTGATCAGTAAATCTTTGTACTCACACTCACTTACGAGAGCCAGACCTGGACATTAAACAAAACACTTGAGAGAAAGTTCACAGCCTGTGAGATGAGATGTCTCAGAAGAACAGCAGACAAGAGGAAAAGAAACAATAGAGACTATGAGATCTGAAAGATGGTTGGAACAATACATTTGTGATACGTGGCCGGAAATGGTTGAAAACTCTTTCTCTCTGTATGTCTCTCTTTCTTTCTCTGTCTCCTCTGTCTCCTGTCTGTCTCCTGTCTGTCTGTCAGTTGTCTCTTTCTGTCTTTCTTTCGCACACAGCTAAAGTGGGCGGATAGAACTTACCTCATAATTCTAAACCAGATGCTAATGAAATGTTAGTGAAATGTATCACGCCTTCTGCAACAGTCTGGCCAAGCTACAACCTGTGGTTTCAAATAGTACCAGCCTATTGGTTCCAAATCAAATTACTAATCACTCGGAATCCTTAAGTAAAGAGCTGAAGTCTTGTGTGTTTCATTTGGTGTTGTGTGCTAGAGGAGAATAGCAAGAGCAATGAAAGGTAAGTGTTTTTTCTACTATTCTTCTATTTAGCACTGTCAGAGTTACTTGCGATTACAGCAGCATTAGGATAATTGTAACATTAACCTTTGAAAAAAAAACACACAAAAAAACACCAGTCCTTAAAGCACTGAAAATGTGTCGCCACACTTCTCACTATGTATTCTTAGTAAAAATAACTCCACAATTAGTAAAAATAACTCCACAATTCCTACTTTATCTAGCTAGCCAGATGTTTTAATTATACTTTGTCTAGCATATCTGGTGAGTCTAATGAGAGGAAACCAGATTTGATTGTCTGTACGTAGGTGTGTGTGTCTGTACATTTTGTACGCTATATAAACATATTGTCACTTTGAAATCTAGATCTCCTCTATCTGTGTCTATCTCCTCTCTCTCTCCTGTCTGTCTGTCTGCCTGTGTGTCTGTCTATCTGTCTGTCTCTCTTTCACACACATAACCAAAGTGGGCAGATATAACTTACCTATAATTCTAAATCAAATGCCAATGAAATGTTAATGAAATGCATAACGCGAACTGCAGTAGCCTGGTCAAGCTACAACATGTGGTTTCAAATAGTACCATCCTTTTGTGTTGTTTCATCATCTTCTGCATCGATGTTGATTGGTGTATTTGTAAGCACCTGTATATTTGTGTGTTTCTTTTTTGTTGTTGCTGTTGTTAGTGTTGTTATCGGCCATCATGCTGTGTGGATATTAGTGTGTATGAATATATGTATGTGTGTTTGTATCTGTGTGCATGCGTGTGTGTATGTGTGTATCTACGATTATCTCTCAATTTTTACTTGTTTACTTATCTGCATATGTATTTATTTATTAACTTATCCATTTCCTCTTTTCCTTCCTCGAAAGTAGACAACAGACTGGCGGGGCTATGATAAGGAAATATTGTTTTCATCTTGTTGATAGGCAGCAGAAGCTTTGCGCATTGAATTTGGGGGAGGGGGGGGGGCTTTTTGTGATTTGAGACAAGTTTATACTGAGTGGCTAGTTGTGTTTTGATTCAGACCTTTAATTATTTATCTATTTTATTCATCTGTTCTTGTCTTTGACGTTAAGATACACATATACACACGTCATTTACATGTAAGCAAGACTCTTGCAATGTTCAGACTGATACAATTTTAATATAAGATAAAAAAAAAAAAGGTAGGCCAGGTAAAACATAGGCTAGGTAGGACCTCAGAACCTGGCCAGCTCATGGGTTTATGTGCAGGCTTAAGGATTTTGCCATGATCGTTCTTTGATCTTCTCCATAACATGGCACCTGCAGCGTTAGTATATGGAATTCATTCCAAGTGCAGAGACATCATCTTCTGAAACTGAAACTGTAGGTAAGCAACTATGATATCAATATTGGGAGCTTGGGTGAACAGGTAAGTCTTTGACTGTGACTCGAAATGCGAAAGGGTGGGCAGATCTCTCAGATCAGATAGCATAAACAGATGTCATGATGAAACTGAAAGCAAGGTCAGCAGCTGAATTCAGATTGCATTTTGGCACCATCAGCAAAAGCTTGTTGTTTTGAGGATTGAATAGTGCACATATTGTTTAATATATACAGAGGCGATCTGAAAGGTGCGGTGATGAAGATCCGTCCTAATGACGATATGCAAGGCTTGCAGTTTTGTACTGTTAATGAGATCTGAATCAAAGTGACAACCAGCGTTCAAGCAAATACGAGCCAGAAAAACACAAAAATAGATGTAGAACGCGTATTTAATATAACAAAACAAGACATGCGCAAAATTTCGGCCAGCTGGCCTTTGTCAAGTGTATTCAAAAGACAAAAAGAGTAAATGCACAACATTTAGGACACAAACAAGTAGACAACTTACCATGCACAGTGTCCTGGCAGAAGAGCTCCCAGAATGGAATATTGTTATACACCATACACAAGAGGCCAAGAAGTAGACAGACTTACCATTTGCAGTGATAGATTGGGAGCGCTCACTGACATAAGAGACAAACCTTTTTAGGGTGATGCCCTGAACCCCAAATGCAGTTTCTGTTCTATTCTGGAAAAAGGAGTGATCAAGCGTTTCAGATCAAGCAGAGAAAATGCTCGTTGCACTTAAAAGTCGGTGGAAGAGGAGGGATGTCATGTGTTGATACAATACAACACTCAAGAACTCTCTTTCTGATGTTAATTGTTGGGCGGACATTTGTTGGTAAGAAAGCTTTTCATTTTCTTGAATGCTGCTTTAGCTTGGCCGATTCTGCTGGCCATTTCTGAAGTGCATCTGCTGCATTCTTCTAGGTTTCTCATGATGGATTTGCTGTAAAATGAAAACAAATCTGGTGACAGAACACAACCCTGCCTGAACCCTGTTTTGATATTTTGGAAAGAGCTTATATAGTTTTCTGTTCTCGCTGCTGCTGTCTGTTCTCAGTACATATTTCTGATTGTCTTAAATCTTTTCCATCAATATTGAGCCTTTCTAGCTGGTTGATCGATTCTTCGTGTCTTACCCAATCGAAAGCCTTGGTATAATCAACAAAACATAAATATAAATCCTTATTCAAGCCGACTAAGGATTTGTATATTTATGCTATGATAGTTCTTGGGATGTCTATGACATTAATATTTTTTTTCCCTTCGACAAATCCACACTGTTCGTCTAGTTTGTGTTTTGATTCTGCTTGTCAGGTCGCAGTCTGGGTTCTGATTTGTTCTTGCCAAGCCTTGACTGGGATTATCGTTTTGGAACCAGGGTTCTTTTTCGTGGCCCACATGGTTGCCTTGGTTACAGGTGGAGTTTCAGGGATGCTCTCTTGGTGGTCAAGGGAGTCTAATTTCTGTTTTGGGAAATGTTTCTCGGTAGGGCTTGTTCCCCTTGCTGTTTTTCCTCATGTGTGTGAAGATTAATCTGTAGGTCTGTGTTTCAAGGGGCGAGTCACTCTCTGTTTCTTTTGGGACTTGTGAATCACGCTTTTCAGGCGGATTCGGTGGATTGTGGGGCCAACCTGAGTTCAGGTCTGATTTTTGAGTTCTTGTTATACTGGCTTGGAAATTTCTAGTCAGTTGTTGTGTGTCTGTGTTTCGGAAAGGGTGTTAGTCCTTTTCTTTTTTTCTGCCTCCGAGATAATCTTGTTACTCGGTAACAGGTTATAAGTGAACTTAAGATGTAGTTCTGGTTCACTTTCGAGATTATTCTATGTTTCTATGTTCACCCTGTAGTCCAGTTGAGTGTACTTGGCAAGGGTGATGTGGCGTCTGTACCAGTTTGTGCTGTTCCGTGCTGTTCCAATTTCTATGTTGTTTGAGGAGCGGAAAACTTCTGGTGGAGACCAGTATGGTTCTGACTCTTTGGAGAGGTGAGGAGTTTTGAATTCTGTGTTTATGGAAGGGTGTTAGTGCCTCTTCCTCGAGATAACCTTGTTAATTGGTAACAGGTTATAAGTGAATTTAAGATGTAGTTCTGGTTCACTTTCGAGATTATTCTATGTTTTCTATGTTCACCTTGTAGTCCAGTTGAGTGTACTTGGCAAGGGTGATGTGGCGTCTGTACGAGTTTGTGCTGTTCTGTGCTGTTCCAATCTCTATGTCGATTTTTCCATGTTTTCTATGTTTTCTATGTTCACCCTGTAGACCAGTTGAGTGAACTTGGCAAGGGTGATGTGGCGTCTGTACCAGTTTGTGCTGTTCTGTGCTGTTCCAATCTCTATGTCGTTTCGAGGGAGTTGCGTTGTTGGTCGTTGTGTGGTGGTGTGTTGTTCGCGTTTATGGTTTAATTTCTGGTTTCCCTAGGTTCCAAACTGGTTTGAGAGGCTTGCCCAACCGGTTTGTGTAGCGTCGTAACGTAGGTTTGGGTCAGGATTTATTCGTCGTCGTTGAGATGTAAATTCGCGGTTATTTTCGATTCTCTGCGCTTTGGGTTGTTGATTAGGCCTGGCGTTGTGAATCCAAGCCGTGAGGTTAAGATAACCAATTTAATTTACTGATAATAAGTACATTGGGCTGTTTACCGTTTGGGGATAAACGTAGAGGAACTTACCGTTTGGAGATAAGGTTATGTGTGTTGTGTGGCAGACTGACAAACAGTTGACGAGGAAGTTAAAATGGATATTGTAACTTTATTATTGAGTGCCAGTATGAGTGTGTGGCTATTTTTAAGGGCCTGTTGATGTTTTGTATTTTGGGCCCATGTCGTGGTTACTTTCTATGTATGGTTTTATTTCATGAGATTCTACTAGTGTGTGCGTTGTGATGGGTAACGAAATTACCTTCATATAAAAATAAAATTTGATCAGGGCTAAGTTAAATCATTTGCCTTGCTTTGGGCAACACGATGGTTACTTATACCTGATTTTAAATTCACTTCGATTGAGAGTTAACAAAACTTTTGGGTATTGGAATTGTTACCTTCGTGTATTCATAAACTTTTGTCAGGTCTAAGTTAAATCATTTACCTTGCCGTGTGCAACGTGATGGTTACTTATACCTGATTTCAAGTTCATTTCGGTTGACAGTTCAACAAATTTTGAAGGGTTTGTTTTTTGTTCTTTTTTTTGTATAATAGTGCCCTTATCTCTTTGAGATGCCCCGTGTATGATTTTGTGTGTATTTTTTGAAATGCCCCATGGATGACTTTTTGTGCAACGTAACTGTTGAGATGCACCGTGGATGATTTTGGGTATCTGTTTGACATGCCCCGTGTATGATTTTTTCTTTTGTGTATGTGTCCAGTGAATAATTTTGTTTAAGATATACACTTATGTTAATGTAATCTGTGAACTCCTGTATTGTTGGATGACACAACTATTAAATATGGGTGAATGAAAGAATAGTTTTGTTGACCATTACTGTGTATTGGGGCGATAAGTAATTAGGTTTGTAAATTCTGTCTATCCCTCTTAGCAAGATCAGGTCTTAGCGAGCCTGACACTGCTCCTTGTCCTCTTCACGATTATTCTTAATAGCATTTTTGTTACATGACTCATCAAGCTGATTGTACGGTGGAGTTCGCATTCTGTAGCCCCTGCTTTCTTTAGAAGTGCAATGAAAATTGATTTTGACATATCTTTGGGGATTTTTCCAGTGTCATAAATTTTGATTTAGGAAGACTTATTTTTTCAACACCAAATTCTTCTAGGGCCTCAATCATTTCTGTAATAATATTATCTGGTCCTGGGGCTTTTCCTGGTTTCAACTTTCTCAGTGCTGCTCTAATTTTAAAGTTCATTATGGGTGGTCCATCAACGTGTTTATTATGTTTTTCGTTTCTGTAATCGTTGAAAAGGTCCATGATAAGCGTACCATCTTTCGATTTTGAGCAATCAGTGGATGTGGCATGTCTTTTTCCCTAGGGCAATTTCTTAAATACACTACGCACAAAAAGTTAAGGATCACTTGCACAAAAATTCATAACTTTCAAAATAAGAAAGCCAATGCGTTGAAGTTTGTCAAACATTTAATTCCATGCTTTAGTGATAACGATACACAATTGCCTTCAATTTCGAGCAATCGTTTGTGTACATTTGATCAAAGTGGGTACGTATCGAAATTTGATTTCCCAAAGTCATTGAAATCACAATACAGGGCATTCTGATGCTCCCAAAAGTTCAGTAATGCGTGTAACCGCCATGGCTGTTCTGGCACTTGACGCAGCGAGTCCTCATCGAGTTGACCAGGTTGGTGAAGATCCTCTGTGGAAGCGCCTGCCACTCAGCCTGCAGCATCTGGTAGAGGTGTTGGGCATCCCTGGGAGGGGGGTGGTTGCTCCTCACTTTGCGATCCAGCTCTTCCCAGAGGTTCTCAATCGGGTTGAGATCGGGATTGCATGCTGGCCACTCCATTCTGTTGACTCCAGACTGCTGCAGGAAGCCGTTGACCACCCTTGCCCTGTGGGGGCGAGCGTTGTCATCCTGGTAGACAGCCGTCGGTCCCATCTGCTGCAGTGTAGGCACAGCCAGCGGTCGAAGGATCTCATCTTGGTATCAGAGGCCAGTCAGGTTACCCTGTACATGATACAAGGGTGTTCTGTGGTAAAGGCTGAAGGCCCCCCAGACCATTACAGAACCTCCACCAAAGGCCACCTTTTCTTGGACAGTGGTGTCAATAAAGCGTTGCCCTGGGCGCCTCCAGACCCTCAGTCGGCCGTCGTTGTGGTTCATGGTGAAGCGTGATTCATCACTGAACAGGACCTGGGACCATTGCTGACGTGTCCACCTCACGTGACGTCTGCAGAAGGCGCGGCGTGCTGCCCTATGGGCTGGAGTTAAGCGTGGCCGTACAGCTGGGCGACGAGAACGGAGGTTAAACCCATGAAGGCGGTTCCATATGGTCTGCTGGCTGATGTTGATGTTAGTAGCCACCCTCAGCTGCCTTCGAATGATGCTGGAAGAGGCTGTTCTTGTCTGCAGGGCTTGTCGTTCAATGAGACGATCTTCACGTGGGTTTGTCTTCTTCGGTCGACCAGATCTGCGTCTTTCATGGACCCTCCCAGTGGCTGTGAAGCGTTGAATCAGTCTGAATGACCGAGATGGACACCTGAAGTCGCCTGGCCACTTCTCGCTTGGGAACACCATCTTGGAACCATGCAACAGCTCGTCCCCTCTCAAACTCGCTCAATTTTTGTCGTGGAGGCATTGTCAGATCAGGCCTACTACTGGTGGAATGTCTTCTTATAAAGCCAAGCAAGAGACAGCATCTCGCACATAAACAGAAGTGCTTGCACGTGCATAATGGTTTTTCCATCTGGCTTGTGCAATGTGTTCAGGCAGAACGGTCCAAAACAAGGTCCTTTTTCGCAAGTTTCCGCTTTTTCCGTTTGCGGCCAAGCTCAGTAGTAGAGAATCCCGTGCAATTTTCGCACTAACACAACATCGCCCACTTACAGCTGAACAAGAATTCATAACAATTTGGCTGGACTGAGAAATAAATAACAGTAGCGAACTGAGTTTATTACGCACCTGTTTTCTCATAGTGATCCTTAACTTTTTGTGCGTAGCTTACTTGTGTACATACGTTCAGTATCAGTTTTGTGGGGGCTTTGCATAACTAGCCACTAAGTATAAAACTTGTCTCGCATCACAGCAATCCCCTCAATCAATACACAAAACATCCGCTCCCTAGCAACAAGATGAAAACGGTATTTCCCTAATCATAGCCCCTCCAGTCTGTTGTCCACTTCCAAGGAAACAAAATAAAATAAACAAAATAAAATAAAATGAAATGAAATGAAATAAAAATAAGATAGAATGAAATGAAATTAAATAAATTAAAATAAAATATATACAAAAATTATAGGAATACGGAGACAAGTAAGAAATTGGAAATAATAAATAACAGTAAATAGACACACGCATACAAACAGATATGCACGCGCGCGCGCACGCACGCACGCACACACATCACACACACACACTTTTATACTCATTTATACCCACAGAGCGTAATGGTCAACAACAGTGGAAGAAAAAGAAAAACACGCACGCACACACGCACACACGCACACACGCACACACTGCACACACGCACACACACGCACATTCATACATACACACTTATACCCACACAGCGTAATGGTTAACAACAATGGAAGAAAAAGAAACGCACACACACACACACAGACACACACACCGAGACACAGACACAGACAGACAGAAACAGACACACAGAGAGAGAGAGGGAGAGAGAGAGAGAGCACTTACATGTATGCATACATACGTACATACATACGTACGTACGTACATACGTACATACATACGTACGTACATACGTACATACACACATACATAAATACACACACACACACACACACACACACACACACACACACACACACACCACACACACACACACAACTCACACTCACACACACATGATAATGAAAATGTTTGATCACGTGGGATTTTAATGCCCATTCTTCATTCTGGGACAAGGACTGCCAATATGTATCTAACAATCGTTTTGTTGAAAATGTTGACTCTGGTTTGATATGTTAAATGACGGTCGAATAACTAGAATTCCAGAAAATCCTAAACATAAGGCTTCTGCCATTGACCTAACTTTATTATCACCTGACCTCGTCATCCTAATTGCATGTGGGATGTTACATCCGACTCCCTTTGAAGTGATCACTTCCCACTTGTCACAGTTAAAAATGAACCGTTTGATAACGCACCGGAACAAGACGACATTATACTTAGATATATGTACAACCGTGCGAACTGGGTAAAATACTGTAAGATTTTAATGGGGAAAAAATTGCACGTTTAATGAAAGCGACAATGTTAATGATATATGTTCACACTTCACAAACACTCTATATGAGGCGGCAAACAATACCATTCCTAAGAGGAAAAATGTAAACAAATAGTTGGTGGAATCAATTATGCGAAGAAGCGAAGAATGAAAAAAAAAAAAAAAAAAATGTGTAAACTCTATTTAAAAACTAAATCTTTAGAAGGCCATTACGATATAAAAGTTGAAAAAGATTCAATCAAACAAAGTTATAGCCCAAGCCAAAAAGCACTATTGGTCAGAATTTTGCTCTCAACAAATTTTCGGGCCTAAAGATCTTCCTGAAATTTGGAATGTCAGGGAAATGAAAAATGGTTTTCATTTACCACAGTTTCCTATTAAGATTAAAGATAAGACGACTTTACTTCGTCATCTGAGAAAGCTGGAGAATTTTGTACAGTTCTTTTTGAGAGCAAGTTCTTTTTGAGAGAAGTAATTCCAGTAGCTTGTCTACTCCAGTAAGGGAGAAAAGACGGAAAATGGAAGTCTCAGAGGAATGCTCAGATCCTGCCCTTTATAGTTATATGTACATAAGTTCAAAAGTTTATTCAAAAGAGCTTAAAGGTGCCCTTCTCTCGTTGAACAACAAAAAATCGGCTGTAGGACTGGATGGCGTTTCATATACCCTTTGAAATCATTTACCAGAGAAACGGATTAAATAATTACACAATATCATACTAAAATGCTGGAAAAGTGGTCGCTTACCTGACATTTAGAGGACTTCGATTGTGTTCATCATCATCATCAGGTGCCTTGCCACATGGCGTTGGCGATCATGGCCTTCCATCTGTTTCTATCTCTTGTTGCCTCAAGCACCTCTTCCACCCTCTTTATCTTCAGCCACTCTGCAAGTCCGTCCAATATCTTCTCCCTGGGTCTACCTGGTGCTCTTTCCCTTCAGCTTTCCCGTTGTAACCAGGTGCTCCAATTCCCCTTTCCTCATAAAATGGCCTATAAATGTTGCCTGTCTTTTCCTAATCTTCCTTATGAATGATCTTTTTGTGTCTGCCTCCTTCAATATTGTCTCGTTTGTTTTCTTTGCTGTCCATGGAACTCTCAACATTTTTCTTAGAAACCACATCTCGGCTGCCTCAATCTTGTTCTGGCTTTGCTTGTTGACTGTCCACGCCTCACAACCGTATAACAGTATTGGTTCTATATAACATTCAAGGACTCTCTTCCTGATGTTAATTGATTTGTTGGTAAGAATGCTTTCATCTTCTTGAATGCTGTGTTGGTTTTTTGCTGATTCTGCTGGCTATTTCTGATGTGCATCTACCGTCTGGTGACATGGTCGTTCCCAGGTATTTAAACTTATCAACCTGTCTCAAGGTTGTGCCGTTTGCTGTTATTTTGCATGAGGGGATTTCATGTTTTTTACTGATCACCATGACTTCAGCTTTCCTACTGTTTAGTTCCAACCCCATACCTTTGCTTTCTATTTCTAGTATATTCACAAGGTTTTGTAGGTCCCTTTCATTTTCTGCAATTAGCACGGTGTCATCTGCGTATCGAATGTTATCATTTTTCCTCCAGCCTTTAATCCAGGGTCTTCCTCTAGGTTTCTCATGATGTTTTCGCTGTAAAGTGAAAACAGATATGGTGACAAAACACAACTCGACTCTTCTTTTGATGTTTTGGAAAGAGCTTATATCGTTTTCTATTCTCATTGCAGCTGTTTGTTCCCAATACATATTTCTGATTATTCATAGATCTTTTCCATCAATATTGAATCTTTCTAGTTGGTTGATCAATTCTTCATGTCTTACCCGATCGAAAGCCTTGGTATAATCAACAAAGCATAAGTATAAATCCTTATTCATCCCGATTGTGTTACCTATACTAAAAGCTAATAAACCCCTCTCTGATCCAGCCAGTTACAGACCTATCTCGCTTACATCCTATGTTTCAAAACTAATGGAAAAAATTATATTGAATCGACTGAATTACTTTTGTGAGAAAAATAATATACCTATTAACCAATCTGGGTTGAAAAAAGTGAATCAACAACAGACCATTTAGTCAAATTAACAAATCAAATGAAAAATCAGTTTGCTGGCAGGCGCGACTTTTGTTGAAATTAAAACATATTGATTTCAGAGGTAAACTTTATTATTCTATCAAAGCATTTATAAGTGACCGAAGGATAGCAGCTAGAATAGGTAATACTCTCAAAAACGATCTGCAAACATGGGAATTCCACAGGGTTCCGTAATATCTCTCCTATTATTTAATATTTTGATCTATGACCTGCCAACACAAGTCTCAAACAGTGGAAACGTAGCTCAGTACGCTGATGATATAGCAATCTGGATGAATGTTTCGGTGAAAAGGCAGTCTTGCTTAAGAGAAATAAAATGCATTAAAAAGATGTATGAACGTGAAATTGATCATATTTCCACTTGACAGTTAACGGTCTGGAAATATCCAATGAAAATACACACATGATGCTTTTTAATAGTGGTCTCAGTCCTAAAGAGGTAGGCCTCCCTACCGTTATTTAAAGGGAGTACACTGGACTTCTAGTTTACAGTGGAAAGAACATATCGATGCCTTGTTATATAAAGGTATGAAAAGCTATAACTTAATGAAAATTATTAGTAGACCTTCATTGGGACAGGACACTAAAACGTTACATTTTGTAACAAGCTTTAGTCAGATCGGAGTTAGCTTATGGCCAAGAGGTCTATTTTTCAGCTCCAAAATGATGTTTGAAAAAAACTTTAAAGCTTGGATAGTAAAGCTGTTGAATGTGCTCTTGGGGTACTGGTGTATACAAAAACACAAGAAGTATATAAAACAGCTGGCATCCTTCCCTTGGAAGATTGGAGGAAGTTATCAGCTGGTGAATATATAGTTAGAGCAAATGCAGTAGCTAATTATGCCGACACGGAACTTAAATTTTGATCTGACATCCATTTCCCCAAGAGAGCAAGAACAATAAAGGCACAAGAATCAATATCCACTTACGCAAATGAGCTATTCGAAATTTCCAGCGTAGTACCGAACAGAGTTTCACGTAAAATGATATGTTGTCCTCTGCCCCCCCCCCCCCCCCCCCCCCCGGAATTGTCCAATGCAACTTTTGATATGAACTACACTGATACTGACTTGACAAAAGATGTTAATCCACACTTGTTAGCAGTTGATGTTCTGTCACGTCGACATAAAAAAAAATATTCACAGTGCTTGAAAATATTTACTGATGGCTCTGTTCTAGATAATGGTGAAGCAGGCGCTGGTTTTACCATTCCTAAATTTAAAGTAGGAAAGGCTTACTCTTTGGGACAGGAATATTCAATCTTCACTTCTGAATTAGTTGCCATCCTGATGGCGCTGAAGTATATAGTGGGTCTATCCATAACTTTGTTTAGTATTCTGTTATGTGCAGATAGATTCGAAATCTGCATTACAATCCCTAAAAAATTGCGAATATAAAGTAACTAGTACGTTAATATTTGAGATAAAATTTCTAATTCTTTGTTTAATAACAAATAATACACAAGTTACTTTTTGTTGGATCCCATACTTTTTGTTGGATCCCATCACACTGTGGTATCATATGTAACGATCGGATCGACAGAATAACAAAAAATGCAGCAATGAATAGGGCTGGCAGTACTAAACTTGATTTACCACTCTCTGAACATGAAATGAATGCTGTACTAGAAAACAAAGTAAAAGCGCCATGTGACCTTCGCCCCTTCACCATAAATTACCAGGGTTTTACAAGACAAGAGATAACTTCATAGCTTACAGATTATCTCTCAACTCATTTCGAACTAAATTTAGTAAAACCATCAAATGTATCTGCAGTGATTTTGTAACAGTTAATCACCTTTTGTGTTGTCAGCGAATGCGATCTTATTTCCCTGCGTCATTTACAAAACAGAAACATACTGATTTCACTCTGTATTTACACATTGCTTGGCGTTTACTACACAGTCCCGTAGGTCATTTTCTTTGATTCAGCCCAATTGTTTTATACCTGTAACTCCAAACTACTTTTTGTTACAACGCCTTTAACTCGATAAGTCATCCTCTGCTGCCCCTTCTACTTCACCAGATCATAACAGATGACTTGTCAAACACTAGCACAGGACATTACATGCTCGTAGCACACAGACACACAGACACACACACACACGCATGCACGCACGCATGCATACATACATACGTACACACAACCCTGAGCAAACTGATGAAGCCTGATCGTTCTAATGTTCTGATTGTTTTTCTCTTGTTAGTTGAATTGTTTGATATTACCTTATATGATACAATGCCTTCATGATTCCATCATTCCTTCACCCCATGGACACCTCTTTTTTCCGTCTAAAAGCACGTATGTGAATAGACGTTAAAAGAAATAACGAACGAACACGCACACAGACAGACACAGACACACACACACACAGACAAC
The DNA here is from genome assembly GCA_030674185.1 of Monoplex corrugatus. Classification (NCBI taxonomy): domain Eukaryota; kingdom Metazoa; phylum Mollusca; class Gastropoda; order Littorinimorpha; family Ranellidae; genus Monoplex; species Monoplex corrugatus. Next base: position 101,095,760 of record CM060305.1, on the reverse strand, counting down.
ACACACACACACACACACACACACACACACACACACACACACACACACACACACACACACACACACACACACACACACACACACACACACACACACACACACCCCTACGCCAAGATGGCGGCTTACTAACTGAACATTTTCAGAGAGCAATCAACTGGACTGAAAATGAAACGCTTGAAACGTTGTCTCACCAAAGAGAAAGCCAAGAAGACCACCACCAAGAAAGATACCACCAAAACTGAGACGCCATCCACTTCCAACACCCCAGATGAATATGATCTTTCCGAAAATAATACCTCCGTTCCGACAGGTTTGCCGTCCACGAGTCAGCCACCAGTTCCACAACCACAGTCAGTAACATCAGGTGGTGTCACTGTCAAGAGGCGATAAGAGAAATAAACGTTCACAAAAACACAATCCATCAAATGTCTATGCAAATCGGCCGCCTCACAGACATGCTTCAATCAGAAAGAAAACGTCAGCAAGAAAACAAAATGTTACAAGAGCTGCGCGAAGTCCAAAAGTGCACGATAATTACCACCACCACAGCGTGCCAGACTGATTTCGCAGTCCACAGTGACTTTACCACCACATCACCGATGGACAAATTTTCAACATATGCGGAATGCGCAGCTCAACCGCCCAAAACAGAAGATCGGACAAACATTGATCTTGGACGGAAAACTGTCATCAAGCTAAAACCTGACGTCTATACCAAGCCTAAACGTGACCTCAAAACTGCTGTATCTACACATCCCAGATCTAAGTCCAGTGTTTCCCACGTGTCCTCATCATTCATGACTCCGTCTTAAATAAAGTGGATGGACAGAGAGTAGGTTCGTCCTAAGGTTTCCAGGTGGCCACGAAGAAGATACGTACCATCGAGGACTGTAAGCGAGCTGTTGAAAAATCTAAAGAAGAGCTGACACCTGAACCTAATTGCGTTCTTTTACACGTGGGGATAACATATAAAAACAAAGGAGCCAAATGTATGTACTACCAATCTAGACTTCTGTGTAAAATCTGTTAACATTCAATTTCTGAAAGCCAAGGTAGTGTTAAGTCAGGTCGCTTCTGTGAGATATACTTGTCCATTTTTCTAATACTACCATGATCTGAACGATGTCATATTCTGTGATTTTACCAGGCTTTCACAGCAGCCCGTTTTTCTTTCCAGGCATCTCTGTCATGGTTTTCAAGATGTTTGGTGATTTCCTGTTTTCTGTTTTGATATTGTTTTGAGTTTAGAAAGATAGATTCTATATTGTCATATTGAATGGATTTCTTGGTTGAGTCATGGAGTTTCTTGACGACACATGTTTTATTATGCTGAATACCACTAGCATAAGATGGCTGGCATGTGTGCTCAGTGTTTCTGCTCTCATTAATTGTGTTAGTTTAGGAGAAATGGGTGCTATATCAACAATACTATATGTGTGGATTGACGAAGACCACTGATCTAGGTGTCAAAAAGTTCGTGAAGTTGTTAATCAGAATCTTGCTGAGCAGCTTAATCATTTCCCATCTGACTGAAAACTGAGTTGTATGTACTATTGCTTTCCGTAGAGATCATCAGAACACTGCAAAAGGCTTATATTAATTCATATCATTTATTTCTAACAATCACTTATCTATCGTGTTGAATACAGTGTCATTTCATTTTGTTTGTTTACTCTTTTTTTCAGAACTTTTTTGGAACTGGAAGTGAAGAACCCTGTGTTACGGAAGGACTTGTATGAAAAGATGGTGACCATTCACCCTGATGCACCCACAGCAGAAGAAAAGAAACAAGAAGCAATCACGAAGTTACGCTACATGCAGGTAGATTGCTGCGACCAGTCTGTGGCTGATCACGAGACACTTAGCATCCGACTGCACATATTGCTACTAACTCGAACACACACAGCATGGAAATTCGATAACAATGTTTAATTTTAGAAATGTATTGATGGAAAGAGTACACTTTGCATGTTGGCCGATATGTTGAACCTAGGTGGTATGCATGCATTTCTAGGTATTTTCTCCCCAGTTTGATGGCTTGTCAGGATGTTATGCTATTTTTGTTGTGGCACATCAGCCATCTTCTGGTCCTTTCATTCACTGTCTACATGGTCAGGTCTCATCTGTGATCAATGTGGCTGTTTTTTCCAGTCCCTGTGGGCTGCCATAGAGCTTGGTGGTCAGAGGGGTTGTAGTAGGCCATGTCTAAATTTCTTGTTTGTGACACTTTCTGTGTTCAAGTGCATGACTATGAAAGGTGTCTGCAGGTTCATATGTTTTCAAGTAATCGTGCAGCAGTAGCTTTCCTCCCTCATCCTCTGGCGCGATAAAATGAACAGGAGGACCTGTAGTAGCTGCTGAAGGTGGATTGTGTTGAGGCTTGGGACCGGCTTTGCTCCAGTCTTAAGGGATCACATTGCACGAGCATTCTTGATGGATGTAAATGAGTGTATAGATATTTGTGTTATATTGCATGGTACTATGGTTTGTAAGAAGGCGCCCGGTAACTCTGACTTCAGCCCTCCAATTTTCGCTAGGGGTTATCTCACCTTTACCTAATTGCCAAAAGATGTAGCCTTTGAGCGCAGGGAGCTAAGGCTTTCAGCTGCCCGCAGTTGTCTCAAGGCAGCATTACAGGACATGTTAGAGTATTTTTTAGTTGTAGCCTTAACAGATGCCACCCTGCCCTGTCCGGATAGAAACCATTTCCAGTTGGTCCGGGACTACGTATTTGTCCATGCAACAAGGTGAGGACAATATTTCCTTAATCATAACCCCGCCAGTCTGTCGTTCACTTCCGAGGAAAGAAAAGAAATAGATTGGTATGTAAGTAAAAGAGAGAGTGAGTGAGTAAGCAAGCAAGCAAACAAGCAAGCAAGCAGGCAGGTAAGTAAGTAATTAAATAAGTAAATAAGTAAGTAGATAAGTAAATAAGTAAGTAAATAAGAAAGTATGTACATAAATAGATAAATGAATAAATACTAAATAAAGGAGCATTTAGATAAATAAACAAGTTAGAGATGAAACTAACAAATAATAGTAAATACATGCATGTACCCACAAGCCCACACACAGACATACACATGTACACTACGCACAAAAAGTTAAGGATCACTTGCACAAAAATTCATAACTTTCAAAATAAGAAAGCCAATGCGTTGAAGTTTGGCAAACATTTAATGCCATGCTTTAGTGATAACGATATACAATTGCCTTCAATTTCGAGCAATCGTTTGGTGTGTACATTTGATCAAAGTGGGTACGTATCGAAATTTGATATCCCAAAGTCATTGAAATCACAAGACAGGGCATTCTGATGCTCCCAAAAGTTCAGTAATGCGTGTAACCGCCATGGCTGTTCTGGCACTCGACGCAGCGAGTCCTCATCGAGTTGACCAGGTTGGTGAAGATCCTCTGTGGAAGCGCCTGCCACTCAGCCTACAGCATCTGGTAGAGGTGTTGGGCATCCCTGGGAGGGGGTGGTTGCTCCTCACTTTGCGATCCAGCTCATCCCAGAGGTTCTCAATCGGGTTGAGATCGGGACTGCATGCTGGCCACTCCATTCTGTTGACTCCAGACTGCTGCAGGAAGTCGTTGACCACCCTTGCCCTGTGGGGGCGAGCGTTGTCATCCTGGTAGACAGCCGTCGGTCCCATCTGCTGCAGTGTAGGCACAGCCAGCGGTCAAAGGATCTCATCCCGGTATCGGAGGCCAGTCAGGTTACCCTGTACATGATACAAGGGTGTTCTGTGGTGAAGGCTGAAAGCCCCCCAGACCATTACAGAACCTCCACCAAAGGCCACCTTTTCTTGGACAGTGGTGTCAATAAAGCGTTGCCCTGGGCGCCTCCAGACCCTCAGTCGGCCGTCGTTGTGGTTCATGGTGAAGCGTGATTCATCACTGAACAGGACCTGGGACCATTGCTGACGTGTCCACCTCATGTGACGTCTGCAAAAGGCGCGGCGTGCTGCCCTATGGGCTGGAGTTAAGCGTGGCCGTATAGCTGGGCGACGAGAACGGAGGTTAAACCCATGAAGGCGGTTCCGTATGGTCTGCTGGCTGATGTTGATGTTAGTAGCCACCCTCAACTGCCTTCGAATGATGCTGGAAGAGGCTGTTCTTGTCTGCAGGGCTTGTCGTTCAATGAGACGATCTTCACGTGGGTTTGTCTTCTTTGGTCGACCAGATCTGCGTCTTTCATGGACCCTCCCAGTGGCTGTGAAGCGTTGAATCAGTCTGACAATGACCGAGATGGACACCTGAAGTCGCCTGGCCACTTCTCGCTTAGGAACACCATCTTGGAACCATGCAACAGCTCGTCCCCTCTCAAACTCGCTCAATTTTCGTCGTGGAGGCATTGTCAGATCAGGCCTACTACTGGTGGAAAGTCTTCTTATAAAGCCAAGCAAGAGACAGCATCTCACACATAAACAGCAGTGCTTGCACGTGCATAATGGTTTTTTCCATCTGGCTTGTGCAATGTGTTCAGGCAGAACGGTTCAAAACAAGGTCCTTTTTCGCAAATTTCCGCTTTTCTGTTTGCGGCCAAGCTCAGTAGTAGAGAATCCCGTGCAATTTTCGCACTAACACAACATCGCCCACTTACAGCTGAACAAGAATTCATAACAATTTGGCTGGACTGAGAACTAAATAACAATAGCGAACTGAGTTTATTACGCACCTGTTTTATCATAGTGATCCTTAACTTTTTGTGCGTAGCTTATATACATTCATACATACACACCCATATCCATCACAGCATGATGGCCGACAACAACAGCAACAATGACAACAACAGCAGCAGCAGTAACGACAACAACAGCAAACAGGAAACGCACATATATACATATCATGACAAACTTAGACATATCTGGACAACAGTCAGCAAAGGCCCCCCCCCCCCCTCCACACACACACACAGATGGTTTGAGAAACTGGTTTGTTCTCCAATGGTCTTTTCCTTTTCTTCACTTTTCCTTCATCTCTGTTCAGGAAAAGCCCAAACACTTTCCATTCCTCGCAGTAAGAGTGCGCAGTGTTAATTTTGAGATGATACCAATATTAGTATAATTAATTTTTTATTTAATTTTTTTTTATTCAAGTTGAGGCAAGAATTCATACATTTGAATATAAACTGCATTTTTGTAGAACACACATAAATGGATATCATACATGACAGTCGAAATATACAGATAGGTGTGTATGCTCATTTATGATCAAAGCACGCACGCACGCACGCACGCACGCACGCGCACACACACACATACACACACACACACACACACACACGCTTATAGTGAAAAGACGTTAAATCAAAGAACGAACGAACACACGCACGCATGCACGCACGCACACGTGCATGTGCGCACGTACGTACGTACGCACATAACACACACACACACACATATACAGATTGCACAGACGTACAATCATATGTGCACTCTCAAGCTGACATTTGAATATTTTGATAAAGACACGAACAATAAAGTAAGGCAAAAGGGTACCAAACCTGTCTTAAGAAAGAAAAGAATCACACACACGCCTCGGAGAAAAGGAAAAAAAAAAAAAAAAAAGAAAACCAGCAACAACAGCAACAAATAACCCATAGTTCGTTTGCGGTGTTGTCATATTTGTATGTCTTATTTGTTATAACTGTAACACTGCACTATGTCAAGTCATAGTCTGCAGAATCTGGCTGTGCGTAATAGTTGAAAAAATTAGTCATCATTAAAAGTAATGATTGGGCGGTAGTACGTCCAGTCCATTTCGTACTTTTGTACAATCATTTTCAACTTTTGATTATATAGTTCAGTGTCATGTCTCCGTTTAAGGTGTTTTTTTTTTTTAAAGACGTGCAGATTTGGCATCAGTTTTTCACATTTACATTGATACATGAAATATTTTGCGAAAAGCAAAATGAAATGAAAAAATGTATCAAATCCCAAAATAATTGTTTGTTTTGACAATTTTAAATTAACATTTGTGCATTTTTTCAGCACAAACGTTTCAAATTCATTCCAAAATAACTGTATATACTGAGAGTGCCAAGGGCATTGATGTATACCATCTCGTGCTTGATTGCAGAAATTACACAAAATGATTTGTACTAAGCCCATTTCTTTGAGTACAACGTTAGTAGCCAGTACTCGATGGATGACTCTTATCTGAAATCATTTGAGTTTAATTTCTTTAATACTCTGTAAGCTTGTAAGGCATCTGTCCAGTTAATTTCTTTTCCAAACGTTAAGTCCCATTATTTTTTTGCAACAATTTGGACGCTTTTCGTCGTTGGTTGAAATTTCGTAGAATAGTTTTGTTCCTTTTGTTTGTGAATTAATTGCTTTGACAAAACATGGAATCAGCTGCATTTCATTGTTAATAACTGCGATTTTAATTTTCTTTACATAATCTTTGATTGGTTTTACGCAATTGAAGTAATTTAAAAAATTCACATTTATGTTGTATTTTTCAATGAATTCTTCAGATGAATAAAAATGACCAGTATCATTGAAGAGGTGTCTGATTTGATAAATGCCTTTGTTAATCCAACCAGTATGTTTTACACTATTTGCCACAAGTTTGATATTATTATGGAAAAATAAAGGTTCTGAAAGGACATCTTTTGAACATTTGGGCTGTATTCTGTATCCAAATACTTCATGTATTTTGAAAACATCTGTCCAAAATCGTTCGTATGATGATGTTGCCTTGCGTATATACTTGGACCATATTGGTTATTTTGTACCATTTTTGGATATAGATGATAAAAAAATATATTTACACTTGTGCTCTGTTTTGAAAAGTCTGTTAAGCCATGTTAACTTTAATCCATTTACAAAGTTGTTGATATTTGTGACATTTAGTCCTCCATGTTTAACATATTTAAGTATAGTAGTTCTTTATATTCTGTTGCGTTTCTTGTTCTGAATCCAAATACTTCATATATTTTGAAAACGTCTTTCCAAAAATTGTTCGTATGATGATGTTGCCTTGCGTATGTACAGATTTTTGAAATGGTTTAGATGTTTTTCCCATTTCTTTGTCCCTTTGAGTTTTGTCAGTTGACACACATGCTCAATGGAGTCTTCTGCTTGCCCCATCCATGATATTCCATGGTGGAGTCTGTTGACTTTTGGTGTTTCGGCCATCTGGTGGAGTGGGTTTTCTGGATTCTCCAATGCCCTGTAATATGCCTTTACTTGTTCTGTTTTGTCTCGATTGTATTGAAGAAAGGCCGAGCAGGTATTGCATAGTCTCTGTGGATCGTGTTTTTTGTGGTTCCGAGGATCATTCTCATTGCTTCATTTTGTATTCTTTCTAGTTTTAGCAGGTTTGTCTGTGACAACGTAGTGAGGCCCAGTCCATAATCGATGACACTCAGTATTACAGCTTGGTATAGTTGAAAGAGATGATGTTGTTTTTACATTTGAGTGTAATGGTTTCCACATGTTTTCTGAAGCTTAACATTCTGTCAAAATTGATGCCAAGGTAGCATAAATTGTTTGTTCACTCGATATTGGTTCCTCTGAACGCAACTGATGGAAAGTTCTCACTCGCTGCTTTGTTGGCAAGGGTGCAGAGCAGTACCTGTGCTTTGGTGGGGTGGATTGCTGATCCGATTTCTTGACACCACTGATCTATGTTGTTAAACTGTTCTTGGACTGCTTTGTTTCTGTCTGATGCATTTTACCTGTCTTGTAGATGAGTCCGTCGTTAGCAAAATTGAGGATATGGGTTGGTCCATTGTCAGCGAGTCCTTTTGTATATATGTTATAGAGAACAGGAGAAAGTGGTGATCCTTGAGGGAGTCCTATGGAGAGTTTTTATGGTGCTGAACACCAGTTTCCAAGTCGTAGGACTACTATTCATTCTTGGAGTGTAGCAGCAATCCATCTTGTGACTGTCATGCTGACACCATATCGCTGAAATAGTTCCATGAGTAATGTGAATTGTACTTTATTGTACGCATCCTTTAGGTCAATGGCTGCAGCTAGGGTTTCTTCTTTGCTCTGAAAACCTTCGTAGACTTCGTGAGCAAAGGCAGCTGCGTTTTCCCATGCACTTTTTTCCTGTTCTAAAGCCTCCTTGATTAGGTGAGGATCTTTTCCTGTCTTATAGGTCTGTAACTAATTTCTTTGCTCGTATGTTTTCCATCAGTTTCCCAGTTACGTTTTGCATAGTCAGGATGCGATATCCATTTAGTCTGTGATGATCTTTACCCAGTTTAGGTAAGACTTTTAGGTAGCTTGTGTCCAGTCCTCAGGAACCTGACTTTTCTCACGAATGCCTTGATAGAGAGTAGATTGTTCAGTTTTGTCGTGTTCGGGCAGCGTTTTGATGTTAAAGTATCGAATCTTTTCTGGACCAGGGACTGTCTTTTCTACACCGTGCAAGTGCTTCATGCATTTCTTGTTCAGTTGTTTCATCACCTAGTCCAGTCTGGGCCAATTTTTTGTTTAGGTCTACATTGAATTTTCTTTTCCCTTCAAGATTTTTCTGGTCACTCTGTTGTATGAAACGCTGTAATAGGGCTTGTCCTTTCTCTTCGTTTGTTCTTAGTATGGTTCCATCTGTGTTGGTGATACCTGGTATCTTTGTGTTTGTGGTTTTCCCTGCGATTTGTTGATAAAACTGCCCGAATATTGACTGTGTTGAGTCAGCACTGAGTCTTCCACAGAATTGTGTTCATTTATTGTCTTTTGTTTCCTGGGATATGGTTTTGAATTGGTCTGTTTTTTCATCCATATTTCTTTTTTACTCGTCCATTTTTCTAATGCTATCGTGGTCTGAGCGATGTCTTCTTTTGTGTTTTTTGCCAGGCTTTTACAGCAGCTCGTTTTTCTTTCCAGGCAGTGTCTGTGTCATGACTCCACCAGGGAGGCTGTTTTCTAGATGTTTCGTTGTTTCCCGTTTTCCATTTTGATTTCATAGTTCTCAGTTTAGAAACAATATTAGAGTGTATACTGTCATATTGAAATGTGTTTCTTGGTTGAGTTATGAAGTTTTTACGTGATATATACTCCTAATCATAATTTAAGGGCCACTTCTTCCTTCCTCTCTAATTTTAAGTTGAAATAATTGACAATGTTTAGAATTGATTCTATGTTTTATTTCATCATTTCCACACCTGTTTTGGAAAAAGAAATTAGCACAATGACCCATTAGTGAACAGCACATGCATTTAAAGGAACATCCCCCCCTTTTCAAAAAACAGAAAGTGTCAGATTTGGCCAATCTGTTTTCAATATCGCGTGTGTCCGCCCCGAGCCTGGATGCATGCTTCACAGCGCCTATGCATCGACCCCACAAGGGTACGGAGTGTGTCCTGAGGGATGGCCGCCCACTCGATCTGCAGGATGTCGACCAGCCTGGCCAGGGTGCCCGGTGGGGGGTGGTTGTCCCTGATGCGCCTCCCGAGCACATCCCAGAGGTGTTCAATTGGGTTCAGGTCAGGTGAGCACGCTGGTCAGGCCATACGGACGACTTCATGCTGCTCCAGGAAGTCGGTCACAAGGCGTGCTCGATGCGCAGGTGCATTGTCGTCCTGGAAGATGGCGCCTTGACCAAGGTCCACAAGCGCAGGCAGTGCCACGGCCGCCAGAACCTCGTCCCGGTACCGGACCCCGTTCAGGATGCCGTCAATGGGGAGCAGGGGGGTCCGGGTACCACGGCTCATGCCACCCCACACCATCACCGACCCGCCGCCGTACCGGTTATGCTCTTGGACAGTGGCGTCAGCGAACCTCTCCCCTTGACGTCGCCACACCCGAGCCCGGCCATCGTTAAAGGTCAGGGTGAACCTGGACTCATCCGAAAACAAGACCCGGGCCCACTGTTGCCTTGTCCAGGTCACGTGCTCCCTGGCCCAGGTCATGCGGCGCACTCTGTTGACTGGTGACAGCACGGGTCGGACGGCCGGTCTCCGTGACCTCAAGTTTGCCTCATGTAGCCGTCTTCTCACCGTGCTGCAGCTGATGTTAGCACCTGTTGCGTCCCTCAGCTGACCCCTCAAGGTCACCGCAGTGGATGCCCTTTCCCTCAGGACGAAGAGGGCAAGGTAGCGGTCTTGCTGTCTTGTCGTTACTCTGGGTCGACCCGTGTGACGCCTTTCCTGGACTGCTCCAGTCTCATTGAAGCGCTCCAGCAGTCTCTGGATTGTGGAATGCGACACTTCAAGTCGTCTAGCAACTTCCCGCTGCGCTAGGCCTTCATCAAGCAGAGCGAGGGCTCTCCCCCGCTGCTCATCCGTCATCCGTCGTCTTGCAAGCATGGTTAAAACGAACCAAGAACGGGTCCTTTTTATCCTCGTCTGCGGGCAACTTTGGCTGGAGTAGTGTTCAAAAAGGGCTTGCCTTGCACGTGCAAAGCGAATTTTGTCGCTACCTTGCCTGCGTCGTCAGAGAGACCTGCTGAAGATTCGACAATTTCGTGTGGAAATTGTCTTCCTTGGGCCGCCCATTGCAAATCGGCAAATCCCCAAACACGTGCCAAAAGGAAACTGCAATGTTGTCTGAGCTCTTATCCATTCAGTTACGGCAACGAATTGGAGAAAAGAGTAAGAGAAAATAGGTTATTTCTCATTTCAAAAATTGACTCAAAAACGTTCCTGGCCCTTCTATAATGACGTGTAGTATATGTTTCATTATACTGAAAACCACTGGAAGATGGTCGTTGCCATGTGTGTTCAGTGTCTATGCACTCATTAGTCGTGTAAGTTTAGGGGTGGTGAGTGCTGTGTCAGTGGTGCTGTCTGTGTCTCCTTGTCTTGCACCCAATATGCGTTGGTGACGTTGTTGTGAGTAGGCTGAACTGGATATCGTACAGCATCTCTTCCAGAGCATGTCCCTGGGCGTTAGATCCGTTCTGATTCCACATTGCAGATCTTGCATTGGGATCGCCACACAGCACAGTAATGTCTCGTAGTTCATCTTCAATTTCTTCAAGGAAGTTCCACATTGTTTTTGAGGTTGAGGATCGTGGGTGCACATAAATATCAATGAAAACATCGTGCGATGTTCTTCTGTTTTTCGTTTAGAGTTTGAAGGCGAATGCTTTTAATGATTGTAGCCAGTCCTCTACCATCATGTTTCTGAATTACTGCGAAGTCTTCAAGTCACAGTCGTATGCTAATTTCTCAATTGTTGATATCCATTTTCTTGCGCTGGCGCAGTTCCAGGTACATGTATCTGAAATATTTCTTGGAGAGTGGTTCAGATTTTGCCATCTTTCTGGTTAGTTTGCACGTTTTGTCATTCTTTTTCCTTGGTTTGTCCTTGATCCAGTAGCATATTTTTCACTCCCACCCTGGAGTCTGCCAGTGGGAGGCGTTGCTCCAGTAGCATATCTGTGCCCCCCTATACACACACACACTGAGGATGCAGGCAAAGTCAGCTTGTTTGGCATGTGACCCTTAACCCAAGTTGTCATCCTCTCTCTCTCTTTCTCTCTCTCGTTCACTTGCTCGCTCACTCGCGCGCACACACACACACACACACACACACACACACACACACACACACACACACACACACACACACAGTGCTCTCTCTCTCTCTCCTCCACACACACACAACACACACACAGACACACCACAGATCCCACACCGACACACACACAGACACACACACAGACACACACACACAGACACACACACGACACACACAACACACACACACACACACACACACACACACACACACACACACACACACACACACACACACACACACACACACACACAGTCATAAATACAGGATGCTGTGCTATATTTTGTCTGTTGGGCATATGCCTCTTGACCCAAGTTGTCATCCTTTCTCTCATCTACACGCACACACGCACGCACGTAAACGACGATCATTTCATTCTCTGTTGCTGTATTGAGAGACATGCTGTTAAATTTGAAAATGTTTCTTTCCTTTTCTTCTGTTATTTTTTATCCTTTGTGTTCAACTAATGTACATGGCATAGTTTTCCCATCCAGCGAAGTTCTCTGGTGTCGAATTTGATTGCTATGTCTAAAACACTACTGACAATGACTGAAGTGTTTTGTCATTTAGCAGTAATCCAGTGTTGTCTCACGTGACCTGCTTTCGTACTCAGCTGATAGCATGGCTCTGAGGTCTTGGAGTGAATGTCTTTCTTCAGTCCTATTGGTGGTATTGGGCTGCGCCCGCCCCACCCAACCCCTGTGACCGTCTCCTCCCGTCCCAGGAGATGTAGACCATGGACATCCTTACATCTAGACTGCCCTGCCACACACGTGCTGGAGCCATCCCATCCTTATCGATGACTCTTGTTCAAGTGGCACACTGCTGAGTATTCTATTCACTGTGGAGGCCCCTTCTGACCATGCGTTGCTTCCAGTGTAGACACAGTCCACCAGCCTCGTTGTTGAATCACTGCAGTGCACATTCTCATTTGTTTAAACATTCATTCACAGTTACAAAAACTCAAGGGTATAAATTTTATAGCACATGCTTTCTGGGAGAGGGAGTACAGGATGGAAATGAGGCGAATAGATGGGTACATAAGAGGGGAAATCACTGCTGGACAAAAATGGTATGTCTTCAAGTTGGACTTGAAGGAAGGCTGTCGAAGAGACGAGGGAAACTCATTCCATTTATTTGGACCAGACACAGAAAATGAGCAGGAGCTGACCGTGGAACATCTGTACCGAGGAATTTGTAAACAAGTAGTGTCAGAGCAGAATGGAGAGGTTGGGCGTAGGTGTACATTCGGAAGTGGTCGCAAAGATAATTAGATGCAAGACTGTTAATATACTTTAAGCGTAAGATATGTATTTTGTAGGGTGGAGATGTTGAAGTTTGGGAGTGATGTCTCATGTCTCTTTTCATGAAGGGCCAGACGGACTGCAGAATTCTAGAAGGCAAGTGACGGGAAAGCAAGCACGGCAGAGAGTTACAGTACTCAGTTCAACAAAAAGAAGTCACAAATTTAGATGCTGTTACAGTTGAAAGATGCTGGTGAATAGAACTGAAACGTGGCAGTTGACAACATTAAGACGGATTTGGATGAAAAACTTCTGCACAGAAAGATGTTAGTCAAAGTGACTGCCTGTGTTTAAAAAAAAGGAACCAGCAACATTCAAAAATAGAACCAGAATACATATTTGATACAACCAAACACGACAGGCGCAAATATTCGGCCAACTGGCCTTTGTCAGGTGCATTCAAAAGACAACAACGCATGAATATACAAAACGTATGAGAGAAAACAGAAGCAAGACTTCCCTGGCATGTCTTGAGCAATAGAAAATCGACATAGAAAGTTGAGGATCAAACAAAAACGATGCCAAGGTTCAAAGGTCAAAGGCCTTAGTGAGGCCGTTGAAGGCTGTGTGGAGGGGCGTTTGTTGTTCTTGCATTTCTACTGTAGTTGAGGAAAGGAAAAAAGATTAAGTCCACTGTGGAGCGTTCTGATTGGTACTGTCCCTTCTCTTCAACACTGACAGAGGACATCATGTAGGGGCTGCAGGAGAGTGTTCTTGCAGTGCTTTTGAGGTCTAGGGGATGCCATCATCACCAGGTGCTTTCTGGCAGGCCAAGCTGCTAATTGTCTTGTGCAATTATTCTAGTGTTGGTTTAGCATCTAGCTCCTCCATGAGGGGCAGAGGTTCGATGGCATCGAGGGCTGAGGTGGCATCGAAGTTCTCTCTGGAGTATAGCTTTGAGTAGTGTCCCATCTGTCTCTCCCTCTACTTGCTTTTTTTTTTCCAGTGATCACTTCCTCACTGGTGGGTCTGAGGGGAGCTGTTGTGATCTGCCTTGGACTAAGAGCTTTCTTGATGCGCTTGCACATTACTTATGTTGCTTGTAGCTACTGCGCTGTGGATGTCACGTAGCTTTTGCCGCTATTTGTTGGCACATCTTCTTGTTCCTAGCAGCTGTGAGTGCTTGCGAAGATTTCTGTCTGGGTGAGTGCTTGTATTCAGCAAGAGCAGCACGCTTTGCTTCAATAACAGGGGTCATCTCATTGGATTTGGCTTCAAACCAGTCGTTCTTGGAGGTCTTCTTTCCAAAGGTAGCTAGGGCTGTTTTCTGAATGATCTCTCGGAGGTGGTCCCATTTTTCAGAGGCAGAATTGTGCGACTGGCCTGTGGAAAGAGCATTTCTAAGAAACTCAGCAAATTCCTCATCTTTCTCTTGGTACGGCATCTCGGAGGTGTCAGTGTGAGGCTTCCCCTCTTGTTTGATACGGTAGAGCTTCTTAGGTTGTAGCCTGATCTTGCAACATACTAGTGAGTGGTCTGTCACAATCTGCTCTATGATATGCGCGGGTGAGAAGCAGGAGCTTGAGGCTTGTTTATCAGACAACGGCCATGTCCAGTTGGTGCCAGTGTTGTGTTGAGGCTTCGTGGAAGTAAGATTCGGTCACGTGGGGGCCATGATACAAAAAAACCTCCAGGAGGCACTGCCCATTTTCATTGATTTTGCGCTGCCCATTTTCATTGAAAACGTCCAAGGCAGGAAGGCCAAGAGTAATGATTGGCACCCACTCTGGCGTTGTGCCAAGGAGGACAGAGTGTTCTTTGCTAGGGATCTTCTTGATAATGTAATTGAGGTTAGCATAGAACCTGTCCTGTGCCTCTGGTGTAGATGTTAGGGTAACTGGGCTGTCAGACGTATGGAGGTGGAGTGTCAGTAGGCGTTCAGATCCCTTGTCTCCTTGGTCAACCATTTTCAGAAGGGAATTCCTAACTGCAAATCCAGCTCCATGATCTTTGTGTTCCTCAGCAATCTTTCCTTGCCAGAAGAAGGTGTAGTCTTTCTCCTGGGGCGTGCCTGAGTCAGCTAGGCGTGTTTCATGCAAGACGGCTGTGTCTACTTGTAGTCTCAGGAGCTCATCGTTGATGACAACTGCCTTTCTTGCATCGCTGATGTCTTGGAGGTTCTCTGATAGCCCTGTTGTCATTGTACGGACATTCCAACATCCCAGTTTGAGGGCGGTAGCTATCTGGTGAGATCCGAGAATTTCTCCCACCATTAGAAGCTGCACTTGGCACTTCACTGTGTGCGCTGATTGAGTCATAGCTTATAAACGCTAGACTGCTGCTTCCTGTGCTGTTTTGACTCCATGAAGCGAAGCTGGAGTGACTTATCAAGGGCGCAAGCTAGGGCGGGGTGATATGGAGGACAAGCTTTTGCCCATGCCCCCCCCCCCCCCCCCCCCTAATCTCCACACTGTTAATTGGATCAAAGGAACGGCGAAGACCGATACGGTTTGGAACCATCAGAAATTAGAAAGTACAATAGTGTTATGACGTAGTTGCATAGAACAAAGTGTTAAATGGAAAGCTTTCGCCTACTGCGTCAGTTATGTCTCCTGGTTGAAACATAGTTTGCAGGACCACCACTAATTCAGCACGTCTACAAACTTCTTTAGCTACCTTTATTTCGGAAAAGTCAGTTCGACCGCAATCTCTTCAATCATTCAATCATTTCAACGTCTTGTTCTCCATTCGTCGGTGACCTTGGGGCCTCCTGAGCCAGATTGCAATAGAAAAAGGCAGCAGGGAAGACGAGTTCAGTTTTGATAGATTACCCAGGTGGTAAATCTGTTCCCTTCTCACAGACAATGGCTTCGTGTCTTGCATCCTTCGCCCCTTGCACAGGCGAACATGCAGGTCATGCCTCTTTGAACCTTTCCTGTTCCTTTTTGGTTCCAGTCATTTTTGTACCCATCTCACTTCCCATCGCCCACGGCAGTCTTAGAAGGGTTATGCTAGTTCAGGCGAAACTACATGTTGAGCAAGAACCTTGTAGTCATACAGACCGTATTGCCAATCCGTTTTAACTCCAAGGGTACATTCAGTTGGTGGCTGGTTGATATGGACAGTTGATACAGATGAGACAGCCCCTCTACTGTTATTTAAATTCAGCTTTGGGTTTTGATTTAGTGTATAAGAAGTTGAAATGCTTACTTTTTAAACCCCCTGATTAACAAACATAGTATATGTACCAAATCAGAAACACAAACCCCTTCCTCCCATGTCCGTCCCCTTTGGTAGAATCATGAATTCAAGATCTGGTATCGAGAGCTCAGTCCCAGCCAGCAACAATAAAAACTGGCCTGTTTGGTAAATGTTTAATGTTTCTTAATGTTTCCATTATTCTGATGGCGTCAGCTTATGTTTCATAGGTTTTTTCCTGTTTCTCTCCCGATTTCAAAACCTTGCCAGGGCATGGGGTTTTGCGTAGGCTCAGGGAATCTGTTGAATTATTGCTAGCAGATTTGGGTAGGATGCATATGGAACTGTCCGAATGTGAAAGATTCTTCTGAACAAAATCAAACCTCTCACTAAAGACCATTTCGAGGGCCAGAGAATCAAAGGATAACAGGAGCAAGAGTCAACACTCGCTGAGCGTAAAGTCCACTGATTGGTCGAGATAAGTCACATGCAGGCCATATGAGAGCCAGAATATCTTTCATTAACTTTGGCCCGTGACAGAGAGCTACGCCTGTTGGGATTTTGATGTGGTTAGTGTACTAGTTAAACAGGGATTTAAGTTGAAAAAGAAGTCCTCAATTGTGTCAAGTCTTTGGTTTATATGGACTTAATTAACCTTTGTACCTGTACCCAGTATGGAAGTGTTTATAAAAGTTGAAGTAATTGTGTGTACACCAGGATGTTTTGCATCTTATGTCTTGCTTTACTGTCCAGAATACTAGAATTATATTAACACCTTGAAGCATATTAGTACTTCACTGGACCGTGCAGCCGTTAGATAGTCACGTAAAGATGTGGGCTGATGCACGCATATAGTGCAGAAATTATTTCATTGTCGCAGTAGAAAACTAGAATTTCTGCATTATTACGCAACAGCTCACGCATGACTGTCGCGTGGTACCTAGTTGCCGTTTATTTGTAATTTGATCTGTGAACCACAAAAGTGTGATGCAATTCCAGAAGTACAACTCTATAATTATAGGGACAGCGAGGATGGTAGGTAGTGGTAATTGAAAAAGAGAATATAGCGAAGTGTGAGCTATTCCACATGTATATACGTATGCAAGAAAACACACACACACACACACATGCGCACGCACGCACACACACACACACACACACACACACACACACTATACACCAAACTCCACACTACACAAAATGCATGCAAGTTATATTTTAAGTGTTGATTTCTTATGTATAATTGTGTCATTTTTCAGTTTCGAGAACAAGAAAGTTCAACTGCAGACCTTGGATTTAGGATAGAAGCAATACGAGTGAGTTTTTCTTTCTCTCTCATCCTCTCTTGGTCTGTCTCTCTCGCCCTTTTTTCCCTTTGTATGTCTCTATGGTGAGAATGTTGAGAGCTCCATGGACAGCAAAGAAAACAAACGAGACAGTGTTGGTGGAGGCAGACCCAAGTAAACTACGCACAAAAAGTTAAGGATCATTTGCACAAAAATTCATAACTTTCAAAATAAGAAAGCCAATGCGTTGAAGTTTGTCAAACATTTAATTCCATGCTTTAGTGATAACGATACACAATTGCCTTCAATTTCGAGCAATCGTTTGGTGTGTACATTTGATCAAAGTGGGTACGTATCGAAATTTGATATCCCAAAGTCATTGAAATCACAAGACAGGGCATTCTGATGCTCCCAAAAGTTCAGTAATGCGTGTAACCGCCATGGCTGTTCTGGCACTCGACGCAGCGAGTCCTCATCGAGTTGACCAGGTTGGTAAAGATCCTCTGTGGAAGCGCCTGCCACTCAGCCTGCAGCATCTGGTAGAGGTGTTGGGCATCCCTGGGAGGGGGGTGGTTGCTCCTCACTTTGCGATCCAGCTCATCCCAGAGGTTCTCAATCGGGTTGAGATCGGGACTGCATGCTGGCCACTCCATTCTGTTGACTCCAGACTGCTGCAGGAAGTCGTTGACCACCCTTGCCCTGTGGGGGCGAGCGTTGTCATCCTGGTAGACAGCCGTCGGTCCCATCTGCTGCAGTGTAGGCACAGCCAGCGGTCGAAGGATCTCATCTTGGTATCAGAGGCCAGTCAGGTTACCCTGTACATGATACAAGGGTGTTCTGTGGTGAAGGCTGAAGGCCCCCCAGACCATTACAGAACCTCCACCAAAGGCCACCTCACGTGACGTCTGCAGAAGGCGCGGCGTGCTGCCCTATGGGCTGGAGTTAAGCGTGGCCGTACAGCTGGGCGATGAGAACGGAGGTTAAACCCATGAAGGCGGTTCCGTATGGTCTGCTGGCTGATGTTGATGTTAGTAGCCACCCTTAGCTGCCTTCGAATGATGCTGGAAGAGGCTGTTCTTGTCTGCAGGGCTTGTCGTTCAATGAGACGATCTTCACGTGGGTTTGTCTTCTTCGGTCGACCAGATCTGCGTCTTTCATGGACCCTCCCAGTGGCTGTGAAGCGTTGAATCAGTCTGACAATGACCGAGATGGACACCTGAAGTCGCCTGGCCACTTCTCGCTTGGGAACACCATCTTGGAACCATGCAACAGCTCGTCCCCTCTCAAACTCGCTCAATTTTTGTCGTGGAGGCATTGTCAGATCAGGCCTACTACTGGTGGAATGTCTTCTTATAAAGCCAAGCAAGAGACAGCATCTCACACATAAACAGCAGTGCTTGCACGTGCATAATGGTTTTTTCCATCTGGCTTGTGCAATGTGTTCAGGCAGAACGGTCCAAAACAAGGTCCTTTTTCGCAAGTTTCCGCTTTTCCGTTTGCGGCCAAGCTCAGTAGTAGAGAATCCCGTGCAATTTTCGCACTAACACAACATCGCCCACTTACAGCTGAACAAGAATTCATAACAATTTGGCTGGACTGAGAAATAAATAACAGTAGCGAACTGAGTTTATTACGCACCTGTTTTCTCATAGTGATCCTTAACTTTTTGTGCGTAGCTTAGATCATTCATAAGGAAGATTAGGAAAAGACAGGCAACATTTATAGGCCATTTTATGAGGAAGGGGGATTTGGAGCACCTGGTCACAACGGGAAAGCTGGAGGGAAAGAGAGCACCAGGTAGACACAGGGAGAAAATGCTAGATGGACTTGCAGAGTGGCTGAAGACGAGGAGGGTGGAGGAGATGCTTGGGGCAACAAGAAATAGAGACAGATGGCAGGGCATCTAATGATGATGATGATGTCTCTATGTCTGTTAGTGTGTCTGTCTCTGATACGTTATTTTCAAGCTTCATATATTTTCAAGCTTCATATGTCTGTATTACGTGTCTGTTTGTCATGCTTGTTCTCCTGGCATGTCATTTTTGTGCTGTATATTTTCTGAGTCTTTCTGTGCTCTGAGCTGCCTAAACAAATAACGTTTGATTAATGTTTGTTTTTGATCAATACAGATCAATATAAAATTGCTTTTCAGAGACCCTACCCAGTTCGCCAAGAAGCTGTTTGAGTAGCTCAAATCCGAGACACGCACAGTGAGAAAGAAGCTCTGGAACAACGTCTCAGGAAAACAGATTCTGACCTTCAGAGTGAGGCATCACTGGAAAATCCAGGGTCTCGTACGGCCTGCAGTGCCAGAGAAAATGTTTGATAACAAACCACCAACACTGGATGAAGTAAAGAAAGGGGTTGAGAAAGCCAGACCCAAATCATCACCTAGTCCTAACAGAATACTGTACCCAGTATATAAAAATGTTCCATTGTTCTCGAATGGTTCCACAAACTGATGGGATCAGCATGGAAGAGCATGAAGATCAGCACCAGTGGATGATAGTTAGTGGCGTGTACATTTCAAAAGAACAGCGCTCGAGTGACATAATGAGTTCAGACCAATATCACTTCTGAATGTGGAGAAAATCTTCTCCGTCATGGCAGCAAGGCTGACCAAAATAGCTGATGGAAAATGAGTACCTGGATTTGTCAATCTAGGAAGGTGGCATCCCAGGAGTGTCTGGCTGGGCAGATCATGCCACGATGATTTGGGAAGCAATCCAAAAAGAAAAAAGGACCTTGGTGTAGTTTGGCTTGATCTAGCAAATGCATATGCATTGAGTTGGGTCCTGAGATCTATCATGCCGCAAAGAGCATCTGGGAAATGCTGAAGAAGTACTTACATGGCTTCTCAGTCGGTTCTCCACAAAATAATACACGACTGATTGGATCAATTTGGAAATAAGCACAGCAAGGGGCTGTGCAGTTTCAGTTTCGTCTTGGCACTGGAGGTCATCTTAAAAGCAGCAGTGGAGAATTTAGGTCCAGCTGACATAAGAAATAGATAACAAACGCCCCCCAATAAAAGCTTTCATGAATGACACAGTAGCCCTTTCCACAAAGAACAGGAAACAGATCCTGAAGCAGTTAGACGAGTAAGTCTCCTCATCTAGAATCAGTTTCAAACCGAAAAAAAAAATCATGAAACCTGTCACTGAGGAAAGGGAAAGTATCAGAAACAGTAACGTTTACTGTCGGCAACCAAACCATTTCAATAATCACAGAAGAACCAGCTAAAAGATCTTAAGGTGGTATGATGACTCCCTGAAAGATATGATACAACAAGTGTTAAAGAAACCAAGCGAATTGCAAAAGAAAGCCTGCAAGTAATAGACTATTGTGGTCTTCTTGGCAAATACAGTCTGGTGTCTGCAGTTTTTGCTGATTCCGAAGCTTCTCTGGCGTCTACTGATATACAATGTCAGTACAAGCACAGTGGAATCAATGGAGGCCAGGGTCAACACAACACAAGGAAATGGCTTGGGAGTCTCAGAGGGTCTCACTGATGTTACAGTCTGTTGTCACCAGGCAAAACCGAAGGTACCCCTGGAATCCATTGTCATTTAAGTGCAAGGTGGGAAAGGTCAGGCTTTTTTAGATTGCTTGAGGACTTGAGAAATAAGGTTGTAAGATCAAGCCAGCCCAGGCCGAGGACTGACAGAAAATAGAAAGCCTGGGAGGTAGTGTATGCAGTGAAGGAAGGCCTCGTGGTCAGAAAAATAATAGGGCACACGCAGATCAATAGGCATCGACTGGGATAAAAAAAAATGGAATGTAGTCAAAGGCCAAGGAAAGAAAAAAAGGGGTATGATAATACAAGAGATGAAAAAAAGAGAATGCCAAAAGATTTCAGAGGGCAGTCCAGCAAGATCAGCAGGGGCAAAGGACAACTTGGAAAATGCCCTCCAAGGAAATCTAAGCTGGAATGACATGGTATGTGACCCCTTTCAGAATCGGTTTCATCCTTGGATCTATATATGACCTTCGTGCCTTCAAATGCAAATATGATGAGATGGGGAAAATCAGATGACCGCACGTACCAACTCTGGCAGAGCAAACAAACAGTGGAACATATCCTGAGTTCATGCAAGGTCATGCAAGGTAGCGCTAACCAAAGGAAGTATACACAGAGGCAAATCAAATGCTTCAAGAAATCACACGAACAATCAGTTCTGCCAGGGGAGAAAACATGCCACCAGAAGCTCTGACAATATTCTACATGTCAGGAGGCAGCAAACTGTGGCCTGAAAATCTGTGACATCCGGAGTGTGGAAGCGGGATCTGCTGAATGGAGCAGACTGGGAGTTCTCAGCAGATTTTCCACAGTGAAAAAAGCAAACAAACCAGAAATCGTCAGTAAGAGTGACATGAGACCTGATATATTTCTCCACTCCCATTCATCAAAACAAATGATTGTGATTGAACTCGCTGTACTGTATGAAAGTAGAATGGAGGAAGCCCATATCCACAAGGCTGAAAGGTATGTCAGTCTAGCCAGCAACTTGAGGACATCCTCGCCATAGAAATTGGAGCAGGAAGATTGATCAGCACATCAGCCGATGATCTCATAAAGCAGTATTCGATTTCTGGGGAGAGAGAGGGCCAGAGCTATAAAGGCAATGGCAGAAGCAGCAGAAAAGAGTTTCCAGCTGGACCTGGCAAAGGAAGAACAAAAGTGAACTTCATAAGGCTTAAAGTTCCCCTGTATGTTGCCAGTGTTCAGTAGGTAAGTAGTTAAGATGTTCGTTGCAAAGATGACTTAGTCTTGAGATTGCCTGGCCACCTTGGATGCGGGGCTTCGAACCCACGTGGTAGATTTTTTTTTTTTCTGAAAAACGAGCTGTCGACAGCAGAAGGGCATCTAGGAGTCACGACCTGGATATGACCTGGCTCGGCCTGTTAGAGGACCCTCTGCTGTCCGGCTGTCCGCAAAGTTTCTTTCTATAGTTTTAAAGTGAAAAGACGTTAGATTTCAGAATATTTTTTTAACTCCAAGATTAAAGAGTTAAAGTAGTTTGATGAATAGAACACTAGGCGGTTCTCTCATGCACATGAACACTCATGTGGCATATTTTTTTAACTCCAAGATTAAAGAGTTAAAGTAATTTGATGAATACAACACTAGGCGGTTCTCTCATGCACATGAACACACTCATGTGGCATTCATATATCCAGCCATGCTGCCGTCACTTTTAATCCTTACGCTTCCGATACTGCATTTGTGCACCAGCTTGGCAGAGCGCCGATGTTGCCCAGTGGCCTCAAATAGGGTCTTTTATCCGCTAAACTACTGCTGTTCATTTATAGAGGAAGGACAGGCTATATTTCGTACATGTCACAGGGCAATCCCAGCTGTTCACACATGTCACTTTATTCTGCTCCGGCGACATTTTCAGTTTTCCACAACTTGGAACAGCCGTGTGTCCAAAATGGCAGTATAGGCAAGCACATAGCAGTTCTTTACAATTGAGCAAGTTTTTGAACGGCTGAGACGGAAACTAGGCCAGAAAGACGAAGAATTCCCCGTCAGTCTATGATAATGTAGTTTGATCGATGGGGTGAATGACAGTCCCAGTCATCATCATTATCATGTGCCTGCTACATGGCGTTGGCGATCTTGGCCCTCCACATGAATCTATCCCCTGTCACTGCGAGTACATATTCCATCCTCTCTGTCTTCAGCTACCCTGCAAGTCCATCCAGTATTTTTTTCCCAGGGTCCACCTAGTGTTATCTTTCCCTCCAGCTTTCCTTTTGTGAACAGGTGCTCTAATTACCCTTTCCTCATGAAATGTCCTATACATGTTGCTTGTCTTTTCCTAATCTTCTGTATTAATGATCTTTTTGTGTCTGCCACCATCAAGATTGTCTTGTTTGTTTTCTTTGCTGTCCATGGAACAGTCCCAATGACAGTGATAAATGGATACAACACAGCGAGCAAGAGAGGCGTGACCAGTCGTATAAAGCTGATGATACAGTTTCTGTATTGGCAGTTCTTGCTTCACTCTACTAGTGTAGTGTAGTGTAGCGTTCTGTAGTGTTCTGTGGTGTACTGTAGTGTAGTGTAGTGCGTGCGTGTGTGTTTTTTAATGTGTTTGTATAGGTCTGTGTATAATGTGTGTGTGTGTGTGTGTATTTTTTTTACAAATGCGAATGTTTACTGTTTTAGGCTGCCAGCCCATTCACAAGGAACACTGGGGACGGGGAGCGGTGGTCAATGAAGCATTGACACTGACAAATATGATGGACTTTTAACTTGGTTGTACATTGTGACATGGTAACCATGTCACAGTTATGTTAATGTCACATATCGCTCATCACCATCATATACAGTCACTGGTGGAGAACCACTTTTTTCAGTCATTCAGTTAGGTGGGCGATAAATCTGTCTTTTTTTGATCTGTCCAGTTGGAAGGTCTGCGCTCGTGACAGCCCTGGCATTGGAATTATCTTTTTTTTCTTGACTGGAATTACTGATGGGTCTGTTCATTTTCTTTTCCATATCATTAAAAACTGCCATGATATCACTTACTGTGACATCGGGTTTGTCAATAGGTCTGTGCTGCTGGTGTGTATCACGGACATCAGTTACACTGCTGACACTGTCTTCATTCTGTCCATCAGTTTGATCGTATGATAGAAGAACATCAACCACAGTACTGTCTTTTATACGCACTGTAAGCATTTTTCTGTGTCGACAATATCAGTATTCGTTTCCTCGCCTGACCCGTTTTGGTCGTGGTATTTTGTGTCTAGTTGTGCAGTCGTGTTTGAATACAAACGATCCTGTTCAACAGGCTGTATTTCTCGTGGTGATTCAGGTACACAGAAAGGGGCAGGGCTATCGTACTGGAATGTGTCGCACACCGAAATATTGTCAGTTGGCCTTGAATAAAACAAACTTGGTGGGGTGGGAAGAAACAGATCAGATGGAGAGTAAACATGACTTGCCTGATCTTTTTTAAGTGTACTTCTGTGAGCCTCAGCACTTCGTCTGTCCCTATAAACCTGAGATGGACATTTCCTTCTGTACATATCACTGTAGCCTCCGTCTTGTGTCGCAATGAGTTTACTGGCACCTGTGTTCGTCAGGCGCAACACCATCACTGTCTGGTTGCCCTTACCATCAATTTTAAAGGATGAGAAACTTTTCTTGCAGCACTGTGTTAAGAAAACTTTCTAAAGATGCTGGAAGTCCTTCAACAGACATGCTGGACAACTTTGTGTGTGTGTGTGTGTGTGTGTGCGCGTGCGCGTGTGCGTGCGTGCGTGTGTGTGTGTGTGTGTGTGTTTCCTTTGAGGTATGCACATTACTGGATTCTGGGGAATAAAGCTGCCCTGCAGACTTCATTTGTTTAAGTTGTCGTGGTTTGAACTGCACTGCAGATGCGCTTGTTTTGTATTTGTCTTTGTTTTTGTGTCTGTATTGTTTGAAGCGCAGAAATTGTTATGAAAACATCCACATCAGAATCAAAATATTTCACTTGTGTCAATATGCTTTGTTGCTGCAAAATCCAGAAATTCAACCATTCTTCATTCTTTAAAAAGACCACCAGACAGCTATTTGGTTTGTAAATAAAAAAGTTACAGTTAGTTGAATTTGGTAGATGCAATCTCGGTTTTCCCCCGTAAAATCAGCTGATGCCAGGAATCACAATTGCACTTTCAGTTCTCTGGCGGTGAAAGGGTTACAATGACATTGCCTTCAACAGAATAAGTTTGGAGTCGCATGCGGAGCAGTAACATTTCTTTTCTTTTTCATGTATTTATTTATTTATTTATTTTTTACTTTACTTTTATTTCTTCCTTCTGCTTGTACCGTGAGGTATTGCAGGAGGACACAGTCGTCTATCTGCGCCAAGGTGGGAGGCTTCGGCAAGCGACGTGGACGTGGCCCGTGTTTTCCGTGACGCTCCAGCATAGCCTTAGTCTCCTTCTGGTTCTGGTGCGGGAATATCGGGAGTGATATGGTTGGTTGAGGGTATCCTTGTGACATGCCAAACCACTTTATTTGCTGCCATTTAGTGTGATGTAGGACGGGTGTTACTCTTATCGTTGCTTTTATCGTCTCATTTCTGACCCTGTCTTTCAGAGTTTTGTTAGCTGCTCTCCTGAGTCCTTTCGTCTTGCAGGTTACTAATTTTCTTTGGAGCGATTTTGTCAGTGACTCTGTCTGGCACGTATTTGTGAGAATTGGGATGAAGATGGCATTGATTTGGTTTTCTTTGGTGCTCATAGGGATGCTTGGATGCCTCAGAAGAGGTGCTGGTTGATCGCTAACAGCGTTTGCTTTTCTGCAGTGTGTTTCGATGATTTTTTTATTTTCCATTTTTTAATACAAACGCTACTTAGGTATTTGTATTCTGTTTGTTTCAACTGAGTTCCATCTATATTAATGTCCAGCTTCCCTGGTGTTCTGCTAGCTGTCATTAGCTCTGTCTTTCCAGTGCTAATCCTTATGCCATATTCCTGACAGCATGCATTTGGTTGGTCTAGATGATCTTGGAGCTGGGTGTTGTCGTTGTTTATCAGGGCCTGATCATCAGCGAATAAAAACTCGTTTAGCACTTTTGGGTCTGGGCCTGATTCTGTGGTTATGCAGCCAACGTGAAAGGTAAAGAGCAAGGGGGAGTGTACGCAGCTCTGTCTTGGAAACCAGTACCAATTTGAGAGCCTATTTAAGGTAGGTGCTGTGCTCTTGCTGTTGGTATACATGGATCTTACGTTATCCAACAGTTGTCCCTTGATGTCATATTGCTCTGCAACCTCCCATAGCTTATTTCACTTGACTCTGTCGAAGATCGTGTTTTGGTCGACGAATACAAAGTAGATTTCTTGGTCATATTCAGCTGCTTTTTGGCATAGCTGACGAAGTGTGAAAATAGTGTCGGTTCACCCTCTGCCTTTCCCGAAGCTGAATTGTGCTTTACTGAGGAAACGCTGTACTTTGGTCCTGATTTACTGCTCTCAGGTTTTGGCATAGATTTTCCCAACTCGGCTGAGGAGGGATATGCCTCGATAGGTGGTACAGTCTCTCTTGCTGCCTTTCTTTTTCCGTAATGGCATGACGACAGCAATCTGCCAGTCTTTAGGTACCTTCCTTTCTTCCCATGCCTTCTGGGAGATTTTTGTTAGCCACCTAATCCATCTGTTGTTATACCATCTGCACCTGCCACCTTTCCTTTCAGGCTTGATTAAACAGCCACTCTCACCTTGCTGTCTAAAATGTTAGATTCATAGCGTTCTGGTTCCTGTTAGGCAATTTGGGATTGAGTGTCAAGAACGCCTGAGGAGTTGAGTAGATCTTTAAAGTACTTCCCAGTGCTGGTTATTTCCTGCTTGTTTAGGGGTTGTCCCTCTGCGCTTGTTGATCACTGTGATGGCTTTAAAGGGCTCATCTCTGACTCGCATGGCCTTCACACTCTTCACTTCACACTTTCTAGGGGAATGCTCACAGAATTCACTCAGTTCCTTTCCATATTTTATCCAGGATTCTTCCATCGCCTGCTTGACCACTCACTCACTCTTTTCCTGATTGCCCCTTTGACCTGGTCGTTTACCACACTGTTGCGTTTCTGGTTCTATTTCTCGTCTTTTTGATTCCACATGTCACTGCCCTGAATGCGCTCCGAGCTTCCTCTGTATTCATCTCTGTAGGATATATGTGTTCCGTCTTATTAGCAACAGCGTAACAGGTCTCGACCTGCACTTCTTTTTCTTGGAGCTTCATGTCACTTCTGACAACATGCCTCCTCCGTTTTCCTTTTGTTTGTTTCTTGCTTGTGGACAAGCTGAGAATGACCAGTCTGTGGTTTGTGTCAAGGCTTGCATTTGGGATGGCTGTCGAGTGGGTGATACTGTGTCTCTTGGAGATTCTTGCCAAAAAAACATGTATCTGTGAAGACATGTTTAATTTGGGCTATTTGTATTACATATACATCTGTATATATCTCGGAAATAGAAGAAGGTGTTGGTCACAAACAGCTCATATTTTGCACAGTATGCGATTGGCATTGTCATTTCATGAGGTTTTCTTGTCGCTGTGCCACGAAAATCCCCCATGACAGTCAGGTCTTCATTCTTGGGATCGTTGCTGATGTTATCAGTTTCTCGAAGAATTCTTTCATTTCCTCGTCTGAAAATGAGTGGTTACCCAGTGCATAGATCTGTATATAATTTATCATCTTTTCATTGCGCAGATTTATATTGATGAGTCCGTCAGATATGTATTCTATACTCAGGAGGTTCTTTGCTGTCTCGCCATGAAGGATGACATCCACGCGTAGTTTCCATTCACTCCCCTCCAGATTAGGACGAAGCTAGAAACCATTTCCTTTGCCCCAATTCTCTCACATTCTAATGTCTACTAAGCCTAGGACTGTCATCATGCACTACCAGCTTGCTGGGTCATTCAGAGCCCTGTTAGCCAGCACTGTTTTAGGGTGACTCTGACAGGCTTTCTCTGCTAACATAGCGTCTAAGTGGCAAAATGCCACACCCTCCTTTACCCAGGCCAAGCAATCCCCTACTTTGCCCTGTTAATGTCTCCCAGGACGAGGACCAGGGGTTGAATTTGGGCTTAGAGTGGCATGGCCCACAACAGCATAAGTTGGCAATGGCATGAAGAGCACGATTGCGCTTCAGTCATGCAAAACAGCTGCTTTGCTTTCCAACTGAAAGGGAATACTAGAAGCAGAACGCAAGGCTGCTAGACTCCTTCCCATGCAGATTTTGCAGAAGAACGTATGCTGCCAGGATTGGTCTTGTATCCCACGTGAAAACTACACCAGGTGATAAGGACCAGCATGCCAACTTATCCGTTGGATGATCGGAAGGTCCATCATCGTTTTCTTAACCATCTTGTGCCTTCCCCACAATCATGGGATATCCTTCTTGTTCACTGCGGGGAAAGTCAGTGTCAGAATAATCTTTAATAGAGTCATTAGTCTTGTAGCTGAGCCCATCATTCCTCAGCCTCATTGTGGCTTTCTTGGTGGAAGAGAAGTGTTGCAAACAAAACCGAGTGACAGGGACGCTTTCTAGTACCCACACTTTTCTCCAACCTGTTTATGTCTGTGTTGATTGATGCAATCAGAGATTTTGTTAGGAGGGTGTAACTCCAGTTCTGCTCAGATGGAAAACGCTTCATGTAGTAGAGACGCCAAAACAAAGACCAGAGTGCTCTGGGCCATCCTGCAAGAATTTCTCTTCGCAGATGACTGCGCACTGGCTGTATGAGGACAACCAGTGCATCATTGACCAGTTTGCTACGGCCTGCAATTGCTTCAATCTTACAATTACAATCTGCAGCCTTCCTGTTTGGCTGCTAAGACCAGTCTCATCTGGCTTCATCTTTCGTTATGACCGATCCCTCTGAGGATTGTTCTGGCCCTTGATCTCCCGATTGTGAGTCCAGCAATCCTTCAGCTAGATTACTTCACAAGAAGAAGGGTCAATCGTATCACGAGAACGGCGCAACTTTGATCCAATTTGATTCTTGCACCATTTTGAAATTTTACAGTCGTCCGTCGCCCTCTGCCTGGAGGGGACCATCACCTTGTCGTGGTCGGGGGGCTTGAGGTCCCAGTGATCCCTAGAGCTATGCTGAGGGGCTACTTGTTGGAAAGCTTTGTTTTTTCATCTAGTGACATCTTGTTGGAAAGCTTTGTTTTTTCACCTAGTGACAGTGCTGATAATCAAGGCAGTTAACTGGACTAGACTTGACAGTGTAAATTGATTCCCCTGGTAGGGTTACCTTTGTCGGACAGGTCAAGAAGGAAGGATGAGACGAAGCGTGGTCCCACCTTCATTTCCGTTTTCATCGGCTCCATCTTCCCAATCACGAGTGGTTGCCGAAAGCAACCATTAATCCCGAGCTCGAATTACGTGGCCATGGGATGCGTGGCTGTACGTTTGTTAGTCGTGAAAGTACACTATCTGGATTCATGCGGGACGGTTCCAGGCAGACGGACACCATGAGATTAACCATCCTTTGCCCTTCTCCGGACATGGTAGCTCTCCTGGGGTGACCGACAAATTTCTGCTGTCGTTAAGCCTACGCTCATGAGTAAATTAAATACAACAAAAGGGAAAAGAGATAATTATGATGGTGATTCATATTCGGACGCAGAGGTTCGGAAAGAGACAGGCTTCTGGACAGCGTGACTGATCATGGGAGGAACAAATGAGGATAAACCATTATCATCACTGAATTCCATAGCAATACACAAGGGATTTCAGGGCCTTATTGACAACCCTAAGATGATAACAAAGTGCCGAAATGGAGACTACCTTGTTGAATATAGAGACAAAAAACAACAACAAACAAAGTGCCCCGAGCTGAAGGGAGGTCCCGAAGAGGAATTGAAGAGCCAGGGCATTGTTGAGGAACGCTGGGCCATGTTCGGGAAGGGGTGGGAGAAAATCCCGACAAACACACTGTTCCTGACATTCTGCTGTCCTGTTCTTCCACAGTCATTAAAAATATAGAGTACCTGAATGTGAAAGTCTCATTTTATGTACCATCGCCTGTGCGATGTTTTCGATGCGTGGTCCCACCAGTTTGGACTTATAAAAGACGGATATACCGACACAGAAAAGTGTGCCATGTTTGCCAAGGAGGCACATAAAGGAACATGTGACGGACCAGTAGTCTGTCTAAACTGTGGAGATAGCCACCCTTCATCCTACAAAAGCTGTCCCATATGGCAAGTGGAACAGACAATACAGAGAGTGAAAACAGAAAAAAAGGATACCTTTCCATGAGACCAAATGACTAGTGGAAAGTAGCAGCCCGTCTGCAACGAAAAATTATGAGTCAGCTGTTAAGAAGTCGAGCCTAGTCTCCATTGCCTGTCAAAGGGACCTGACATGGACCAAATCTAGTTTTAAGACATTGCAAGACATAAAAGCCTACAGCGGGGGCGTTAAACTCGCTGTTTCTCAGACTGCCCAGCAGTCGAAACCATCCAGTGCTGGACAGCCTGGGAAACCCATCCTCCCACCCTGGTCGGAAGGGAGAAGCTCCACAGCAAGTTGGGGAGGGCACAAAGTGATACTGGTGGAGATAAACAAAATCTCCACCAGCACTTAAGGGGCCAAAGCCCTCTCTGTCTGCAGGCAGGTCAGCCATCAGGACTGACCGCCTGAAAAAAGGCAGAAAAATGAACAACTGGAAAATAAATACGCTCCATTGCAGGTTGAGAATGATGAGACAGATATATTTCCATCCGTAATGAAGACTATTGTCCATTGGAACATAGATGTTAACTCAAATTTAGAGAAGCTCCAACTGCTTTGCCGTGACCTGCAGCCCATTGTGCTGGCTCTACAAGAAATGGTAATGCTTGAAAAGAAAAAGGTTTTCTGTAATGGATTTCAACATTATTTCTAAACCAGCACAACCTAAAGATGGAGGAGTAACGGATGGAGTGTCTTTGCTCCTACACAGGTCCGCTTTGTTTAGCCCTGTTAACCTGAACACTACTTTGCAAACGGTAGCAGCAAGGGTATCTTTATTCAAAACCAAAACCATTTGTTTTGTGTACCTACCTCCGTCTGTTTCTATTACAAAAGAAGAACTGGTTGATCTTATGGAAGAACTTCCAAAACCTTTTCTGTTGTTGGACGATTTGAATGGCCATTCCTCGCTTTGGGGTAGTGCAGATACTTCAGCCCATGGTCTCCTGCTGGAAAACACCTTCTCCGAATTAGACTTATAAACGATCTAAACGATAGATCTGCTACTTGTATTCATCCTGCAAATGGTACACTTTCCTGTTTAGATCTATCAATGTGTGATGCTTCACTGGTGTTGGACTGTGGGTGGAAAGTTCTGGATGATATGCATGGAAATGACCATTTTCCAGTTGTCTTAACTAGTACAAACGTTGAACACGAATTCTTACCGGAATGCTTGAATGTTCACAAGGCTAACTGGGATTTATTCACCAGGACCATCAACAGCGAATTAGAGGAAGGGAAAGTTCTGCAAAGTGATGATCTGGCAGACACTCTAACACAAGTCATCCTAAATTGTGCCAAAAAAGCAATTCCAATGTCGTCAAGGAAACATCACATGCCTAAAACACTGGTTTACTCCTGAATGTAAACAAATACAACTAGCCCGCAAGAGAGTTCAGCATCGCGTCTTCCAAATACCATCAGTGGACAACATTCGAGCTCATCAAAAACTCAGAGCAAAGTCGAGGTATGTCTTTAAAACAAGTAAACGACAATCTTGGAGAGACTTCTGTTCAAAACTGACGTCCCAAACTCCAAAGAAGAAAGTGTGGAAAATTATCAAAAAAATTAAAGGGAAAACACCTGCCCCTCGGTTAACCATCTGAAAATGTCAGATTGTCTGATTACTGACAAAAAAGCAGTTTCTAACCTATTAGTTTCCACCATTGATAGCAGCTGTTCTTTAGCTTACAAATCGTCACAAAAAAACAGCGTGTAACTTCATTTCTGATAACACGGAAGAGTTGAATCTTCCACGGACGTGAGCCGAATTAAAAGCTGCTCTTCTGACTTGCTCTAACTTCTCCTGGCCTGGATGAAATTCATTACAAACTTCTGAAGCATCTCCTGGAAAACGGTTTAGAAATCCTCTTACAAGTGTACAATTACATATGGACTGAGAGGATTCTTTCCTCCTTCGTGACAGAAAGCCCTGATCTTCCCAGTACCTGAACCTGGAAAAGATCTATTTAATCCTTCCAACTTTCGCCCAGTAGCCCTACCAGTTTTTGCAAATTGATGGAAGAAATGGTCAACAGCAGATTGATGTGGAAACTGGAGAATGACAGCATCTTGGCTAAGGAACAATGTGGTTTTTGCAAGCACCGTTCCACAGTGGACCATTTAATTCGCCTTGAAACGACGATTCATAATGCATTGCTGAACAAACAGCATGTAGTGGTTATCTTCTTTGATATCGAGAAAGCATATGATATCACCTGGAACCCCACGTAGGGATGCCGGGGGCTTTTTCAGTATGAATAGTATCCCCACCTTCTGGAAATTCTGTGCTAGAAATTTCGTCTTTTTTGTCACTCTCTATGTTTCGGCCGTGTTCGCTTGTTTTTTTGTCGTTTCTTCCTATCATTTTGTTCATTGCTGGTCCATTCACCTGTATGTGTCGATAAACTCTTTCTTACGTTTTCGTAGGATTGATAATTGGGTACATGTATTAAGTGTATTTTTGGCTCTAGGGAGGTTAGATATGCGGAAGCAATTTTAGGTAATTTTTGTCCATTTTTGTATATGTTTTGGTGTCCTTATATATGCTTAAATTTGTATTCAGGTGTTTTTGTTTTTTTTAATTTTCTGTGAGATATACTGGATGGAGTGGTCAATGCTGGGGGCGTGTCCTTATATTATGTGTGCGAATGCATTGATATGTGTGCTTAATTTTCTTTTCTTTTTTTTTCCATGTTGAAGTTTTGTACGTTTTGAAGCGGTTATAGTCCTGATATGGCTCTACACAGTTGGCTGGGCTTTAAACAATAACGATAACAATACCAATTGGAAATCAGGAATACTTATGGATCTACACAAACTGGGCTGGGTTTTTCGGTTCAGAGAACAGTCCCTGTTTATCCACATTTGTTTTGGCAGAGCGACAGTTTCAAGTGCAGGTTAATACTACTCTGTCCAACAGACATGAGCAAGAGTTGGGTGTACTACAAGGGAGCATTCTCTTTCCTGCACTATTCAGTATTAAGATCAACAATATATGCTTTGTTGATTATACCAAGGCTTTCGATCGAGTAAGACATAAAGAATTGATCAATCAACTAGAAAGACTCGGTGTTGATGGAAAAGATGTACGAATAATCAGACATATGTATTAGGAACAAACAGCTGCAGTGAGAATAGAAAACGATATAAGCTCTTTCCAGAGTATCAAGAGAGGAGTCGGACAAGGTTGTGTTTTGTCACCAGATCTGTTTTCACTTTACTGTGAAAATATCATGAGAAACCTAGAGGAAGACCCTGCATTAAAGGTTGGAGGAAAAATGATAAACAACATTCGATATGCAGATGACACCGTGCTAATTGCAGAAAATGAAAGGGACCTACAAAACCTTGTGAATATACTAGAAGTAGAAAGCAAAGGTAAGGGGTTGGAACTAAACAGCATGAAAACTGATGTCATGGTGATCAGTAAAAAAAGCATAAAATCCCCACATGCAAAATAACAGCAAACGGCACAACTTTGAGACAGGTTGATCAGTTTAAATACCTAGGAATGGTCATTTCAACAGACGGCAGATGCACATCAGAAATAGCCAGCAGAATCGGCCAAGCCAAAACAGCATTCAAGATGATGACAAGCATTCTTACCAACAAATGCCTATCAATTAACATCAGGAAGAGAGTTCTTGAATGTTATATAGAATGGATAATGTTATACGGTTGTGAGGCGTGGACAATCAACAAGCAAAGCGAGAACA
Organism: Monoplex corrugatus; assembly: GCA_030674185.1. Taxonomy (NCBI): domain Eukaryota; kingdom Metazoa; phylum Mollusca; class Gastropoda; order Littorinimorpha; family Ranellidae; genus Monoplex; species Monoplex corrugatus. The sequence goes on along the minus strand of CM060305.1, from coordinate 101,062,080 downwards.
AGATTGAGGCAGCTGAGATGTGGTTTCTAAGAAGAATGTTGAGAGTTCTATGGACAGCAAAGAAAACACACGAGACCGTCTTGATGGAGGCAGACATAAGAAGATCATTCATAAGGAAGATTAGTAAAAGACAGGCAACATTTATAGGCCATTTTATGAGGAAAGGGGAATTGGAGCACCTGGTCACAACGGGAAAGCTGGAGGGAAAGAGAGCACCGGGTAGACCCAGGGAGAAAATATTGGATGGACTTGCAGAGTGGCTGAAGACGAAGAAGATGGAAGAGATGCTTGAGGTAACAAGAGATAGAAACAGATGGAAGGCCATGATTGCCAACGCTTTGTGGCAATGCACTTGATGATGATGATGAATATAGTGAAGTTTGTACAGCAGGACTCTGAATGAGTTTGCAATATACACAAGTGGAAGCATCTATGCAGGCGTTCAGAGGTGGCCGCAGCTGTGCATAGATAGGATCGAACAGTGGGCAGAGACAAACGGTTTTACTTTTTCCACAACCAGAACACAGTGTATCCACTTTCATAACCTGCGATAATTCTTTGCTGATCCAGAAATCCATCTGGGAAAGTCCATGATTCCAGCTGTGAAAGAAGTTAAATTTTGGGTTCATCTTTGCTCAGAAGTTGAATTTTTTTCAATCATATCCAACATGTGAAAACCTCTTGTCAGAAAGTTCTGAACATTCTTCGAGTTGTAGCTACTTCACCTGTACAGAGCTGTAATTTGCTCAAAACTGGACCATGGCTGCGCAGTATACGGCTCTGAGAGGCCGTCGTACCTAAAACTATTGGATCCCATTCACCATCAAGGGGTACACCTTTGTCTTGGTGCATTCAGAACAACTCCTGTCTGTAGTGTATACGCGGAGGCAGGGGAGCCCTCCCTGACCAGACGTAGATTGAAAATTAACCTTAAATGTCCTTTTGAAACTGTTCTCTGAACCTGAAAGCCCAGCGTACGACTGTGTCTTCAACCCCAGGTGTCAATGTGAATTTGAAAAACATCCGAAAGCCGCTCCCCATTTAGGATTCCGTATCCGTCCTCATATGGACAAGACAGATATAAATGTAGCAGTTGTTTCCGACGTCTCGAAATTTCCAGACAGCCCACCATGGACCTTGAAAACACCAAAGGCCTGTTTTGATCTTGCTTCCTTCCGTAAAGCTTGTACCAGCTTACTGGCGTACAAGTCGTTTTATGCAGAACTGTGTGAGAAATTTCTGTCCTCCCTCAGAATCGTCACCGATGGATCCAAGTCTGAGGAAGGTGTTACTGTTGCTGCCTTTTGTTCTGCAGTTTCCAATCGTCCATTTTAAAAACATATTCCGTCTGATAGTTCCGTTTATACTGCTGAACTGACTGCTTTACTGTTGGTACTAAAAATGGTGTTCCAATCCAAGCGTAAAAAATTTATCATTTTTTGGGACTCCCTTTCTGCTTTGTGGGCAATTGCTGGCCGTAACATTAGTCAAGATAAATTCAAATACCTGGGAACGATCATTTCATCAGACGGCAGATGCACATCAGAAATAGCCGGCAGAATCGGCCAAGCCAAAACAGCATTCGGGAAGATGACAGGCATTCTTACCAACAAATGCCTATCAATTAACATCAGGAAGAGAGTTCTTGAATGTTATATAGAACCAATACTGTTGTACGGATGTGAGGCGTGGACAATCAACAAACAAAGCCAGAACAAGATTGAGGCAGCCGAGATGTGGTTTCTAAGAAGAATGTTGAGAGTTCCATGGACAGCAAAGAAACCAAATGAGACAATCTTGATGGAGGCAGACACAAGTAGTTCACTCATAAGGAAGATTAGGAAAAGACAGGCAACCAGAGTTGAGGATCTGTTCCTCCTTCCAATCTTTAAATTCTGCATTAGTTGGATATGGTAGATTGTGTGACGCTTAAAGAAGAATTTTTTGTGTGGAAAATTCCCGTTTAGCTAGTGACCATGAGTGAACTGTCAATCGCCTAGCAGGCTGAGTGTGGTGTCTGTGCATTTTTCGTCGTTTTGTGGCTGTTTTTGTGATTGCAGACTGTAAAGTTTTGTACCAGGATGTATGTGAGGAATTGTTTGTCATTTTGGATTTATTTTTGTGCCTCCCTCCCCACGGACTTGAGGATAATTTGGTTTTTCTTCTTGGCCAACCTTGCCAGCACGCTATGCTCTCAACAGGCGCCATTCCGTTCGGCCTGTGTGTTGCACGGGCAGAAACACTTGCTGACTCATTTTCTCGCCGATGCCTACTCGCCCCAGCCTCCACCACCACCCAACCTCTGCCTCCCTCTCCCTCGTCAAACCTCTCGCCTAGTCTACACGCGGGAACAACTGCTGAAGTGTAGTGAGCGACCTTCGCCCCTTGACCCCTCGCTCAACGTGAAACTGCGGCGTTTCAGGATTGGCCGTGACCTTCCTCACTGTCGCACAGCACGGGGAGGGAGGAGGAAACGGAGGGCAATACCTACAGTCGGTAATGTTTCCCACCACTCTCACTACTTTCGCCACAACCACACTTGCTCAGTAAACTGCCGCAACTTGATTCATGTGCCTATGGCTCCTCACACACAGACAACAACGACAAACATTACACTGACTGTCTTTAATGCCCAGTCTCTTGGTGCTACCTGTAAAAAGAAACGATCTGCTGTGAATGACTTTATGCTGTCCAATGATATTGACATTCTTTGCGTCACGGAAACGTGGTTCAAGGAAAGTGGCGATGAACCAAAGCTACAAGATCTGGCTCCGGCTGGTTATACATCCAAGTCCTTCCCTCGCCCCACCACCACCTGCGGAGGAGGAATCGCTTTCGTCATCTCTGATAAGCTGCTGCCCTATTGCTCTTTTGACTCTTCTTTTGCTTTTCAGCACTGGACCTTTGAACTTGTTCACCTGAAGCTGTCCCTGCCTAGCTTTCTTGTCACCAATATTTTCGGGATTTACAGACCAGTACCCAGTAAAAAGAACAATCTTACTCCCAGCATGTTTATCAATGAACTTCCAGACTTTCTTGAATTTGTAAATGACCTTCCAGGAACATTGTTACTGGTTGGTGACTTCAATTTCCACTTCAATAAGCCCACAGTTAGATACACGCCTGAGGTGTTAGAAATTTTAGATACTTTTGGACTCCAGCAATCCGTGAATGAAAAAACGAACAAACAAGGTAACACAGTAGACTGGGTAGTCTACAGAGACAGTGATCATTTACTCAAGTCTTCAACTGTTGACACTAACTTAGCATCGGATCATTATGCTGTGAAGTGTGAATTAGACATCATCAGGCCCCGCCGTTCGAAAGACGTACAAGGAAGTTAGGAAAATTTCTGCTATCGACATAGAGGCTTTCAAATCTGATCTGATCACGGCCATACCGAGTGAGCCATCGGCTTTTCAGCTGACCTCTGCCCTCCGTGCCATGCTTGATAAGCATGCTCCAGTGAGCAGGCGCTTGATCTCTGATCGCTCATTGTGTCAATGGCACAGCACAGTGGGTCCTGAGTTGTCGGAGGCCAAGCAGGAGAGGAGGAGGGCTGAGAGGCGATGGCGCGCCACGGGTCTAACTGTGTACTGGGAAATATATCAAACCGCTAGAAATCATGTTACTGATATTGTTCATCAAGCAAAAACTTTGTTCTATTCTTCAAAGATATTGGCTTGTAATACGGCCAAGCAGTTGTTCAATGTCACAAATAGTCTGTTAGGTAAAGTCAGCTGCTCCACCCTCCCCACCATCTTCCAAGCTCAAGAGCTCCCTCAGAAATTCTTAGAGTTTTTCAATGGCAAAATTGATACTATCCGTGAAAACCTAGATTCTACTGCACCTGAATTCTACACTCCCTGAATGACAAAGTTTACTGTGGACCTCCTTTGACTTCTCTCAGCCCTGTTAGCCAAGACTATGTCAAAAAACTTTGTTTGCGATGCAGCCCTAAATCATGTGAACTTGATGCCGTTCCTACTCACTTGCTCTTCCAGTGTATCGATGACGTTCTACCCCATATTACTCATGTTATCAATACCTCTCTGTCCTCTGGTCACGTTCCTGAAATCTTCAAGTCTGCAGTGGTACGTCCATTGATCAAGAAACCTTCACTAGACAAAAACGTTCTAAAGAATTATCGGCCTGTGTCAAATTTGTCATTTCTATCAAAATTATTGGAAAAGATTGTTGTGGAACAAACTCTAGAACACCTTGAAAAGAATCACCTCTTGAATCCTCATCAGTCTGCTTACCGACAAGGCCATAGCTGTGAGACAGCACTCCTCCGTGTAGTCAATGACCTCCTCTGTGGGCTTGATGATGGGAACGTTTCCTTGTTAGCGTTGTTGGATCTTTCCGCAGCATTTGACACGATCGATCATAATATTTTGTTCTCACGGCTTCAAACTTCCTTTGGTTTCAAAGACACAGCCCTCGACTGGATTATCTCTTACTTGACTGGACGGACTCAGACAGTGTGTGTACAGGACAGATACTCAGACAGTTCTCCTCTTAGGTACGGTGTGCCTCAGGGTTCTGTACTGGGGCCAGTCCTTTTTGTGCTGAATGCCGGTGCTGTGTCTGACGTCATTGGTGGTCACGCCATGTTGCACGAGAGCTTTGCTGATGATACACAGCTTCATCAGTCGGCTCCCATTGCTAAAATTGACTCACTGATTTCTCGGGCGCAGGGCTGCATTGCAGACCTAAAGGATTGGATGACTACCAACAAACTACAACTAAATGACGACGAGACGGAACTCATGTTCGTGACAAAACAACCTAACCATCCTTCTCTACCTTCAACTGTCACTATCAATGACTGTACTGTTTCTGTGTCCACCTCTGTCCGCAGTCTAGGAGTCATTCTTGACCAATCCCTCTCCTTTGAGAAACAAGTTTCAAATATTTGCAAGATTGCTTATTTAGAACTAAGAAGAATCAGTTCCGTACGTCACCTTCTCTCTACAGATGCTACAAAAACTCTCATTTGTGCCTTTGTTTTATCTAGAATAGATTACTGCAACTCACTTTTGGCCGGCCTTCCGAAATACCTGATAGAAAGATTACAGCGAATCCAAAATCATGCAGCCCGGGTAGTCTGTAGAGCAGGTAAATATGATCACATTTCGCCACTACTTCACTCTCTTCACTGGTTATCTGTCTCAAACCGTATCTCGTACAAAATCTCAACTCTCACTTTCTCTTCTCTCTTTGAAAATGGACCTTCTTATCTCTCGGATCTCCTTCAAATCTATACTCCCTCTCGACAACTACGCTCCTCTGCAGACGACCGCCTTCTACGAATTACTCGCTTCAGAACTACTACTGGTGAAAGGTCTTTCTCTTTTCAAGCTCCATCGATGTGGAACAGACTGCCAGACTCTCTCAGACATTCAGATTATTTCTCTTCTTTCAAGTCTAAACTTAAAACCCATCTATTTTCTCACAACTAGTCAATGCTGCGTAGGGGTATCACCTATGTCATAGCCGTCTAAGCCTTGTTTTGACATACTGTTTCAGGGTGTGTTTTCTATTGCATGTGTTTGTTGTATAGTTGAACGTTGTGTGATTTGGTTTTGTAGCAATGCTTGAGATGAGTGAATGTTGTGCTCGTAGGATTTGTTGGTTTCTGTAGTGGTGGTATTCGTAGTTGTTTGTGAGGTGTGTGGTTGTGTGTGTAGGAGAGGTGAATGCAGTATGTTTTTGTAAAGCGCTTAGAGAAATTATTTTGATTAAGCGCTATATAAGAAGCCAATTATTATTATTATTATTATTACGCTTACCATATCAAACTTGTAGACCCATCCTAGTGGCCTCTCTGGAGATGCCCCTCTTTGGCCTGATGTACAAAGTACGAAAAAAGAGGAAATATAGCCCCGTTAACGCACGATTTGGACGGTCAGGTGGGGTGGAGCGCCACCTGGAGGCGTCATTTGACGAAATCTGGATAAGCACTGGGTTTGGTTCCAGCCAAAAATATATGGATTTTGTGCTACTCTGCATTAATTTGATATGGTAAATGCACTAGCTAAAAATTCCTCTTTTTGGGTTGTTTAGACGCAAGCAGACAACTGCTTTGTCTTAAAGACTTTGGGAGGGGGTTCCTTTTGTTGAGCCAAAAACAGAGAAATATTTCTTTCCACAAGTTGTTAGAACTGTTGTATGGTTGAGAAGCTGTTTGAAAATGGAAAGCTTTGGAAGGTATGTAGGGCAAGAAGAGTACTGACATTCTGACATATATTGGCATGATATTGGAATGTAGACATTCAAAACAAAATGGCAATTTTAATTCAGTACTTTCTTTGATTGGAAGCCAATTTAATTTTTGTAAGAGTGCTTTTGCACAACACCATTTGTTCTCATTAGGACAAATTGATTGATCTACAGGATTTTGGATTTATTGGTAGATTGCATTCCAGATGTGCTTCTGTGTGGAGAGCTGAAGCAAAGACATAATCAGGGAAGACCACTCAAGCGATACAAAGATACTCTGAAAGTCAGTCTCATCAGCTGTGGTATCAGCACCAAGAACTGGAAAGACATTCCCTCAACAGATTAAGCTGTCTGGACCAGTATGCCTATCTGTCTGTCAGATGGATGGAAGAGTCCATTATCATCGTCTGCGAGTCTGTGGAATGGTCCTTATTGGCTTTGTCAGTTCCATGCTTTTGCACTGTTTAGCATGTTGACACCAGAAGGAAAAATCAATGAAAGAAGCGAGGAAATAGAAAGTTAGAGATGGTAAACAATTGTTGTGTGAAGGATGTCACAACTGATAGTCGAGAAAAGGACAAAACTACAGATCACCACGTGTGAACGAGTGAAAAGATGTAGCGGGAACTGACATGGGAGAGGTGGAGTGAATGACTGGCAGTTTCAGCTCAATTCAAACACGACCTACAGTTTCATTTGTTCTGATCACTCTGAAAATTGTACGTTAACATGGAGTGCTACAGATCTATTTATTTTTGATGCATGCATGACAGTGAGAGAGATCTACTTTCGCTTTTACACACACACACACACACACACACACACACACACACACACACACACACACACACACACACACACACACACACACACCACCTCACCATCACTCACTTTCTCCCCCCCCCCTATCTGGTTCATCCGTCATAAACGGCAGCGGGCATAGCGTTTGAAATGTGGCGTATTTCTGTATTCGAGCTACATCTTGTTTTCTGTTACTGATGGATGAACAGGGCAAGTAAATCACTGATGTAAACAGATAGTACAAACAGCTGCAATGAGAATAAAAAACGATATAAGCTCTTTCCAAAACATCAAAGAGGAGTCAGACAGGGTTGTGTTTTGTCACCAGATCTGAGAGTTCCATGGACAACAAAGAAAACAAACTAGACAGTCTTGATGGAGGCAGACACAAGTATATCATTCATAAGGAGGATTAGGAAAAGACAGGCAACATTTATAGGCCATTTTATGAGGAAAGGGGAATTGGAGCACCTGGTCACAACGGGAAAGCTGGAGGGAAAGAGAGCACTGGGTAGACCCAGGGAGAAGATACTAGACGGACTTGCAGAGTGGCTGGGGACACAGAGGGTGGAAGAGATGCTTGAGGCAACAAGTGATAGAGACAGATGGAAGTCCATAATCGCCAACGCCATGCGCCAAGGCACCTGATGATGATGAAACAAATAGTCATTTTCATTGGCAGACGTAAGCTTCCTTCTTTGCTTTCAGTGTGTATGAGCAAATGCTGTCGTACACAGAACACTGAACTGCTTTGTTTCCGTTTCAAGTGTGTGTGTGTGTGTGTGTGTGTGTGTGTGTGTGTGTGTGTGTGTGTGTGTGTGTGTGTGTGTGTGTGTGTGTGTGTACATGTACACATGCACAATACCTTATATACTAAAATACACAGCCCACTTTTTGAAATCTGTGGAGAACTTTATTTTCAAATCTTTTCATATTACACTGGATACCTGGTTGATTCAAATGCCAATGAATAGTCATTCAAAAACTTTGAATTATGGAACTTGTTTCTCTTAATATATTTTATACACATACTCAGTTTTAATTTTGTTAATGATGTCTTCTAATTCATGTCCATACAAGTGAAGGCTTGCATTCTGGATATCACTAACCCCAGCTGGAAACCAGCTCTGATGCCTGGACATAAAGACCAGAAATAAACGAAAGAAAATGGTACTAAAAGAATCAAACAGAAATGATAACAGAAAAAAGGTCACCCTGAGCTGGTGATGAAATCATTGATGTGGAAGGTGATGTACATCTTGGAAAACACATTCACTCTGATGATGGAACTGAGAGCAGCTGAATTGACTGACAGCCTCACCACTACTATGTGATAGGGATGAGTTTGGTACATTTTGTCAGATTATTCACAAATAAGCAACCTCACAGCAGAGGAATAACAATTAATGACAGATGAACTGAAGAGACTGACTCAGGGAAATGTGCAGTTTAGACAGGCACTTGCTTGCAGAGAATTTATTTATAAAAAATCTTTACATAATCAAGATGACACACGTATTTTACAGGACTTCACAACACTGTCAGTTTTGTTTGATTTTCTTGTTTCTCACCTACCTTGGATAAACTGTGATCCGGGCTTAAATCACTGGTTCTTTGGCCAGATAGAGCTAGTATTTGTACGAGTTTGCCAGTTCAGTTCAAGACATATCCATGGCAATGTCGCCATCAATAATTGACTGTTTTGAAATATTCTTTGAGAGGTCTTCTAGTTCAGACACAAGTGCACTGACATGGTCACATTACAACTTTGATAACACAGTCTTATACTCGTATCAGTTATACCACAGGAACATATTTCTTTTACATCCAAATGATAGGGTAGCAGGACCAGTGACAAAAAATATGTGAACAGTGGGGATATTTAAACAATTGCATCTCAAACGATATTGGTTTGGCAGACAGGTTTTAATATATTTGAACTAGTTTCTATGCAAGGGGCTGAAGGACAAATTCCTGCTTTCACAAAAAGTCGGTTTTTATTGAGCGCATTACAAACTGAATCAACAAGAAATCTAGCATGCTTACAGTTTCATGTTGAACATGTGATTGGAATGGTCTGCAGAAAATACAAAATTCTCAGCAGCTAGCGTTACTGTTTAATCATGCTGAAGAACAAATAACAGCACTTGATTATGATAGTGTCATGCGCATTTCTTAACATGTATCCCATTGTGTCATAAGAAGAAATGGCACCAGTACTACTTTTTTCAGTCATAAGCATGTTTCCGCATAGTCTGTGTCTAACGCACACACACACACACACACACACACACACACACACACACACACACACACACACACACGCACACACGCACACACACACACACACACGTCCATGCACACACAGATGCATACTCACACTCACGCACACACATGCGCACACGCACACACACACACACACACACACACACACACACGTTTAGGTATCTGGTCATATCAACAAATTAGTCTTTCTGCTTCTTGTGATTAGTCTTTTTGTAGTGCACAATCTGGGCAAAACCATGAACCCGTTGGAGTTGTTTTCAGTTCAACACATGCCAAATGAAACCACGCCAGTGGGCAGTTTCATAACAAGCAACCATGGACCCCATATTCCTCTAGTCTGCCAATGCAAAACAAGACAAAAATACGCGCTGAATTCGTCCTCATTGTAAGCGCTTGTCTCGTAAACAAACTTCATGATACTGATATACTTTAGCCTACATCAGGAAGATTGCTCGGGTGTGCAGACCACGATTGTTTAAGAATATCATATGGATAACTCCATCATATCCACAGTTTTTCAGTAGTATCTTTATTTCTCCTTTGGATTGAGCTTTTCCGCATATTTTTTATGCCAACGATCGTGACGATGCTTGAGTTCGCATTGTGGCGTCCATAGCTACGGCCGTCGCGTACCTTAGCCAAGGACAGCAACTCTCGATTACTTACCGATCTGCACACACAGCCCATAGACACCTCTTTATCTTATTTATTTATCTATTCATTTATTTATTTAACTATCTATCTATTTGTCCATTCATTTTAGATACTTTTTTTGCGCCTAAAAGCACATATGTGAATAGACGTTAAAAGAAATAATGAACGGACAACATTGACTGCTGTGTCAACTTACTACAAGCAGTCTGTGACTAATAACCTTATTTTGGATTTTTATTAAAGTTAATATGTGTAGAATTCACAAACTCCATTACACACACACACACACACACACACACACACACACACCACACACACACACACACACACACACACACAACACATATGCACACACACATGCGCACACACATGCGCACACACAGACAACGTATGTTTATGCAAGCATGCATGCCTTTATTTATGTGCGCTTTAGTTTGTCATGCCATTGTATTTCGTTAGATGCTGCTTATGTACACATTGTGAAAATGTTGAATGGCTGCATAGTGGTTGAGCATATCTTGGGGCTTCATATCGTCTAATTCTTAGCTGTTATTTTGCTTTATTCCAGATGTCTGGTGAACCGCCAAATACAAACTTGAAGAAAACAAAGAGCAAAGAACAGGTTTGTGCCGAGTCTGTGCTCATTGATAAAAAAATAAGTTGTAGATATGTAAAACACATATTAAGAAATTTGTGGTGATTTTGTTTGTATTGTCTTCAGTGCACAAGTATTTTGCAAAGAAGTCAAATGATCTCACGAAAGTCTGGCCCCTGAATAAGTCCCATAGCACCACCTGAAAGATCATTTGAGTCAAAACAGACCATCACTATGCTCAACAGGCCACTGAAGAAGTCCCCTCGCACTTCCTGAAAGATCATTTGAATTAAAACCTACCAGGGCTGAACTCATCAGGCCTCTGACTAATTCCCTCATCGCTGCCTTCTTAAGATCATTTGAGTGAGATCTATCTGCTTTGCTCTCAGAATAGAGCAGAATGTGAATGTGAACACTTGTTTAATTAATGAACAAGATGTGTGTGTTCTTTTACAAAAATATATTTGGGGGACATGCAAATGAGCAAACTGCAGCTTTTACTTTTGCTATCCACTTGTGCCTGAAGGTGTTGCTGATGAGGCTGTGGTCTGCAGCTTAATGGGAAAATGTTCTTGTTGAGCAAAACCACACTCCATTTGCATGTTTGTCCTCTTCTACTTTGTAGCACAAGACATGCCCTTTTTTAATGTCTGTGTTTTTCTGACGATCTTTTGTCTAACTTTGCAGAGGCCAAGACTGTGCTAGAAGTATCTATCCATCTCATGGGTCAACTTTTTATGTTTTTGAACCTGCGTGTTTTTACGTTACGAAAGTGATGAAATTCCTTTCATGGATGTTCAGTAGCACATTTTTGGCGTTCATCCTGGTAGAGATTCAGGGATGGTGTGGCCCTTGGTGACCCAGGATGTGACCCATCTGGTATGGTCTCTGTATTCTTTTTGTGTCATGCCTGAGGGGGCAAATCGAATCTGGCAGAGCCCATCCCTCACCAGGTTGGACTTCTTTGTTGGTTTCACTCCCCACATGCTGCAGATAGTTCTGGATTACATGCTTACCAGTAACAGAGGACGCCTCTAACCTGACTATGCCAAGAAGACTGGGAGAATTGCTGCAGTCTTTATTGTAACGTTAGTACCAGAGATAATGACTTAGTAGGGAGTGAGCGAGAACTTGCTAATGTTACTAAAAGACAAGATGAAACATCAACATATGACGGCATGGAAATTACCTCGAGAAAACCAAACTGATGTTCAGCCACAATGCCACCATCAACTACCAGTATAACTATCTGTGGTCTGAAGCTAGAAACTGTTCAGCAGTCGACTTACCTGGTAATTAGGGATTTAAACCAGAAGTCCTCTTGAGGGCAGCAAAGACAACATCAGCACTGTCTAAGCAGAAACCTGTAAGGAAGAACATCTCCATAAAACACAAGATCAGACTCTTATGTGTGCTGGTATGTTTCATCTTCCTGCATACATGTGAGAATGGATCCTCAGTGGATTTGGGAAAACGAATCCGGATCATGGAAATGAGAACATCGCATATACTTAACATATCACCAATGAAAAAGTGTACTAAGCCACCAGGCAGTGCACTGGACCATGTGAAGACCTGCTGACTTCAGTTGAGAAAAAAAAAACCCGTTGGTATGGCCATGTACCAAGATCCAATGGCATTGGTAATCACTTCATTTGAAAAAAAAAGTTCGTATGGCCATGTGACATGATCCAGTGGCCTTGGTAAATCAGTCCTCCAGGAAACTGTTGAAGGAAGGAGGTGGAGGGGAAGACAGAAAAAACAAACAAACAAACAAACAAAAAACAAAAAAACGATGGACTGACAACTTTGCAGAATGGACAGAGAAACCATTGCAGATACCCATGTGGCACATAAGCGACAAGAGCTGGAAAAAAATGTGATTGACAGCTTCTTGTGAGTTTGACTGAAAATATAGTGGTTTATTCTGAAAAGATTGTAAATAGATTTGGGGCTGACTTCTTCGTTTGTTGGGAAACAAGCGTAAAATTATTGAATGATTTCTTATGTAATTGGCCTGTGCTATTTATTAGAGAGTGCCGACAATATCACTGGTGAGCAGCTGTGACTTGTATGCATTTGTATATGAATAACCCCACACTGCCATAATCTTTTACTGTGTGCAGGTAGCTGATGTGATAGTGAACTTCTTCAAAAAGCAGCAGTCATCCTTGAAAAACTTGCTAGCAAGACTCATTGATATTAAGGAAAAGTTTGAAAACTCCACATTTTTCAAATATCACGAGGTAAGGAAATAATGCATATGACATTTTGATGTTTTTATCTTCTTTACCAGTGATTTTTTTGCATCAGTGTTTATGTGCAGCATGTGCATCTTGTTTGAGAAAGGAAACAGGCGGGGAGAGTACAACAATAATAACAAACCAATAAGTGAAACCAAAGAAAATTCCAAAAGAAAGCAGATCAAAACCTCTGATCAACAAAGTGAAGGGAAGATATATCAAGTCCATCTTAAGTGAAGCGAGTGAACCAAGCAGATCATGCTGTATTACGTGTTGCAAATATCCAAATGACAAGACTTTACTTTCTTAAGTGTATTCCAGTTTGAATTCCTATTAATACAATCTTCAAAATTGCTTGTTTTGAGCATTGCCTAATAATGAAGTCGTTGCAAAACTAACATTTTCATGGTCATATTAGACTTTTTAAATTTTATTTACGCGTTAGTTTTGATAAAAAAAAGGATAGATATTATTGGCTCTTAACTGCACATTTAACAGTTTTCTTTATGTGGAAGTGCTACTGACACTTATCTTAGAAGGATTGTCCCCACAGTGGTCAAGTAATGTGAATGTTAAAGCAATCATGAATATTTCTCTGAAGGCAAGTGTCGTGCCACAGAACTTTAAATATGCCCTATTCAGTCTCCTGCTCCAGAAGTTAATCCAAATCATCGTAAGTTTTAAAGAGAAAAAGCGGCCGGTTTACAATCGTTCATTTCTGGCCAGGGTCCTTGAGTTTGTTGTCTTCTCAAAGTTGATGAACCACCAAGAAGTCAGTTGTCTGGTTGAGCCATTTCAGCCAGCCTGTCGTTTAGGCCATAGAACAGAAAGTGCTTTATTTACAGTTGTAAATGATCTCCTTTACATCCCTTGCTTTTGTACCAAGATCGTTGGCCAATGTTTATTCTCCTTCTAGGCCCTGTCTTCATGGAACAAACTTCTTTTGTCAACCTGCACTTCTGATTCTCCGTCATCGTTCAGATCTTCTCTAAAAACTACTGTTTTAACATCTTGATACCTATTTGTTGCCTGCTCTTGTGTGTGTGTGTGTGTGTGTGTGTGTGTGTGTGTGTGTGTGTGTGGTGTGTGTGTGTGTGTGTGTGTGTGTGTGTGTATGTGTGTGTGTGTATGTGTGCTTTGTAATAAGTGCGTAAGTTGCTGCTGTTTGGCTTTTGCATTTTTGTTTTCTTTATATATATATCTTTGTTTTTGTAAGCGCCTAGGGCTTTTTTTTTAAAGATAATGCGCCATAAATGTTCTTTATTATTATTGTTATCATTATCGTTGTTGTTATTATTAACATTACGGTTATTACTATTATGACTGTTGTTGTTGTTACTGCTACTACTACTACTACTATTATTGTTATTATTATATTGTCATTGTTATTATCTTGCAAGCTTCTGAAAATGTAATAATGACCATTCTGTGAGAACTACACCTTTCAGCAGCATTTGACTCTGCTGACCATTACAGAGAAGTGTTTGGTGCAAGTAAAACCAGAACAAAACAGACCAAACATACTGCTTGGTTGAACAACAGTGAAACACACCATCAGAAATAAAAAGAAATAGTAAAATGTGTGGATGACATCAAAGACATTTGAAGACTTATTGCCAGGGATGGGGAATCTCCACAGATCTGCAGATTTCTGCAGCAGAAAGATACATTTTCCTCAGATTGTACACAGGCTTTCTCCTCAGAAAAACAAAATCTGTGGGATTCAGTTCTCAAACTACCGACTTGTTTTTAGTTGGAATAAGTGTAATGAGTATGATTTGTGGTGTTATGTGTGCATGTATGCATTTAAAATAGTGTAGAAAATACCTTTTTTAAGCAGTCTGAATGTCTAATTTGATGCTTGGGAATGTGACAGATTTGCAGACTTTAGTCCTTTTAAAAAGTATTTTATTGGGGAGCTTGCCTCTGCGCCTCTTAGATTTCCTCTTATATTTTTGTTTTTTCAGCAGTTCCACCCCTAATTACGGATACAAACGCGGACGATGCCACAGTAGTTTTAGTTTCAGTTTCAATTTCTCAAGATGACGTCTCTGTTTTTAGAATGAATTCCATAATGGACCAACATCACAGGTGCCATGTGATGGAGAGGATCCAGAATGTTCACAAATTAAGCCTGCACATAAAACCACAAGCTGGCCAAGTCCTGAGGTCCTACCGAGATAGTTCCATAACCCTGGGGTCGTAGGGGAGTGAGGTGGCAGAGACCTCAACTTCTCCTGGGGCCATCATCATGAGGACGGCACCCATCCCCTCTCCCTCAAGTCAAATTCATATTCATATTCACTTTTTTACCAAGACTTCAGAAAGGCAAGAAGGCTAATTGATCTTCAAGGGGTGGGACCTGGGAAATCGGCCTGTCTCCCCAATGTTTTATACCAAGGCAGCCGGGCAATGCCCCGCTCTTCACGATTTTCAGCCACCGTGGGATCTTTAGCGTGCAGGGGTCAGAAAGCACACAGGGATTGACAATGGCGTGTTGATAGGGTGAATGGCGACTACACTATAAAGTGCTAGAGCTATTGAGAAAAGCAATGTAAAGTACTAGAGCTGTACAATGTCAAACGCCTCCTTTTACACAACATCAGAGCCATTTATATAAACAGCATAGATGAAGGTTGTGCACCGGCAGGACTCATTGACTGGTTTGAAATCACATTTGGAGTGAGACAGGTTTGTGTCTATCACCACTATTGTTTATAGTATAATTGGACAAGATCACAATAGAAGCAAACCCAGGACTAGACTGTTTGAACAAGATGTTGTTTGCAGATGATCTCAGTCTAGTTCAAGAGGGGAAAAAAAGATATAAGATTTCATACAAACGACCAAACTGAACGGGGTTTGTGAAGACTACAACGTGAAAATAAGCATAGGAAAACAGCCGATGTAGATCAGCAGATGGCTCCTTGCATCAACATCAGTGGCGATGAACTAAAAAAATGTCCGTTGATATATCTCTGCAGCATGTGCACAGAAGAGAAAGACTCAACAGAGAGACTGAAACCCGAATCCGAAAATAAACAGTGTCAGGTATCAACTTTCTTCACTTTTGAAACACCCCAATATCACTCTTGAAACAAAACCAAGCTTGTCAGTTGTATTTTTATCCCGACCCTAACATATCGGTGCCATACCTGGATCCTGACCAAGCCCACAGAATTCAAAATCACCGTCTTTGAGATGTGTTGTTTAAAAACAACAAGGCTAGATGTGACATGATCAGAAGCATCAAAATCAGAGAAATGGCGGAAACATCTATTCATCGTCATATTCAGCCACAGAGAAGTAAGTGGTTTGGTCATCTGACCAGAGTGCAACCCCATCCCTTGGTTCAATAAGCATATATCAAAGAAAAATCTGAAGTTTTAAAGTGAGGGGCAGGCAAAGGAAGATATGAACTGAGACCTTTACTGAGACTAAAATTCGTTCTGTCTAATACACCCAATATGGTACAGGCAGACAGACAAAAAGACAGAAGAAGGAGGCCATAACATCATTATTTCAAAGTCAGATTACTTTATTATGTCTGAAAGGGAAATTAAATACAGTACAGCTCTTTCCAGGTGCGAGCCTCAATTATGGAGCAGTGAATATAAAATTCGGTCTCTCACACACACACACACACACACACACACACGCACACGCACACACACACACCACACCACACACCACACACCACACACACACACACACACACACACACACACACACACACACACACACACACACACACACACACACAAATTGTGCACCTACGCTATCCATGCGTGCTTCCATGCGCAACTGATTCATTTAATTGCTTGGGCACAGAACGTCTTTTTATTCTGTTCAGTTTCACTTTCAGTGCATGAAATCAGTGGCCTGATGGAAGAAATTTGTATTATCACACAAGGACCGTAACTTCTATCCAAAACCAACTACTCTCGTTTTTTGTAGGCCTATCATTTATCTTTTACATTTTCCTTCTAACTGGGGGCCCACGATCCTACTGCACATATTCAAATCATTATTTAAAACCGTGATAAAATTGATAAAAATACATGCATGGTTTTGCGGTGAACATTACAATTTCTAGGTCTGTGTAAAAATAAATTCATGAATGGTAATTTGTGTAAATAAGATCAGTGTTTGCAGTAAGTTTAGCCTATTATCTCAGATTGTGCCTGAATATCTGTATTCATTCACACGTTCAACCTTTTGTCAGTCAGTTAACAGATTGGAGAAGGTGCTTTTGTTTTTTTTCTAAAATCTGTCACTACTTTTTTCGTTCTTGTGACTTTGGATTGATAGTTTTCTTTGCCCTAGGTGCTGAACCTTTTGATTCTATGAAAAACGCTTTATCAGAAGCACAAGGCTCAAATTCAGAATCATCTTGAGTATTTATGAATGTTGTTTCCTCAACAAACAGGCATTTTGTATAAAGAGTAAATAAGACAGGTGACAGAGCAGTGTCTTGAAGAGCTCAAGCAGAACAAAAACGAAAAGCAGATTTCACAGAAATAACATGCTGACTGAGTTTGAGAAAGAAAAAACAAAAAGGTAAGTGATCCAGAGAATGAGCATGGGAAGTGACATCAGGACAAATACTCACCATCAGACTTATATTGAAAGGCATAAAAACCAAAAACCTCCCAGCTGTTCTCCTATTTATCGACTTTTCCAAAGCTTTTGATTCGATCCACCGAGGAAAGATGAAGGAGATTCTAACTGCATATGGACTACCCAAGGAAACAGTAGATGCCATCATGATGCTGTATCAGAATACCCACTGTATGGTTCGCTCCCCCAACGGAGACACAGACTTCTTCGACATCACTGCTGGAGTCCTTCAAGGATATACGCTTGCCCCCTACATTTTCATCATCTGTCTCGATTATGTGCTGAGGAAAGCAGTGGATAAGAACAAAAAACTCGGCTTTACCCTCACAGAACAGAAGAGCAGACGCTACCTTGCAGTAAAGATAGCAGATGCGGATTACCCTGATGACCTGGCTGTTCTCGCAGACTTCCTAAAGGAGGCAACATCTCTCCTTCACAATGTCGAAAAAACAGCTATGGAGATCGGGCTCCACCTCAATGCGAACAAAATAGAGTTCATCTGTCTGAACCAAGACGCATCAGAAGGTATGAGAAGTCTCAGTGGAGATACGATCAAACAAGTTCAAGACTTTGAATACCTTGGCGGCTACATTGACTCCACAGAACAAGATGTCAACACCAGACTCGGAAATGCCTGGGGTGCACTAAATCAACTGGACAAAATCTGGAAATCCAATCTACCAGACAACCTGAAAAGGAACTTCTTCCAAGCAGCAGTAGAGTCTGTTCTTACATATGGCTCAATCTCTTGGACCCTAACAACGACATTGGAGAAGAAGATTGATGGAGCATACACACGAATGCTGCGTGCAGCCCTGAACAAATCCTGGAGAGAATATCCAACTAACAAAGAGTTATATGGTAAGATCCCACCAATCAGTAAATCAATACGTCAACAAAGACTGCGCTTTGCGGACACTGCTGGCATAGCAAAGAAGAACTGGTGGGGGATGTTCTACTATGGAGACCCAGCCACGGCAAACAAAGACCAGGACATCCAAAGAAGACCTTCATCGATCAACTGATGGATGATACAGGCTGTCAGTATGATGAACTACCTACTGCAGTGTCTGACAGAAGGATGGAAGAAAAATGTCATGGATAGCCGAGCAAGCTCGACATGATGATGTATACTTGTGTGTTCCCTTTTTGCTGTTGTTGCTCTGCTGTTGTTGTTGTTTCTGCTGTTGCTGTTGTTGTCGTTGTTGTTGTTGTCAGCAATCATGCTGTGTGGATATAAGTGTGTACATATAAATGTACATATGTGTGTGTGTGTCTGTGTGCAGGCGTGTGTGTGTATGAGTATATTTACTGTTATTTGTTATTTCTCATATCTTATTTATTAATTTGTTTATTTATTTATTTGTCTATTTCCTCTTTTCTTTCTTTGGAAGTGGACAACAGACGGCTTGGCTATTAGTATGGAAATATTGTTTTTATCTTATTGATAGGCAGCAGAGGCTTTGTACATTGACTGGGGGAGCTTTCTGTGACGTGAGAGAGGTCAATCGAGATGAACAAGGATTTACATCTATGCTTTGGTGATTATACCAAGGCTTTCGATCGGATAAGACATGAAGAATTGATCAACCAACCAGAAAG
This sequence comes from Monoplex corrugatus, assembly GCA_030674185.1. Taxonomy (NCBI): domain Eukaryota; kingdom Metazoa; phylum Mollusca; class Gastropoda; order Littorinimorpha; family Ranellidae; genus Monoplex; species Monoplex corrugatus. Next base: position 101,043,054 of record CM060305.1, on the reverse strand, counting down.
ACTCAATATTGATGGAAAAGATGTACGAATATTCAGAAATATGTATTGGGAACAAACAGCTACAATGAGAATAAAAAATGATATAAGCTCTTTCCAAAACATCAAAAGAGGAGTCAGACAGGGTTGTGTTTTGTCACCAGCTCTGTTTTCACTTTACAGCGAAAACATCATGAGAAACCTAGAGGAAGACCCTGGATTAAAGGTTGGAGGAAAAATGATAAACAACATTCGATATGCAGATGACACCGTGCTAATTGCAGAAAATGAAAGGGACCTACAAAACCTTGTGAATATACTAGAAATAGAAAGTAAAGGTAAGGGGTTGGAACTAAACAGCAGGAAGACTGAAGTCATGGTGATCAGTAAAAAACATAAAATCCCCTCATGCAGAATAATAGCAGCTGTTTGTTCCCAATACATATTTCTGATTATTCGTAGATCTTTTCCATCAATATTGAGTCTTTCTAGCTTGTGGATCAATTCTTCATGTCTTACCCGATCGAAAGCCTCGGTATAATCACCAAAACATAGATGTAAATCCTTGTTCATCTCGATTGACCTCTCTATGATAGTTCTTAGGATGTATATGGCATTAATAGTTCCTTTCCCTTCCACAAATCCACACTGTTCGTCTGCTATTTCTCTTCTGATTCTATTCCTTGTCCTCATCATGATTATTCTTAATAGGATTTTTGTTACATGACTCATCAAACTGATTGTGCGATGGAGTTCACATTCTATAGCCACTGTCTTCTATGGAAGTGGAATGAAAATTGATTTTGACATATCTTTGGAGATTTTTCCAGTGTCATAAATTTCATTAGGAGGACTTATTTTTTCAATACCAAATTCCTCCAGGGCTTCAATCATCTCTGTAGTAATGTTGTCTGGTCCTGGGGGCTTTTCCTGGTTTCATCTTTTTCAGTGCTGCTCTAACTTCATCTTTCATTATGGGTGGTCCTTCAAAGTTCTTTCTTATAATGTGTTCTTCGATGCCTACTCCTCTGTCATGTGAGTTTCCACCATAGTATATTAATGTATACTCTCATGTTGTTATCATGCCTGCCCCCTTCCATCTCACTTCCCCTAGTCCTAAAATACTAATGTTAAGCAGCTGTAGTTTCTTAATCTTTGAATTTGTCCATGTCAGATTTGTTTTATTTTGCCCAGTTTTGCTTGTATGCCTCTTCACTGCCACAGTTAAATAGCATTTTTGTATTGCTGTGTGCCAGAACAAAATTTTGCTTTCTTTAGTACATTCACTGATCTGTTCACTGCTCATTCATTTATTGACACATCACTTTAAATCTGTTCATTGCACATTCATTTATTGAGATGTCACTTTAACTTTTTGTTCTTGCACCCTTGCTCAAGCCATACTCATTCGATCCTGTTTGTAACTGGTGTAAAATTTGCTATAACGAATATTGGAAAAAAAAGATATTTGGGAACATTCACACACACATTGCAGCACATAAACCCACACAGAAGATATCAGAAACAGCTTTTGGTGTATAATGAATATAAAAGCAAACATGTGATATTCACTTTATAGACAGTAATTGCTCTACTGTGAGATGATCCATAAATCACCAGGGTACCACATTCCAAGCTCCGAGGGACGGATTTCTTTTTCTTCTTCAGTGCATGTAGGTTCACTAATGATTATCAGTTCACTGCTCATTCATTTACTGAAATATCTCTTTGATTTTTGGTGTCTTTTTTCTTTGTGCTCTTGGCTGTGGTGTGATATCATTATAATTTGATTTTATTTGTAAATGGCTTAATGAAATTGATATATTGAATGTTTTTTTTAAATGACAGTTTTGGAATATTCACACTTTGTAACACATAAAACCATACTAAAAACTGTAAATCCTGGTTTTGGTGTATTATGAACTTCAGTGCTAAAGTCTGAGGCTCGTATGATATTACTGACAGTAACTAGTCCTCTGTATGTCTGTATGGTAATCCATAAATCACTGCGGGTAATAATAGTCCAGGTGCAGAGGGACAGATTTCTACTTTTGCGGTAGGTTTGCTAATCTGTTTTCTGAAACATCTCTTAGATTTTTGGTGTGTTTATTTTTGTTTCTTTGAACCCAAGGCTATGACGTGATATCATAATAATTTGATTTTGTTTGTAATTGATAAAGTAAAAGTTGATATAATCAATATTTTTTCCCAAAAAATGTCATTTTAAGAACACACATATACTGCAGCACATAAAAGCACAGAAAAGACTCCAGAAACTGATGTTAGTGTGCAATGAACCTCTGTACTAACATTTGATACTTATAGGATTGGCAGTAAACGTTCTTGTGTATCATAATCCGCAGATCAGTGGGGCTAACACACTCCAGGCATGGAAGGATAGAAAGGCCAGTAATACCACAAATCACACCTAATCCTCAGCTTCTTTCTTCACACCCTGCATGGTTCTTAGGGGTTAGTCTTGTTTGATGTAGGTCGAATAGGGAAACAAAAACTCAGCATTACTTCATAATCCAGTATGTTTTTTCCCCATTGCCAGTACACAGTCTGGTCACTCCTATGAATAAACAAGTTTCTAAACATAAGCACACACACATTCAAAAGAAAGAAAGAAACAAACAAACACACACACACTGCAGACGATAAAAACACACATTCCAGAACATGTTGCACCTTGTTGACCGGATCCTCCTTACCAGTGTATATCTTGAAGCTGCCATCAGTTTTGCAGCACAGGTACAGTTTGATGCCAAACCATCAAGCTTCAATGGAATGTCCTGTCGAAATATCAGCGTCTCTTTCTAGAGCAGCAGTCTTACATCCTCACAGACCACTTGCCTTGGCTCGAACACCTGGAATTTCTCATGCAAGTAGCCCAGTACAGGCTTGATCTTGTACAGGTGATCATATCCAGGATCATATAGAGGCGGCATCTTTGAGTCGTCATGGAAATGGAGAAACTGCACACACATTCACGCACACACACATCATCATCTGTGCTTGTAATGCTGAAAAGAGAGAGAGAGAGAGAGAGAGAGAGAGAGAGAGAGAGAGAGAGAGAGAGAGAGAGAGAGAGAGAGAGAGTATGTTCTGGATCTTCAGTAATATCGGAAACAAGTAACTGGGTTATCATGTCATTCACAACCTATGAGGGTGGTGTTCGTTGTAGTCCATCTACTGTACATCAGAATCGCTTTCATTTAGTTCCCCTCAGTCTTCATCGCTACTGTCTTGATAATTTGGAACCTTTGCTAAAACGTTTAGAAAACAAGCATACGCTCGTACATGTCGAAATTCGACATTGGTCTGTCATCTTGGATCTCATAATCGATCGAGGTCAGTTAAATGAACTGTAGTACACAGAAATCCGCGACCAAGTTGGTGGATGGAACTGACCTTTGACTTCCTTTCTAGAGACTGAACAAGTTTATAGTGTTATTTCCCTTCTAGTGTTTTTTAAAATTTCCATGACAAAAATATCTCGTGACAGCCGTGGTTAGGGGCCTAGGGCAGCACGGAAATGACACTGTGATAGACATGAGGTGGGTAGGGAACGGGTTCTTAATTTTGCGGTCAACAATATGCGATCTGAATTATAATCCACACCTGGTCTTGCTCTTGAATAAAGCATTGTTGTTTTTCAGACTTCCAAGATAATAAAATCATATACACTGATAATATCAGCTAGGAACAAGTCTGACAAACCATCAAGCAACACATTGGACCATACGAGGATCAGCTGATATCAGTTAAGAAAAGAAAAATACGTTGGTATAACCATATAACAAGATCCAGCGGTCTTGCTAAATTAGTTTGATCCAATCAGTTTTCCAGGGAACTGTTGATGGAGGGACTCGGAGGGAAAGACAGGAAAAAAGTGGACTGACAGCATTGCGGAATGGACAGAGAAACTCTTCGCAGAACGCAGCCAACAGAACTGGAGGTATCTGGTGAACAGTTGTTTAGTGTTGTGCCCCGTTTACTCTTCAGGCAGTTACGGGAGAAGAAGAAGAAGATTGTGTATAGTGCATTGAACAGGCTTTCATATTGTACAAACGGATTTATCATTGTTTATTATATAGCTTCTCAGTGTTGCTGTGTCACAACAGATCATTGGCAGTTCCTTACTTATCATGTACGACTCTGAAATCACGGGTGCATGGATGATCGACTTTGCCAAGACCATCCCTGTGGATGCAGGCCTGATCTTAGATCATCGCACTCCTTGGACAATTGGCAATCATGAAGATGGTTACCTAAGTGGCCTTGACAACTTGATAATGGTCAGTTTGATGTCCTTGGTTTGTATATGTGTGTTTGTATGTGTGTGTGCGTGATTCAGCTAGCGATATTTCATGTCCGATTTCTTGTGGTAATCGTGAAATATGTTGGCAATAGTCAAATGCTGTACAGACTAAATTTCACAGTAATTGCTTGCAGTGACATAATGGTGAATGTGAAGGGCTGATAACTAGAAGATTGTAGATACGAAAAATGGCCTTGAGTCCATATAGTTCTGGGATTTTTCGACCATGGCCACCACCTGTCTAGAGTTAACTGTGCAAACACAGTCCAGGTATGGAAGGATAGAAAGGGCAGACTGGGCCATCATACTTTCACAGATGTATCTTTTTCTATGTGAAGTGCAGAGAGCATGCTTTGACTTTGACTGTTTGCATTATTCAAATGGAATTATTATTATTAATCTTATTATTATTATTTTAATTATTATTATTTTTGTTATTGTCTTTGCGGTTTTGCTCAAAGTTCCCGATGAACGCTCAGGGATCTTTACCTCCTTGCTTGGCTCATACAAGATAATAGGAAATACAAACTGCAGTTATGTCAGGTATTCTTAAACCAAAAGGGATCTTTGTGGCACCCTCACCCAGACAAGAGTTACATAAAACTTGTGTTAGGTTCTGTAGCACAGACTGCCCTGCTCATGGCATTCATTTAAGTTTTCTGTCTTGTCTATCACTGGCTTTTCTAACTATTTGTCAGTAATGTATTGCAGCAAAATCTGTTGTGTTAGGGTTTCCTGGGGGTTATATTATTGGTGGTCTCCACACTATGATAAGGGTGGGCAATAATGCTCACTTACTCTGGCTCTGCTACTAAACTTATTAACACTACTATTAAAGTTACCAAAGTCATGTTATGGGGGTATAATCTTATTTCTTTAAAATAGAGATTTTGGTTATATTGCTTGGTATGATGGCTCTAATTTGTTCATCTCTTTGCCCCAGATGATTTGCTTCAGTAGTCGGCTATAAGCAATATGAACCTGATCCTGAACTTACTCTCGTGTCAAACTACTGAACATTGTTCACAAGTACAGAACAATACACATATTACCCGTATGGTAAATGGGACTGCAGTTTGGAGATTTCTAGTTCTGTAATCAATTGAAAAGGCGGTGGGGGGAGAGTTATGATTTAACTTATGCGAACTAGGTTCAAGCCTAGACCATAAAAACGTGACCAGCCCTCTAAAGCCAAAAGAATAGAAACCCAAAACTGAAACTAAATTTGACAGTAACACCTGCCAGGATCAGGCTCCTGAACAGTAACAACGATAGGCCATTATTATAATATGCGATTCACAATGGCACAACTTATCGCCATCTCAGCATGCTCTTGATGAACTGAGAGATACAGAGGTCTGCAACGGGCATAATCAACGTTGCCAGAACTCAGCCAAAGCGAAGTTCTCTCAATAGAGTTTGGAGAAATAATTTTTGTCTTGCCTAAACAGAGGGTTGTCCAGCCAGTTGAATCAGACTCGCTAAATGAAATGACAAGAGTTATTCATCTTGTTGTTTATTATCACAGATGCACATGGAGTATGAGTCGATTTGTTACTTCTTCCCTTTAATTTTTTTGTCAGTAGATTCGTAAGCTGGCCGCTTAACTAGGAGCTGCATGTACGGCATGGAACACGTGCAGAGTTCAGCTTTTGTGCGATGTGCTGTTGTTTGTGTATGTGTGTGGATATTTGTGCGTTTTTATGTAGGTGTGTTTGTATATGTGCGTATCCTTGCAGTGCTAGGTTCAATATTAGTTGTGCATTTTACGTGTGGATTACATATCATATATCGTGCGTGTTTAGTATCTTATTTGCTGAACCAAATAAGCTCCTGTAGAGGCTTGTATACTAGCTCGGTCAGAACAGATGTAGTCGCTTTAGTGTACAAGCAAGCAAACAGTTTTAGTATGTCAGTTAGTCTGACAGAATACTCGGCTTATATGTGGACATGTGTCCCAAAACCTGTGGGAGGGAAAGGGGGGAGGCAGAGTTTTTGATGTTTCATCGTTTATGCAGCCATGGATGATGTCCACACCTAGTAGAACTAGCAGGGTCCTGCTTCATGCTGTCTTTGTTGGTCCTGTCCTATCCTTATCGTTGTTGGTAGATCTCTGAACGTTCATACCTGGTTGAAAGTGCAGGGGTCGTGCAGATATGTCTGGGTTGTGTTGTGTCCGTATGAATCTTGTTGTGTAGGTTGTTTATTCCAGCCTTGTCGTACCAATTGGGGATTGTAGTGTAGCGTGGATCAGAAATATATTGCAAATATTTTATGTAGATATTTTCTGCAAAAAAGGAGATAATTCGTTTCAAGTGAATTGACCATTTCATTTAAACCAAAGTTTGTGTTTTAAGGGCTGTGGTTATAGTTTATGCAGAGTGGGTTGATATTGGATAATGAATTGTGAGTGATATAAAGATAATATAAAAGGAGCTCTACCCCTGGTATTGCTCAGATCTTTGAAATTAATTTTCAGCATGGGATCTGAGCAAGTAGGATGTGTCATGTAGCATTTGAATATGCTGTGAAACTTACAATATTTGTGAATGATTCATATTTCAGGTAGCATGAAGTCCAGAAAAAAAATGTTATCACAGTGAATTCCTGTAGTTGATACGTTTCATGTGTACAGATTGAATATCGGAATTTAGGATATGAAATGTAGGTTTTCTGATGGGAGTATGTAATGAGACTAGTGGAATTATTTAGATTGCATTTTGCAGGGTGTATGGGAAGGAACTGGCAACAGGGTGTGTTGTCATCAGCTACGAGGTGGGCAACGCTTCACAGGATGAGCAGGCTTTCTGTGCCAGTGAAAAGTTATGACCATAGGTCCATGTCTGCATATTGGCACCACGTGTTGATGGCGAGAAGAAGAACTAAAACAGTTGAGACTGTACATGTGGACAGATGATAGAAGGAAAACAAACCGTAACAGTTATAAAACAGAATGCAGACCAAAAATAAATACATTGTGCATTGAGTCATAAAGATATGAACATATGAAGAAGAAAAAAATCCCACACAGTGAAAATATAATCGGAAAAAACATACATTGTCATACAGTCTGTGATTTATTTAATATACTGTATGGCAAGTCATGAATGCCTTAATTGGTGGACAAAATGGCAAATGAAAAATACTACTATGAAAATAATAACAGAATACAAAGTAGAAGTTATAAGGTCTACCATGTGGTGAAAAATCTTAAACTTTTGAAAAAAAAAACATGATGAAAATGAACCGTAAAAATTGCAAACTGATATACAAACTGAAAATTATAAAAAAATCTCATGTAGGGAATCAAAACAATATATGGGGAGGGGGCAAATGATAAGAATAATACCGTAAATTGTAAACTGAAAAACAAAACGAAATGGTAAAAATGTAGTGAGACGTATAACCATGTGGCTTGTGACTCAGAGATTGTAAAAAGAGAAATAGTTGATTTTGTGGATGAGACTGTGGTTATTCCTGTGGGTAACTTGGGAAACCAATATATGTATATTGAATGACACATAATTTATTTAGAATATCAAAGACATCACTTGCTGAATGCTCTGATATGATAAATTGATTTGTTTATCCAATTATACATATTTTTTTCTGGTATCTGGATATATTGTCTATCTAGAATTTATGTGAAAGAGAATATCAGGGACATTACTTTGTAGTTGCTCTGATATCTAATGAATGGAATTATTTGTCCTATGATTTTTTTTATGTATGCAGCACACTTATATGTAGCATGTATATATAAAATAGTACATTGGGTCACTGCCATAGTGGGAAACCAGTTTGTTCATTTTGATGATTTACAGTGTGAGGAAGTGGGACTAACCATTCGGCCAAGAGCATAAAGCAACATATTGTTATTTGTTTTATTGTATATTATCTATGTTAATAAACCTGACATGATTTGTGAACTGGTTTTGGTCGGGAGTTGATTAGGTGTGTTGTTGTGCATGTGTGGTAGCTTTGCAGGGTTACATTTTGGGAAGTTTTTTGTTTGCTTTGTTTTGTTCCAATCTCAGCAGGGTTTGACAGAAATTAAAGGGACATAACTCTGCATTTGTTTTGAAAGCGAAGGTGACCTTGATGTCACATTGTTACACACAACAAGGCGTTGGCCCTGTATCCCCACCAAGGTCTATAGTGGCCCCTGGAACTCGGCCTGCTTCTGACAATTGATTTCAGACTATTCTGAAGCTACCTAAAAATTCACAGCAGGGCAAAGCTGTCGGCGGGGGACCACTTGTTGTTGGAAGATGGACGGGATGAAGAAGTTACAGTCTGCATGAAGGTCATGGGGAATGTCTAGAGGTTGTGGGGGCATTACATACCACAAAGGGCCCAAGCGCGGAGATCCATTAGTTGGGAGTTCAAGTGGGTTACTCACTAACGAGGATGCCAGAGTCCTGGTGCACTGAAAACTTGACTGAAGGTTCAGGAGACAGTGACTAGAGATAGGGGAATCAAGGTTGGGCCTACAGCTGGTGGGCTATCAGGATCATGTTTGCGTTCTCAAGCCTCACCATCCCAATCACTTTCGACAGGATGAGAAGTGGGGGAGAAATGGCAAAGCTCATTACTTCTGCCTCCAGGTCGAGGACCAGAGACATGTAGAAGGAGTGTTTGCTAAAGCTTTGTCGCAACAGATCGATGTGGGAGGAATCATCAGCTCCATAACCGCTGCATGATGTTCCTGTTGAGGGTCCATTCTGTCTGGAGAATGCTGTGCGACCTCCTAAGGGAGTCGCCTGGTACGTTCATCTTGCCAGCTATGTATTTTTGCAAAGGGAAATCTGTTGCTCGTGACACCACAAGAGGAGGGCTTCAGCTTAGACAGAGAGAGAAGTCCACCGGGTGTGCTACCTTCACTTGCTCACACAAAAAGCTGTCGTTGTATTGTCCGTGAACCAGGTGGTCACTTTCCCCCAACTTCTGTTTCAAAGGTCGTCAGGGCTTCTGGACAGCCTTGAGTTCCAGTATGCTAATGTGACAGCGTGACTCTTTTGCTGACCATAAGCCTGGTGTGTGTATATCTCCCAGGTGGGCTTTCAGGCTGTGTGTGGAGGCGTCCATGCATAGGACGCCCTCCTGTGGGGAATAGAGATTGGAACACTGTCGGTACAAGACACTGTTGCCTCCAAGAACCATCGTCGCAGTAGTAGAGGGCCTGACTAGGGCAAGGGATTCCATCATACTCAGCAGGGGGGCGATGGATTATTGTGGCTACCATGGACTGTCACATACAGGAGAGGAGGGCATCGAACATCTCCATGAGCGCAGGAGTGGGGGCAACAACATGGACAAAGTGTTGAATCTCATCCCCAAGAAGTTAAAGGACTGGCTTGGGAGCAAGTCTCATTTCTGTGGGTTGGTTACAAAGCCCAAGTGTAAACAGAGTGGTAGGACCTCCTAGGTGTGTGATCAACAGAGGGTTTCCAACACTGTCAGGATCCACCAGTCATCCAGATATAAGTGAAGCCAGATGGAACTGGTTCTTATTATTATTACTTATTCTCGGACCACTTTCATGAAAAGAAACTGGGCAAGGGAAAGACTGAAACCAAAGGCCCGAAACTGCAAGACTTGGTCGTCCCATGCATCTCAGGTACTGCCACCCCGGATGAGAATGCGAAAGTAGGCTTTCTTTAAGGTCTATGGAGGCTGCTCAGTCACCCTGCCTGATGAATCTGGAAGGAAATTTCCATCTTGAAGTGTGTAAATATCAATGATAAAACAAAACTGACAGAAAAATCTGTGGGTTGCTTTATATGTTCATCCAAATGGTTTGCCCCATTTCCTTACACTACAAACTATCACACAAATAGGCTTCCCGCCACGGTAGTGGCCCCAGTACATTACATAATTGTATTTAAAAGAAGATAAACATGAGTGCATTATCCAGTTACCCGAGTACTCAGAATAATAGGATTCAACAACAACAAGAAACAACAGCAACAACAATAACAAAAGCAGTTGGTTAAACAGAATCTTCTGGTAGGTCTATGCCATGGCCGTGTGTAAACCACCCATTTTCTAACAAATTTTGTGATAAATTTTTAAGTGTAGGATGGAATGGCATTCTTTTTATGTTTGTTGTAGGCTGGCTGATGTAGATCTAGGCCTATACGAAATGACATGGAGATTGTAAAAGAGCTGAATGTAGTGACCTTTTATTCAACGCACGCACACACACACACACACACACCACACACACCACACCACACACACACACACACACACACACACACACACACACACACACACACACACACACACACACACACACACACACACACACACACACACACACACACACACACACACACACACACACACACACACACACACACACACACACACACACACCACACACACACACACACACACACACACACACACACACACACACACACACACACACACACACACACACACAACACACACACACACACACACACCACACACACACACATTGTATCACTGTTTGTTTTACTGCAGAAAGCTTCGTTCCTTTTTACCAAAGACGTTTACACAAGGAAACTATCTTGAAACGCATTTTAAAGAAGTAGTATCGGATCAAGTTTTGTTAGTTAAAATTTCAGAATCATTGGTTCACAGTCCTGTTAATGCGTTACTTTAAGATTATTATTATAATTATGATTATTTTTGTTTTGTTTTGTTTTTATGACGATTTTTCTTTTACATTATTGATGTTAGCGTTGTTCTAGTTTCATTTCTCTGTTCATCCATATCCTTTTTCTTAAGACCTTGCCGCTTCCTTTTAATTTTTTTTTTTACGTCCCTTACTCTGTTCCCCTCTCTCCTCCACACCCCCCCCCCCCCTTATTTCATCCTCCATGCCATTTTTCCCCGTCTAATATCACTTATAGTGAAAAGACGTTAAATCAAGCAACGAACGAACACACACACACACACACACACACACACACACACACACACACACACACACACACACACACACACACACACACACACACACACACACACACACACACACACACACACACACACACACACACACACACACACACACACACACACACACACACACACACAGAGAGAGAGAGAGAGCTAGCTAGCTAGCTGTGTGTATGACTATGTGCTGTGAAACTCAAAAGCGTCATGTGCATTAACATTTCACAATGTATGGGCGATGCAAAGGCATACAAGCGTTTAGGTGTATGGAATAATGGTAGTACATATAGCTGTCAAAGAAGCTTTCGCAGAAAGGCAGCCGTTACCGCTGTTTCAATTCGGTGGGCTGGTCTAATCCTAGATCGGTTCACAAGTCCAGTAACCATATCAAGGGAAGGTCACTCTTGTTGAATTTGTCGTCACTTGCAGACTAAACCAAAACATGCCGCGTCTCTCTGTGATTAAAATGAACAAGAAAAAACGTGAAAATGTGAAAACTTTAAAATGAAACGCTAACACGTATTCTTAGACGATTGGACTCTCAGTGCTTGGTAACTGAAGTGCCATGGATTAATTCACAGAGTATTGTAAATCATCAGTATACAAAACGAAGTTATTCCCTTTCAACCGTCTGTTTTCAGTTGTGTTTTGAGTTGACTAAACGTGGTCTTTCAGGTAGGCAGGTGTTTTCAAGCTGCGTCCGCATGGAGTGTGTCTTGGTTCTAACTGTTGTTGTGCTGTTTGTTTAACAGCATCTTCTTGATTAAGTTGCGTGTTCATGTGCTGTCCACAGTCATTGCCGTAATTACAGTGGTGGTAATCAGCCTCCATCCTAGGTAGTTCAGGAGCCACATTTCTGTTTCTCAAGTTCGTCTCTTCTCTAGGCCTGTGTGTTGTAGCATCTGCTCTTGGAGTTGGCTGTTATTGTGGCCTGTTGATTCTCTGTCCGGACTGTTTCCCATCCAGTGCAGCATTGTCTCATCTGCTCTTTCCTTCTGATGAATAGGGAAATTTATACGACTTTACATTGGTTGGATAGAATATGACTGTTCTTTTGACTGGTTGTGGTTCAGACACTGGCTTGTTGTTCTCACTTGTTTCTCTGATGTTGCAATGATTTCACGTGAATTTGTGTCCATGTTCAGTGTGTGTTGTATGACCTTATGTCCATTTGTCTGCCAACTTGGGCCTTTATCCATCTTTTGGAGCCAAGAGGTCGGAACCTAACTATTTGTCCAGGCTTCACCTCGGTAAGTTCTACAGTTCCACGGTTGTAGTATCTTGCTATTTTTTTCTAGTTTGAAGTCCATCTGCAACTTGCTTGACTGGGGGTTTTTGCATGGAGTAAAGTTTTTGAATTGCTTTTAGCTGAACAGGGGTCCGTTGTCGGTCATTAGTCTTTCTGGTATCCCATACCTGGCAAAATAGGACTTCTTCACTATCTTGTGTGGTTAGTACATCAAATTCAAAGAAGTTGGAGTAGTAGTCCACAACTAGTGAGTAAATTTTTTTCTTGAAATCAAACATATCCGCTGCCAGATATTGTCATGGCAGGTCAGGAATGGCACTGCTGATCATCAGTTCCTTTTGCTAACTCCAGCTAAATTCTTGGCATTTGTGGCAGTCTTTGACAAAATTTTCGATCTAAACATTTATCTTCGGCCAATACCCCACGTTTCTTCCTGTTCAAATGCATCCCTGAATGGCAGCATGACTTGCGTGCATTTCCTGCGAAAATGATTTTGCATTTGTATCATTACAACGAATCTGCTCGCTTGGAAAACCACTCGTTTTGCATGGACAGCTCATGTCGGAAAAGGAAGTACACCTGCATGATTATTGGAGAGATTTTTTTCTCTTCTGGCCATCCTTCGAGGATGATTTTGATCAGCTGGCTCGTATTTTCATCCTCTTTTGTAGCCTTTTTCAAGTTTTCCATGGTCGTTTCACAGACTGACAGTTCCTGCGTAATATCCATGTCTTCAAGTCCTGTGCAGACAATCAGTTCTTTGTGGCTCATTTTTTTTTTCCGATTTCCCACTCACAGCTCTGCTCAGTGTGTCTGCCAGATGCATCTCAGTTCTTTTTTGTAGACCACTTAGTAGTTATACTTTTGAGAGTGATGCAGCATTCTTTGGATTCTCTTTGGAGCTGACAGCAAACTCTTCTTGTGGATCACTTCCATTGGCTTGTGGTCTGACTCCATTGCAATTTTGTTTCCAAACACTGACTTCATTGCAATTTTGTTTCCAAACACATGTTTTAAATCTGTCAAGACCAAAAACTATCGTCAACATTTCTTCTTAAACTTGGGCATAGTTTTTATCAGTTTCTGACGAGACCAGGATGCGTATGGTATCGGCTGACCATCCTTTAGAGGGCATGCACCTGAGCCATAGGCTGATGCATCACACTGAAGAGCGAGTTGGTTTTCTCAGTGGGATCAAAGTAGCGCCACACAGGTGGTTTTGACAAAGTGCTTTTTGCTTTTCCAGTGATTTTCCCTTTTCATCAGGATTCCATTTGAAATGAACATCTTTTTTCAAGAGTTCTCTCATCGGGGCTGCTTTCTCCGATAGGTGGGGAGCAAACTTTTGGAGATAACCCACAACTCCTAGCAATCTCTGGACATCTTGCTTTGATTCTGAAGTTGGTAGCTATTTGAATTTCTGCATTTTTTTCAGATCTGGTTTGAGTCCTTCTCTTGAAAGGATGTGTCCAAGATAGGCAATCTCTGTTTGCTTTAGTTCGACTTTCTCTCTGTTCAGATTTATTCCTTTTTCATGGCATCTTTGCAGCAGTAGCTCCACACATTCATTACGATTCTTCCCACCTTCTTCATTTGAATTGCCTTCTGTCCAGAGGATGATGTCGTCATGTACAGTTATCTTACCTGGTAGATAGCGAGTTCCTGATCAACCCTTTTCTGAAATTCTTCGGGTGCCACAGATATCCCTAATGGCATTTTGTTACACTTGTACTTTCCAAATGGGGTTTCAAATGTTGTCAGGTAGCTGCTCTTTTCATCAAGTTCTACATGTCAAAACCCATTCTTCAAATCATAGTGTGAAAAGTGTTTTGTTTTCTTCGGTAGAACATCATCCAGTGTTGGATATTCGTTTCATTTGAGTGTTCTGTTCAAAGACTTCGGATCAATGCACAGTCTAGTTTTCCAGTTGAGTTTCATTGCTACCGCCAGACCACTGATCCAGTCAGTTGGTGTATCTACTCGACTGACAATTCTTAACTCCTCAAGTCTTTTCAGTTCATCTTTCACTTTGTTCCTCACAGAGAGCGGCCATTTTCTGCAGGACATTTTGACTGGATTTGATTCCTTGTCTATCTGAAAGTGAAGTTTTCTTTCAAACTGTCCCACTTCTCCATCAAAAATATCTTTGTATTAGTCCAAAACACTGTCATGTTTTTCTTTAGTCACAACTGCAATGTTTTCAGTGTTGACTGTGATAAAATTCATACCTTGTACTGCTCTCAAGCCCAGGATTAGAGTACTGTTTTCTTCTGTAATGACAAATCCCACCTTGTAAATGTTTCCATTTTTTGGGTTCACCACTTTTCATTGTAATTTCTCCCTGTGGCTTCATCTCAGACTTGTTCAACATGACTAACTTACTCTTAGTCTTTTTTAGTTTCTTTAGGTTTATGTCTCCCAACACCTCTGTGATTTTTTTTTACATAACATTTGTTGTTGCCCCCATGTCCAGAAGAAATCTCACTTGGTTTCTATAGATGAGTTACCTTGCTTTGACTTTTTTCTCATGTTTCTAGTGTTCCACTGCATAAACTCCATCTTCTCAGTCATTCTCTTTGTCTGTTTCTGATATTCTTTGAACATTTCTTTCACTCACATTTCTCTTCGGTGCATTACAAACAGTGGAAAAATGGTTTTTACCTCCACAGCTCAGTCAAGTTTTTCCAAATGCAGGACATTCTTCTTTTCTCTGTTTGTGCTGCTTTTCACTGTATGTGCATCGTTTCAGTAGGCTTCCTTTTTCTTGGATAGCTTTCCCAATTTTTCTTGGACACACAACATTAACATCTTCATCATCAGTCTTAGCCTCTTCAGTTTTCATAGCCATGCTTTGCTGTTGGCTCATTTCGAAATTTCTGCATATATCTAGGCACTTGCTTAATTTAAAGCCTCTTTCAAAAGTTTAATTCTGAGGTTTTCATTTTTGACTCCCAGAACAATCCAATTTCGCAGAAGTCTCTCTTTTAGCTTACTGTTGCCCAAATTGCAGGACTTATGAGTTTCCACAAGTCACAAATAAATTATCCCACTGATTCTCTTGCTGCTAGGCGTCTTTTGCGGAAAATGTAGGATTCATATGTCTCATTCTTTTCGCCTATGCAGAACTTTTTCATCAAACTTCTGCAATATTTTGTCCAGATTTTTTTTATTCTTCATTTTTAAACAGCAATCCCTCAAAAATGTCTGAGCCTTCTGACCCAACACAGGAAAGGAACGTTGGTGTTCTGAATTCTTGATCTTCCTCTTTCAATTTAGTGACTATTTCGTAACTGCCCCAAAGTCTTCAAAACTTTTTCCAGTTGCTTTGGAGATCCCCTCTAGTCACCTGTAACTGGAGGCAAAGGAATGTTTCTTTTTCTTCCCGATCGTCTTGGCTCGCCTTTTCTTCACCTTCATGATTACTCATCCTTAGTGACTGACATTACTCACTGTCAGCTTACGGTTTCAGGCAACTTTCTCCCGTCTTCTTCTGACTTTTCACCCTTCTTGCGAATTAAAAACTATTCATTGGGCATCCCACTTCTCACGCCATGTTTCAGTTTGGTGGGCTGGTCTAATCCTAGATCGATTCACATGTCCAGTAGCCATATCAAAGGAAAATTACTCTTATTGAATTTGTTGTCACTAGCAGACGAAACAAAAACATGTCACAATCGCAATTAGTAGGGGACATGCATCTTTCATTTGACAGTGTCAAAAGACGGTGATCCCGATTTTCACATCATTGATATCTAGATGTTTGTATTCTTTGGTGATCATTGAATAGGTTAGTGATATTAAGTTCAGCTGAAACTAGAAACAACATGAGCATGTGAGCGCTCGTCGGCTTTACACACATACTTGCAGTGGATAGAAAATATGTGCAGAGAGACAGATAGACAGGCAGGCAGACAGATTCAACAGCCAGACCTAAAATAGATCAGAATAATTAAGAATACGTACTAAATTTAAGAAGTACTATATTTGTGAAGAATATTTTTACAAGCCGAATTTTAAAAAGTAAAAGTTTGCGAAAAAAGTAAGGCTTTGCACATTTTTGTACATGATACTTGTCGGAGAGGGTATGCATATGTTCGGGCAATAATGGAAAAAATACCATGGATGAGGTGAATAAGCCAGTGTATATCAAACTGTAACACACACACATGACTGAAATTTTCACAGTGTGAAAATGAACAAAAAATGACCCACAACTAACCAAGCCACCCTCTGAAAAGGAGTCAAGTCTATCGACAAAGAATACTGATAATATCACTGATCGATCGACAGACATCTGCTGCATGGATTGACAAGCCCACCGGTACACAAAAGGTCATTGTTGTCAATACTTGCGTAAATTGAAATGATAAGTTTGAGACTAAAACATACGAAAGGTCACCGTCATCATCATTATTCTAAAGCCAAAGTAATAGTCTTTAGAAAACCAAATGAACTAACAGTACATTTACAAGATGAAACTTGTTTTTTGACAGCCATTTAAAAAAATCATGTTTTCTGATGTTTCCTGGACGAATTCTGTTTCTGGTAGGCTGTCTACAAAGGAGTTGAGATGTATTTTTACATTCTCATTTCGTTTTATTTTTTTCAAACTTTGTCAGTTATATTTGGCAAGTTATTAGCTCTTTCGGTTTTACTTGGCTATACTCTCTGTCTCTCTGTCTCTCTCTACCTCCCTCCTCTTTCTCTCCTCGCTCCCCTTCTCTACCTTCCCCTTCCTCCCTCTCCCTCTGTCCTCCCTGGTATATCCATATGTACTGAGGAATGGATTGGATTGGATGGTTTATACATGTCATATGTTTTAAATGATTATAGGCAATACATAGTGAATGATTACAATGCAATGACAATTTAGTTCTGAAAGTTGGAAAAAAGGCCAATATTATGAAACAGCTGTATATCTGTATTGATGACATCAATAAACTTAGTTTAAATAAGCAGAGCTGTTTTAAATACTAGGCTTAAATCACTCCACCCTGGCCGAGTGCTCATTCTCACAACCTCTCCCCCCTGGTCAAATTGTATATGTTACTAATAAATTTGTAATAAAATAAGATAGAGGAATGAAATTTTGTGGAGACGTTGTCATTAGAATAAACTAACTTGTGTGCAAGTTTGAAAGTGTTTGTTTGTGAAATAATGAAATTATTCAAATTTTTCAAAAATTCGATTTTTGGAAAAAATCACGCAAAGGAGTGTCATAATACTCAAAGAACAAAAGAATTAATTTTTGTTTGATACACTCCAAAATACTTTTATTTTGTGTATTTATGATTGGTTAGTGTGTATACCAAGTTTGGGATTTGATACACTCCAAAATACTTTTAGTTTGTGTATTTATGATTGGTTAGTGTGTATACCAAGTTTGGGAGTCCTGCATTTATTCGCTGTGCATGGCTAGCCGGTGTTTGACTTGACGCCATGTTGACCCCACGTGACCACGCGGTGAACTCGAGCACCAAGTCACTCGCTTTGACCTTGCCTCAACTGATGAACAAAGGTCACCAGCACTCGGGAAGGGTACATACGTACTCTTGATACGTTATACAAGGGAGCCAGCATGTTAAGTTTTGCATCCAACCGTGACCCTTTCCTACAAAAATTCCGAAAGGTCAGATACGCTCGGCCTTTCCTACAAAAATTCCAAAAGGTCAGCTATGCTCGGGCTGAAGCGATGTGCGCGTGACCTACGCTCCAGTGTATGTTCGGGGTGAAAGAGTTAATAAACTTTTCTCTAATGTGATTAAGTGCTTGACTGCTGAAAACAAAATGTACTTCATCTTCTGTAGATTTTTTGCATAAAGGACATATGAGTTCACTTTCAATAAATACTTTGTATCTGAAACGATATACCGCCAAATCAAACAAACCGAATCCCAAGTCTTGTACATATTTGAAATGTCTGTGGGTATTCAGTCGTGAATGTAGCTTCATGTCAGGCATACTATAAAATGTTCTGTACAGACTTAATCTTTTGCTATCATTGATATGGCTATCTCAGTTTTGCCGTCGACAGTTTATAAATCGTTGACGAAAAACACAGATAAACCATTTAAGTTATCAACACCATGATTTAGCCACACAGATCCTGATACATATTAATTCAAACACGTTTATTTGTTGCCCAATTTTTCTTCCCACTTGCATCTAAATCATATGATATTTTGTGAGCTTTCTGTGGTATCCTAGATTCATCCATGCGTAATAATTTCAGCCAGTATCTAATACAGTTAACTGCGGAGTCCACTTGTATTGGATACCAGTTTGTTTCACGGTATTTAAAATTATTAGGTGTTTGCATGTCCACTGCCAAGAACATTTTCAAGGCAAACAAATGAATCGAATCAAGATGAAACACAGACTTATCCAGTCCCCATAATTCTGAGCCATACTGGTTGCATTTGGAAGTCATGAAAGAAAAAAGTCGAAATAATTATTATTCATGATGTACAGTTTTTACGTAATACATGAAAATACATTCTTTGCTCTGCTGACAAAATTTCTAGTAAAACCCAAACGTGTTGTGAAAAATATTAAGTATAGGCATTGAAACAGAATCATACAACCATCTTTCTCTTAGTAGCCATATTTTCGAAACACAGTTGTATTAATTTTACTTATATTAATCTTTAACTGGAGTGAAGCAGCAGTATGTTGCAAACTATTAACTGATTTTGCCAGCCAGCAGTTGTTTCCAATACAGTATAACATCATCAAACAATTCAAATGTCATCTCGAAATAGGATGGCACCATGTTTTCCATTTTAATGACATCTAATGCTTACTTGTTCATGAATAGTGAAAACAATAACAGACTACATACATTACCCTTTTTCACTCCAGCTGTACATTTGATATAATCAGTCAATTTAGTACCACGTGTTACCGCAGACATTTAACAATATTATACATGCTTTTAATAATAATTATAATAATAATTGCAATATTTATATAGCGCAAAATCTTGATAAAATCAAATCTAAGCTCTGAAACACACACACATGCACGCACGCACACAAACGCACGCACGCACGCACGCACGCACGCACACGCACTCACGACACCCCACCACACACACACACACACACACACACGCACACGGCTATAAATGGGGAGAAAGAATAAAAGCAATGGAAAATTATAGAGAGCATATTATATACAATTATATATTGCAATGTGATTCCCCTCCGAGTGGAGACAGGCTGCAGAGGGGATTGAGTGAGGTCAGGATTTTATGCAGAGGAGAAAAGGTGAGTTTTGAGAGCGGACTTGAAGGAGACAAAAGTAGGTTGCTGACGGACTGAGAGAGGAAGTTTGTTCCAGGAAAGCGGACCAGAAACAGAGAAGGCTCGTGGACCATAGGTATTGAGCTTAGTGCGTGGAAAGCGAAAAGTCAGAGGATCGGAGGCAGAGCGGAGGGTACGTGAGGGAACATAGATCTCAAGTAGGCTTGACAGGTAATCGGGGGCTGCGTTATTGAGGCTTTTGTAGCACATGGTGTCTAGTTTGTACTGTATGCGCTTTGATACAGGGAGCCAGTGAAGTTGTGCCAGGAGAGGAGATATGTGGTCAGCTTTTTTCTTTTCGAGTACAAGGCGTGCAGCATTGTTTTGAATGCGCTGTAGGATGTGAGTGGTGGAGGCAGGAAGACCAGACAGGAGTGAATTGCAATAGTCAATGCGAGACATTATGAAGGAGAGAATGAGTTTTGCAGTTGTTTCGACAGAGAGATACTTCCTGATCAGGCTTATACGATGGAGGTGAAGTAGCAAGATCTGGCAGTTTGAGAAACAAAAGTTGTTCATGGAGAGGGTAGAGTCAATGCAGACACCAAGGTTTTTAGCTGAATCAGAAATTGGGACTGATGTGTTACATAATGGGAGAGAAAGAGGAGGCAGCTGAGAAAGTTTTTGACGGGTGCCAATGAGGATAGCTTCTGTCTTGTCATCATTTAGCTGAAGTTTGTTGTATGTCATCCAATTTTTAATGTCCGAGTAACACTCAGTGGTGCGAGTCAGGAGGCGCTGTATATTGTCAGGTGAGTCACTGTCTTGAAGTTGGGTATCATCAGCATAGAAGTGGTGTTTTATAGAGTGGGAGTTGATGATGGTGGACAGGGGGTAGGTGTAAAGAGTGAAAAGAACAGGGCCAAGGACAGATCCTTGTGGAACACCACAGGTCAGGTATGCAGGTTGAGAGTAAGTGCCATTGATGAGAACAGTTTTCAGACACAAGTAGATCACTCATAAGGAAGATTAGGAAAAGACAGGCAACATTTGTAGGCCGTTTTATGTGGAAGGGGGATTTGGAGCACCTGGTCTCAACGGGAAAGCTGGAGGGAAAGAGAGCACCAGGGAGAGAATGCTGGACGGACTTGCAGAGTGGCTGGGGATGAGGAGGGTGGGGGAGATGCTAGGGGCAACAGGAGATAGAGATGGTTGGAAGTCCATGATCGCCAATGCCATGCGGCAGGGCACCTGATGATGATGATGATGATGATACATGCTTTTAACACATTTGCATACTTTACCTTTTATGCCATTTTAAGTGATATAGGACAAAGGACGTTTGTATTGATGGAATCAAACACCTTCTAAAAATCTACATAAAATTTGCTATTATATCAGAATTTGTCTGTACTAGACCTAGGGAAGTGAAACATATGATCCACAGTAGAATATCCCTTTTTACATCTCGCTTGATGATCATTGATATTATTTTCTTCTGTCCAGTCTTGTAATCTGTTGTTGATTACTGGGCTGAAAAATTTGCTTCTTACGTCACTAAAACAAATGCCCCTATAATCATTTGAATTGTTCATATGCCATTTTTAAGAAGTGGTTAAAATAATCAATGCAGACCAGTTTTTAGGAAATCCACCATTATCAAAAATTGCATTAAATGATTTCAAGAAAAATTGTGTAACCTGATCACTTGAGTGTTTAAAACATTCACTAACAATTTCATCAGAACCTAACAGCAAGTAACACTTCTGCTTTTTAAATGGGTCGATTCATATATCCATCAGACTCATCATCTTGTAGTTTTTCATGATCAGTATCAGAAACTTCTACTTTTAGCAAGGTTTTGAAGTGTTGGAACCATATTTCAACTCAGAGATTTTGTATACAGTATCCCAAAACTCCTTTCGACTTTTTATAGAGGTTACAAGTTTATCAAGTAAGACATTATTAAACTGTTTCTTGTTCCTCTTAAGTAACTGTATATAATCACTCAGGCAATGAAATATTTTTGCTGATCGTCTGGTTTTAATGATCGATAGCTTCTTTTGATCAATCTTCTAACATTAAGTTTACTAACAACACAACTTTGATAACAGCAATCACATGATGTGGTATGATTGTTCATGGTGCGCAGTGTTTGTATGTACACATTTTTTCAAACATTCAGCACATTCTTTAGTACGTTCATTAAATAAGTTCAGTGTATCATTCACATCCACATCAATTAAACCAGTATCAAGTTTTGTATGCAGTTTAACTGTGAAGAAACTTTCACAATATATGTGAGCAATAGTCTCTGTTCCACACAATCTTTTCAATAGTTTCAACATTGTCTGTTGTTTTATGGACCATACTTTTCGAAAGACAAAACGAGCTATGACAGGCAGGCATATTATTAGGCTCCATTCTTTCATCAGCTTAATATAGTTCACATGACTCATACACAAGTGAAAGCAGATCATTTGACAACATCAAACAATCAGTGACGCTATTTCCGAAATCTGTGTGTGACCTGTACAAACGCCATTTAAAATGCATTAACCTAAGGCCGTACACATGTTCAAAACTGATTTACCATCATTATTTAGATGTAAATCCTCAGAGCAACACTGACGCTATATGATTGACTTCTATATTGCATTTGACTTAAGTTGTTTATACAAAAATCTTGAAAAACATTAGATGTTCTGCTATTTAATTTGCCACATAAAATATCGAAAACGTCATTAAGTAGCAGAAAATCAGTAAGATATTCTTCAAGCAAATCAACTCCTTTAACAACACCAAAGTGATCGTAAAAATGAGAACCTTCAGGTGGGATATATGAACAGACATACAGTACACCTTTCTGGGTTTCTAATAACGTTTTATCAATTACAAGTACACACAAGTGAATGTCTATATTAACATCAACGCTTATTATAAATGGAAGAAATTAATTTTCAATTAGACAAAGAACTCCTGAACATCTTTCTTGGTTAGACAGTTTTACGGCAGATCTCAAGAAAACTTTTATATCAGTTTGACAGTTGCCACGAAAGTCTCGACTAAAGAAACAAACTCAGACTTTTCGAACAAAAGAGACAAAATCGTGATCACAAAGTTTGGTCAGTAAACAATTTATGCTCCATGACAGGAACGAGAAGGGATGTTTCATTTCTGTGTCCTTGGCACTTTCCACATGCTCATCATCATCAGTGTTCAATACCATTGCACCGATTTAATGTGGTGTGTTCAAAGGGTGTGCAGACATGCGAACCAGTTACCAATGCTGTCAGTTTCATTCGTTATGTCATCTTCAGCAGGACAAAAATGGTGACTGATATTGGGCTGGCCGACTCCCTATCTTTTTTCCTTCAGGGTATCATTGTCCCCTAGGAAGAATTTCTTCTCGTCAGTAATTAGGTGATAATGACCATTGTCACCTTTTTCCAACTGTCCCTGGCTCTTTTCAGATGAGATGACAGCCTGCACTTTATCTCTCAAATCCATGTGGAGAAATCATCACCAATCAACGTACTGCTGTCTTGCAATTTTCTTTTAGATTTGAGAATTTTAATTTGTTTTTTTTATAAAAGCAGCAGCAAGCAATAATTGGGGAATCTGGGTTTGTGTTAAGTCAATATACTTGGTCAAACACAACATCTTATGTCATTTCTAATTTGTCAGTTATCAAATTTTTCGAGTCACCCTCGCATTGTTCGTTTATCTCATTTTGGCATTTACGAATCCCATAAAACAAAAGATTGTTACGCTCTGACCTCCCTTCAAGATCGTCTGTTTTCCTTTCAAATTGTTGTTTTATTAAAAAAATCCAAATTTGTCTGCAACAGTTTCTGGTTTTCTACTTGTAAAACACCGACCTCCTTCCTCGCATCTCTAATACCACTGTCAAAAAAACAAAAAAGTCATTCACTCATCTATTTGATCAGACTTACAGTTCGTTGTGGCATTGATGGACTCCATCATTGCTAAAATGTCATCCAGAGTAGACTGCTGTGGAGGAGGAAAAGTCAGCCCATGATCTGAAAGCTCCAGAGGTCTGGTCAGTGTAAGTCCTGCGCATCATCTGGTCAACTTTTTCTGCCTTGGAGGGTGCAGGCCCAGGGTTCCGCTCCACATACCCACATGGCATAAGAATGCTCTCCCCCCCCACCCCCATCCCCCCAAAAAGGAAAGAAAACTGTTAAGGTGAGGAGCTGGTCAAGTACTATGTCGTCAGCAAGGCACCTGAACTTCAATATAGCAACATGCATAGCTGATTTCTCACTGGCTCTTTTACACATGAACACCTGAAAATAACCATATGTTGTTCAAAACACCAATGATTCAGAAGGCATAGTGCATCATCTGGTGTACGGCAAGGTATGCAGTTCAGTATTGTCACAGCCCACTATGTGATAGCCTGTGCCAACAAATGGTTCATGCCCCCCCGTATTTACTGGGAAGGGAGGTGAAGAGTTATGTTCTCTCTTTTTCTCCATGGTAGGCAATATGTTTTCAAAATTTGTCGGTCATATTCTATTTACTCTTGTTTTCCTCTGCTATTCAGTCTTCCTCTCTCGCACTATTGCTTGCTCACCCCCGGGGAGAGAGACAGAAACAGAGAATGGGACAGAATTTAAATATATTATCTCTGTCTCCTTGATATTTATGCCAGGGAGAAAGAGAGGGAGACAGAGACTGGGGAGAGAGGGAATGAGAGACAGTGAGAACGTATATATTCGTATGTATTCTCTCTCACCTGGTATATGTACTGGAGAGAGAAAGAGAGATTATGACTGTATATACAACTTGGATGTATATTGAGTAGTTCATCTGAGGGCATACATCTTTGTCTAGGCGTTGTCCTGATAGGCCTGCGTATCAATCACTGCAGAAGCAGTGGCTGCTGTGCCAGATGACTGTGACTGGCTGTTGTTTGAGCATGAAAAAGAGTAGAATGTAATTGTGAGTTTTGTGCATATCATAGATGTTGATATTATTCTTCTTTGCTTTTTTTGTTCTTTTTTTTCTTATACTAATGTTTGCAACAATAGAGCGTTGTTTACTTTTGTATTGCTCTATGGTACTTCCATGTAAATTTCATTTCATAATTCCCCTCAGGCTAAAAAGCAGGATCCCTGACAAATGATACAGAAGAAACTACCAGAGACTGGTAAGGACAGGTTCACTCCCATACATGTTTTACACATGGGGGAGAGATTTTGCTGATGAAACTTAGGGTGATGCCAGCCCATGAACCTAAAAGTAGATCTAATGGTGTGACATTTCTATTCTGCTTCTTTAGACTGTATGGATCGTTCCAGACCCATGAAGTACAGTACTCAAGATTTCTTCTCAGAGATCATTGGTCTGCTCAGATCCACAATGGATTGGCAGTTTTGTTGAATATTTGTTCCTAGCTTTATTGACACAAACAAATAATTTTTGGTACAGATTGTGGCATTATTTTATTGGCAGTCATAACATTTTGTGAAGGTAGCTTAAAAGGTGGCTTAGTTATTATGTGAAAATCATGTCTCTGGATCATTTTCTACCCACTTACTGGGTAGGTTAGTTTACTTATAGCATTATGTACTAATTTAGTAGGAAAATGTAGTAACTTGATAACCAGTGGAGAAACTGGTAAGACAAAATAAGACAAGTTGCAAGTTTGATACTGCTAAAGTTGAAAGATACCAGCAAGTAGAATTGAAACGTCGCTCTTGACAGTAACAAGACTGACAGGTTTGGGTGATTTTTTCAGCATATTGAGGTGAGGATCAAGAACACCACCCAGGTTCTTGACTGAATTAGAAAGTGCAATAAAGTGATCACATATTTGGATAGAACACACTATTACAGTAAAAGCCTATGCTTGGTGCCAGTGAGCATTGGATCCGTCTTATCTCTGTTCAATTGTAGCTTATTCTTCACCTAGTTGTGGATTTCAGCATGTCAGTCAGAAGCTTCTGAGGGAATAATTGAAAGGTTCTTAGGAGATGCGTTGTTGTAAAGTTAGGAGTTATCATCATCATCATCAATGTGCCTTGCCACATGGCGTTGGCAATCATGGCCCTCCATATGCATCTGTCCCTTGTTGCTGCAAGTGCATCTTCCACCCTCTTTGTCCTCATCCACTCTGCAAGTCTGTCCAATATTTTTCCCTGGGTCTACCTGATGCTCTCTTTCCCTCCAGCATTCCTGTTGTGACCAGGTGCTCCAATTCCCTTTCCTCATAAAATGGCCTATAAATGTTGCCTGTCTTTTCCTAATCTTCCTTATGAATGATCTTCTTGTGTCTGCCTCCATCAAGTCCTCAGCATAGAAATGATAATCAGCATAGAAATGATATTTGATGTTACACTGACTGATGACACTGGCAAATGGTGAGGCAAAAGTGTGAAGAGGATTGACCCAAGTACAGAACCTTAGGAGACCCAAAATGTAACTTTGACTGGGAGGGACTTGAACTTATTTACCATGACAGACTAAAAGCAAAGTTAAGATAATGATTTTTGTCTGAAATCCCTGTTTAACAAGCATATTTTACAAATCAGAAATCCCAAATTCCCGCCCGTTCAACTCTGCTTGTATGGCTCTGTTTTTCACAAGGGATCCATTTGAGGACCATAGATTGAAAGACAAAGGCAGTATTCAGCACTTGCTGAACGGGAAGACCACTGATTAGTCAAGGCAGGTCACATGCAGCTCAAGTGAGAGCCATGGACGGCTGCATGAAGTTTAGCCAATGACAGAGAGCTTAGCGGATTAGGTTAGCTACGGACTTATGATTTGATAAGTATACTAGTTAAACAGAGATTGAAGAAAATTACTTGGCTGGATGCTGTTTAAGAACTGTATACAAGTCTTCTTACAGTTTTGTAAGACTCAGAATTCTGTCTCATTGTGTATGTTAGTATCTTGACCACTTTTCAGGGAGAAAAAATATCTCTAAGGTAGCATGGTAACAAAACAATATTGAGAAGTTTTTCTTTGTTCTTATATTTGTATGTCTTTGTCAAATATTTGGCTTGTTGCCACTTGAGGAATAGAAATTTTTATCATCATCATCATCATCAGCATCAGCATTTTCATCGTGTTATTATTGTTATGCCATGAAGTGTGATTCTGGTGGGTATGACTGTGGTGTATTTTGTGCAGATTGTTCAAGACATAGTGGATGGACCTGTGGGCCAGGACACAGCAGCCACAGACAGTAGTTGATGACAGTGATGGGGTCATTGTGGTGGAAAGCTACTAGCTGCATTTCTCATCCCGTCTTTCATGATCTGCTGCTGTCAATAGGTCATAGTTTTGATCGTTGTCCCTTCCACAGCTATGCCTGGAGGCATCATGTCCATAGCTTATATGGATTACATTATGAGGCAGCATTGCTCTTCATTTGCATGGGTGCAACTTTTCCCGTTTGACGACGGAATCCGTTTTTTCAAAAGAGTCAGAAACGGAAAATCTGTTCTTTGAAAAAGCTTCAGTGTCTGGGGGGCATAGTCCCCAGACCCCCCCATATGGGGTGCTGCCGGCCCCTGGACCCCTTTCAGTTTTGTTACTTTTTCTAAGTTGCACCCTTGCATTTGTCAACACTTGGACCAAAGAAAGTGACATTATCACTAGCATGACCACTTTTGCCAGGAACGAGGTGAGAGAGCAGGAGAAATTTGAATAGGAAGCAGATGAAAAGGACTCATCTGATTCCTACTCTTGTATTCTCTGATGTTTAAGAGGAATCGTCTCGGAGAGAAAAACAAATGTCTTTATCTTCAAACACAACAGACTTCAGATGTGAAATTGTGAAGTATCTGGCTGGTCCTAGTTAAGAAAACTGACAGTGTTAGTGTTGATTGCTGTTCTTTTGTGAGTTCATGCTGTGTCTGTGTTTTGACAGGGATGATGTTGATCCTGAAGTCTGAATGGCCATTATGTGTTGGTTTTATGTCTCACACCACTCAGGCTATAAACCTTGAACATCCTCAGTATGGTAATGAGTATGAAATGAGAAGATATTCCATCCATTTCAGCTCTGTGTGTGCATGTTCCTACATCTGTTTTATTTCATATACAGCTGAAATATGTTTTTTGTTGTCTACTTGCTTATCACCAATCTTTGAAAATAGAAAACAGTGAAAAAGAAACAGAAATCTTAGATGGTGAAACATTATTGAAAAAAATACCATCAAATCGTACAAGTTTTATTGTTGTTTATTACTCTTAATCCCTATTGATATTTGTTTTCCATCAGGTCTTGTAGTAGGACAATTTCATGTTAGACCAAAGAGAAAAAAGAAAGTGTCATTGTGACAGAAACATGTTTAGGATTACATTTGTCACGTTTTTTTACTTCTTGAAATAATCATTTTATTCACTTCATTGTTGGTGGTGCTTAAACCATAAACAGGTTACTCATAATGCGTATATGTATTTTGTTGATTCTGAAACTAGGATTAGGCTTCCAAACAGATAGTAGACTTTTTTTAAAATGGTTCATGTATGAACTACTGATTGCATAATTTGGTACAATGCCCATCATTATAATGGACACCCATTTAATACTATATTCTATGAATATTTATCACCTCACAATAGTGTGTCATTGTCAAAAGGTGATGGAAAACACACAAACATGGATTGTTTCCATATGTACTTGAAAAAGATACTTGAGTACACACAGAAAGAAAAAAAAAATCAGAATTATTCTACAAATTTCAGTGGGTTTTGTGATCATACTTCTCAACACACTTTATTTATAAATGGTTTTAATGAAGCTGATTAGTTCATGTATGTTCATGACACAGCTGCATTGGAGTTGTCATCAAGATGATTCAGCCATTCTGATAATTTCCTGTTCCAAGTACATATATATTATATATGCATTTTTACACACACACGCACATGCACGTGTACACACACACGCACATGCACGTGTTCACACGCACGCACACACACACGAGCACACACACACACACGAGCACAACACACACACACACACACACACACACACACACACACACACACACACACACACAACACACACACATACACACACACTTATTCACCTTCACCCATCAAATGAGCTCCTGGTTTCACCAGTTTCCCACATTTCTTTAAAATAATGCTTCAAATGGGGTAAAGGGTGAGTGAGAGACACAAGAGAGTAACCAATGGTAGAAAAAGTAAGTTTTATTTTCAAAAATGATTTGAACCTTACAGTTGACAGTGCTTAAGAAATGACGGTGAGAAATCTTCCCTATTTTTGGTTAGTTTAGAATGCTGCTTATTATTTGACATGACCCCAAGTTTGTACTTATGTATGTGTCCTCTCTGTTTTCACTGGTTCATTGTTTGGACTCATATGTGGTCACTCAAATGAACTATTCATTAAGCCATGATGCAGAAATTATTTTATGTGATTCAGTGGACCAGAAGTCTTCATTCTATGTACATTTCACAATGTAAAGACTAATTTGATTGCTGATGTGACAGTCGTCTTTTTTAATTTCATGTTGTTAAACAAAATGTGCAAGTGAGATGTGTCTAGTCCTATTTCATGTTTATCACAGTTGACTGATTTTGTTTGTTTGCATCATTACTCATACACTTCATTTTACTTGTTAACACCAATCAGTCTTAGTTTATGATTGATACAAAAACCAATTACTAACAAATCCTAATCAGCAAATGATAGCCAGTATGCAGAGAATGTGGATACAACATGTAGTCAGTGTATTACACCGCACATACCATGATCTCGATTCGTTCCTGGTATTTTTTATCCACACCAGATATGCCCTCTTATTACAGTGTCCTGATAGGGTAATGTCGGTCAGGTAAGGATTGAGTCTTATCATCTGTGTCTGTCACAAGGTTACAATGCCAGTGTTGATTGTCTTAGACAGTTCAATTGATTATACAGTCTGTTCTGCACATGGAACAGACTTGGACCTAGACTGCATGTTTATCAGTTGTAAACCAGTTGGTCATACGTGTTGAAATGGGGCAGATTAGGTATACATTTTAAGGGTATCACAAGTAGACAATCTGTACAGGTCTACTTCATGTGTGCACAAATTTTCCAAGATCAAAATGGCATATTCAGAAATATGATGGACAGTTTTACCTGGGATCTATTGTCAGCCTCGAGGGATCAAAACCAGAAATCCTCTCAAGGGCAGCAATGACATCAGCAGTGTCGAGGCTGAAACTGTATGGAAGGAAAGTAGATTTCCATGAAACACCAGATCAGGCTCTCAGGCTCACGCATGCACTGGTATTTTCCATTTTCCTGTATGCATGCCAGATATGGACCCTTACAGCAGATTTGAAAAGATGACTCTAAGCCATGGAAATGAGGTATCGCTAGATATTAAACAGATATGCTGATCATATCACCAATGAACAAGTGCATTAAATAATAATGAACATTTATGGCGCTTAATCTTAGAACAGTTCTAAGCGCTTACAGTAACGAAAATATGTACAGAAAAAAATGCACCAGCCAAACAGCACCAATTACGAACTTGTGCAATTATTACTTTAATACACACTCGCACACATATCTATAAACACATACACACACACATAAATACACACACACATAAACACAGACACAGACACACACACCACACACACACACAGACACAGACACAGACACAGACACACACACACACACACACACACACACACACACACACACACACACACACACACACACACACACACACACACACACACACACACAGAGCACTAAAGTAAGGCGACAGGAGAGAGCTGATGAAAAGGATGTATAACAAGTTGTGAAGAGAATAGTTAAGTCCTCTGACAGCTCTTGTCTTTTCTCAGTGATAAGTCAAACCATCACGTGACACATTGGATTATCCAAAGATCTGATGACATCAGTTAAAAAAAACAACAACATGGTATATGTACTGGTGTGGCTTGTAAGAAGATCCAGTGGTCTTTCCAAATTAATCCTCCAGGGAACTGTTGAGGCAGGGAGGTGGAGGGGAGGGAAGAAAAAAAAAAGATGAACTGATAACATTGCATAATTTACAGAGAAACCATTTGCACAGACCCAGGTATTTGCATTCGACAGATATATGTGGTGGAATCTGGTGAACAGTTGTTTAGTGTAGTGCCCCAGTGACTCTTCACAGAGTTATGGGAGAGGGAGAGGAAGAAAAATGGACGACGTCTGAGGATATTGCTGTCATCTTACTCAGGTGTAAACTGAAGACATACTATCCTTTACTCATCCTGTCATCTGTTATGTGTATGTGTACCAAAGATGAGAGGAGTTTAGCAAAAACATTGTTGTTGTATTTATTCATACACCCAGTGCAGTAGTGAATGTTTGTCTCCAAAGATATAATGAAGGGATTTGCCTTTCTTTGTCTGTTTAGATCGTGTTTGTTTTTCAATCTCTGTTTTGGAGGTAAAAAGATAATTGTAATATTCAGGGTGAATTATGGAGAGAGTTTGTGTAGACTTATACTGGATCTTTCCCAGATTTGTAACATAGTTTCTGCTTGATGAGTCTTCAGGTTTGTATTTTTAACATAGTTTCTGCTTGATGAGTCTTCAGGTTTGTATTTGCATGGTGTATTATTTGGATCTCAACCACTGAAAATGTAGAAATGTTTCGTAAAATATTTCTGTATGTTGTCTGCGCCAAATTGCAGTTAGATATATACGAAACAAGAAATAATAGCGTTATGTTGATTGCAATGAGTTAACTGGTAATGCTAGTCATATAGAAACTCATCAAATAAAATAAAACAACAACAATACCACCGTAACAGCTTTACCATCTACTCATTTGTTGTCACATAACTAATTTTAAATGCCTTCGTTAAGCTGGAATGTAGGATTGCAGAGAAGAAAGAGTGAAACAAAGGAAAACCAGTACACAATAGGCATGGTAGTCGAAGTGGGTAAATGTAAGACTTTTGATTGGAAGGTATTCGGTTCCATCTGCCTCTCTGCCTTGTGGGTAAAGGGTGGAAATTTTTCATTTTCCAAGTCAGCATGTGTGCAGACCTGCCAATGTCTAAACCCCTTTCGTGTGTATGCACATGCAGAATATCTATGTACACATTAAAGATTCCTAAGTCTCGTCAGTGACTGGCTATGGAAACATGAAAACATCCAGCATGCACGCCCTCAAACGATACTGATCGTGCAAACAACATTATGGAATGTGGACAACTTCGTAACAGCTTGAGTTCTTCATGCAATACTAAGAAGTATGATTATGTGTAATGTGCAGTGAATCCAAATAAGTCCGGAGAATAATGCTGTGTAAGAACAATATATAATGATAATGATTATAATGCTTAGGTGCAACTGGTAGGATGGGGTGATGGAATGAGTGAAGGAAATCCTATAGTAAACCTGGTTGAGAACTGGATGGCCAGGCATTGCTAGGGGTGTGGACAAGACATGTATTTTTAAGAATGTTTTGTTAAAACAGTTGTATTGAACTTTATTTATTGTAAAAAGTCAGTATTCTACTCATTGACCTCCTGGAAATGTTTGTTTCCGGTTTTGGTTTCCAAGCAAGTATGTGTATGTAACTCTTAACAGTCAGTATCAGTTTTTGTCTATTGTTGAGACACACCAAGACCTAGGCCGTGGACAATGAAATATTCTCAAAAGTGGGCAAAGGTACAAGTTTAACCTCTTGGCTGCACTGGTGACATATGATGTATGATGTATGTCATAATTGATGATCATTGATGTATACTATACGTCAGATGAAGTAGTGATAGTGATTCATTAAAGCATAGTGATAGTGATTCATTAAAGCATTGCAGAAATGGCGACCAATTAAGTACAAGATTTAGCTCCACTGATAGCTGTGCCTTTTTTAAGTATAGCAAGCTCGGTGGTGAGTGGTATGTATGCATGTGGGTGGTGGGTAGGATGAAAGAACAAGGGCACATGCTGGCCAGTTCGTCTTTCTTCATCCTAAGGACCTAACGGCCATCAAAGCTACTTACAACTAGCATACTAATCTGTTTCTGTGGTGTTAACATAGGGACCATTTACAAACAAACAAAACAAAACAAACAAAGAGGGTCATGTCTGTTGCTTCACCGTCGGTTTAATCAGAGGCATCAGACAGTGCGTGTGGGCTAGTTCATGTACGCTACACCACATCTGTTGAAGTCATGAGGCTGAAGTCAGCTGAAGAAAAGGTACTTACAAAGTGCTAAAGAATTGTCCATTTTTCCTAATTAATCTTCCTGTATTCTGATTTTAGACCACTGTCAATAAAAGAAAAAAGATCATGTTAGAAAGAGTGCAGTAGAATTGTTATTTCTGAAACAATTCCTTCTGCGGTGGTTTAGCCCATTTTTCACCTCCTCCTCAGGTCAGATCATTGGTTAGCTGATCTGATGCTTTTTCTTGTCATTGGAAGAGAGGTGTAGAATGTTTGCCGGATCCAAAAGAGTGAAGCTCCTTTGCTTCTGGGCTTTGAGGCACAGGTTGTCTGCTTGGATGAGGAATTTTCGTAATCATCTTCTGCTGTATGTTTTTTTTTTTTGTTGGAAACTACTGCTCTGCATTTACTCTTTTCCTCTTCAAGCTTTCTGTGTCTATAAAAAAAAGTAACGATTGAAAACTCACTAGTTATACTTTCTAAAAATCTGTATTTCCTGTGTTAGTTCTTCCACTTTGAAATGAATTTTACTGTATCATCTTACCACAACCAGTTTACCTCTTTAGATCAAACCCATGATCATGATGTGCAAATAAAGAATTTTGAAGACAGTAAGTTCTGAAATGTGCAGGTCCCTAAAACTTGAAATGGAAGCACCAAATATGTCATCGTCTTGTGGAAATTGCATAACAGTGAAGAAAGCAACACATAGTCGTCTACTGATATTTAAAACACAACTGCCACACATTTGATAACTTTATAATAATTGTATGCATGAGCATCAAGAACTACATTTCATACAATTTATGGAAAGGGAAGGGCATGAAAGTAGAGAGACAAAGAGAGGCAGAGAGTGCGAGATGGGTTGACTACACAAGGAAGGCGGGAAAGAGAAGAGAGAGAGAGAGAGAGAGAGGAGGAAGAGAGAGAGAGAGATTCACTGTTGATATCTGTTGTGTGCATTCCCCGCAGACACCTTTTTTGTGTGACAATCCCCATTGTACTATGACCTGAATGTGACGAATAACAGTTGTTGAATAACACACCGCAGGTTGAAGAAGTCCTCCCTGTTTGCCAGGACAGCAGCAAAGCAGCAGTCCACTCTTTGTATCTTGATGTCAAATTGTTATTCACACTGAACAACTATGGAATCAAGGAAATTTTTGAACTGTCTCGTAAGAGCGGAGAGGGATTCTCTGCTGCCATTGTGGTGCATCGATTGTGCACTCAAGCAAAGCATTCATTTTTCTTTCACATTATTCTTGAATCTAGACAGATCATATTTCTAACCACGGCTTACTTTAGGGGATTCCATTCTGACAGTTTTTGAACAATTCATATGAGAAACTGCTTTTCTGACACCTTCATTCTGCTTGTAACGGAATTTTTTTGTCATTTCTGCAGAAGACCATCTGTTTTGAAAACAGTTGCAACTAGTGCTTTGTGATTTGAAGCATCTGAAGCCTTTATTTCAAAAATCCTCTGCGAAAAGCTGCATCCAGTAATTGCTTTTTTCCCCATGAAGCACTGCATCAGCTTCTTGATCATTATGTGCAGATCTCCAGGCAAAACATGTGGGAAAGATTTTTGAATGCATTTTAGACTTGATAATCGTGTGAATGGTTTTTAATTGTAGTCTTTTTAACTGAACTTGGAGTTGTTTTTAACATGTTGTTAACCTTGGTTTGGCTGTAATAGTCAGCTGGGCTATAACCAGTATGAACTTAAATCCTCTTTGTTTATGCCTTTCTCCTTTGCCTTCTGTTATCTCGTCCTTTCTCATTATCTGCCTTGCTAGTCCATTCACCTTTATATTTTCCGTAAAGCCTTCTATACTTTAATGTAGGAATGATAATTGTGTGCATATATTAACTGCATTTTCAGGTCTATGGATGTGTGAATTGCTTATGTGTGGCAATTTGAAATATTATAGGCCAGTTTTTGTGTACGTTTTCGTACTTAATTATGTTTATACATTTATACTGTTTTTTTAATTTCCCTTGGTGATAAAATCGTTGGAATGGCAACCACCAGGATCATATCGTTAGATTGCTTGTGTGAATGCAGTATGTGTTCTTAATGTTCTTTTCCAGGTTTTATTTTTCATCATCAATGTGTTTAGTTTGATAAGGGTATAGCCTTGATATGGCCAGGCTTTAAACGCAAATAATGACAATAATGGTAGTAGTATTAGTAGTAGTAGTAGTAATAATAATAACAATAATGATAATGATATTAATGATAATCACATCTACAGTCCGCCTTGTATCATTTATCACTGTTCTTACGGTGCTCACCTTTCGCATGCTGTCTGAGCACTGGACCCCCCCTCCCCCGGATTGAAACGATTTTTTCATATTATGCACAGTGTACAACATATTGATTGTCTAGAACTGTACATGCTTAGTCCTTGTGTGCTTGTTCTTTAAGCCACCGACCTTGAATCATGAAAGGAACACTTGCTCAACATATTTTCAACAGTTGTCAGTGATCAGAAGGATCAGTACATAAATTGTGATTGTGAGGGAACCCACATGTTGTGCATGCCAAATCTCGTCAGACCTCGAGCACGAGATTTAAATTAGACTAACCAGAAAAAGGTTGTTGCTCTATTCGTCAACAACGGTTGATCATTGAACGAAACAATTACTTTTTGTTTTATGTATTTTATTGGGTCCCAGTTTGGTTACTTTCTTCTTCCCTGCCTAAAGAATTTAAAGTGACTGGGCCAATCCTAAAATGACCTTCACTTGATTGAAAAAGGACCTCCATGCTGAATATAAGGCCTTCTGTAGACTGATCAGTTTTGCAGTAGGTCTACTTAAAAGCACCTGGAACGACCGAAGGAACCGTCGAGAATGAGTGAGAGACACTGACATAACTGACACTGATACTGTTTTTATTGTGAAAGCCATTGGCCCACACACAAACAGGGATGGGCTGGGGCTGGGGCTAGGATGAGTCTGAGAGAAAAGGATATGTGAATAAAAGGACGATTTTGTGACAATCTGGTTCAATATTTGAAATCATGAACGGAAAAATAAATAGTTAAATGAATAGATAAAGAAATTTGTAACAAATGTGTTTTTTTTCATTCATCTATTTATTTATGTATTATTTTGTAACAAAGAGGATGTTAGCTCATTTCTGATTCATTTTATACATACGTTTATTGTTTTGGAGATATGATTGAACAAATACTGTAAGTGTAGTTTTTCAGGAAATTTTGTCAGCATACACCATAGCTACAGCCACCCCTGTAGGGATGGCGGGGGTTCTTTCAGTCTAAATTGTATCCCCACCTTCTAGAAATTCTGTGCTAAAAGTTTGCTCTTTTCTGTCACTCTCTTTGTTTCTGCCTTGTTTCTGCTTTCTGTCATTTCTTGCTGCCATTTTTCTGCCTTGCTGGCCCATTCACCTGTATGTGTTCATCGAAGTCTTACGTACTTTCTCCTAGGATTGCTAATTGGGTATATGTAATGGGTGCGTTTTGGCTCTAGGGAAATGGGATATGCGGAAGTAATTTTAGGTAATTTTGGCCCAGTTTTTTTTTTATACATTTTGTTGTCATTTGTTACTTTTAAATTTGTACCCGGGTTTATTTTTTCAGTCTCCTGCATGATAAATTGGACGAAGTGGTCAATTTGTACTCAGGTGTATTTTTTAAATCCTTCGAGTGATAAATTGGACGGAGTGTCAATGCCACGGACATCTTAGATTATATGCGCGAATGCATTGATATGTGTACTTAATTTTCTTTTCCTTTTCTTTCCTGTTGAAGTTTTGTATATGTTTTGAAACAGTTATAGTCCTGATATGGCTTTACACAGTTGG
Organism: Monoplex corrugatus; assembly: GCA_030674185.1. Taxonomy (NCBI): domain Eukaryota; kingdom Metazoa; phylum Mollusca; class Gastropoda; order Littorinimorpha; family Ranellidae; genus Monoplex; species Monoplex corrugatus. Next base: position 101,006,296 of record CM060305.1, on the reverse strand, counting down.
CTGGGCTTTAAACAAAAATAAAAATAACAGTAGCTACAGCCACATTGTATGTTGAGATGATTTCTTGGAAAGAAAACGTAAAATTAGCAGCAACAGGGTTAATCATGTTAGTGATCAGACTCCTTAAACTCTACCCTGATTCTTACTTTGGCTCACTGAAATTGTAGGCAATTATTTTTTTAGAATAGTTTTTTAACAGAAATTAAACTTATTAAAAGTACATAATTTTTTCATGCTTAAAACCACTAGACCGCCCCATCACGGCAATTTCCGTGAAGTTCCGCCTACCCCGAATATGGCCCCGTCACGGGATATTCCGTGTGCGTCATAGTAAGACTTTTCCAAGCTCTATTTTAAGACCAGGGGTTCCCAATTCACTCCAATCACAAAGCTTATTGTGTCTGCTATTAATATTTATAAAGCGAAGGATCCAATGAGATTAAAAGGGGTCAGTCTGGGCTGTTACCTAAACCACCCCCGGCAACTTTCGAGCTCACTGATCATCATGGCGGACGAAGAAACTCAACCTGGCCGAAGCGGGTGAAACGAAAGCGAACAGCAAAAGATTACAGTGACTTTGTTACCACTGATGATAAGAAAGTTCTACAATTGATAGAGGACGACGAATTTAGTCGTTATGACGAAACTGCTATGTCAAATGGCTCGCTGGAGTCGAACCAACTTTCCAGAGGAGCGGAGGGGGTGTGTCAACATCGCAATTACGAGAATAGTCCAGCAAGAGGAGAGAGAGCCCGAGTTGGAGGCTGTAACTGACCCAGATTTTGAAGAGGGTGAAGGCCAGTCAGGAGAACAATGGCTCAGACGGGGGAGAGTGAAACTGGACACAGTACAAGCGTCGTCTGCTACAGCTTACACCGGAACTGACACGGTGGAGCAGCTTGCTCGTGGTCAAGCCACCACGCGTCTACCGCGAGGGCAGGCCATTGGCAGAAGTACAGGTAAGACCCATTGTTTGTCTTGTGTCAGTGTGTTGATAAATGGAGTGTTATCACGGAGCTGTGACTGCAAAAGAGAAGACTTTGCTGAATGGGTGTGTGGGCGTGGCACTGAGTGTGTTTGTGTCATCACTGTACTTATGTGTGTGTGTGTGTGTGTGTGTGTGTGTGTGTGTGTGTGTGTGTGTGTGTAACTGTAACTGTGTGTGTATGTGTGTCTATATGGTTGTGTGTAGTTTGTGTGTGTGTGTGTGTGTGTGTGTGTGTGTGTGTGTGTGTGTGTGTGTGTGTGTGTGTGTGTGTGTGTGTGTGTGTGCTTGAAACAAGACTGAGTGAGAACTAGTGTTGCAGTGGTGCATGTGTCAATGTAGTTGTGTGTTGTGAGAGAGAGAGAGAGTGTGTGTTGTGTGTGTGTGTGTGTGTGTGTGTGTGTGTGTGTGTGTGTGTCTGTGAGTATGTGTGAGTGTGTGTGTTGTTTCCAAGCACAAGGATGTGAACCTGATTTTTTTTTATATCCACAGGTGGTACCAGAGACTGTGAGACCAGAGGCAGGGGACAGGGAGCTTCTCAGCAGAGAGGGAGAGGGAGAGGTGCAGTGTTAGACCAGCCCCTTGTGCCACCTAACAACACCCAGCCAGATATTCCACAGTTCACAGGGGAACCTGGCCTGAAGATTCAGCCTGATGGGGACAGACCTGTGGACTACTACCGGCTCTTCCTCAACAACGAGATGCTTGACAAACTTCCCTATCACCCTGGAGAAGACTGTCAGAAAGCTTTCCTCTGGCAGGAGGTGCAAGGTGTACAGCAAGAGGGGCATCAGGAAAGAAACCAACTTTGTGTGTGGATATTGTCCTTCGAACCCATCTCTTTGTGTGCAGCCTTGCTTCGTGGCGTACCACGCCAAGAAAAATTACTAGTTGCTGACTGATGCCCTATGTAGACACAGTGTGTGTATGTATTTTTCATCTGTGTGTTGTGTGATGTGCTATTGCAAAATTTGTAAAAAAAAAAAAAAAAAGAAAAAGAAAGAAAAAACAACAGTGACACTGAAAACTCTTTCGAGTCGCAAAGTGTGTGTGTGTAGATATGAACATGTATTTGGTGATTGTGATTCTTCTTGGACAGAAGGTATGGAAATACATTTTTCATTATCATTCTTTTGCTTTCTGACAATAATTCAGTTTTATTATTCACTGTTTTTCCCTTTTTTTATACTTATATGATATCATGTCTAGAATAGTGTAAAAAGAATAAATCCTGTTTCATTGGACATGAACTTTCATCTGTCCTGTTGAATGGATGTGTAATTGTGATCAGTGTATAGAGGATTCAATTACCTTTCAGAAAAGTATTAGTTTTATGAACTTTTATTGAGTAGTTTTTGTGTCAGAATTTTTTTTTAATTATTACCCTCCGTGATGTAATATGGCCTGGCAAATAGTGTTTTCGGAGCTAAAAAAGGGCATAGCAGCGAAAGGGTTAAGTAATAACAGCAATAAAAATCGTTCAGGCCAGTTTTACCAAGGTGTTCTCCAGGCATCTAACAGCTTTTGTTTCTATTTGTTTTTAACATTATTATGTAAAATCACTACTTTGTATCAACACAATTCTGTGCAAGGGAAGTTGCTAGTGGTAGTGGTGTTTATATTTAGATAGATACTAGAGGGAAGACAATTTATGTTATTCAAAAATCAGCTTCGGTATATTATGGTAGAAAACTTGAACTTGCTTTGAGGGTGGTAGGCGTTAGCTTTGACATAGGAATGTTGATCTTCGTTTTGCACTGTCTGTGCTGTAAAGCTGTGGCTTTGAATTATGTTGAACTATATTTCCTTGGACACTTCTGGCTGATCCAGTTCAAACCTACAGGTGACTGGTATCTGCTAGGGGTGAAGGTAATGGTGTAAGGGTGATAAAGTGCACCATAAAGATCGGGTTATAAGCCGCGACTTTTTCCCCCAGCTTTAACCCCTACAGCTTAAAAAATGATGCAGCTTTTTTTGCGGATTTTCCTGATCCCAGGAGCGTCACGTTCTCGTCTATGCTTAGCTTCTCTTTAACTCACCAAAATCGTGTTTACCATTCATGATTTTTTCGGTGAGCCCCATGTTAAAGTGTTAACTGTTCACGTTAAAGTGTTAACTGTTAACTGTTCACCTTTTTAAATCAAATCCGCACACATTGAAGCATTCGGATCGGTATTCAGATCTACTCTGCTCAAGCGTACACCCTCATCGTACCGAAAACGCGACATAATGCCTGCGAAGCAGCCTTCAAGTTGAAGGCGATCGACCTGGCCATTGAAAATGTGCGGCTTATAAACCAGTGCGGCTTATGTGTGAATGTAGTTCAGATTTTTCTATAATTTAGTTGGTGTGCCTTTTATACCAGTGCGCCCAATAGCCCGAACATTACGGTATTTAACTTCATTTACACCAGATCAAAAAATCTGTTACTAAATCTGACCAGCTTAGCTCTCTGCTGTTGGCTAAAATTAATTAAGCTGTCCATCACTGTCATGTGATTCACATATAATCCGCTTTGACCGATCAGTGGCCTATCATTTAGTGAGTACTGTCTACTGCCTTTGTTATACATGTTCTAGCCAACACTCGACAAGAAGGGGTGCATGCAAGTTGATGATGTCTCAATGACCCCACGTGGTCAGGATGTAAAGACTTTCTACCCTCCCCCTCCCCCTAAGGGTCAAAGTTGAGGTCATTCTCCTAAGACACGCCAGTGTGAGAGACCAGCTACAGATGCTTTCTTTTGGGAAGGGGAAGGGGGGGGGGGGGTGAAGCACCTTTGCCATCAGAAGTTGTGGAAGTGTCATCCATGTAAGGTTTAAATCTGGATCGAGCGAGAACCACGGAGGCATGCAGCCCATACCGGTTGGGCTGTTTTGGCTCCAGTTGGCGACTGGTTGTCAGACCCCAGCTCAGAAGCGTGGAAGCCTGTGGCCAGGGCCCCAGCTACTATGCAGGATGCCATGTACGATCTTTCCACTGGGCACTGGATCACTGTTCTGTGATCCTGCACATGAATCCCTAGCTGGGGAATTTAGTTACGACCCTCATAGACGTCCTGCTACCAGGGATGGTGGTAACTCCTGTACATATGGCCTCAGCTTTGTTGCTGTTTTTAGGTGGGAACAGGGAACTGGGTGGTTCGATCTTATGCAAAGTTTCCAGGATCTTCCCGCTTTGGGGGCTCTTCACCACACACAAGGGAAGCTCCAGGCCTTGTGTGCTGGGGACATTTTTGATGACTGCATGTGGTCAGGCTGTACAAATTTCCTACCCCCCCCCCCCCCCAAGTTCTTGAGAGAGAGAGAGAGAGAGAGAGAGACTGTCTCTGGGTATTTTCCTTTCACCTTGGGAGATGGGGGAGAATCCCTCTGCCCATCAGTGTCTCGAAGGGGTCTCACCAATATGGCACTGGAGTTGAGCAAGAATCATGGGGCATATGGCCCATACTAGGTTTTCCATTTTGGCTCCATGGGGTCAATCCAGGTGATGACTAGTTGTCAAAACTCTCGTGCAGAAACATAGCAACCAGGGACCCAGCTACGGAGCAGCACATCATGTATGACCCGTCCACCAGGTATTGGATTTCTGGTTCTGATCCCACGCACGACACCCTGGCTGAGGAATTTTCGCCGTGAACTCACCAGCATTCTGCTACCAGGAACATAGGTTGCTCTTTAAGGTGATATGAGGGCTATCCATTTCGGGATTTACGCCATACCTGGACACCATTACCCACAGAGAGTCCTCAACCGCACACATCACCGTGGAATACCACTCGATATATCGATGTCCGTTTTCCTTGCTGTGGGGTCAGACAATCTTTGGTGCCATGAGTGATGCCTCTCCCTGGAACTCAGCCCTTCATTATAAGGCTCAGGCTCCTGCTCATCCTTGGAACTGCTAAGGTCTCGCATCCCAGACCTGGTTTGCAGACCACAGCCTTGGCTTATGAATGTTTGTAACTAGAGATGTACCATTACCTTGCAGGCGAGCTGCACTTCGCACGTTGTGGACCACAGCTGGTACCTCACCCCATGCTCCAGGCCGCCCAGCTCTATGTGGTCCTCTTGGTACAGGGCTCCAGGTAAATGCCCACACTCAATCCAGATGCTAAGTCATCCACGCTGTACCTCTGGTTAAGTTCTGGAGACCCTATTCCCTTGAGGAACTTGACACGCCTCCACAGAAGTTTTACAACTAGGCGTTGTTGGTGGAGGACTGCATATAGCTTCCATCAACCAGATGCCCTATTCCAGCAACCTGAGCTTCTTTTTCTTGGCAGATTAGAAGCTAGTTGGCTATACCCTGGCTACCTACACAGCAGGTGACACTTTCCTGCAAGTGCTGTGCTCTTTTGTCCCATAGCTGCAAATATCCCCTCAGGTCTCGTGGAATCCTCGAATCTGGACCCCTCCACCAGAATGGCTGAAGTGCGACTCATGGGTTGCAGAGTTGTAGACAGACACCTTAGACTAGACAGCTATGCCTTGCTCTGGTTCTGCTAACACCATCTTGACGAGGCAAAAGAAGATATACTGACAGGTGCGCCCTTAGAGCCATCCCTCCTCAGGTCCATTCCTTTTTCGGTGACTGTGCCCTCTCTTCCTGACCAGGGGGGCTGCCCTTCACCGGGATTCAACAGCACTAGTGACGTTAAGGAGAGGATTGACTTACATTGCCAGGTATCCTTTTTGGGTTGCCAGCAAATACCAGCCAGTCCCAGGATACAATCTCCGAGGCTGGAGTGTCAGGAGACCACCACTGCCCTTCAGACAAACAGAACCACCACTCTGCAGATGCCCATTTCCACGCAAGTCGGACTTTCAAGGAATAAGAACCCCAATGATTTTCCAGCACGTTTAGCCCCTCAGGGTCAGCCAGCCAGGAACCTGGGAAGTCGCTCCCATGCCTGCAGATGGGTCTCAATGCTTGGCTCATTCAGGTGCTGAATCATGGTACAAGCTACCCCGTTAAGGGCCGGCGCCCCCCTTTTGAGCACCCCCACCCCTCAGTTTTTTGCTCCCCCTTTTCGTGAAAATGGATCAAGAGTTGCCAGTAGTAGTGAGATCCAGTTCCATCCAGTTGTACTGTTACCTGGCCAACTGGCTGATTCTTGCCAAGTTGGAGACCTGCTTGCCAGGCACACACCCGAAAGCTGTGTTCACACCAGGGATTCTTACCCAATTTGGAGAAACGCGATCTCTCCTTGAGCCAGTCCTTCTCCTTTTAGGGATGAGATTCGACACCTCTCGATATTTTCTGCTACCACCTCTGCCCACAGTATAATTTGCTGCCCTCCTGTAGTCTTATTTTGTTGTACTACTTAAGCATTCAAGGATCAAAAACGATGCTTGGACACATGAACTGGTTCCTACAGTAATGGTATGAGTTTAACACTGTTGTCAGTTCCAGTAGCATGCGTGGGGTAATATTCTGGTACACGAGTACGGATATTGTTGAAGGCAAGGTCAAACTCTCGACACCTCCCTTTCTACAAACAACTGCGTATACAGCTAGCTTATTTGAACGCAGTATTAGTATTCCTGATAGAAATTAAAAAAAAAAACTTTCATAGTAGGTACATTCTAATGCATCTGTTCATGTGCATCTATAATGGAAACAATATATATATATATGACGACAGTGCACACACAATTTATCTCATGATAACTTCAGTTCTCGTAGTTAATCATGCGTATGGAAAGTTTGTCTAGCACGCAAACTTATCCAGTAGGCGATGACTTTGTGGTAAGTGTGTGTGTGAGCAAGAAAGGGATGGACGCGGTGCTGTCTTGATCTTCAGCCTTATTACAGTACGTTTATCAGTTTGTGGAGCCAAATAACTACAGTATAGAGCAAGAGTATTAGGTCTGTAGATATTCTGAACACGCTCATCCCTAACACAGTTATGTTTAACCAGCTACTTTTACCTGAGGGATACCCAAGGAAAACACGGGATACACAGTGCACTATGTTGCATACATTTTAGTTGCATACTTGTAAGCAATGAATCTTTCATTAATGTCCATATTATTCGTCACTGGTTATAGATTGGCAGGCACTGAGTCTTTCGTCAGTGCCCAGTATCGTGTTGATTGGCAAACCATACACTGCAGCGGGTGGTGTAGTGTTTTGGTGTTTTCTTGTTTTGTTGCATGTTGTTTTATATGTGTTGCCTGTGGTGCTTCACTGTTCCTCTGGTGGCTTGGTGTTGGCTATGGTAAAGACTGGGTATATACTGGCTGTGGAACATCATGGAGATGGATGAGGTTTGTCCTAAGCTCTTGCTAAGATGTAGGATCTGGACTCGTTGCATTTCTCCACTACCTCAGCTTCTTGCCACTTCCCAGATTGGTCCTGAAGATGGACTGGTAGACCTGGGGACTGGGCAGGCAGGTCAACAGCGCTGCAGTCTTAGTAGGTTTTCTGAGCTGCTCTGCGTTTGTAGGGCTCTGTGTAAATGTTGCTGTCAGCTGGCTTGTTGGTGGTTCACTTAGAGGGGATGTTGGATCTCGCTTTTGTCTCTGTGAAGATTTCAATGGGATTAGGTAGGGTTGGAATAAAGGGAGTCGTGCGATTAGGTTTGGATCAGATCTGGTTTGCAAGGCTTTGGTCAGAGCCATTTTCACTGTCAATATATATTGGACCTGAGGTATTTTGTAGATGGCGTTGTGTGGTCGAACTGCCATTCCTTTGCATAATATGCAAAGGGCTCAGCAGCAAATTGTGGCCCATTGTCATTGATGACCTACTTGGGCATGCCATGTTCTGAGAAAATCTGCTTCAATAATCCTATTGATAAGTTCTGCAGCTGGTATCCAGTTCAAATTTGAGTACTACAAAGTAATTGCTGGAATTGTCTGCAACAATCAGGTACTGGCTGCCATTGCAGTGGAACAGATTAGTTCCAAGGACTTCCCATGGCTTGGTGGGTATTTCCTGGGGTTGCAATGTTTCTTCTTGTGATGGGTAGTATTCTTGGCTTACAGGACATATTTTTATGAGGTTCTCAGTGTCCTTGTTGATGTTGTTTCAGTACACTGAATCTCTGGTTCTGAGTTGGGTTTTTTTATGCCTTGTTGGGCATACTGGAGTTGGGATGATGAGTCTCTCTCTCTCTTTAGAATCAGTCCATCTTCAATCGAGTGTTGTCTCTGTTTTACCAGTATGGAGGAATGACTTCTGTCAAGTTCCTTCAGGGCCTCTGGCTAGCCATGGTTTGTTACATCGCCGAGTTTGGTGAGGACCGGATCACTTTACCTCTCTTGACAGATTCTTGCAAAACAGTCCTCCGAGAACTGAAGAAGACTTATCCTCACAGCAGGACCAGAGAGCATGCCAATTCCGTCGAATTAGTCAGGTAGTGGTGTTTGAATGATGTGGTGTTTGAATGCTTTGATGGGTGCCACCTGCAGGTTGTGTGGACTTGATGCTGCAATGCATTGTGATGATTTTCAGGCTTTCACAGAATGGAAGTCCTATGATTGCAGATCCTGGAACGTCAACAATGAAGAATACCGTGTTCTTCCAGCTTGAGCTGTTGAACGTGCAAGGGATCTTGGTGAAAACTTAACTGGGGATGTTTGCACCATTTTACGCTTTGAGACGCACGTTGCTTGTTGCTGTAACATTTTTGTGGTTGGGGAGGTTGTTTTTGGTGAAGTCTCATGGAAACATTTCCCGATACAGCTGAAGAGGTAGGATGTTTCCCTGGGCTTGTGTCCACTTTCATGGTAAGTTTATGGACGCCTGGCCGATATGGTAGCAGGATCGGCAGGCAGGCCTATGCTTCATCTGTGGCTGACTTCAGGGATGAAACAACAGCATGTCGAATTTTTTGGCAGGCAAGTCATCAGTGGTTTGAAGACTGAAATTTCCTTTGTTGTCCACATTGTCTGTGATCTGCTCTGATACCCCGTTGTTGAAGATTTTTGTTTTTATGTCTAGCAGGGACATTTGGTGCTGAAGACCGACATAATTTAATATTTGCCCAGTGGTTCATCATCATGTCACATGCACTAGGTACCGAAAGCTGGGCAGCTCTTAGGTTTGTGATTGGAGCCACAGTTCCTGCATGATTGACCCACTGTTGTCGTGGCACTGACAGAACTTGAACTGGGTTGCATGCTTTGTAGCTCTTTGATATGAGCAGCAGTGCTTGAAACTCTCGACTTGTTTGATGGTATCATGCAGGGTGAACGATGTTTTGTTGTTGTTGTTTTTTTGTTCAACTTCCCCGGCTTTGAATTCACATTTCTCAGCTTGTTGTTTAGCCCGTGTTACAAAATTGTTTAAAGATTTTTCTTTTTCCTGCCGAAACTCCATCAAGCACAAGCGTCTGACAATATTTTCTGCGGGCTCCAATTGCTCTTTGAAACACTCAAGAATGAAGTCTTAAGTCTCGGTTTTGAGCGTCTGTCGGTGTCATGGACTTACAGCGGCGCAGGTCTTCCTCACCTACTTCATGAAGAATTTATGTAGGCTGGTCTTTTTGGGCTATCTTTTTATAGCTAAGTATGAATTCAGCGTTTGTTCAATCAGTTTGAAGGCCCAACCAGATCATTCTGGGAATAGTCGAATGCTCCATTCTTTCTAGTATGCCCGTTGGACTGTTTCTTGTTGAGCAGCAATCAGGGTTGTCGCGTAACTTACTTGCACTCATGCCTTTACTTGCCTAATTGATCAATACTGATTGCACCTAACTGCACGGATATCCTGGAGACATATATTAAATCTGCATCAGTCCTCACGATGACTTTCAGAGCGAACAAAGAGGTCTGCAACGGTATGTTCCAGTGTTTGAGGTAAAGTGAAAACTATAAAAAAAAGACCAATATGACGAGGTCGAGGTAACAAAGCGGAAGTTTTCTGCATACAAAATCCTTGATGTAGTCTTCCGCTGCAATCGTATAGGGGTGTAGTTGTGTATTGATGATGTGGTAATCACACACACACATTTCACGTGAGACGTTCGTAATACAATAGTCTTAGTTAAATGACTTAAACATATACAAAACATTCAAGGATCAAACACAATGCTTGCACACTTTAGCCGGTCCCTACGGTAATGGTGTAAGCTAAAAATTGATATAAGTTCCAGTAGCATGTGTGGGGTAGTATTCTGGTGCTGCCATCAAGTAGGATTATAATTGTGCGTTAATGATGTGGTGATCACACACATATTCCGCTGGAGATGTGCGTAATACAATAGTCTTATTTTAATGTACTTATACAAAGCATTCAAGGATCAAACACAATGCCAGTACACATGAGCCAGTCCCTACAGTAAATGGTGTTAGCTTAACACCGGCGTCAGTTCCGGTAGCATGCATGAGATAGTATTCTGGAACATGAATACAGTTCTGTTATTGGCTTGGTCAGACTTTCGACACCTCGTTATCCCACCTATAATTGTCTGTCTCGTGGGATGCTGGGGGCTCTTTCACTATTAATAGTATCCCCACCTGGGGAAAATTCTGTGTTAGAAATTTCCTCTTTTCTGTCACTGTTTGTTTCTACTTTGTTCCTTTCCTTTTTGTCATTTCTTCCTATAATTTTCTGCCTTCACTCTTTTTCTCTTTGTTTCTACCTTGTTCCTTTGCTTTCTGTCATTTCTTCCCATAATTTTCTGCCTTGCTGGTCCTTTCATTTGTGTATATTCGATAAAGTCTTACATGTCCATTCATCTCTATATGTTCGAAAAAGTCTTACATACTTTTCTCTTAGGATTGATAATTGGGTACATGAATTAAGTGCATTTTTGGCTCTAGTGAAATGAGATATGCGGAAACAGTGTAAGGTAATTCAGGCCTGTTTTTATATGTTTTAGTGTCTTTAGTTATGTATAAATTTGTATTCAGGTGTGTTTTCTAAATCCCCTGTGCGATAAATTGGATGGAGAGGTCAGCGCCTGGGGCATTTCTTTAGATTATGTACGGGAATGGATTGATATGTGTACTTAATTTTCTTTTCGCTTTTTTTTTGTCCTGTTGAAGTATTGTATGTTTTGAAACGATTACAGCCCTGGTATGACTCTACGCAGTCGGCTGGGCTGTAAACAAAAATAACATGAACAATAACAACCTGTTTTTTTTAAAGGAACCGTTACACCTAGCTCCATCATCTTTCCATGGCCATGATGGAATCTCTTCTTTAGTCATATCTCTAAGCCAAGCTCACATGTGCTATCCGATAGTTCCTGGATGCATCAGCGTCATAGATCAACCACATCCTCCTTCTGACCAGCGTCCTGATCTCAACTCTCCCACAGGAGGTTGCCCTCTACACAGAAATGTCCATAAAGGGTTGGGGAGCCCAAGCAAAATCTTGACGCACAGTGGGCTCATGGACAGTGGAGACATGCTGACACATCATCATCATCATCATCAGGTGCCTTGCCGCATGGCGTTGGCGATTATGGACTTCCATCTGTCTCTATCACTTGTTGCCTCAAGCATCTCTTCCACCCTCTTTGTCCCCAGCCACTCTGCAAGTCTGTCTAGTATCTTCTCCCTGGGTCTACCCGGTGCTCTCTTTCCCTCCAGCTTTGCCGTTGTGACCAGGTGCTCCAATTCCCCTTTCCTCATAAAATGGCCTATAAATGTTGCCTGTCTTTTCCTAATCTTTCTTATGAATGATCTACTTGTGTCTGCCTCCATCAAGACTGTCTCGTTTGTTTTCTTTGCTGTCCATGGAACTCTCAACATTCTTCTTAGAAACCACATCTCGGCTGCCTCAATCTTGTTCTGGCTTTGTTTGTTGACTGTCCACGCCTCGCAGCCGTTTAACAGTTTTGGTTCTATAGAACATTCAGGAACGTTCTTCCTGATGTGAATTGATAGGCATTTGTTGGTAAGAATGCTTGTCATCTTCTTGAATGCTGTTTTGGCTTGGCCGATTCTGCTGGCTATTTCTGATGTGCATCTGCATCTGATACGTCAACAGATCGGAACTTGAAGCCATCTCGGAGCCCAGGTGGCCTACCTACTCTCCAAACGGACACTGGCAGCTGGTATCTTTGGCTCCCTGGGAAAGGCAGACACTCACTATTCAAGCCATCACTTTTGGTGTTTTCCTTGCCCGCATTTTTTTTCACGGAAATGATATCACCTTTCATCAGGGTAATTCCTTCATCCTGTCCTTCCTCCCGGAGTTCAGAGCGAAAAACCAGTTCTCTGCGGACTTTTCTTCACAAGGTAATTATTTGATCCTTGGCCTGCATCGTCGTCTTGATAACCATGGTTTTGTGGCTCCATCTGGTACACTGCTTTAAATTTTACTGTGGGCGCACCAGGAAGAATTACACTGGCCAAAGGTGTCTTCTGATCGCAGTCATTGAGAACCACTGGAAGGTCTCTTCTACAGCAACAGTATCTCAGTGTATCAGTTGGACATTTCTCTTGGCTTACGAAATGGCAGGTGAGGGTATGAGTGTCTAAAATCCACAGGCTACTAGGTTTTTGTGCCTTGGCTATATCGTCAGTCTTTGTTCACTTTGCTCTGCTCAAAGACTTCTTAACTGCCGCGCATCAATCACTGTTTCAGGGACATCTTTTGCAGTCGAGTAGAGATTCCTTCAGAGTATTTGTTGTGGCAGCAAACACTACTGTTTCCATCCATGGCTTAGCAGCTTGAACCAGAGGGTAGACATGCCCCTCCACCTTTTTTTAAGTTTAGCAACACTTTTTGATTTGGCGTGTACGATGTTGAAATGATGATTTTGTCTTGGATTCCTGTGTAATTAGTATACTAACTAAATCAAAAACACAGTGTCCAGCCCATCCATCCGAGCTTGTATCGCACTAGTTCTCTTCAGTGGCCAGAGAATGAATAACAAGGGTAGTATTCAGCAAGAATGAATAACAAGGGTAGCATTCAGCACATGCTAAGCAAGAAGGTTGATCAAGGCAGATCAGAGGCAAGAACCACGGACAGCTTCATTAATTTTGGCCAGTGACAGAGAGCTAGGCTAGTCAGGCTAGTTACAGTTTTTGATTTGGTAAATACATTAACTAGTTAAACAGGGATTTAAGAACATCCTCATTATTTGACAATTACAATGTTATTTTGTAATACTTCTCAATTTTGTTCTGTTGTCTGTTGGTGCAGTTCTGAATATTTTATAACAAAAAATATAGGTAGAAACAATCAAACAAATAAAAACAAAACAAACAAACAAAAAACAATCAACCAAGCAAAACAGCTTGAAGCTGTGGATGGAGAGATGTGGTTAGTACACATTAGACTCTTTTCTCTGTGTCACGTAATATGAGATTAACTGAAGTTGAAGGACACAGCAGCCTTTTTTGTTATTTATTCAGAGAAACTTCGAATAAATACATTCAAATCATCTAGAATGATTGAATTCATCAGAACAGTTCTGTCGTGTATGATTTTAGAGACAAAGGAGACATCACATCAAAACAGTTCTCCTATGCATGATTTGAGAAACAAGGGAAGTGATATTATACAAGGTTAATTGTGGTAAACCAGAATTGTTAAACGTGTATTGAATGCACTTTGTAGTATAACATTAAGCCTTAGAATTAGATGATTTTGAAAAAAGGTTATCGTGATTACGTTAAGAAGTTGCATGATGAATATGTGAAAAATGTTTTGCATGCGAAAGTAATTTTTTTCAGAATGAGGTGGAACCATTCATCAGTTTTCATACATTAGTATATGGAATTACATGATTATTAACATTTTGTGAAGAATTTATGAAAACTGTAGAGAAAGAATTTGTTGAACAGAAATATAGTCATGTATTGTTAAGACGTATATTTTGCGTCACCATCATACATATGTTTTTGCAGTAGGTGGCTGTTTAAGCAGAAAATCCAGTTATGTTTCCCATCAAAGTGCCTGTCATTCAGGGATTCTTCTGTAAGGCGCCATTTCTTTCTGGAAGTTTTTTTTAATAAACCAAAGATAGTGCATTTTTACAGCACTTGACCTGCATCAAAATGGTTGCTTTCGGTTCATCACAGTTTATCAAAGCTTTGCATGGCTAATTATGAAAAACATGACTCACAGTGCTGTTTTATTTGGCACGTGCGTTTTTTATTTAGTATGGATGTAATATTACAAGATATGAATTGTATAGTTGGACATGTGCTGACAAGAGTGAATAAAATCTTAAGCACTATATTTCTTTTATCAGTTTTTAAGGATCTTTACTTTCTCTCAAACATATATCTTGCTAGTCTTCCACTCCTCGGATACACACAGTCACATTCCTAAAGGCAATGATGATTTAGATCCAACCTCTACAGTTTATTCTGTCTTTACACTCTAGTAAGCATTCTAGTGACTTGCAGTATCTAAACGAAGTGAAATACTAATCCATAATAAGGTGCAATATGAATGTGCTTACAAGCTTTTACAGATTTATCGAAGCGGTTTTACAGTGCATGAACAGTGGAGGCTTCAGTGCTTGTCTTTGAAAATGGCATAAAAAGCTGATTGTAAAAAGAAGGCATTTTATAATTGGAGACTGACTTTATTTTAAAGCCTTTATTTTAGAAACACAACACATGTTAGAGTTTAAGCAGCAAGATTTGAAATGAAAAACGCTTATTGCTGTCGTATTATTCTCTATGATAGCACTGTTGGGATAAGAAAAGAGTTTAGAAACACAGAAGTGCAAAACCGTCACCTGTCACTTACCAACATCATCGAGTTCAGTGGTAGCCGCCGCAGCAGACGTCACTACAACTCTCCTCCATTCACTCCAGTCTTGACTTCTTTATGCTACTTCGTAGACCTTCAAATTACAGATGTTGATGATATTGTTCATATTGGAAATGGGTGGTCTGTCCGGACTTCTTTTGGCCTTAACTTTTCCTAGCAAAACTGTTGTCATTTAGTGTTGTGTTGTTGTTTCGAGTTGCATGCCGATGTATTTCATTTTTCTTTTCTTGATTTCTGCCAGAAGTTGATGCTGGACTATGAGTTCATTGAAATCGCTTTCATTTTTTTTTTATCGGGCCGTTTATCGGCTCTAAGAAGCCACCTGTCGAACCATATAATTGCTGCTTCGATCTTAATTTCATCTGCTTTTCGGCATGTCCAGGTTTCACAACCATTATAGCATTACTAGCCAGATTTTAAGAGCTTTTGGCATGCTTCTGGCTTTCCAAATGCTGTTGAGATGGATTTTTTATGTTTATCATTCCTACTCTTATTTTGATGTCTGTAGTGTAGGTGCCATGAGCTTTATCCGAGCCTAAGTATTTAAAATCACTCACATTTTCTGATGAAGTCCTGTTCATGTGATTATCTTGATATACTTGGCTTTCTTCTCCTTTTATTAGTTCTAGGTGCATTACTTTTGTCTGCTTGGCATTTAAGTTTAGACCTTGACTTCTTGGTTGCTGCGTCTACTCTGTGCAGAATTCTTTTCATGTTGATGATATTTCTGACATATCAGTGCAGTATCATCGGCAAATCGTAGATGACATACAAGAATGTATCCCTGACTGATTCCTTTCTTGATGCTAAAATATTCGCACTTTGGGTTTTTCCACCTAATTGTAGCGTTTTGGTTGTTATACAGGACAGCAATAAGAGAAATTAGATGATCGGCGAAACCTATCAAGAAGATGATGGTGTTTGACAGTGTTAAATGCTTTGCTAGAGCCCATGAAAGTAATGAAGATCTCTTGCTCGTTGTTTCTGAAGTTCTCGATCATTATTGTTGTGTAGAACCAAAATCATGTCAGTGGTGCCACTGCTGGTCTTGTAACCTGCTTGACAGTGTGACACCTCCTCATCCATGTTTGGTTTCATTCTGCGGGCTGGTTGGTCCTTCTGATAGAGCCAGGGGCTCAAGCTCTGTTATTTGAAGTTCAGTCCCGGCCCGTAACATTAAAAACTGGCCTGTTCACTACCTATTTTAATGGTTCCATCATTTGGTGGTGTCACCTTAGATTAATTGATCCGTTCTCCCCACCCCTCTATCCATTTCAAGACTTGCGCAGCGCATAGGGTTTAAACAGGCTCAGGGAATCTACTAGATAATTGCTGATAGATTTGGGTGGAATGCATTTGGACTTGTCCGAGTGCGATGAATCCCTCTTGAACAAACTCCAAATTTGTTTAGTATTATGACGAAGGTTTTGTATGCATGCCCACTGAGAGCAATGGTTTTCTAGTTGTTACAGTCTTTATTGTTTCCGCTCTTGTGCACCATGGTAAATTCTTTAGTTTCCAGCCTGTTAGCCATTTGCACATTTTCCATAACTTACAGCATAGGTGGTCATCATCATCATCATCATCAGGTGCCTTGCCGCATGGCGTTGGCGATCAAGGACTTCCATCTGTCTCTATCTTTTGTTGCCTCAAGCATCTCTTCCACCCTCTTTGTCGTCAGCCACTCTGCAAGTCCATGTACTATCTTCTCCCTGGGTCTACCTGGTGCTCTTTCCCTCCAGCTTTGCCGTTATGACCAGGTGCTCCAATTTCCCTTTCCTCATAAAATGGCCTATACATGTTGCCTGCCTTTTCCTAATCTTCCTTATGAATGATCTTCTTGTGTCTGCCTCCGTCAAGACCGTCTCGTTTGTTTTCTTTGCTGTCCATGGAACTCTCAACATTCTTCTTAGAAACCACATCTTGGCTGCCTCAATCTTGTTCTGGCTTTGTCTCAAGGTTGTGCCGTTTGCTGTTATTTTGCATGAGGGGATTTCATGTTTTTTCCAGCTTACCTTTGCTTTCTATTTCTAGTATATTCACAAGGTTTTGTAGGTCCCTTTCATTTTCTGCAATTAGCACGATGTCATCTGCGTATCGAATGTTGTTTATCATTTTTCCTCTAACCTTTAAACCAGGGTCTTCCTCTAGGTTTTGTCATGATTACAGTGAAAACAGATCTGGTGACAAAACACAACCCTGTCTGACTCCTCTTTTGATGTTTTGGAAAGAGCTTATATCGTTTTCTATTCTCATTGCAGCTGTTTGTACCCAATACATGTTTCTGATTATTCGTAGATCTTTTCCATCAATATTGAGTCTTTCTAGTTGGTTGATCAATTCTTCATGTCTTACCCGACCGAAAGCCTTGGTGTTATCAACAAAGCATAAATATAGATCCTTATTCACCTCGATTGACCTCTCTATGATAGTTCTTAGGATGTATATGGCATTAATAGTTCCTTTCCCTTCCACAAATCGACACTGTTCATCTGCTATTTCTCTTTTGATTCTATTCCTTGTCCTCATCATGATTAGTCTTAATAAGATTTTTGTTACATGACTCATCAAACTGATTGTGCGATGGAGTTCGCATCCTTTAGCCCTTGTCTTCTTTCGAAGTGCAATGAAAATTGATTATGACATTTCTTTGGGGATTTTTCCAGTGTCGTAAATTTCATTTAGGAGGACCGTTATTTTTTTCAATACCAAATTCTTCCAGGGCTTCTATCATCTCTGTAGTAATGTTGTCTGGTCCTGGGGCTTTTCCTGGTTTCATCTTTTTCAGTGCTGCTCTAACTTCATCTTTCATTATGAGTGGTCCTTCAAAGTTCTTTCTTATAATGTGTTCTTCGTTTCTGTCACTTTTAAAAAGGTCTTTAATGTACTCTCCCTATCTGTCTAATATAGGTGGTACATTGATTTAATTCCTGTTTCGTCGTGTTTTTCAGCATTTCGCCAGGACTGCTGTCTACGCATGATGATTTTTCAGTTTTCAGTTGACTGATGGCTGCTGTCAATTCACTTAAGACGGGCTCTGGTTCGGGATGCCAAAAATCAAGACAGGGAGTACATTGTGGACTTGTGGCTATGGTGTCGTCAAATACACTTTTACCATACTCATGCCATTTTGTCTTCTGTGTGGATGAAAGTGGCACCATCTGTTGATACACTGCTTTAGTGGTTGAAATTGTTTTCACTTTCCTAAATTGCTCGAACATATTTCTTGTTTTTGTTTCTGCATAGTGGCATATACTTTTACGCTCCTTAAGTTCCTTAAGTAGGCGTTCTCTCAAGATCCTGATGTTCCAAGTACCAGCAGTAAAGACACATCTCTTTCACTTACGTTTTGATGAGGAGACTCGACATGCCTGTTTCTTACTACTTCCATCGGAGACATTTATATCTTATCACAGTTGTTATCCACAATCACGGATTCTCCCTCTCCAGCTGCTACTGAGTTCTGTCCTTCCCTAGGGGTCCCAAAAGAAGCAGAGCTGTATCGTCCAGTGGTTTTGTCATAGCGTTCTGGAAGCGCAGTGCATGTACCGTACAGAGATCCTGCCCACTGTTTCAGGAGAAATCATCTGCCCACAGCCATGAAGACAAGAGGCTGTTTCTAAGATTCTGCAGTTGCCTTCATCCACCCCATCCTGCCAGGATTTCACCACTGCCCTGTTGGTCAGCATCGTTTCAAGGTGACCTGGGCTGACGTAGATAGCGGCTAAGTGACAAGAAAATTATATGATACTTTGCCCAGATCTTGCAATTCCCTACTTTGTCCTGCTTCCACCTCCCGAGTCAGATAAATAATAAAGAAGCATAGGTCAGACAAATGAGTTAGTTTAGTTAGTTTGGCCGATCTCCCGATCGAGCCTCTGTGACGTACTCCTTCCACTTGCTCCTGTGCAACATAGCTGCCCTGATCTCATCGATGTTTTCGAGGCCAGTGTCCCTTTTGAGAAGATCAGTGAAGTCTGTTGTCTTCCTTCCCCTGTTCGCTCTCCCTCCAGTTGGCTGCCACAGTACAAGTTGTGAAGCAACTTCTGGATGTCGCATACAGTGACCGGCTAGGCAAAGCCTACGTGTTCTTATCTTGTCACTAACTTTAGGGCGGTATCCACATAGCTCTTCGTTAGTCATGTGCTGCTTCCAAGAGACATTTAATGCCATCCTCAACATGCGAGTATACGTCCCATCAAGACTCTTCTCCATCTGCTTTGTTAAGGTCCATGTTTCCGAGTTGTAGAACAACACAGACTCGACAGTGGATATAAAGAGACGAATCATTAGTTCTTTTTTCAAGTTAGAAGTCCATATCATCGTCAGCTTGTGACATGCAGACCAAGCAAGGGCTTTTCGAACAGAGATATCTTTCTGACTGCTCTCCATCCATCCGCCCAGATACTTGAAATTGGTGACTTGCTCGATGTCTCCCTCATTGATAGATTTCATATCGTTTTCATTACTTTCATTGTACCTCATCACTTTCGTTTTCTTAGCATTGCAGTGCAGTCCAACTTTAGCTGCTTCAACTTCAACCTGTTCCAGTAGCCTCTTTGCTTGTGATATTTCATTGGATAGCAGTGCTATGTCGTCAGCAAAGTCGAGATGTGTCAAGCTGTCAGCAGGATATCGTCGGCTTCTTCTGGGCTGTAAAGTAAAACCAAGTTGTTCTTCTTTTCCAGCTGTAGCCTTTGTCATCAGACAGTCAACGACTACAGCAAACAGATAAGATGCAAGTGTGTCTCCTTGAAGTACCCCTGCTGAGATTTTAAAGTATTGTGTTTCGCCATCAGGGGAGAGGACTTTAGCTCGAGTACCCTAGTATAACTTGCTAATGGCTCTCACTGTCTGGTCAGGAATGCCATATGCTTCTAGAATCTTCATCATTTTCCCGCGATGTAACACTGTCAAACGCTTTGCTGAAGTCTACAAACACAATGGTTGCCTTGAGATTGTTGTGCTTTACACCTTCGATGATTCTACGCAGTGCCAGGATGTGAGCAGTTGTTGATCTGTGTGGGCGGAAGCCATTTTGTTGTCCCGCAGCAGTGGGTCAAGATGTGGTTGTATTCTGTTTAATAGCATATTATTGACTATCTTTGCCACCACTGCTGACAATCCGATTCCTCTATAGTTGGTCGTCTCACTGAGGTCTCCATCCTTTGACAGTGGTATGATGTTGATATCTGACCATTGCTGTGGTTTCTCTCCGTTGGTGAGTAGTCGATTTGCGAAGTCCACTACTATATCATCCAGGTTGCAGCGCTTAGCGTCCATTTCCTCTCTCCATTGCGAAAAAAAAATCTCTCCACAATACCCTGTAGGGATGGCAAGGGCTTTTTCAGTATAAATAAGAGTCTCCACCTTCTGGAAATTCTGTGCTAGAGATTTCCTCTTTTCTGTCACTTTTTGTGTCTTTCTTCCTCCTTTGCTCTCTGTCATTTCTTCTATCATTTTCTGCCTAGCTGGTCCCTTCACTTGTATGTGTTCGATAAAATGTTACATATTTTCTCTTAGGATTGATATTTGGGTGCATGTAAAACGTACATTTTTGGCTCGAGGGAAGTGAGATATGCGGTAGCGATTTTAGGTAATTAACGCCTGTTTTTGTTTTTTAGTTCCTTATGCTTCTATTTGTATTCATGTATCCTTTTTAAATCCCCTACACAGTCGGCAGGGCTTTAAACAAAAATAACAGTAACGATAATCTCCCAACAAACACAGACACACACACTGAAGTCAGAACAGGTGGCATAAAAAAACATTGCAGCATTGTACGAGTACTCACCAAAAAAATCATCATGTGCCCTGCCGCATGGCGTTGGCGATCATTGCCCTCCATACGAATCTATCCTTTGTCATCTGGGAAGACCCACACCGCCGACTGTTGCTTCGTCTCGGGGTCATATTGGTATACCCAGGTTCCGTCTCCTGTTACGATGTCCCAAACGCGAGGACACCTTCCTCCGTCAAATTTTCTTAGCATGTGGGTGCACCAGTCCACCCTGCCCCGCTTCTGCTCTTCACTCAGGTTATGGGGCACCCAACGGGCACGTTTCCTTACGCCAAGGCGGTCGTGAAGAATGCGAGTGAGACTTCCCGATGAAATCTTCATGATATCCTGTATTTCAGCGTATGTCATTTTTGGGTCCTTCTTAATCAGGGACTCTACCCTGGAGACGTTTTCTGGGGTAACGGTCGTTGACATTCGACCACAACGGTCATCGTCTTCCAACGTTCTCGCTCCAGACATGAACTGTGTGAACCACCTGAAAACAGTGGCTTTGGACTGAGATTGATCTCCAAAACAGTGTTTTAAACTTTGAAAGCACTCTTGAAAAGATTTTCCTTGGCAGTAGTCATAATACATCATAGCTCGAAAATCCCTTCGCGAAAGGTCAACACTGCTGGCAGAAGACCCGTCACCCTTACCGGACATTTTGTCGTATGGAATGTCAATGGTTGTAGGGAATTAAGTAAAAATTTTTGCCCCAAGTGTTTCGAAATTGGTCTATGATATAATGTAAAAAAACAAAGTAGTGACGTCATTAGTTCGTCTAGGTTACAAAACATAATGTGTGCCCCTCGTATTCTACTGCCATGTAGAAAACTCAGCAATCCCCGAGTTCCTGGGACAGTTTTGGCATTAAGCAATACACGCTCTTGACTCATCTGGATGAGCAAGTCCTTGTCGTCTTTCTTGGTGTAACTGAGATGAGACTGAACACTTGCTATTTGCTTTCCATGCACAGCAACAAGCTTCAGAAACCTGCTGTACAAGGATATCAACAGTTCATCCAAGGACTAAAGTGGCTGGTTAATTAGGAGTTCTTCAGCTTGCAGTTTCACCAGAACTTTTCGTGGACCTTGTTTGTGTAGCTCATAAGCATGGCGCACAGGCGATTTATAGTTGACTGCAGAAAGGTTTTGACTGACTCGTTTTTGCATGGTTGATTTCTTCATTGCAACTTTTTGTTCTCTCCTGCCTCTGCTCTGGAGTCTTTTATAGCCTTGTCCTTTTCCTCCTCCTCCTTGAACTCTTTAAGAGAGAAGCAGCTCTCAGGAAGCGGAGTGATTCATCTGGAAATACTCAGCCACCATGTGTATCCATATTTAAGCATCTTGCACTGCTCAACCTCATGCATTTACTGTGATTCTTTGACTTATCTGAAAGTAGTAGATGTCCATTATGATCTCTTTAAATGGAGGAAGACCTATGAAGTTACTTTCTTGGCACCAATGTGGACTAGATGGAGAGCACATCCAGCAAGGTGAACTGTTTCCTGCTCCTTTATACACTAATACCGGTCATAACAGGGGCATTACCACACGCAAAAGCGATACAATTTTCCCATGGTATCACTTGAGCCTGGGGTTCTGTATGGATGAGCTTGAGAATGTTTTCCCACGTGGCACTGCTCTCGCGCTTTCCGAGAGCCATGAGCTGGGAATTCACTGGTCTCAGATTTCCATCTTCAATTACTAGAAATGTTTGATTCACTAGAAGAAACTTGTTTCTGTGCTCTCGTTATCGCCATCCTTTATAAGGCTGAAGGGGCTTTTCTTCATCTCTCTTGCTGCCTTTGTCATGGCCATAGCTGACATTCTTGTATCATTATTGTTGCCTTGCTACGGCCATACAACATACTTTTTGCGATGTTGTAATCAGGGAACGTCTCCTTCACTGTACCACAAGCTTTTCTGCACCGTTCAGAGTTGAGTTTACAGTAAGCCTGCTCAACATAGCGTTACCATTGATGATCTGTTGCTGAAGTGTGGTTTTTATCACCGTGTTTTTGGAGCATGCCTATGGTCTTTATAGTTCTGGAGCATGTTTTGAACAAGTTTTGATGTGTGTTGGAATCTACGTGATGCTGATAATTGATTCTTCCACTTTGCGCGCAGTGCGATAAATTGTGCCCCCCTTGACTTCACGAGACAGGTCCATTTCTTTGTATATTTCTTGAAAAAGGATCGTTTTTTTCCAGCCAACATCCCGACAGTGGATTTTGTTTTGTTTTATTTTGTTTGTTGTTGTTTTGAGGCCCATCATGCCTGTCAAGTTAGTTTTCATCTGTTTCATGAACAGTCCACCATGATTCAAACAGAGTGCGTTCACGCAATTTCGTCCAATCAAATTCAGTTTTTTCTTCATTGCTATTTTGTGAAAGGTACTGGAGTTTGTCTCACTCTAGTTGCTGTGGCTGAACGGATGCTGCCCTTGATATGAAAATCCCGTCTGCTTCACATCACAGATCACATATTTTGGACAGTTTGGTTACAGTCTTTTCAGAATATCGGCCGTATGCCTGTACTAATTGCGAAATTGTATACGAATGCAAGTAGGCAGGTCTAAACAGTTTAGGATCAGGCATGGTAACGCAGCAAGGGAGAGGAGTGGGATCCGCCCTCAAAAGCTATTCCACAAAACGTAGAGTCTCTCTGCCAACTCACTCTCCTACGACCTTTGGGTTATGCGATATTCTTTACTTTCGGACCTCTTCAAAAAGAAGAGTAACTATTGCAGTCACAACTATATGTTGCTGTTTTAACATAAAACTTCTCTAGAAGTGAGCATTTCATTTTGGTGTATATTAGTATAAAAAGTTAATGAAAATTATGCGCCCCCCCCCCCCCCCCCCCCAAAAAAAAAAAAAAAAAAATCAACAACAAAAAACAAACAAATCACAGCTGTGCGGATTTCCGCGTGCTTTGACTTTCTAAGGGTCCTGCATGGTCATCTGAAATTGTTCGAATTTTTTGTCCTCTGTTCAGAATTCAAGTTTTACCCTTAATCGTGTTCATTATGTAATTCTTGATTTCATTATTTCGAGATATTGTAGTTATAACTTAAATCACCTTTGAAATGATGGCACTGTGATTAACATTTTAACAAGTGGGCTTTAAGGATAAGCAGTACAAAGATGAAAATACTCTGATATAAGCTTTACGTTGCAGACAAGAACGTGGTTCTGAGCAAATGCTGTGTTAGGAAAGCTGACATTTGATAAAAAGCAAGTCATGTGCGTCATAGCTGTCTCAACACACTTCTCTTTAGCAGTACTTTATGGTTTGAAAGTGTATGGAAATTTGTGACGGTATTAATTTGAAAGAGCCAGTTAACAGTGTATCATATGCATGAGTGGCTACCTGGCTTGTACAGGGCTGCAACAGTGTAAGTTACTGTTTTCATGTCTCAGATACGAGGGGCATCTATTAAGTTTTGCTGCTCGGATGAACTAATGACATCATGATTTGTACTTTATGTCATATCGTAGATCAATTTCTTAATACATTTGACAAACAAATTCAGTAGATTCCATGGAACCATTTCTGTTGCATGCGACAAAATATCCGGTTAGGGTGATGGGTCTCTTTCCAGCAGTGGTGACCTTTTACGAAGGGATTTGTGAGCCATGATTTATATGACTTCTGCCAGAGAAATCTTTTCAAAAGTGCTTTCAAAGCTTAGAGCACTGTTTTGGAGATCTGGCCGAACATCATTGCAAGAAGCGGACTGTTATATTAGACTTGCAATAACTATTTCAAGAAACAGTCTCCTGAGTAGCAGGTCCCTAGTTACGGAGGGCTCAAGAATCACGTACATTGAAGTAAAGGATATCAAGATCTCATTGGGAAATGTCACTCGCGTTCTTCATGATAGCCTTGGCGTGAGGAAACGTTGTGCTCTTTGGTGCCCCATTATCTGACAGAAGAACAAAAGAAGGGAAGGGTGGATGGTGCAAGAAAATTTGACGGAGATAGCTCCTCTTGGCATTGGTATCATAACAGGAGACGAAACTTGGATACTACAGTGTACTGCCAAGACAAAGCAATAGTCGGCAATGTCGGCCTTCCTTGGTGAAAACCCACCTGTGAAATTCAGAAGAAACAAACGTGCTTGGAAAGAGATGGTGGTGTGTTTCTTTGCAAAATCGGTCACGTAGCCACCATACCACTTGAAGATAATAAGACGATTGCAGCTGACCGGTACACCAAGCACTTTTCGCCTAAGTCTCTCAGGTGCAAATAACATCTCCAACAGGTGTCTATTGTCTACTGCTTTATTATGACAGTGCCAGTGCGCACACAGCAGTTGTAACTCTGGAATATCTTGTAGAAAGTAAAGTTCTGCCGGATACCCACTCATTCCATTCCCGCAACTTAACCATTTTGTCTGGTTTTTGTTCCCTTTCGTCAAGAGGTTATTGAAGGGAAAGCAGTTTCAGCGTGGTCGAGTGTCATGGGCATGTGGTTTGAGAAGATGGCAAAGTGTGTGCATGCTGACTGGGATTACATCGAAAAACTGAAGAAGTCAGATTAGCTTTAAGTGTTTCTGGAAATCCCGGTTGCAAAACTTCATGTATGCCTTTCGTAGTCAATTTTTTTTTTCTCTCATATATAGAAAATAGTGACTTCTTTACTCCTGTTGTGTAGGTTTGCTTTGCATGATAAGCATTCCGTATGTTTATAGTTAATACTATTTATAAGAGATATCGTTATACGCTGTGTGCATGTATCCGGTTTTTTTTCGTTCGCTTTGTTTTTAAAGTGTGTCATTTTTCTGAATTGTTTTTTTTTTCAGGGTAAATATCAAATATTTGTGAGGTTAACGTAATATGCACTTTCACATTTCGTGTACATGGTGTTTTTGTTGTTGCTGAGTATAAAAACTTTTGGAAAGATTTGTAGTTTTCTGTTGATTATAAGTGTCTGCCTTTTCCTGTGTTTGATCTTTATATACGTATCTGCGATGTGTTTTAATCTATATCATATGACAGCATCTTTTTGTGTGACTTCAGTATAGCCTTGAACTTGAAAAATACGTTTGAAATATGTTTAAACCTTTGGCTTAAAAGATATCTTAATCAAGGCATCAGTTGTCATCATTACAATTATGGCGTCAGTTGTCGTTAAGATTATGTAAATCAAATTTCATGAAAGCGATATTTGAACAATTGAATCTGTTTTCTATGGATGCATTCAGAGTTTTCTGACACTGTCGCAATTTGTTGTAAAACATTTGAATATTTACGTAAACCATGAAACTGAAAAATGTTATATATTAATTTTGTGACAGTATAGATCGAATCATACTTAGCTTCACCTTTAAACAATTTGAAATGAAATTGCTTTAAAATTAAATCAGTGATGTGATATACCTTTGAACAGATTCCATGTTGTGCTGTTTCTGAACGTTTTGTGATTACATGTATATAAAATTGCCAAATGTACTTTGACAAGTCATGGGATAATAGAATAGGAGTACGCATTTGTGCACCATTATTTAATGTATTTGATTTAGGTGTACTGTTGAAATGCATTAAGAATTAAAAACCTTACCAAAGCTGTATTAAAAGTGAAGTCAGCCTGTTAAGTTTAAATATGTATATGTTTGTTTATATTAAGTTTGAATCCGCACGTAATAAAACTGTGTATAAATTCAGTGAAAGGTCTTTCAGACTCTGAAGTTTATGTCATCTTCTACACAGCACCACGCCTGCTTAAACCAAATAATTTCACAGGAGATGCAATTGTGCGTGATTATCTTAGATGTCTGTAATCAATTTGTTTTATCTGGTTGACAACAAACAAGCTTTCAAAACACCGACGCAAGTTGGTTTCTGTCAGAGAGTGTTGCATGTAGTGTGTAAACAAAAGAAATCCACAAAATTGGAAAGAAGACATTCAGTCAGGGGTAAACATCAGAGAACTAATGTTCCTCAGTATCATCTTGCATTGACTTGGAATGTAAGATAATATGATGATGGGACAGGATCTGTTATAGTTTCTGCAAGACATCATCATCATGATCAGGTGCCCTGCCGCATGGCGTTGGCGATCATGGACTTCCGTCTGCCTCTATCTCTTGTTGCCTCAAGCATCTCTTCCACCCTCCTTGTCTTCAGCCACTCTGCAAGTCCGTCCAATATCTTCTCCCTGGGTCTACCTGGTGCTCTCTTTCCCTCCAGCTTTCCAGTTGTGACCAGGTCATCCAAATCCCCTTTCCTCATAAAATGGCCTATAAATGTTGCCTGTCTTTCCTAATCTTCCTTATGAATGATCTACGTGTGTCTGCCTCCATCAAGACTGTCTCGTTTGTTTTCTTTGCTGTCCATGGAACTCTCAACATTCTTCTTAGAAACCACATCTCGGCTGCCTCAATCTTGTTCTGGCTTTGCTTGTTGACTGTCCACGCTTCGCAACCGTACAACAGTATTGGTTCAATATAACATTCAAGAACTCTCTTCCTGATGTTAATTGATAGGCATATGTTGGTAAGAATGCTTGTCATCTTCTTGAATGCTGTTTTGGCTTGACCGATTTTGCTGGCTATTTCTGATGTGCATCTGCCGTCTGATGCAAGGCATACATAATCTTAAAGTTGAATCTGTTACACTATCTAATGTACGTGTAGCGTGCCATGCTCTGTCCAAATAAAGAGGAAAGATCCTCACACCATAGTCTACCATAGTACTTACCTTCATCTGTTTTGTGGTAGTTTTGGATGCTATGGTTATTTTGGGACAGGTTTAGGGGCACCTAAAAATAAGCGTGCATTCAATCATTCAGTCAAAGAAAGAGACGCAAGGAAAAAACAAAACCATGCGAACAAAAAACCTTTTTCCCATCTGCTCCTGTCAAAAAAAACAAAACAAAAAAACAACAACAACAAAAACACAACACCTTAACAAATACCCAGAAATGTACGAAGACATACGTATCTGGCACAATACATGCAAACTAAGGGCTTGTAAAAAGAGACCCAGTTTCAAGGTGACCGTGAAAATTATAAGCACTGTTCTAATCCTATGATTGCTTAAAGTAATTGATGAATCGGGAAACTATTTTGTTTATTGATTGTTCACTATTTTGTAAAGTACAATCTGGAAGGAAAATGTGAATGGTTAAAAAAAGTGTATAGCTTGTGCTATTGTTGTCATTAGCAAAAAGGATAGTGTATCTATGTCATCACATATTTTATGTGTTAATTTCAGACTGGTGTCTCTAGGAGAGCTCTCTCCCACAACATCATCATCATCATCAGGTGCCTTGCCGCATGGCGATGGCGATCATGGACTTCCATCTGTCTCAATCTTTTGTTGCCCCAAGCATCTCCTCCACCCTCGTCTTCAGCCACTCCACAAATCCGTCTAGCATTTTCTCCCTGGGTCTACCTGGTGCTCTCTTTCCCTCCAGCTTTCCAGTTGTGACCAGGTGCTCCAAATCCCCCTTCCTCATAAAATGGCCTATGTATGTTGCCTGTCTTTTCCTAATCTTCCTTATGAGTGATCTACTTGTGTCTGCCTTCATCAAGACTGTCTCATTTGTTTTCTTTGCTGTCCATGGAACTCTCAACATTCTTCTTAGAAACCACATCTCGGCTGCCTCAATCTTGCTCTGTCCACGCCACACATCCATACAACAGTATTGGTTCTATATAACATTCAAGGACTCTCTTCCTGATGTTAACTGATAGGCATTTATTGGTAAGAATGCTTGTCATCTTCTTGAATGCTGGTTTCGCTTGGCCGATTCTGCGGGCTATTTCCGATGTGCATCTGCTGTCTGATGAAATGACCGTTCCCAGGTATTTGAACTTATTAACTTGTGTCAAGGTTGTGCCATTTGCTGTTATTTTGCATGAGGGGATTTCATGTTTTTTACTGATCACCATGACTTCAGTCTTTCTGCTGTTTAGTTCGAACCCCTTACCTTTGCTTTCTATTTCTAGTATATTCACAAGGTTTTGCAGGTCCCT
Organism: Monoplex corrugatus; assembly: GCA_030674185.1. Lineage (NCBI taxonomy): Eukaryota > Metazoa > Mollusca > Gastropoda > Littorinimorpha > Ranellidae > Monoplex > Monoplex corrugatus. Next base: position 100,977,848 of record CM060305.1, on the reverse strand, counting down.
TTCATTTTCTGCAATTAGCACGGTGTCATCTGCGTATCGAATGTTGTTTATCATTTTCCCTCCAACCTTAAATCAAGGGTCTTCTTCTAGGTTTCTCATGATGTTTTTGCTGTAAAGTGAAAACAGATCTGGTGACAAAACACAATCCTGTCTGACTCCTCTTTTAATGTTTCGGAAAGAGCTTATATTGTTTTTTATTCTCATTGCAGCTGTTTGTTCCCAGTACATATTCCTGATTATTCGTAGATCTTTTCCATCAACATCGAGTCTCTCCAGTTGGTTGATCAATTCTTCATGTTGTATCCGATCGAAAGCCTTGGCATAGTCAACAAAGCATAAACACAAATCCTTATTTATCTCAATTGACCTCTCTATGATAGTTCTTAGGATGTACATAGCATTAATTCCCTTCCACAAATCCACTGTTCTTCTGCTATTTCTCTTTTGATTCTATTCCTTGTCCTCATCATGATTATTCTTAACAGGATTTTTGTTACATGACTCAACAAACTGATTGTGCGATGGAGTTCGCATTCTTTAGCCGCTGTCTTCTTTGGAAGTGCAATGAAAATTGATTTTGACATATCTTTGGGGATTTTTCCAGTGTCGTAAATTTCATTTAGGAGGACTGTTATTTTTTCTGTGCCAAATTCCTCCAGGGCTTCAATCATCTCTGTAGTAATGTTGTCTGGTCCTGGGGCTTTTCCTGGTTTCAACTTTTTCAGTGCTGCTCTAACTTCATCTTTCATTATGGGGGTCCTTCAAAGTTCTTTTTTATAATGTGTTCTTCGTTTCTGTCATCCTCAAAAAGGTTTTTAATGTACTCTCCCCATCTGTCCAGTATTTTGTCTTTTTCCATGATAAACGTGCCATCTTTCGATTTTAAGCAACCAGTTGATGTACATGTATTTTTCCTGTGGACAATTTCTTCAATTCGTCTGTACATACCCTGAGGATCCATTTTGTGTCGGTTTTCTATCTCTTTGCATTTTGTGTTCAGCCAAGCTTCCTTAGCCTAATTGCACCTGTACCTGATTTCTTTGTTTATTTTCCTGTATATCTCCTCGTTTTTCTTTGCCCTTCTCCTTTCCTCCATCAAGCCCAGAATTTCATTAGTCATCGAGCTCTTTTTTGCTTTTCTATCTACCTTAGGGATTTCTTCACAAGCTTCATTTATCGAATTTCTCAACTTTGTCCATTGTTCCTCACTGTCACCAACGTCTTCCAGAGCACTGAATCTGTTTCGAACATGTACATTAAATTTTTGACGTATCACTTCATGTCTTTAAGAGTCCAAGGTTTAGTTTGATGTTGCTTTTGGTCTGTTTCCTTTTCCTCAATTTCAGCCTAAACCTTCCCACTACAGGCCTGTGGTCACTGTTGCAGTCTCTGCCTGGTAGTGCTTTTGCTGACAGTAAAGAATTTCTAAATCTTTTGTTGATCAGGATGTAGTCATTCTGATTTTTGGTATTATCTCCTGGACTGATCCAAGTCCATTTTCTTCTATTAGTCTGCTCAAATTAGGTGTTTCCTACTATGAACTCATTCATCTGTGTCCATTCTACAAGTTTCCCTCCCGTTTCATTTTGTGTACCAAGGCCATGAGGTCCAACTATATCCTCCACCCTATCCTGTCCCACTTTAGCATTAAAATCTCCCATTATGACTGTAACTTCTTGTGATTTACATTGGACCTTGGCCATCTCTAATACTTTGTAGAAGTTGTCGATGTCTTCCTGAGTACTTGTGGATGTTGATATCAAATGGTTTACCTCCCAACTTGACCAGCAAAACTGTCGGACACAGCCCAGTATCCCTTAACTGCTTTTGATGTCTTTGTCCATTGTGATGCCTACTGCTTTCATGGGAATTACCACCAGAGTACATGTATATCACTGTGTATTCTCCTGATGTTATCATGCCTGCCCCCTTCCATCTCACTTCCCCTAGTCCTAAAATACTGATGTTAAGCCTTTCCATCTCCATTTTGATGTTGTCTAATTTTCCCTTCTGCAACAGTGTTCTGATGTTCCATGAAGTTTGATTTTGGTCGCAGTAGCTGGCTGACGGTCTGGTGTCACCTGCGCCACATGACAGTCCCTACCAGACGAAGGTGCTCCACAGGAGCACCTATTCACGTCGTTAACTTCATTCTTCATCTTTCTTTTGTCCATGATTGTCCTTGGGAAACTACGATGGTGGTTTCCCCTTGCCTTCCATCGGTTTTTTTTTCAGGGTTAACTCCCCTAGCCTTACTCTCTCCCGAGATGTCCACAAGGCAGTGGAGCTGTTTACCCATAGCTTGGGGATCTGGTTCGTGGGCACCAGGGCATATCCACACGCCGGTGGGCCTGCATGCCGCACGTCTGGGGGCCAGACCTCCTCCGAGTCCCACGAGATTTAGCCGGAGTCAGTGAGGTGCTCAGTTACCACCTGTCGCCATGAGAAGGCACAATGTAGGGCTTGCTGATGGAGAGGCTATGTACATGAACTGACAGGAAGAGACTTACGCCTTCTGCTCTTCTTTTCGCTTAGCTGCAAGCAGCAATGCTAGCCAGCGGTGTAGGCTGTGAAAGTGAGAGGTGACAAGCATGCAGTCACTAGTCACTAGCCGACACACTACATGTAGACGCATCACATCCACCCTTGACAAGCACAACATACCGAGTTTTTATGTATTTGTTTGTTTTCATCACAACCAATTTACCGAGTGAAATCCAGTCTGTATTTATCAGGGAAGTGTATCTTCACCCATGTTTTCTTCTTTTTTCTGTCCGTGTTTTTGTTAAAGTGTTTAATGATAGAATGATGCTTTGGGTAACACTCATGGTCTTTTCATAAGTACACGTTGCGCAGATTCCCACTGTTTGTCTCTTCCTAAAAACACCTAAACCATAGACAAAGTTTAATAGAGGGTAAGCTGATGATAGTATGACATGCTGGCACACTCTGAACTGCGACTTGCCAGTTGAATAGTTTCCAGCCGACAACAATTCTATTGGAATGTTTGGTAGTCAAGGCTCTTCAAAGAAGAGACATGGAAATGTTGTTTAATCCGAGAAAAATGTCATTTGAAAAATGGTACCTTTCCAGTATGGAATGGAATGGAATCTTTATTTAATGTCTGTTCACAATAGTGATTTTAGACACACACACACAGGGAGAGAAAAAAAGGGTGGGGGTGGGGGATGGGAAGGGGTAGTGTAAGTTTGAATGTAAGAAGGGGAACAATTACAATTAATTATTCAGAACAGTAACCAGAAGAACAAGAAAACCAATGTAAGCGCGTCAGAACAGTAAGTTAACAGTGTGAATTAATAACAGACAACAATTAATTAACTCTTCATAACAATCTGCCAACAGGGGATCTGAGAATCAGCTGGACCACCGAAATAATATCATTATTTTTGTTATAAAGGATATCTCTAGAGTCAGTACACGAAAAATCAAGATTGTTATTTCTATATGTCGTAAGATAGGACATTCAAAGAGCAGATGGTGGACAGATAATGCTTTTGAACAAATACATACATTCTGTGTATATTTTGTTTTCCAAGAGGTAAGCCTTAGTTTGTGTATCAAGGACGCTAGCTGTCTGGGGCAGTTAGGTGTCAGGCTTTGGGTATTGGAGAAATTTGTATAAAGTGAACATTCTAACACAGAACCAAGTTCATGAACTGACAGTCGTATGTTATGGAAAGTTACGGTATTTGCATTATTGGATGTGCCGTCTTTTGCTAATTTGTCCGAAACTTCATTCCAATGAAGTCCACAGTGTGACGGAACCCAGCAAAAATTTATACCAAAACCGCTGGATGAAATACAATGTATCAAATGTTTGATCACAAATATAATGTCATTTCGTATTACATTTTCTGTTTGTTTCAAGCTACGTAACACTGATTTAGAATCAACACACAATAGTATATTGCAGATATCGTATTAGAGGCTATTAATATGTTAAGAGCCATCAATATTGCGTATAATTCTGATGTAAAAATAGAGAAGCCTTTATCTATGTAAAAAGATTTTTGTACCTTTAAGGCAGGAATGACGAATCCAGCTCCGCTATCAGCTGTATCTAAAACACACCCGTCTGTGAAAATTCTTAGGTGATTAGGATAATATGTGGTTAAATGAGATTTGACTTCTGATACTAGAATATTTATTTCTTCTGTTTTATTGAGATTTATGTAGTCTATGTCAAAGTAAGCTTTTTCAAGTTCCCAGGAAGGTATGGATGGAATAAGAGGCATTACTGGAATGTTATTGATATCAATATTGTTTTTGCTTAGGAGAACTTCTGCAAAATTTCGTATAGGTTGAAGAATATGCACCTTTCGAGCTTTCTGAGGATAGTCAGTTTCCGAGGTGTATAGCAATTCATCCTTAACTGAGTTCTTTACGGCCAGAGCTCTAATAACATACTTTGTCACCGCTAATTTACGTTGATCTGTAAGCGGTAATATGTTACTTTCTTTATAAAACTTCATTGCGTTTCTATGAACGGGCACACCGAGAGCCAATTTATTAGCTTTGCTGTCTACACTCTGTAATTTTTTAAAGAGTATATTCGAGGCAGTAAAATATACTTCTTGTCCATAGAGCAGTTTCGATCGAACCAAAGAAATCGTTAGGTGTAACATAGTTTGAGTGTCTTGGCTCCAGGATTGTCTGTTGAGAAGTTAAGTCTTTTGTTTGCTTTTGTAATTAAATATTCGATATGATGTCTCCAATTCAACTTTCGTGTTACGTACACTCCTAGAAATTTAACGGTGGGCTTATAAGCAAGTGGATTACTGTCCAGCGATAACGTAGGAAGAGTTTTAGGGTTTTCACCATTGTTAAAAAGTATAAGATAAGTCTTTTCACTCGATAACTCCAGACCATTGTCTTTCATGTAATTACTCAGGTTATCAAGATCACATTGGTAGAGCTTTTGTACATGGGTGATTGTTCGTTTGTTTGTATTTTTTCGGAGAGTGGTATTCATCCAAATGGCAATAGCATCTGCATACTGTACAACGTCAGTGTTCTTCGACAAATGTTGTGGTAAATCATAAAGTATATTGAATAGGATGGGGGCTATGATTGACCTCTGAGGGATCCCCATGTCTATGTCTTTAAATGAAGAATATACAGTCCCTAATCTTACACACATTGATCTACAGGATAAAAAGTCTTTAATGTAATAATACATTTTACCTGTTACACCAATGCTCTTTAATTTATAAAGCAGTCTTGAATGCCACATAGTGTCGTAAGCCTTCTTCACGTCAAAAAACGTAGCCAAAGTGCTTTTACTACGAGAAAATTGTTTTTTGATTTGGATTGTAAGTTTTACTAAATGATCTGTTGTACATCGCCCTTTCCTAAATCCTGCCTGATGAGGTGGAATAATATTATTTCGCTCACAATAATGGAACAAACGCTTCTGGATAATCTTTTCCATCAGTTTCCCAACATGAGAAGTGACCTTGATTTGCCTTCCTTAATGATGGGAATTATCACGGACTTCTGCCAGAGTTTTGGAAGAGCTCCATTCAACCAACATTTTTGGAAAAATGAGTGTAATAATTCCTTCCACTTCAGAGGCAAATGAATTAGCATCTGATTAGAAATACCATCTAAACCAATAGAAGATTTATTGGATGAAAAAGACGCGTTTCCAAAGTTCCTTTCCAGTGCAGGCTTAAAAATTATGCACTCCCAGCCCCCTCCAAAAAAGACAGCTTGGAATATCAATCGTATACTCCCCCATATTAACTAAAAGAAAGCATATATGCACATATTCAGACCACCAAAAAAAACAACAACAACAAAAAAATGTGCGGGCAATAATTGACACATGTCCTTTTGTTTATAGCTGCAGTCATTGATTCACTAGCCCGTAGGGCCGAATTGATGGACTGATTTTTAATTCGAGTTGTGACCGGGAAAAAAAAAAAGAAATAAAAACAAACAAACAAACAATCGCTTGCCCTAGGACCAAGCTGATGGACTGGCTTTTGGTTTGAGCTGTGATAAATACCCCCTCCTCCACAAAGAAAAGATTTAAGAAAAAAGTCACCTGATCTTGCTGGCGTAGCACCTAACCTCTCCTTATGCCTGGAGTCTGGAACATTTCTCGGCAAAATAAAGCCATTCATCTTGTTACAGCAGCATGTTTTTATGCACGTTTCTGTTGTATAGAGTACTTATAGTACCTTAGTCAGTGTACACATTTTTAAGTTTGAATCTTTTTTCAAGACTTTTTATATACTATCCACATGCACCAGGATTGTGTAACAGGGAATATATGTTTGTGACATTGATAACTGTTCTTTCAATACACTTCGTTCATATTTGGTGCGTGTGTGCATGTTTTTGAGTATGCAGGTACACGGGGATATGCTTTTGATGTTTGCTGACCAGTGTAGTGTAGTAAAGAGTTATACCTACGCTGTCATGTTTTGACATTGGCATTGCAGTTTGAGTAAATATGAACAGTTGACATCTCTGCTTGTCCATGGCATTAATGAGTCATGCCTATTTGAACCAAATATTTTTGTTTCTGGAATAGACGTAGTAAAATTACACCCACTAACAGCCTAAAATTCCCTCCCAAAATGTTTTAAACTCCAGACATGCATGCTTACATGCCACTTACTCTGAACCAGCATTCCCTTTGCAGCGAACAAGAATTATACAAATAACAACATACATTGTGGCCACATTTAGTTGTGCAAATGCACAGTTTTCTCGAAAAAAAACAATCAAAAACAAAGCAAACCAAAACAAACAAAAAACTATCAAACCGTTCTATAATCTCCCTTTTCATACAAAATTTAATTAAAAGAATACAAATATTCTTTTCAGACAGTATTTCTCATTGCAAGTCTCTGCGCAGCTGAGAAACTGAAACAGCTGTCAAAAACCACCGCTATTGTAATATTATTTAGATATAAGTGGAAAAATGGAATGATAGAAATAGAAGAAAAAGAAATCGGGGGGAGGGGGTATGTGTGGCAGACATCACTGTTCACGATTTTAGGCAATGAATCAGATGTCATTCTGACCTAATCTTAGGTCATGACGCTCAAAGTTTTTTAATGAAGCTTATGTCTGATTTTGCAATAATGGAAACATGGAATAGAATTCTGGAAATTCGAAGACGCGCAGGTTATTGGAGACTGTTCCTGTTTAAGCCATTCTTACAACTACCGCACATCTTTTCCAAGATAATCATAACTATGCCAAGATCTGTGTTTTGCAAGAGAGAGGTATGCACGAAAACATATATTCATCATTTCATACGTCTGCAAACAAATGTGCACTCAGGCATGCACATTCATTTACACACATAAACACACCGAAAGAGGCTGAGAGGGAGAGAGAGGGGGCTGAGATAGAGAGAGAGGGGGCTGAGATAGAGAGAGAGAATGATCCTGATACTTATTTTTCAATGGAAGAACTTTGCGCACGCACACACACACACACATATATATAGGCCTATACATGTATATATAATACACACACACGCACGCACATACACACGTATAAAAGGAATGGGAGAGGCTGAGTACAGAAATAGTATCAAAAACTGGATGTCCTAATATGAAAAAGCACCCTGGAACACAAATTGTCTACTTTCGGAGATACTATATATGCAACATGTAGGGATGCCTATGGAGTCATCTTCATCATCATCATCATCAAGTACCCTGCCGCATGGCGTTGGCGATCATGGCCCTCCATATGTATCTATCCCTTGTTGCCCCAAGTACATCTTCCACCCTCTCTGTCCTCAGCCACCCTGCAAGTCCGTCCAATATTTTCTCCCTGGGTCTACCTGGTGCTTTCTTTTCCTTCAGCTTTCCTGTTGTGACCAGGTGCTCTAATTCCCCTTTCCTCACAAAATGGCCTATAAATGTTGGCCGTCTTTTCCTACTCTTCTTTGTCAATGATCTTGTGTCTGCCTCAATCAAGACTGTCTCGTTTGTTTTCTTTGCTGTCCATTGAACCCTCAACATTCTTCTTAGAAACCACATCTCGGCTGCCTCAGGCTTTCTGTTATGGCTTTGTGTGTTGACTGCCCACGCCTCACAACCATATAACATTATCGGTTCTAAATAGCATTCAAGAACTCTCTTCCTGATGTTAATTGATAGGCATTTATTGGTAAGAATGTGTTTCATCTTCTTGAAAGCTGTTTTGGCTTGGCCGATTCTGTTGGCTATTTCTGATGTGCATATGCCGTCTCGTGAGATGATCGTTCCCAGATATTTAAACTTATCAACCTGTCTCAAGGTTGTGCCGTTTGCATGAGGGGATTTCATGTGTTTACTGATTACCATGACTTCAGTCTTCTTGCTGTTTAGCTCCAACCCTTCATTTTTGCTTTCTATTTCTGGTATATTCACAAGGTTTTGTAGGTCCCTTTCATTTTCTGCAATTAGCACGGTGTCATCTGCGTAACGAATGTTGTTTATAGTTTTTCCTCCAACCTTTAATCCAGGGTATTCTTCCAGGTTTCTCATGTTTTCGCTGTAAAGTGAAAACAGATGTTGCCTGACTCCTCTTTGATTTTTGGATGTCTCATGTAGAATTACTTTCAAACCGAAAAAGTCATGGGCCCTCTCACTGGGGAAAGGTAAAGTATATAAAACAGTAACGTTTACCGTCGCCAATCAGTCCATTTCAACTGTGACAGAAGAATCAGTGAAAAGCCTTGGAAGGTGATATTACGACTCCCTGGAGGATACACAAAGGGCTAAAGAAACCAAGCAAATGACAGAAGAAAGTTTGCAGGTAATAGACCACTGTGGTCTTCTTGGCAAATACAAAGTAGCACGGTGGAATCAATGGAGGCCAAAATCAGCAAATACACAAGGAAATGACTTGGTGTCCCACCGAGTCTCACCGATGTTGTGCTCTTATTGTCGTCAGGCAAAGCTGAAACTACCCCTAAAATCCATCGTTGAGGAGTACAAGGCAAGAAAGGTCAGGCTTCTTTAGCATACTTGAAGTCTCTAGAGATAAGGTTGTGAGATCAATCCAGACCAAGCTGGGGACGGGTAGAAAATGGAAAGCCCAGGAGGTACTGGTAGCAGGGAAAGAAACGTCATGATCGGAGAAATAATAATAAAGTACACGTAGACCAACAGGCAGGTCTTGGATAAAAAAAAATGGAATGGTGATTACACGCCAACGGAAAGACTGAAAGTAAAATATTACTATAATATATTAGAGGTGAAGAAAGAAGAGGACGCCATAAGACTCCAGAAGCAGTGCAGCAGGGCCAACAGGGACAGTGGACGATTTGGAAAAACGCACTCCAAAGAAGTCTTAAGCCAGAACGACCTGTGGCATATTGCCCTCTTATAATCAGTTTCATCCTCATACCTGTGTATGACCTCCTGCCCTCGTTTGCTTATCTAGTCAAATGGGAGAATCAGATAATCCTCTTTGCCCATTCTGCCAGGGCAAACATACATTGGAACATGTCCTGAACTCATGAAAGTAGCGCTAACACAAGGAGGGTACACATGGAGGCACAATCAAGTGCTTGAAAAGATCAAGCAAACGATCAGTAATGCCAGAGGAAAACTTGCCACCAGAAGCTCCAGCAACCTTTTACACGGCAGGAAGCAGCAGACTCTGGCCTGAAAATCATATGCTACCCAGAGCAAAGAAGCAAGGTCTGCTGAATAGAGCAGATCATTGGGAGTGCATAGCAGTTGACAGACACGTCAGCGTACGACCTCATGAAACAGCTCTCAATTTCTGGACAGAGAGGACTAGAGCCCAAAAGGCAATGGCAGAAGCAGTGGTAAATAAAATTCAACTGGATTGGGACCAGGAGGAGCAAAAGAAACTTCATGTGTCTTAAAATTCCCCTACATGTTGCTGGTGACCAATAGCTTAGGTTAAGACAACTGTCGCAAGGGTGACTTTGCCTTGAGATGCCTGACCACATTGGATGCGTGGGATCGATTCCAGGAGGAAGACAAATTAAAAAAAAAAAGGCGACAGCAGGACATCCAGAAGTCATGAGCTCGATGTGGCCGAAACACTTGCTGGACAGCGGTTTCTCCTCTGAGGACTTACTGCTGCCTGGCTTTCCTCTGAGTTTTTTAGTACTCCTATTGGAAATCCAGGATATTGCTCTGTCTTTGTCATCCTTGTCTGACTGTTTCCAGTCAGTCATGATAAATGAATTCAAGTCTTTCCTAGTCAAAGTTACATATGGGATCATCAGTCCTCTTTATATTCTCTACTTGCCAATGTTAGCATAACACAAATTTCTATTTCTATGCTGATGACCCTCAAGCTCTACAGCAGTCCATCGCCTGAAAACCTTTCAACTCTTCTTTCAAAAGCTTCTGACTGCTGTGTTGAAATCTAGAACTAGACAGCACAGAATAGTTATAGCTAAATGAAGATAAAACTGAAGCAATGTAACAACACGAACTGGACGAGAGCTAAGAAGAAACCGTATCCATCTCCATGATGTCCTTGAAACTACAGAAGGTGAGCCAACACCACAGCCAGCGTGTACCCAGTCTTCACCATAGCCAATACCAAACCACCAGACGAACAATGAAACACCACAGGTTACAAAAACAAAACAACATAAGCAAAACAAGCAAACACTCTACATCATCCATTAAGAGCATATGGTTCACCAACCAACAAGATCTGATAAATAATATGGACTGTGATGAAAGATTCAGTGCTACCAATGTGCAACCAGTGATAAGTAATATGAACGTTGTAGGATCTGGGCTGGATGCATTTCTCCACCATCTTAGCTTCCTGTCACTTTCCAGACTGGTCCTCAACACGGACCGGTTGAACTAGGGAGAGGGCAGGCGGGTCAGCAGCATTGTGGTCGAAGTAGGTTTTTTTGTTTTGCTTGGCGTATCTGGAGGCCTTTGTATATGTTGGTGTTGGCTGGCTTGTTACTGGTCTGCTTGGAGGAGAGGTCAGACCTCGCTTTCCTCCCTGTGAAGATTTCAATGAGGCTAGGTAGGGTCGGACTAATGGGGGATGCACAAAGGCACAAGAGAGGTAGGTCCACGTCAGATATGGTCTGCATGGTTTTGGTCAGAACCATTTTCACTGTCTGTATCTGGCATTCAGTGATTCCATTGGACCTGGGTACCTGGAGACGTTGTTGTGTAGTCAAACGGTTATTCCTCTGCAAATTGTGCAAAGGGCCCAGCAGCAAATTGTGGCCCTCTGTCACTGATGCCCTCGTGGGGTATGTCATGTTCTGAGAAGATCTGCTTCACATCCATAATGATAGTTATGCTGCACGTATACCGTTCAAATCTACGCACCACAAAGTATTTACTGAAGCAGTCTTAACAATCAGGTACTCACTGCTATGGGAATGGGATAGATCAGCTCCAAGGACTTGCCATGGCTTGGTGGGTATTTCATTGGACTACAGAGTTTCCTGTTGTTGTGATGGCTGATGTTCGTGGCATAGTGGACAACATTTTATGAGGTTCTCAGTGTCCTTGTTGATGTTCCAGTATACTGAATCTGGTTCTGAGTTTGGTTTTCTCTATACCTTGGTGGGCATAGTGGAGTTGGTCCAGGATCTCGTGTCTCTGGCTGCTGTGGATGATAACTCTCTCTCCCTTGACAATCAGTCCATCTTCAATCAAGAGTTCATGTCTGTATGATCAGTATGGGTGAATGACTTCCCGTTGTTGATGACTTCACTGAGTTTGGTGAGGAGTGGATCATTCTGCGTCTCTTGACAGTCTTGGCAAACAGTCTTCGGAGAACCAGAGAAGATTCACCCTCACATCAAGTTGTGTCGTTGCTCTTGTCTGGGAATCTGGAGAGGGTGTCAACGAGAGCATTGTCTATGCCAGGTCCCTTTCATTTTCTGCAATTAGCACGGTGTCATCTGCGTATCGAATGTTATCATTTTTCCTCCAACCTTTAATCCAGGGTCTTCCTCTAGGTTTCTCATGATGTTTTGGCTGTAAAGTGAAAACAGATCTGGTGACAAAGCACAACCTTGTCTGACTCCTCTTTTGATGTTTTGGAAAGAGCTTATATCGTTTTCTATTCTCATTGCAGCTGTTTGTTCCCAATACATATTTCTGATTATTCGTAGATCTTTTCCATCGATATTGAGTCTTTGTAGTTGGTTGATCAATTCTTCCATGTCTTACCCGACCAAAAGCCTTAGTATAATCAGCAAAGCATAAATATAAATCCTTATTCATCTCGATTGACCTCTCTATGATAGTTCTTAGGATGTATATGGCATTAATAGTTCCTTTGCTTTCGACAAAACCACAATGTTCTTCTGCTATTTCTCTTTTGATTCTATTGCTTGTTCTCATCATGATTATTCTTAATAGGATTTTTGTTACATGACTCATCAAACTGATTGTGCGATGGAGTTCGCATTCTATTGCCCCTGTCTTCTTTGGAAGTGCAATGAAGATTGATTTTGACATATCTTTGGGGATTTTTCCAGTGTCGTAAATTTCATTTAGGAGGACTGTTATTTTTTCAACACCAAATTCCTCCAGGGTTCAATCATCTCTGTAGTAATGTTGTCTGGTCCTGGGGCTTTTCCTGGTTTCATCTTTTTCAGTGGTGCTGTAACTTTATCTTTCATTATGGGTGGTCCTTCAACGTTCTTTTTTATAATGTGTTCTTTGTTTCTGTCATCTCCAGAAAGGTCTTTAATGTACTCTCCCCACCTTTCTAATATTTTTGTCTTTTTCGATTTTAAGCAACCAGTTGATGTACATGTATTTTTCCTGTGGACAATTTCTTCAATTCGTTTGTACATACCCTGAGGATCCCTTTTGTGTCGGTCTTCTATTTCTTTGCATTTTGTTTTCAGCCAAGCTTCCTTAGCTTCATTGCACTTATTCCTGATTTCCTTATCTTCCTGTATATCTTTTCGTTTCTCTTTGCTCAAATGGCCTGCCACCCAATTTATCCAGCAAAACTCAGCTTAGTATCCCTTAACTGCTTTTGATTTGTTCCTGTCTATTACGATGCCTAGTCCTCTTTCATGTGAGTTTCCACCAGAATATATTACTGTATACTCTTGTGATGTTATCATGCCTGCTCCCTTCCATCTCACTTCCCCCTAGTCCTAAAATACTAATGTTAAGCCTTTCCATCTCCATTTTGATATTGTCGAATTCACCTTTTTGCAACAATGTTCTAACGTTTCATGTTGCGATTTTGGTATTTTTTCTGAGGTTGAGGTTGAACGCAGTAGCTTGCTGACGGTCTGGTGTCACCTGCGCAGCTGCGGTCTCTACTGGACGAAGGTGCTCTATAGGAGCCCCTATTTACGTCGTTACACATTTTTCATTGGATTGATAAGTATAAAAAACATAAAAAAACATGAATTGTGAAACAAGTCATAAAATGAGCTGTGATAAAATATTGACTTTACATTGATACTAATGGGTCATGCGCTTCATAAAAGAATGAGAGACGAAAGAACACATACGAAAATAAGAAGCCTACTTGTCAACCCTAAAAAAGAACCACCACCACCACAACAATAAAATAACATTACTACTAGTGATTGTATATTAATGTTCTGTTAACTCACTCGGTACGACGGAACGCTATAGCGGTCGTGAGGAAAGGCACGGTTGCGTACGACGGAACGCTATAGCGGTTTCGATAATTACAATTTTTTCGACGCTCCCCTCTAGACCTTGCACGCTTACCATAGCCACACTGGTCACTGCAAACGTGTCAAGGGTCAAGGGGAAAGTCGCTTCGTGAGATTCCGTAGCCATACACTCGTCAGGAAACGATTGACTTCGGCACCCCACGACGACTGGTAATCTGCATTCGTGTCGAAAATGGCGTCGCAGGCGAGTACGAGTTTTCGAACACAGTAGATCGCGACGGCGGCGCTTTACTGCTGCTGAAGTGATTGAAGTGCTTCAAACTGAAGGATTGGACATCGAGGAGTATGCTGAAGATAATGATGAAAGTGTATCAAGTGATGGAAGCTGCCAGCAATAAGGTACTGACAGTGACCCAGTTTCAGACGACAGTGAAGTGGGAGGGAGGTGGGCGTACACGTCACGAGAGGCGAGCACTCAGCGAGCCAAGCACAGTGAGTCGCATGTCTGATGGAGGTTTCATTCACTTTCCTATGGTTGACTGGCACGAACTTATTAGTTTTTCTCCCACTTTGCCTCCTTCTCTGGCTCTTGTGACCTGCATGTCTCATTTTGAGTGCCACGCCCCATAACTCCCCTGTGTAACAATCTGTAACATTTATTCATATAATATCACTAATAATCTTTTTTTTTTTACCCTGAGCAAAGTTTGCTTTATTCATGTTGTTTTGTGCATACAAAAGACCTTTTCACCTTTGACTGTGTGTTCATGGAGCTGATCAAAGTGTGTGACTGTACGGTAATCCTGACCACAAAATTTGGGGTATTTTCAACGTGGCACATGAAGAAGAAAAATTCAAGGAAGAACTTCAATATTTTGGCACGAACTAACCCAGCATGTAAATATTCAGATCTGAAAGTTTCATTTTGTTCCTTTATGTTTTGTATTTTTTGTGATTTTTTTCCTAACCCTTCAAAATGGGTCGTACCTGGGGAAACGCAAGGGGAAAAACTCTCCGTACCGAGTGAGTTAAAAAAATAAATCACAGGCAAAAAATTAAGGGGACGAAAGAAGCGTAAAAACAAGGGGGGGCGGAAGCACATCAACTAAGCAATGATGATAACAGATTACCTATAGCATATGACATGTCCTAGAAGTTATAAAAACTACCAATAAAAAAATCTGTGTCCATGTATATGTCAGTCGATCAACTGCATTACAATATCATTAGATAAAGGCAGATACTGAGATAGGCCTACCCAATATACGTAAAGCAAGTTTAAGTCAACCCTTAACAACAATAATGTACAGTAGACATATGTTATTAATGTGGAAGCATACAAGAAGAAAAATGTAAAACAAGCAATAAAGAACAAACAAAACAGGAGAAGGGGGAGGTGACATTCATCTCTAACGCTATGATGCAAATAAGTGAACCGCAACACATATAATAATCAAGCCATAAATAATGACTAAGTAGTATCAAATTAAATCAATAGGAAGGGAGTAAAGAGGAACAGAATTTAGTGTTTTTGATACGGAAAGATAATAACATAAAACTGGGATGAATATAGCCTACTGAAGGTTTTATTAGCACATTGTATGTAGACTAGAAAAGGGGTTTATATTGGAAAACTTATTTACAATATTTCAATCAGATATTTGCGAAGCGAAGTTTAGGTGATATACATGACTTGATGTTGGTGGAAAATGTATTCCAGAGATACGTACAAGAAAAGGAGACGTTTATTTCAAATATGTCTAATCGTGGATTTGGAAGATGAATATCGTTTTTTGAATTTGTGGGTGGTGTGTGGCTTGGTGTAAATAGTTCTGATAAATATTCTGAGGCAGGTCTCTGCTCACTTTTGAATATTTGTGTTTTTGTCGTACTTCGGTTGGTTTTTGAAGTGATAATCTTTCCGGTTTTTAAATTTTTGGTCTGTGGATAGAAAGCTATTAATTACTAGAAGCTTTCCTGCTGCTGCCGCCGGCCGCTGAACGCCTGCGTACACGCTTCCACTTGCGCATACTGCAAAATCATCCACAAACGAAACAGTCAGAACCCTGTTGTACAGATTTGACTATATTGTTGATCTTAATACTGAACCGTGCTGGAGAGAGAATGCTCCCTTGTGGTACACCCACCTCTTGCTCATGGATGCCGGAGAGAATAGTAGCCTACGTATCAACCCGCACTTGAAACTGTCGCTCAGCCAAAAATGTTTGGATGAACAGTGATAGGTGACCCTGAAAACCTAGTTTCGTGTAGATCCGGGAATCATCAAGAAAAACAACAAGAGACTGAGATAATGTTTGTCTTTAATGTATCTTCGAAACTTAGGATCTAGGGTCATAACTGGATTATTTTAAGCTGCCTAGTGTTTAATTTAGATTTCATTTCCTTTGGCTCGTTTGTAAGTACGTGAATTTTGACAGTGCGCTTGCTTTGAAGAACATGCCTGATGCTTTGCTGTTGATCTCTCACTTAAAATCTTAGTTACTTAAAACCTAAACAAAACCTGGTAAAATGTGTAATATTTTTTTGTGGTTGATCAATTGATTTAACTCGTTTTTTGTGTGTTGGATGAGAAATTTGATGATAAAAATGAACACTGATCAATTATTTACGTGAGAGAAAACAGGGTTACATGGGAGGTATAGCAGAAAAATGTCTACCAAAAGCATGGACGACTATGAAAATAGATGTTTGGAGGACACCTCCAATAATTCTATTCCAGGTTGTTTTTATCCCAACTTGAGGCTGGCAGCTGATGAAGGCACAAAATAAATAAAAACATTGCAGGAACTTTTTTACCTTAAAGCAGATTAAAAAAACAACAACATATAAACACAAGTTCAACATAAAGAATAAACATGAAGATAAAAGAAAATCCGGAAAAGTGTCGGTGGAAAATGAGGCCAAAGCTCAAAAGCCCGACATGGGACCAAAAATATGCTGACTCGGAAAACAGAAGGTCATACCAGCTGGTACAGATGGCCCAGATGAACTGCTTGACGGAGAAGATGAACGAGCTGATATTGACATAGACGAAGGTTCAAACAGAGTATATTGGATGATAATGAACAGTAACTAGAGGAGGGCACTGGTGTGGGACCTTCCATAAACGATCTGCCGGCAAAAAGGAGCTCAAAACCATGTCAAAAGAAAAAGCGGAGGAAGGGAAAAACACACACACACACACACAAACAAACAAACGAAAAACTCAAATACCCATCAACCTTCAATCAGCCAGTTGATCCCTAGGTTAATGCCAAAATCTGAGATGTATTAGATCACACCACAATACAGCAGATTTGAGATTTCAATGAAGGCAAGAAGTATTCATAAAGGATGTCTATGCATCTTCCATAGCATGATTTGTTTGTTTGACAATTGACAATCCAGAAATGAAACAGCAAACACCCCCCCCCCCCAAAAAAAAAAGTAGTGAGCATGACAGATAGAATCAAACTGAACCTGAAGGTTGTTCATCACATTTCACTTGAATGCAGAGCAAAGAATCTGAATTCACTCACAGTCAATGAAAAGTACAGGAAACGCCGACAAATTTCCCAGTTACGTTTTGTTTAGGAATGATCTCAAGACAGTCCTGAGTTGAACTGAATCAACTCAAAAACTGGTCCAGTCCCCAAGGCGTAGGATGTTCTTTATCAAGAAATTGATGTCACGGTACAACTGGCGTCCATACAGGGGCCAGAAATGGGTGAGACCTCGAGCTAAGGTCACAGGGCAGAGGATCGATGGCCACAGATCAATGCACCCCGCGCCCAAGCACACATTCATTCGAGAAAAGATATTCAACAAGAGCACTGAATGAATTTTCCTATATCTTCGCCCTTGGCTTTCCTCAGGATGAAATGACAATAAAACAGCATAATCACATTTAAATCACAGAATTCATCTTTCTTTCCTTAATTAATCGCATACAATCACGTGAGGCATAAAACACACACACACAAACTCACATACATACAAGCTCACACACACATGCACGCGAAAACACACATACATACACACACACGTTTTTGCATACGCTAACTTGAACAAGGATATCAATAATCCCACATGAACTTCATAAACATACCATCCATCCGATTTCACCCCAGCTGACCATACTTTGTGCGTTTTATGCACTCACAAATACACAAGCACACCCATACCAAGACACCACTACAAAAGCCAAACAGGTCACAAGTAGCCACACCCCCAACACAATCCCCCTTTTCCATCAACAGAGCAGAAACAGCCACAAATCAAAAGTCAGCAATTCGCAAGCAAAACAACTTAACTTCGAACAACACAACACCATCACACACAAGTGTCTTCCTGTCACCAGTCGCAGTCCCTCTACCATAGAGACAGCATGATCCAAATAACCTTTAGCGCAAACGTGGTAACCATCGTCCCATCACTCTCCACCCACACATCCCACATATTTCACCATCTACTCACAACTGTAACATAGGTAATGAAAAACTGTCAATGAAACAACATGATACAGGTTAAAGCGATCAAATGAAGACTGTCAGTTTGAAAATAAAAAAGTAAAATCAATGGTTTGTGCTGTACACACGTCCCCATGTTATAATTATCACTCGCCTACACTGTATGCACCCCTGCGCACACTCATACTGAAACAACAATTACCTTCCATCCCCACGACATACACACAAGGTAAGAGTTGGTGTAGAAGCACAGGTAAGACGACCAAAGAATCGACTAAGTTGTGAAAATCACACCAAACACATTAGAATGTTACAACTGGGTAGTATTAAAACCATTTACAGAGATTGTATCTTTTTCATCCAAAAATCTTCTCTGGTGATTGCGGGAACTGGATTATCATTTTTTCTGCAGCAATGCATTGGAAATCCGAGAGGGAGTGGTCAGGTAAGTTGAAATGTTGGGTTATTGAAGAATTAGCGTTGCGGTCAATGTTTGATCGAGGGATTCGTAGAACCTTTGTTTGTGGGAGTTTTTGTTTCACCAATGTACTGGGACTTAGTTCACTTAACACAAAAAATACATGTCAGATTGGTAGTTTCACACGATATGCTCATACGGATAGTAAATGTTTCTGAGGAGACAGAGCTAGTTGTGGTTTGCACTGTATGGTTATCACAAATCACGCAGTAGCCCTTGTCACCTTTAAAGCATCTGTTACAGGAAAGGGAAGGGCAGATGGCACTAACAAGTTCCTCAAGGAGCAGCAGTTTATTTGCCAAAGGACAGGTGGGTCAGGAATAGCCACTTGTAGTCTCTTGCTAGTGTTGGTTGGTAGGTATGCTGGAACCTGTGTTGTATTGGAGGATTGTTGAGGTTATGTGTAATGATAAACGGAACGCTGTGGGCGCTAGCTTTCTGTTTGTATTAACGTGTTTGGTGTGAGGGATTTGACTACTGTCAACGGTTTTTAGAATAGTGCTTAGAGAATAACCCCTTTGCTGAAGGTGTAGCATCATTTCTGTAGGGAGACTTTTGAAATTTTCTTCACTGGCGCAGAGTCGTTTACTTTAAGTCTTAAAATTGGCTGAAAGGTGTATTTTGTTTGCATTGTTTTGGGATGTACTAATTGTTGCGTAAATAGTTGTAAGCATCTTTGGGTTTCGTAAATATACAGCATGCCATCCCTAAATTTGATCACAATGTCAAAAAGGGAAGTTCATTCTTGGATGACTTCATGGTACATTTGATTGTGTGGTGGACCGAGTTCAAGTATATCATAAAGCTGCTTAGCTCCTCGTCTGATCCCCTCCACAAGAAAAAATTGTCGTCTAAAAACCGCTTCCACGAATCTTCAGGGATGCTGATGGGGCTGTTGTTAGAATCTTCTCTAAATTAACCTATGACCAGGTTGGCAACCAGTGGTGCCATTAGGGCATCCACTGCGGCGCCCTGTTCTTACAGGATACAAGATACTTTATTCACAAGTTCAGAAAACAGGAATTTTGTTTGGCGACATCATGCTCACTCTATTCACATTAACATCTCGCTCTCTCACATCCGCACACGTAGCATGGTAATTCCTCTGCCCACTTCCCCCACCACAAGACATCGACTTAGATCGATAAAACAAAATCACATACACACACACACACACTGGTGCAGTCACTGATAAAATGGCAGGTTGTGTTATAAAAACCCGGTTGAGTTCATCAGACCAATGGAGATAGGATAAAAACTGTTCTTGAAGCAGTCTGTACGAGTCTTCAGGGCGCGAGCCTCCTCCTGGAGGGTAGGGTCTAGTATGTTTGTTGGCTGGGCGGGTGCCATCCGCTTCGTCCATGCCACAGCTCTCTTACTGAAGACCTCATGCAACGAAAGCAGCAGAGCCGCTCCTTTGGTCATGGATGGTCCTGCTATACTAGGTTGACAGTGAGAACGTTAGCACACTCTCAATGACAGAACGATAAAAAGTTACAAAATCTTCCCGCCGTACGCCATTGTTTTTCAGCTGCCGCAAGAAAAACATTTTCCGCTGTGCCATTTTGATGATGGAGACAACGGGTAATATACATGCCCACAAACAAATGACAGGAACTCTCTGGGTAAGGGGGGCATTTGACAACTGAAGTTTCAATATTCGGGATACAGGAACGGGAAAAAGTCCTACTGTCTGTGCACCAACGACGATTAATATACAAATTCCACCACCTATTCTTTCTCTCGACAGCCTGGGCGAGCGATCAGCTCTGTGTGTAGTATATCAATCAAGCAAAACGGTGGAACTCAGAATGTTTGTGTCAAATCAGGTTTCAGTGAAACAAAATATCGAACATTCGCTATAATCGCTTCTAGTACTTAAATTGTAGATTAAATCATCACGTTTTTGTTCAGGGATCGGACATTAGACGATAGGATGGATGAAAGGGGAGGACGGTTTGTTCTTTTTCGAAATTGTACCGCCTTGGTCGTACACTAGTATGTCTGTCCGATGTGTTATGAATGTTTCAGTGGAGGGTTTCCTTTCTGACTGCGTTTGCAGTCAAAAAAAATATCGTCAAGTTGCATCTTTTACTGCTCTGACCACTTACTGTTAAAATATCATTCAGATTTAAAAGACTATCCCTGTCGTATTTCAACACGCACACTCTCTGATGAACAATAAAAGCAGAAACGATGAAACTAGCACTCTAGTCACAATGTTGCCCTGTGCCGATGCCATCTTGAACATACTTTGCAGCGCCGTTTTTCAAACTGGAATACGTTGGTGGATAGCACATGTTGAATCACCTCTATGAATGTATTCATTGGATATCGCTATTGGCTGTATGGCTGTCCTTGAAGTGCTGGATGGTCATTTTTGTCTGTGATATGTTCGTGTAGATTCATCACGTCCATTGCGACCAGTATGACGTCATTCACAGGACCGTATTTAAATGTTCCAGTCTTGCAGGATTTTGAGCATGTGAGTCTTTAACGTGAGGAGTTGTACTAGTTCTTGGAGCCAGCAGTCGACCTGCTGGTATAATTTTTCTGTATGTCCTTTGATTCCGGACACCATGAGTCTGCATGTGAACTCCTTCAGTTGTATGTGTATTTGTGGAAAACGGTAAAAGATTCAGGTTTTCAGTTTTATTAAGTCTGAACTACATGTAGGTCAGTTGTGTTTTCGTCAATGTTGTCCTGCCCGTTTAGTTTTTGTATTAGCTTGTTAGATGTTTTGGCGGTGCTAGTGGTTGAGTCTTTCTGTAATTTCTTACAGTGTGCTGGATTGTTCTGCTTCTTTGAAGTAATTAGTCTTATCTTGCCATTCGGTTTGTAGGTGGGGTGGCTGATGGCTGGATGGAATGGCTGTCGGGTAGCGTCAGGAGCATGAAAGGTGGTTGTTTGGAGGGTGGCAAGGCATTGGTGCTCTGGGTCCCATCTGCACCCTTGTGGTGTCTCTTGTTAATAATTATTATTGTAGGTGTTTTGTTACTGTTATTATTATCATTATTTTTATTATCATTATTTTTATTATTGTTGTTGTTATTATTATTTTTGAACGAAAGTTTGTTGACGTTGATTTAGAGATGATTTCATACAGTTTGTGTATCTGATATTTTATGATACAGACCGGTACAGTCTTTTTTACTTTGCCTATTTTGCGTTTGTCTATTCTCTACTGAAGTTTTCCCAGTCAGCTTTTTTTTTAGAATGTTTCAAAGTTGTTTTCTGGGTTTTCGTTTTACGTAGTGTAGATTACAACCAGGCCTGGAACTGAGGTGAGTATATATTAGTGTTGGGATGAATGTGAATACGAAATTTTTGTGTCTCGTTTTCCCTGGTTCTTTATGTATGGATTTCTGTTAGGTGGTTGGCAGATTTTTAAATTTGTTTCAGTTAATTCTTCTTGGATGGTTCTGTCTGGGATATTGGATTTAACTGTAAGTGTTCAATCTATGTGTGGGTGGTGAAGTCGTCATGCGGTACGTGCAGTAAGGACGTGTGTTGGACATTCAGGTTAACAGCTTTCCTTAGCCACAAAACAGTTTTTTTCAATGTACTAATATGTAATTTCACCACATATGACTTCGATATAACATGCATGTTCACATTACCACATTAAGGCGTTAAAATGCATGTTTGCTTGTTTTTCCTCGCAATTACACATCCCTCTTCCATTAGATATTCTTAGAGAACTTTTACAGCTTAACTCCCTTCATGCCACATGTTCAAGTGGATACGCGTGAAGGATGTGGCCAAAAACAGGATCCTGGGCAACTGTTTTACTAAAGAGAAGGATGGCCTGAGTATCCAGCTCCTTGTTGGAAAATCTCTCCCAAGGGTGAATTTGGAGAATGGTCCTAGAGTATATCCATAAAGGGCCCCATGGAAGGAGTTCACAACCATAGACGCCTTAGTCCCTTGTGGGTTGTCTCTTCCATTCAGCTTAGGTCCACTTGCAGTTCACTGGGAGAAGGAGTACATCTTCCTGGTGATCTTTTCTTGTAAGAGGGGAGGGGGACGTAAACTTTTCGGCCCTCAGGAACTTCATGCACGGAAGGACAGCCGGAAAATCCGGCACAGTACCTGGGGAAGACTCAGCTGCTGAGAAAAGCCCTAAACCTGTTTCTGAATACGATGGATAGCATACACTACCATTGCTGACTCCCCAAGATGGACCAATACAATGGAGCCTGGGCAGAACTGCTTAGAGCAGCCTCAGCCACAGAGAGGTGGACAGGCTGCCCCCAGCACGGAAAGCATCAAAGCCCTAGGAGAAAAGACTGAAGGCAGCTAGCCCTGTGGGCTAAGGCTCCGTCTGTTGTCTTTAAGAGGCTGGACAAAATGTGTGGTGAGAGTTTTTGTCTAGAGTAGTACTGTGGGGACTCATGGGGAGGGGTATAAGGGCCCAAGCTAGACAATTGCTTTAAGAAGAATATGCTCAAGGAGGACATGCTTGCAGAGTTTTGTCAGTGTTCCTGTCCATACTATGGGAGAGAAGAATTGTGGTCCATGGCTTGGGAACCCATACCTGGCGGAGAGGAGGACATAAGGATCCCCAGCCAGCCAGCTGCTGCAAGAGCATGTCAAAGGAGAACAGCCTATGCAGAGAGGTTCCATTCATCATCATCAAGTGCCTTGCCACATGGCGTTGGCGATCATGGCCTTCCATCTGTTTCTATCTCTTGTTGCCTCAAGCACTCTTCCAACCTTTTTGCCTTCAGCCACTCTGCAAGTCCGTCCAAAATCTTCTCCTTGGGTGTGCCTGGTGCTCTCTTTCCCTCCAGCTTTGCTATTGTGACCAGGTGCTCCAATTCCCCTTTCTTCATAAAATGGCCTATACATGTTGCCTGCCTTTTCCTAATCTTCCTTATGAGTGATCTACTTGTGTCTGCCTCTATCAAGACTGTCTCGTTTGTTTTCTTTGCTGTTCATGGAACTCTCAACATTCTTCTTAGAAACCACATCTCGGCTGCCTCAATCTTGTTTTGGCTTTGCTTGTTGACTGTCCACGCCTCACAACCGTATAACGGTATTGGTTCTGTATAACATTCAAGAACTCTCTTCCTGATGTTAATTGATTGGCATTTGTTGGTAAGAATGCTTTTCCTCTTCTTGAATGCTATTTTGACCACGTCCCCAACAAGGACGTCCTAGCATGTGCAGGAACTCTCAGCATGTTTGCCCTGCTCACAAAGAGACGCTTGCGCTGGCTTGGCCATGTTACCCGCATGCAAGATGGCAGAATACCCAAAGACATTTTGTACGGCGAGCTTGCTACTGGCTCCAGACCCACGGGAAGGCCCATACTCCGCTACAAAGATGTGTGCAAGCGGGACCTCAAGGCGGGTGGCACTGCACCAGCAGGCTTCGAAGTGGTAGCAGCAGACCGCAGCAGCTGGAAACTTGCCATCAATTCGGCCATCAAGACATCCGAGCAGAGGAGAGAGGAGCAGTGGGAGGTGAGAAGAGCACGCAGACGCCAGAGAGCAGGGTCAGCGCCTTCGGACGACACCATCTTCACGTGCAGCAACTGCAACAGCACCTGCCGTTCGAGGATCGGGCTCTACAGCCACAGCCGGCGCTGCAGTTCCACCGCAGAATGATTTCCAAGGCGCAATCTCCATTGTCTCCCGAGCAGACGGATGCCAATACAATACAATGTCTTGTTTTATTATTAAAATACGCGTTCTGATTCTGTTTTTATGGTTCCCGTTTGCCCGAACACGGGCAGTCACATTTATTTTGACGATTCAAGACAGCCATTATGTCTTTATACATCACTTATCATTCTGTACGTCATGTCCAGTTGGGATCCGTCCTCAAGAACGGAGATCCGAAGCACATTTTCGGACACGCTCACACATATATACACACATCTTTTTACAATTATCTTTTTCTACAGAAGTAAAATTAGAAAAGACAGTTGTTGTCGTTTTGTCTTTAGAGAAAGAAAATATTGTTAAATGGTTCAACAATCTTCTTTCTTGTTTGGTTCTCAAATTTCATAACAATTTTAGTATTCATTGGCAGAGCTAGTCGTGTTTCCGACAGATCAATACTGATGTAGAAAAGCTTTCATAATGGATTCAGGCAAAGACAGGCAATATTTATGGGCCATTTTATGAGGAAAGGGGAATTGGAGCACCTGGTCACAACAGGAAAGCTGGAGGGAAAGAGAACACCAGGTAGATCCAGGGGAAGATATTGGACGGACTTGCAGAGTGGCTGAAGACAAAGAGGGTGGAAGCGGTGCTTGAGGCAACAAGGGATAGAAACAGATGGATGGCCATGATTGCCAACGCCATGTGGCAAGGCACTTGATGATGATGATGAATGGATCCAGTATTACAATACCGATTTCAAGAAACAATAACTTCTCCAATCATCATAAACATATTATGTACCCAAAGCAATTAGATGAACATGCGTACATTAACTTTTCACGTTTACTTCTTTTCAGGAAGTAAATGGAAAAGAGATATGTTACTTTTTGTAATTAAAAGGGATGTTGTTAGAATAACTTGACCATCTTGTCTTCATTGCATTTTCAGACACAGCAGTTTACACTGTACCAAGTCTGATCATATGTAGCAGACCAGTTTACTCTTGTAATGAACAACCTGGAATTTCATAGAGAAAATCACGGGAAAAAACACCTGGAATTCACAGCTGCATCAGAGACTTGCAATAAACATGACTATATGCGTGCATACACATACATACGAACGCACATGTATACTCATACAGTGCTTATAGTGCGCATATTCGTCTCCCAAATTTGTAATTCCTGGCATTTTCAGATACTTATGAGAGAATTTCTGCATCACTTTTGGCCATTTTCCACGACAAATACTATCATTTGTTGATTTTTTAAATGCTTTTTGCCTGCAGCTGACTTAGCTGCACATATCTTGACGCAAGAAACGCTGTCACTGGTCGAGGGGCAGAGGCCATGAACCAATTGAAAATCGCGTTTTAGAAGTCGAACAGTTTGGGTTGGATCTCGCGTCATCTTAAACAAACAGAAAACAGTAATAATATACGGCTTCCCAAACTCCCGGGAGTTTTGACAGTCACCTGTCATTTATCATCGTACCGGGGATTTTAGCATATTAGCATATGGCTGAAAAATTACGTGATGCAGTTTGTTCAGAAACACATTTAGACAACATCCCTCAATGTTAATGTGAAATAATCTTATTTTTGTTTGAAAAAAAATCACACAAAAGACAAATGATCAAACCTTACTAAAACAACAACCAAACCTTTTCTGGCACCTATAGAAAAGCTCCTGCATAATAATAACATTGAAATATAAATTATTACGCAAAGTTAAAATGCTTTCTCAAACCAATCGCACCACCTAAAGATATTTTAAGAAATCTCTGACTAATGCGATATGTTTCAACCTTTTAGACTGGTACTATTGAAAAAAATCCGATATAAACTATCCTGTTTATGAAATGATGAGAAAGGCATGCGCAGAAAAAAAGGAAGGCAACCAAACCGATCATTCAATCAAGCAAATGCAGTGTATACAACTTCGATTTCATATTGGATCAATCACCCAGATTTAGAAATAGTCTATGAATCCTAGTGATCACGTTTTAAAAAACACAAACAGTGGTTGATTTTTGTTGAAATAATTGTCAATCTTCACTTGATTTGTCACAAAGGTTTTTAAAAAAAATTTTTTTTATAGAAAAATTAGAAAGGAACGTGAAACATGACGTATGGAATGACCAATGCGTTTCATGAGAGTAGAACCAGTGTGAAGATATCTACGTTGGTGCATGATTTCTTTCTTCGTTTGTTTCGTTAACTGGCCTACCCTGAGGAGAAAATAAGCCCTTTTAATTTTGACGGCTTTATCAGTAACTCTAACTTGACGTCTGATAGTTCTTGCTCTATATATTAACAATGTCAGCGAACAACCCTTAGGTTTTGATTTAACAATTTAAACATTGAAAATGTTCCAAAAGCGAACTTTAAACAAAATAAACAAATACATAGATGTAAAAATGAAATTAAAAAGTAATTAAAAATCTGGCGTAGATTTATACTGGAAATCTTGAGCAGGCAGAGGGAGCGTGAGAGACTGGGGATTGCCAATAACATTGCTACGCATTGCCATAAGGCCAGCATCTCTAGCTTTGAAGGATGGAGCATGCTGTGGGTACCATTTGTACAGACCGCTACTCTCTGAAGGGCTTGAAGGACTGATGGTGGCCCCACAGGTACTGCTGTTGATGGTAATGACATGAGAGATGTCCCCTTGGCTTCTAGACATAGGACTGAGGGACGATGGCAGGGTGAGCTGGCTGTTAGAGTATGGCAGCCATTTATTGTCGGGTAAGACACAGCTCGCATCTTGAAACACTGGTCTGCTTCCTGTGGGGTTGGAAGGGATGCCAATCAACACGTTTTGCAAGTAGCCAGTTTCCTGTGAAAACCAGGCTCATTCATAGTTATAACAAACAAACACAAACAAACAAACAAAAGAGAGCCTGTCGAACAATTCACAAAGTAAACATAACATAACAAAACACACACACACACACATGCACACGCACACACAAACACCATTAACTAAGTAGAATCTCAAGATCTCGACAGCGCTGAAGGTTATGAGCAGGTTTATAGCATTTTGTCCATGGTTATCTGGGATGTTTCCAACTGCAATGCATTTGTAATGTTAGTGCGTATGGAATCATCTAGGTGATCCGACGCCATTTTGAGAACACTGGTACTGAAAATTTAATTCATCTTCAATAAAAAAAAAACAAACCCGGAACAAGACTGAAAACAAGATTGGATAAATTGTAAATGACAAATGTAATACGTTCTAACAAATTTTCCGCTGACGTGTTCCCTTGCAGGCCTTCCAATGACCAAGGAAAAAAATCTCTGAAAATCTACAGGGGTCCAGGGAGGCCCCCGGAAAATGTTTTAAAACAGATATGCAGAAAAGTATAGTCTGACGCTATCTGGTACAATTTTGGGTTGTTTGGTTCTTTGTACTGAAGCAAATAATTTATACACACTGGTGTCAAATTTCAGGGAAAATAATTTGGTGAGTATTTTTCTAATTGTCACGCCTGGATCAACTGGT
Source organism: Monoplex corrugatus (assembly GCA_030674185.1). Classification (NCBI taxonomy): domain Eukaryota; kingdom Metazoa; phylum Mollusca; class Gastropoda; order Littorinimorpha; family Ranellidae; genus Monoplex; species Monoplex corrugatus. The sequence continues at coordinate 100,950,162 of CM060305.1, read as the reverse complement.
GTAACTAAGATGATAAAGGAATGGATAAAATTGAGTGTGGTAAAGCAAAGCTGCTGACTGGCGAGACAGGGAAGGAAGATTTTTTTCTTTCCTCACGTGAGGAGCATTCTGTGTTAGGGAGGCAGTTTTCGTGTAAAAGGCAGTTTCCATGTGTAGCGCGGTTTTGACGTTTATGGTGCAGACCTTGTGCTTCGCTTAAGTTTGTATGTGAACAGCCTTCGGAAAAAAATGTAGTGTTGTCCGTTTGTTCAAGTTTGTGTCACTTCGGTTTCAGCTCTCCTAGCAGGAGTTAGGGAAAGTTTAGAAGAAGTCATTTATGTCTCGGACAGACGTGTAGTGTTAGGTTTGATGCCTTAGAACAGTACGGTCCATATATCCACGTCAACTTGTACCTCTGAGAGATGTGATTAGTTAGTTATAAACTGGCTTTAAAACTGAATTGTTTATACCTGTTATACTTTATAGTGAATGTAAAGCTGCGTGTTAGGCAAGCAAATCATATAGGAAGTGTGCGCCGCGCAGGTAGCTGGTAAATGTGGTTGTACACTTTAGAACGAGAGCGTGATAAGTCGTGAGTCCATAACGGAAGAGCTATCACAGCTTTCAGACGAGCATTGCATAGTCATGGGCCAGTCAAAAGAAATCGTATGGCCCGCCAAAATTGAATGCTAGGCATTGCTTGCTATGGTAGGGATGTAAGTGGAGGAGGTTATTGTGGCATCGACGCTGCATAGCAAACTTTATGGTAGGAATAAATGATTTATAAAAATCTTCTTTCAATTTGAAATTCTGTGTGTTGACGAATGAAATAGCTGATACTTTGAAGACCGGAATGGTAAAACTGTTTTGTTAAACTCTGGAAATTTACATTAGGAATTATAATTTGGTAACAAAATACGGGTAAGAATGGCAAAATCGGTAATTTGGAGTAATTTCTACAAGAAGAGTTTATTTCGAACACGTTCGTGTGAAGAAGATCATTGTGAACTATTCGTTGTGAGGCTGAAGCTGCGGCTGGAATATTTACTACTAGGAAACCGTAAACTTGTAGGCCAAGTTGTGGCACTATTCTGTTGGTCTGTTTTGTTATCAGTGGATATTATAGTTAGTTTTGGATACAAAACTTGGTTGATTGATTGAGCAATATTAACCATGAAATATTATGGAAGAAATATTAGGATACAACGAGTTGAACCGTTGAGGTTGATTGATTGAGCAATATTAACCATGAAATATTATGGAAGAAATATTAGGATACAGCTAGTTAAACTGTTGATATAAATTAATTGGAATTTCATATTCATGTGCATGTATCACTGTGCAAGAAGTGAGCACTCGATTTTGTTGGCACGACTTTAGTTATGTGTTGTTCAATGAAAAATAAGTTTGAGGTTGACAGTATAATTTCAACAATACTGAGACGTGTCAGGATTTCGGCTATGGCCTATGTGGTCAGCTGGGCTATAAACGTGATGTGACTTGATTTGATTTGATTCCGGCATCTTGGCAAAATTCAGTGTGCGTCGTTAAAATGAGTGTATGTCATGAACACGCACGTGCACTCGCACGCAAGAGTGCACTTGTACCTGTACTTAATGCGTATACACAAAGCTCAATGTAAATCACAGGACGTTACAATATGAATGAATTCATAATAGGGAACACCTGGTTTGAGCAGCCTAACGGAAGAATATAGATATGGATGAGTCCAGAAGATACCAAAAATCAAACTGACTACATCCTGATCAATAAAAGACTTAAAATTCTTTGCTGACAGCAAAAACACTGCCAGGCGCAGACTGCAACAGTGACCACAATCCTGTAATGGGAAGATTTAGGCAGAAACTAGATAAAGAAAACATACCAAAAGTAACATCAAACTAAATCTTGGACTCTTAAAGACAGATGAAGCGAGCGACACGTAAAAAATTTAACGTACATGCTCAAAACAAATTCAGTGCCCTGGAAGACGTTGGTGACAGTGAGGAACAATGGATACAGTTGAGAAACTCGATAAATGAAGCTTGTCAAGAAATCCCTACAGTAGATAGGAAAGTAAAAAAGAACTGGATGACAAAAAGAAATTACACACTTGATGGAAGAATGGAGGAAGACAAAGGGAAAAGAGGAAAGATACAGAAAGATAAACAAAGAAATCAGGAATTGGTGCAATGAAGCTAAGGAAGCTTGGCTGAAAACAAAGTGCAAAGAAATAGAAGACTGACACAAAACAGATCCTCCGGGTATGTACAGAAAAACTGAAGAAATCGCTCACAGGAAAAAGACATGCACATCAACTGGTTGCTTAAAATCGAAAGATGGTATCCTTATCATGGAAAAGGACAACATATTAGATAGGTGGGGAGAGTACATTAAAGACCTTTTTGACGATAACAGAAACGAAGAAAACATACGAAAGAACGTTGAAGGACCACCCATAATGAAAGATGAAGTTACAGCAGCATTGACAAAGATTTAAATCAGGAAAAGCCCCAGGACCAGGCAATATTACTACAGAGATGATTGAAGCCTGGAGGAATTCGGTATTGAAAAAATGATAGTCCTCCTAAACAAAATTTATGACACCGTAATAATCCCCAAAGATATGTCAAAATAAATTTTCATAGCACTTCCAAGGAAAACAGGGGCTATAGAATGCGAACTCCATCGTACAATCAGCTTGCTGAGTCATGTAACAAAACTCATATTAAGAATAATCATGATGAGGACAAGGAACAGAATCAAAAGAGAAATAGCAGAAGAACAGAGTGCATTTAGAACGGAAAGGAATTATTAATGCCATGTACATCCTAAGAACTATCATAGCGAGGTCAATCGAGTTGAACAAGGATTCATATTTATGCTTTGTTGATTATACCAAGACTTTCAATCAGGTAAGACACGAAGAATTGATCAACCAACTAAAAAGACTCAATATTGATGGAAAAGATCTACGAATAATCAGAAACATGAATTGGGAACAAACAGCAGCAATGAGAATAGAAAACGATATAAGCTCTTTCCAAAATATCAAGAGGAGTCAGACTCTGTGTTCTGTCACCAGATCTGTTTTCACTTTACAGCGAAACCATCATGAGAAACGCAGAAGAATGCCCTGGATTAAAGGATGGAGGAAAATGATAACGTTCGTTATGCAGATGACACCGTACTAATTGCAGAAAATGAAAGGGGCCTTGAAAAACCTTGTGAATGTAATAGAAATAGAAAGCAAAAATAAAGGGTTTGAGCTAAATAGCAAGAGAACTGAAGTCATGGTAATCAGTAAAAAACATGAACTCCCCTCATGCAAAATAACAAATGGCACAACTTTGAGACAAATATCTGGGAATGTCATCTCACCAGATGGCAGATGCACATCAGAAAATAGCCAGCATAATTGGCAGCCAAAACAGCATTCAATAAGATAAAAAGCATTCTTACCAACAAATGCCTATCAATTATTGTTAGGAAGAGTTCTTGAATGTTATATAGAACCGATAATGTTATACAGTTGTGAGGCGTGGACAGTCAACATGCAAAGCCAGAACACGATTGAGGCAGCCGTAATGCGGTTTCTAAGAAGAATGTTGAGAGTTCCATGGACAGCAATGAAAACAAACGAGACAGTCTAGTTGGAAACAGACACAAGAAGATCATTGATAAGAAAGATTAGGAAAAGACGAGCAACATTTATACGGCATTTTATGAGGAAAGGGAAATTAGAACACCTGGTCACAACAAGAAAGCTGAAGGAAAAGAGAACACCAGGTAGACCCAGTGAGAAAATACTGGACGGACTTGCAGGGTGGCTGAGGACAGAGAGGGTGGAAGATATGCTTGCAGTGACAAGAGATAGATGCATATGGAGGGCCATGATTGCCAACGCCATATGGCTGGGCACATGATGATGATGATGTTGACAGGCATACATGCACACACAAACTAATAGTTATGGCCACAGATAGTCCACTACATACATACGTGTGCGCGTGCCACGTGTGCCTATGTAGGTACGCTTTCATATACTGGTGTGAAATGGGGGTGTGCTCATAATTCATAAATATGCATTGGTTACATTTGCGCTTATGACTTGAGGTCGCATATGTATGTATAAACGCTACAATGTTCACAGTAGGACGGAGGTCTGGATATGGAATATGTCTTGGATTAGTAGCTTAATTAAGAACAATACTGTGTTCCAGACTGCCTCCCTCCTTTATCTGCTCTGATCATCCCTGTTGCTGTGAGGCGCCACCGACTGCTTTTCCTCGGCAGAATCCCCGTGAGACTGCTTTTCTTCGGCAGAATCTGTGTGCGACTGTTTTTCTTCAGCAGATTCCTTGTGCGACTGCTTTTTTCAGCAGAATCCCTGTGCGCCTGCGTTTTCGTGAACAGTGCTTTTCCAAAAGACGTTTCTGAATTGTGGGCAGTGTGGGTCAGCTGACATGAACTAGTGGTTACCATTGTTGGGGATATGGACTCACAATGGGAAAATATTGAAATATTGTGTGTGAGAACGTGTGTGTGTGTGTTAATAAAGAAATTTGTGTGAAAGTTTGAGTTTCAGGTGTTGTGTTGTATGAATTTGAGTAGGTCTGTCCCTCACTTTAAAACAACCACCTAAACTGAACAGCTCGATGGTTCTTTGCAGTTTTCTGCCTCATACGGTGCTTCTTTGACTTGAAATGGTCTGATAGTTTGAGGATGCCTGCTCGACTATAATCATTTTGATTTGACTTCACAGCAGCACAAAACAAATACTTGAAGTAGGCTATGTCAGCCTCTGCTATTTTTGAAAGCCATGCGTTCATTTCCATGACGTCGATTTTTCGAGAAACTCCCTCCCAACACCACTTATTTTTGCAGTCTTTGTCAAACGTTTTTGCTGTGTCAGACCCTCTCTCCAGAATATCAGCTCGAGACATGGTCACACTCCACAAAAGTTTTGCAATCAGCTCTGAAGACAAGCCGTGCTTGACAAACAAAAAAGCACCGGTAGCGACTTAAGCGGAAATTGATACCCGGTTTATCCCCCTTCCCAAAGTTTCGCCGTCTGCTATGATAGATGAATAGACTGTTTTGCAGAAGGGAAAAAATATCGGTTTTTTTTTTTTTTTTTCTCGGAAAGCACGTTTTTTCTCTAAAGCAGCCTGTGGATTTTCTCGGATTTCCGAGAAAAATGTGAAAATTGGAAGCCCTGATATAATATAATGTATCTATATATCTACATATATATATATGTATACATATATTATATATGTATACACACAGATGCATACACACACACACACATATATATATTATAAGCGTCTATCTTAATAACCTAGGCTATTGGGCACTACAGGTTAGCACATTAAGGTCGAATACACGCACGCACCATGCCCGCGCGCACACACACGCACACGGATTCAAGATGGCAGAGACTCCTAAATTATGTTTCAGCTGTCGGAGAAATGCTGAGTCCAAAATGACTAGGACGAGACAAGGCCACCTTGCTAAACAGAGGCAAGAAGCCGCATCAGCGGGTATGGCTGATCGAGAGAGGCTGTCAGCTGGCGACGTGGGAGCAGAGATGGAATGGGCTGGACAATCGGCTGTGTGCAGATGTCATTCTGGGCCGGGAGGAGTTACCTTTTCTTCCCTACAGTAAGAGTCGGGTCGCGCCTGCGAGTCCACAGAATGGTCCGTGTCGGCACTGTTGGTTTCACGCTTTTGTACTGTTTACCGCGTTGGCACAAGAAGGAAAAATCAATGAACGGAAGTGAGGAAGTAAGATGTTAGAGATGGTAAACAACTGTTCTGTGAAGAATGTCATAACAAACAGTTGAGAAAAAGACAAAACTACAGATTGCCACTGTGAACGAGGGGAAAGGATTTAGAGGGGGCTGACATGGCAAGAGATGGAGAGAATGGCTCACGCAGTTTCAGCTTTAAGGCCTTAATATCTTTGATTCAGATACGATCTAGAGATTTACTTGTTCCGATTACTTTGAAAATAGTATGCTTTATGAGTGCTACAGATGTATCTATTTGTTTTTGATGCATGGGTGGTCTTGGGAGAGATCTAATTTGTATTCACGTGTCTTTTTTAAATCCCCTGTGTGATAAGTTGGACAGGGTGGTCAACGCCAGGGGCATGTCCATTGATTGTGTATCTGTGTATTTATTTATTTTTTTTTCTGTTGAAGTTTTGTATGTTTGAAGCGGTTATAGCCCTGATATGGCTCTACGCAGTCGGCTGGGCTTTAAAAACAATAACAATAACACTTCATGATTTTACTCTCCAAACACAAAATAACACTGAATTGTCTTTTATTGACAGCTATGGAAACCAAATGTAAACACACACAGAGTGACTATGTAAAACATCACACACGCACGCACGCACACACATACACTTCAGAGCAACGTCAAATATCATCTAATGACCACAACAGGCAATCGCTGCTAAAAATTGGTTGTATCATAATGAATAGCATATGCACAATTTCTCAGTAATGAACATATGATAATTTTTCAACACTGCAGTCATAAACACACACACGCACATGCATGCATGCGTACACACAGTATGACTTGAACACCAGATTGTCGTCAACCTGAGTTGTCTAAAATGTAGATGTCAAGTATTAATATCCAAGTCACTCTGCTAGATTATATACATACATACAAACATAATACACACATCTATATATCTATCATATAACACTAATGGATTTAGTCAACATTATACTAACCAAATGTGCTTATTTGTGACCTTGTTTTGTGCACATTGCAGAATTGTTAATTATTGTAGTGTAATGATTGATGATACCACAGGCAAATTCATGTTAATGATTAGAACTGCTGATATTTAAGAAAGAAGACTTCCGGCTCGCATGAAATCTTGCACCAGATCTGTACAATCCATTTAGTAACAGACAACGGAACCTTTTCAGTTGCACACAAGTATAAAGTGGGGGTGGTGGGAACACTAGTGCTTTTTAATATCACACACACACACACACACATGCTTAAGTATCTGGTCATATCAACACATTACTCTTTATGCTTCTTGTGATTAGTCTTTTTGTAGTGCACAATCTTGTGAAAACCATGAACTCTTTGGGGTAGTTTTCAGTACAACACATGCAAAATGAAACCAGTCCATTGGGCAGTATTGTCAAAAACAACAATGGGCGCATATTCCCCCCGTCAGTAAAAGCAAAACAGACTTACATATGCCCTGAATTCGTCCTTATTATAAGCACTCATCTTGTAAACAAAATAATTCACGATGCTGATTTACTTTAGTCTATATCAGGAGGATTGCTCAGGTGCGTAGACCATAATTGTTTAAAAATTTCATATGGATCAACTCCATCATATCCACTATTTTCCAGTCGTATCTTTATTTCTCCTTTGGCTTGATATTTTCTGCATATTTTTAATGGGCACGATAGTCACAATCCTAGAGTTTACGTTATGGCGTCCTTTCGCATGCGACTACATCTCAAACTGAACTGGCCAGTGATTGGTTGATATTTGGTTGATGCCACAGACATCTTGCTTATGCATATGTATCAACCATGACCTGAAGGAACGGAGTCACATTATCAAAAGAGGCATGTTGAACTCTTCTTTATCGTTACTGAACAAAACTGCTGAGGAAACAGTGCAAAAAAAAAAATGTTGGATAGATTTAGCTGTTGGAACAACCAGACACAATCGCGCGGGAAATATGGGCTTCCAGACTTACCAGGAGATAAGACAGAATATGTACACATTCAAGATATGATGCCACGCATGTGGTGGATATTAGTTTAAGGTTGTTGATCATGTGACTCCGTTCTCTCAGGTCACAGTTCATAGATATGCAAGATGTCGTGTAATCGAAAATATCAACCAACCATTGGCCGGTTCAGTTTGAGATGCAGTAGCATGTCTTACTGACGGCCGTCGCGTACCGTAGCCAAGAACAGAAACTTGCGATTAGGCTACTTGTCGATCTGCCCACAGCCCATCGACAGAGGCTGAGTCTGACTTTGTGTATGGTTCGCTCACCACGGTTCCCATTCACATGCAAAATGGTCAAACCTGCACCATACTGCTACCTGACTCTGCGGAATGCGTGAGTAAGGTTGAACATCATACTGGCTCTGCAGGACCAAGTCAGTTTCTTAGAAAGGATTGTCTTTGCATTGCTCAAAGCCCAGAGGAAAGAGAACGTGACCAACAAGCCAATACGTAACCTAATTGTCAAACACAGACAGATCTGCGTGATATGAATCCCACGTACGTAGACGTTCTGAAACAAACCAAACAGGCAGGCAGGACGACAAACAGGCACAAAAAAAATTAAATACAATAAAACCTAGCAGCAAAAACAAGCAGAAAAAAAAGATGACTGTAAAAAAACCCAAAAAAAACCAAACCGTCATGACGTCATAAAAGCTAAAGACGTCATCTCACATCCCATACACACATCATCATCATCATGTGCCAGCCCATAACGTCACTGCACGAAATAATGGAATCTTCGAACTCTGTTTCGCGAGACCCATACGAGACATCAAGATCAAGACCAAGACCATCACAGCTACACCCTTCCAGATCCCCCCCCCCCCCCCGGCCCAAGGATGGTTTTGCCTTTTTGACAATTTCAAACCCCAGTCATCATTATCACCATGTACCCTGCTGCATGGCGTTGGCGATCATGGCCCTCCATACAAATCTATACCTTATCGCTGCAAGTTCATCTCCCACCCTCTCTGTCCCCAGCCACTCTGCATGTCCTTCCAATATTTTCTCCCTCAGTCTACCTGGTCTTCTCTTCCTCTCCAGCTTTCCTGTTTCGGCTAGGCGCTCTAATTTCTCTTGCCTCACAAAATATTTATAAATTTTGCCTGTCTTTTCCTAATCTTTATTAATGTTCTTCCTGTGTGTGCATCCTTCAAGACCGTCTCGTTTGTTTTCTTTGCTGTCCATGGAACTCTCAACATTCTTCTTAGAAACCACATTTCAGCTGCCTCTATTTTGTTCTGACTTTGCATGTTGACTGTTCACGCCTCACAACCCTATGGCAGTATCGGTTCTATATAACACTTAAGAACTCTCTTCCTAACATTTATTGATAGGCATTTGTTGGTAAGAACGCTTTTCATCTTGAATGCTGTATTAGCTGGGCCGATTCTGAGATGACCATTCCCAGATATTTAAACTTAACAACCTGCCTAAACGTTGTGCCAATTGCTGTTATTTTGCATGAGGGGATTTCAGTTTTTTTCTTTTTTCTTTTTGTACTGATTACCATGACTTCAGTTTTCTTGCTATTTAGCTCGAACCCTTTATTTTTGTTTTCTATTTCTATTATAGCTACAAGGTTTTATAGGTCTTTTTCATTTTCTGCAATTAGCACAGTGTCATCTGCATAATGAATGTTATCATTCTTCCTCCAACCTTTATCCCAGGGCATTCTTCAAGGTTTCCCATGATGGTTTCGCTGTAAAGTGAAAACAAATCTGGTGACAGAACACAACCCTGCCTGACCCCCTTTTGATATTTTGAAAAGAGCTTATATCATTTTCTATTCTCATTGCTGTTTGACCCCTGTACATATTTCTGATTATTCTTACATATTTTCCATCAATATTGAGCCTTTCTAGTTGGTTGATTAATTCTTTGTATCTTACCTGATCAAAATCCTGGGTACAATCAACAAAGCATAAACATAAATGCTTATTAAGTTATTCAACTCAACCGACATCTCTATGAGAGTTCTTAGGATGTACACGGCATTAACAGTTGCTTTGCCGTCAACAAATTCATATTTTTCTTCTGCTATTTCTCTTTTGATTCTGTTCTTAGTCCTCATCATGATCAATATTCATAGCATTTTTGTTACATGACTCATTAAGATTTATACGATAGTGATTCTGTTCCTAGTCCTCATCACGATCAATATTCATAGCATTTTTGTTACATGACTCATTAAGGAAGATTATACGATAGTGTTCACATCCTATAGCCCTTGCCATCTTTGGAAGTGCAATGAAAATTGATTTTGACATACCTTCTGGGATTTTACCAGCGTGCGGACATGCCCCAATGCCCACAAACCAGACCCCCAACTATTGGTAAACAACACCACTGCCTTGTGGGTGTATCAGGACAGACCAAGGCCAAGGGAGTAAACCTAACGGAGAAAAACACCACTGCCTTGTGGTAATCTCGGAAGAGGCCGAGGCTAAGGGAGTAAATCCTGACAGAAAACTGATGGAAGGCAACAGGAAACCACCAACATATATTCCCAAGATAAACATGGCCAGCCAAAAGAGAACGACCCGTGGTGGCTGTATAGTATGTTTTGAAATAACATTATTAGATATACCGGTACAGTTATAACGTTCATATCACAGGACTTATTCGTCGTCATGTGTGACAATTCTCCTGCTAAAAGTACATAAAGACTAGGATTTGTCAAACTATCAGGACTTGGTTAGACTATATACTCTGTGTCTCTGAAGACATGTGTGTATAATATCGTTTTGAACTAATTATTGGTTATTTGGTATGCAGTCTACATCTAATTTTTATAGTCGGACTATGTATTTTTTATATACTTTTGCTTCAATTTTGCTATCTTTACTTCATAATCAAGTAATTACATGATTTCTTTCTTCCCATTTCTCCCGTACACAGAAATCCAAAGTATTCATTATCCATCATCATCATGTGCCTGCCACATGACGTTGGTGACCATGGCCCTCCACACGAATCTATCCCCTGTTGCTGCAAGTATATCTCCCACCCTCTCTGTCTTCAGCCATCTTGCAAGTCCATCCAATATTTTCTCCCTGCGTCTACCTAGTGTCCTTCCCTCACCCCCAGCTTTCCTGTTGTGACCAGGTGTTCTAATTACCCTTTCCTCATAATATGTCCTATAAATATTGCTTGTCTTTTCTTGATCTTCTTTATTAATGATCTTCTTGTGTCTGCCTCCTTTAAGACTATCTCATTTCTTTTCTTTGCTGTCCATGGAACTCTCAACATTCTTCTTAGAAACCACATTTCAGTTGCCTCAATTTCGTTCCAACTTTGTGTGTTGACTGTCCATGCCTCACAACCGTACAACAATATCGGTTGTCTACAACATTCAAGAACTCTCTTCCTGATGTTAATTGATAAGCATTTGTTGGTAAGAATACTTTTCATCTTCTTGAACGCTATTATGGCTTGTCTGATTCTGCTGGCTACTTCTGATGTGCATCTATGATTTTTTTTTTTTACTGATTACCATGACTTCAGTCTTCTTTCTATTTAGCTCTAGCCCTTTATATTCGTTTTCTATTTCCGTTATATTTACAGGGTTTTTTGTAGGTCTTTTTGATTTTCTGCAGATAGCACGGTGTCATCAGCATAAAGAATGTTTATCATTCTTCCTCCAACCTTTATCCCGGGGCATTCTTCAAGGTTTCTCATGATGGTTTCACTGTAAAGTGAAAACAAATCTGATAACAGAACAGAATCCTGCCTGACTCCCCTTTCGGTATTTGGGAAAGAGCTTACGTCGTTTTCTATTCTCATTGCTGCTGTTTGTTCCCAATATACGTTTTTGATTATTCTTAGATCTTTTCCATCAATATTGAGCCTTTCTTGTTGGTTGATTAATTCTTTGTGTCTTACTCAAACGAAAGTCTTAATATAACCAATAAAGCACCAAAAAAAAAAAAAAACAAAAAATTTTTTTTTTTATGACCTCTATTGACCTCTCTATGATAGTTCTTAGGATGTGTATGGCATTAATAGTTCCTTTCCCTTCAACATATCCACACTGTTCTTCTGCTATTTCTCTTTTGATTCTGTTCCTAGTCCTCACCATAATTATTCTTAATAGGATTTCTGTTACATGACTCATCAAGCTGATTGTACGATCGAGTTCGCATTCTATAGGCCCTGTTTTCTTTGGAAGTGCAATGAAAATTGATTTTGCCACATCTTTGAGGGGAGGGGGTTCCAGTGTCATAAATTTCATTTCGGAGAACTATTTTTTCAATGCCGAAATCTTTTAGGGCCTCTGTCATTTCTGTTGTAATAATGTCTGGTCCTGGGGATTTTCGCAGTTTCATCTTTTTCAGTGCTGCTCTAAGTTCATCTTTCATTGTAGGTAGTCCTTGAATTTTCTTTCTTATAATGTGTTCGTTTCTGTCATCGTTAAAAAGATCTTTAATGTACTCTCCCCATTTATCTAATATTTTGTCTTTTTCCATAAGCCTATAATCTTTCAATTTTAAGCGTCCAGTTCATGCGCACGTCTTTTTCCTGTAGGCAATTCAATTTCTCTGTACATACTCTGAGGATCTGTTTTGTGTCGGTCTTCTGTTTCTTTACACTTTCTTTCAAGCCAGGCTTCCTTAGCTTCATTGCACCAATTCCTGATTTCTTTGCTTATCTTTCTGTACCTTTCCTCTTTTCCCTTTGTCTTCCTCCATTCTTCCATGAAGTCTATAATTTCTTTTGTCATCCAGTTCTTTTTTTGTTTTTCTTTCAACTCAAGGGATTTCTTCACAAGCTTCGTTCATCGAGTTTCTGAACTTTGTCCACTGTTCCTCACTATCACCAACATCCTCCAGAGCACTGAACTTCTTTTAAACACGCGCGTTAAATTTTTCACGGGCTGCTTTATCTGTCATAAAAGTCCAACATTTAGTTTTAGTTATTTTTGGTCTGTTTTCTTTTCTTTTGTTTCAGCCGAAATCTTTCCATTACAAGATTGTGGCTGGTAGTGCTTTTGCTATCAGTAACGAATTTCTAAATCTTTTATCAGGATCCGCCTGGATGGGACCACAACCTTGCTGTGGTCGGGGGGCATGAGGTCCCAATTATCCCTTGAGTTATGCCGAGGGGGCTCCTTGTTAGAAAGCTTTGGTTTTTCACTAATGATAGTCCTGATGACCAAGGCAGTTACGTGGACTGGACTTGACAGTATAATAAATTAATGTCCCCGGTAGGGTTACCCATGTCAGACAGGTCAAGAGGAGGGATGAGACGAAGCGTAGATCCATCCTCGTTTATTTTTTCTTCATCCCCATCTTATTTTCCGAGTGGTTGCCATAAGCAACCCGTAATCCTTAGCTCAAGTCACTTGGCCAGGGGATGGATGGCTGTACGTTATTCAGCAGTCTGGATTCATGCGGGACGGCTCCAGGCAGACAGACACCAAGACATTGGCCATCCATTGTCCCTTCCCCAGCACGGCAGCTCTCCTAGGGTGACCGACACATTTCTGCCATCATTGAGCCTACGCTCATGTCCAAACCAAATAAACCGAAACGGAAAACCGATAATGATTGCGATTTGGAGGAGGAAGTTTGGCAGGAAACGGGCTTTTGGGCAGCATGGCTGGTGGTGACAGGATCCAATGAGGAGAAACCAATGTCCAAACTCAGTCCCTTTGCGATACAAAAGGGATTTAAAGCCTTCGTCGGAAACCTGAAGACCATAAAAAATGCAAAAATGGAGAATAGAGACCTTTATATTACACGTCACGTATCTCCCAAGACATGATTTACAAGATCTTTATAGTGCATATTTGATTTTCAGCATGAGCATGCACACAAAGGAGTTTCAGACACTGGTAGGTCTGCACACATGCTGACCGGAGAACTTAACAAATTCTCCACCCTCTTTCACTAGGCTGGAGGCACACAGATGGGACCAACCCAGACTTTCTTATTACAAGTTTGACATTTACCTGCTTGATTACAGCACCTGTCATTTTGTGACTTCGCAGTGGTGTTTTCTCTGTACGTGTGTGTGTGTGTGTGCATGGAAAATGGGAAAGGGAGGGGGAGGACAGGGTTGGGGGTTGGAAGTGTATCATGTACAGAGTTATGGCATATGCCATTTGGTGATCTCTACTGTGGTGACATGTGCAAAAAGAGCAAGAATAATGAAAAATAAGTGTTTTTTTCTAACATTCTTCTATTTTGCACTGTTAGAGCTATCTGCTTTTACAATAGCATAGGGATAAGTGTAAGTACAATGAACATAAATAAGTGCTTTTTCTAACATTCTTCTGTTTAGCACTGGTTGAGTATAAATCTGCTTTTACAACATTAGAGATGAATGTAATCACAATGAAAGATAAATGTTTTTCTAACATTATGCTGTCTACCACTGTTGTGTTAGAGTTATCTGCTTTCACAACAGCATTAGGGATAACTGTAATAATATCCTTTCAAAGAACACCAGTCCTTCAACACTTAAAATGTACTGCCACATTTTTCATTATATATCTTAGGTATAATAACTTCACAATTCCTATTTTAACTAGCAAGCCGGAAGCTTTTATCATACTTTGTCTAGCCTATCAACTGGGACCCATGAGAGGAAACCAGATTTGATTGCCCATATATATGTATCTGAGAGCAGGTAATTATGTATGTCTGTGTGTCTGTTAGGGTGTATAAACATACTTTACTTTAAATTCTAAATCCTCTCTCTCTCTCTCTCTGCCCCCACCCTTCCTTCTCTGTCTCCCTCCCTCCTTTTCTTTCACACACAACCATGATGACCAGCCAATAGGTCTTACCTCATAATTCTAATTGATATGCTAATTGAAATGCTGATGCAAATCATCACAACCACTACAGCAGGGGGGGGGGGGGGGGGATTTGTGGTTTCAAATACTTCCATCCTATTGGTTCCAAATCAAATAATTAATCATTGGCAGTGCTGAAGTACAAAAAATCAGGATTGTCTCTTCCATTTGGTGATCTCTGCTGTGGTGACATGTGCAAGAAGAGCAAGAATAATGAAAGATAAGTGGTTTTTCTAACATTCTTCTATTTGGTACTGTTAGAGCTATCTGCTTTTACAATAGCATTAGGGATAAGTGTAAGTACAATGAACATAAATAAGTGCTTTTTCTAACATTCTTCTGTTTAGCGCTGGTTGAGTATAAATCTGCTTTTAGAGTGTAAGTACAATGAAAGATAAATGTTTTTCTAAGATTCAGGCGATTGTTTGCATCCTGCAGCTACTGGACTTCTATCTATATTTTCTCTCTTCACATTAATCTTTCTGAATGTCAAAATCAGTCTTTTTGCTATCTTCTTCTGTTTGTATTAATCTTGCTGGTACTCCAAGGTTGTTGATCACAGTGCAGCTGGGATGTTATTTCTTAATTTGGCATGGGGAACACTTAGATCTGAAAAACAGGAAGAAACTTATTTCATTTGTCTACATATTTATTCATTATGATGGTGATGATGATGACACTGATAATGATGATAATAATAATAATAGTCATAATAGTAATCATATGATAATAAATAAATGAATAAATAAATAAATAAATAAATAATATAATCATCATCACCACTCACGCGGCACTGTCAGTTCCTGCCACCTGTGCAAACACAGCCTACTCTGATTCTCCACGAGCTTCTCTTACCAGGGTAGGCCTATGTGGCCTTGACCTTGATGAGAAACCAGACAGTGAACTGCAAGAACAGATCTAAGTCAGCGTTTGGCGTTAGATATCTTTAAACGCGTATCCATTATACATTTTTCGTTCGAAAAACTTATCAAAAACAATAAAAAAAATTACGTCACTCACGACATTTCTAACGTTTCGTGTCCACAAAATAGCATTTCATAGCAAAAATTGCAGTCGAATTGGGCCTCCGAGCTGAAGTCTCGTTCGACATTTTAATTAGGTCAGCTGGCGATACGTGGTTCCCAGCAGCTGGCTTTTGCTTGCTAACACTTGGTGCGTTCGGTCGACTCGTACTTTAATTGTTTAAAACTCAGTAACATAAGACATACAAGGTAGATAAAGGGTTTCAAAACACAACCAAAGTATTATTTACCTTGAAACTTGAGATATGCAGTCCCAAAATAGATATGGGCAAAAGCACGTATATATAGCCCGACTTCCATACGTAGACACGTCCCTATCGAAGCAGTACCTATCGATACAATCGCGCGAGAAAATGTGATACGTAGTCGGTACGTTACGTATTAGATACGTGACGTGTAATCTAGAGGTCTCTAATATCTGGTGGAACGTAAAGACCACAAACAATTCGAGCGTCTGCTCAAATCATCTATTCTCATAGAACGTAGCATCAAAGTTGCACTACACAAGTCACTGAATAGTAGCAGGGGTGTCATCAAGCGCCCTGAACTCAGAGGAGTGTCGGAAGAGGAGATCAGGATGGAACTGAAAAGCCAGGGCAATGTAGAGGCACGCTGGAACATGTTCTGAAAGGGGTAGGAGAAAGTCACGGTGAACACATTGTTCCTGATGTTCTGCTGTCCTGTGATTCCTCAAGAGTTAAAAATTGGCTATCTGAAGGTGCCAAAAATGTGGGCACATCAAGGATAGATGTACGACACAGAAAAGTGTGCTATGTGCGCCAAAGAAGCACATGAAGGAAGCTGTGAATGTCCATCAAGCTGTCTAAATTGTGGAGGTAAACCACCAATCATCCTCCAAAGGTTGTCCCATATAGCAAGTGGAACAGACCATTCAACGAGTCAAAACCGAAAAAAAGGATACCCTTCCATGAAGCCAACTGGCTGGTGGAAGCTAGCAGCTCGACAACAAAAAGCTATGATGCTGATGCAGCAGTTAAGACAGTAACTCAAGTCTCCATTGCTTGTCAAACAGACCTAGCATGGTCTACGTCCAATTTCGAAACAGTGCAAGACATAAAGGCCCTCGGTGGGGGCGTTAAATCTGCTGCTTCCCAGGCTGCTCAGCAGCCAAAACCAGCTAGTGCTGGACAACCAGTGAAGCCCAGTCTCCCTTGTTAACCCGCCCTGGCCGTCCGGGAGCAGCTCCACACTAAGTGGAGGTGGGCAGAAAGTAATGATGGTGGAGATGAGAAACTCTCCTCTAGCGCTCTGAAAAAAGCAGAAAAAAACCTGGGAAATAAATACGCTCCATTGCAAACTGAGGACTACCAAACGGATATGGACTGAATTGGCCTTGTGTTGTTCCACTAACAATGAAGAGTATTGTCCATTGGAACATAAGAGGTGTCAACTCCAATCTAGACGAACTCTAGCTACTTTGCCGTGACTTGCAGCCTGTTGTACTGGCTCTACAAGTAACGTTACTGCGTGAAGGGAAAGGTTTTTCCTTAATGGATTTCACCATTGTTTCAAAACCAGCACAACCTAAAGATAGGGGAGTAACATGTGGAGTGTGTTTGCTCCTACGCAGGTCCGTTTTGTTTAGCTCTATTAATCTGAACACTGGTTTGCAAGCAGTGGCGGCAAGGGTATCTCTAGACAAAACCATTACCATTTGCTCTCTGTACCTACTTTCATCTGTTGCTGTTACAAAAGAAGAAATGGTTGATTTGACTGAGAAACTTCCAAAACCTTTTTTGTTGTTGGGCGATTGGAATGGCCATTTTCCGCGCGTGGTCTCTTGCCGGAAAACATCTACGAATTAGACTTATGCTGTCTACACGATGGATCTCCGACTTCTGACTTATATTCATCTTGCAAATGGTACACTTTCCTGTATAGATCTATCAATATATGATGTTTCAGTTTCACTGGTCTTGGATTAGGAGTCAAGAATTCTAGTCGATCTGCATGGAAGTGACCATCTTCCAGTTGTTTTAATGGATCCAAGCGTCGGACATGAGTCTTTGCCGGAGTGTTTCTTTTTTTGCAGGGCTAACTGGGGATTGTTCGCAAAGGCCATCCGGAGTGATTTGAAAGAAGGGTCCTGCAAAGTGATAACCCGGTAGACATTCTAACACAAGTTATCCTGAGCTGTGTCAAAAAAGCGATTCCCACGTTGTCAAAGAAACCGCATATACCTAAAACATCGTAGTTTACTTCTGAATGTAAACATAAAACGACAGCGCAAGAGAGCTCAATGTTGCTCTTCCAAACAGTGTTCGGGCTCATCAAAAATGCAAGCAAGGTCGAGGTATGTCTTTAAAACAAATAACAGCCATGGAGAGACTTTTGCTCCAAACTGACATACCGAATAATCAAACAAATTAAAGGGAAAAGCACCTGTCCCATGTCCACCATCTGAAACTGTCAGACACCATGGTTACTGACAAAAAAGCGGTTTCTAACATGTTAGCATCCACCATTGAAAACAACTCTTCCTCTGCCAATAAAACGGCGATATCCGTAAACACAAATCCCTGAAAGAAAAGAGAAGCTGTGACTTCGTCTCTGATAACACGGAAGAGTACAATCTTCCACTGACGTTTGGAGAATTAAAAGATGCTTCTGACTTGCTCTGACTCTTCTCCTGGCCTAGATGAAGTTCATTACAAACTCGTGAAGTATCTCCTGGAAAAGGGTTTGGAAATTCTGTTGAAAGTGTACAATTACATATGGACGACAGGATTCTTTCCTCCCTTCGTGGCAGAACGCCCTGATCATCCCTATAACTAAACCTGGAAAAGATCTATAAAGATCTATCCAATCCATTCAATTATAAGCGAACAGCCCTAACCAGCTGTCTTTGTAAAGCGATGGAAAAAATGGTCAATAGCAGATTGATGTGGAAACAGGTCAATGACGGCATCTTGGCTGAAGAACAATGTAATTTTCACAAGCACCATTCCACAGTAGACCATTTAATTCGCCTTGAAACGACCATCCGTAATGCTTTTCTGAAGGAACAGCATGCAGTGGCTATCTTCTTTGATCTGGAGAAAGCATGATACCACCTGGAAATCAGGAATTTTTATGGATCTACACGAATTGGGTTTTCGGGGTCACCTACCTGTGTTTATCCAAAATATTTTGGCCAACCGACAGTCTCAAGTGTGGGTTGGTACTAATCTGTAGGACATCCATGAGCAAGAGCTGGGTGTACCACAAGGGAACATTCTTTCTGCAGCGCTGTTCAGTATCAAGATCAACAATATAGTCAAGTCTGTACAGCAGGGCTCCAACTGTTCCCTGTTTGTGGACGATTTTGCAGTTTACGCAAGTGGAAGCTTTTATGCAGGTGTTCAGCGGCAGTTGCAGCTGGGTGTAGATACGATTCAGCAGTGGGCAGAGACAAACGGCCTTACTTTTTCCGCAACTAAAACAGTGTATCCACTTTCATAACCTGCGACAATTCTTTGCCGATCCAGAAATTCATGTGGGAAAGTCCATCTTTTCAGCTGCAAAAGAAGCTAAATTTCTGGACTTGGTTTTTGATGAAAAGTTGAATTTTCTCAGTCTTATCCAACATCGTAAAACCTCGAGCCAGAAAGCTCTGAATATTCTTCGAGTTGTAGCTCATACAGACTGGGGTGCCGACAAGAAAACGCTACTTCACCTGTACAGAGTTTTAATTCGCTCTAAACTGGATTAAAGCTGCGTAGTATATGGGTCAGCGAGACCGTCGTACCTAGAGGCACTGGGGATTCCATTCACCATCAAGGGCTGCATCTATGTCTTGGTGCATTCAGAACAACTCCTGTCTATAGTTTGTATGTAGAGGCAGGGGAACCCTCCCTGAGCAACTGTTGACTGGAACTAACCTTAAATTTCTGTTTGAAAAACTGTGCTCTGAACTGGAAAAGCCTATGACTGTCTCCAACCCCAGATTTCAAAATAAATTTGAAAAACATCTGAAAATCACTCCTCCTTTAGGAATCCGTATCCTTCCCCATATGGAAAAGGCAGATATAAATTTAG
This sequence comes from Monoplex corrugatus, assembly GCA_030674185.1. Taxonomy (NCBI): domain Eukaryota; kingdom Metazoa; phylum Mollusca; class Gastropoda; order Littorinimorpha; family Ranellidae; genus Monoplex; species Monoplex corrugatus. Next base: position 100,930,500 of record CM060305.1, on the reverse strand, counting down.
CAGTTGTTAATGACTTCTCGAAGTTTCCAGATAGCCCACCATGGACCCTGAAAACACCAAAGTTTTGTTTTCATCTTTCTTCCTTCCACAAAGACAATACCAGTTCACTGGCGTACAAGTCATTTTATGCGGAACTGTGTGAGAAATTTCTGTCATCTCACAGAATCTTCACTGATGGATCCAAGTCTTGATGAAGGTGTTGCTGCTGCTGCCTTCTGCTCCGAGATTCCCAATCGAGTATTTTCGAAACATATTCCGTCTGACGTTCCGTTTATACTGCTGAACTGACTGCTCAGGTGTTGGCACTAAAATGGTGTCCAAATCCAAGCACAAAGATTTTCTCATTTTTTCTGACTCCCTTTCTGCTTTGCAGGCAATTGCTGGCCAAAACATTAGTCACTCTGAACCTGTGAATGAAGGTTACGGGATTGTTTTTGTCTGTATTCCTGGCCGTGAAAAGGCTGACTGCCTGGCCAGGAAGGCCACGAGGGAACAGATGTCTAAAACCTTGACTCCTAACACAGTTACGTGAGAAATGTGTGGCAGGAGGATTGGAATGAACAGACAGATAACAGACTTTTCGAATCTGCCCTAACCTGAAAGACATCCTCCCATCTGCTGCAGGAAACCATAAGAAACAGACAGTGTTATATGTAGGTTACACATGGGTCACACATCCTACACTCATTCGCACCTTGGTGTATACCGTGTGACGAGTGGCTGAGCATCAGACACCTCCTCCTCGATTGCTGGGACTTGTACGATGTGAGACAAAAGCACTACACGGCGGACTCCTTAAAGAACCTCTCCCGAGACGTCCCTCCTGATGCAATTTTCCATTTTTTACAAGAGATCAAAAGATTTCACCTGATTGGTTTTACGTCCGTTTTTCTTTAATTGCATTTTAGATTTGCAAGGTTAACAGTGAGCATGGTTTTTATCTTAACGGGTTGTTTTTTGATGTGGTGTTAGCTTTGATATGGCTCTAGTAGTCGGCTGGGCTATAAGCAATATGAACTGAACTGAACTGATTTATCAGGATTTAATCAGTTTGATTTTCAGTATTTTCTCCTGGACTCATCCATGTCCATTTTCTTCTGTTAGGCTGCTCAAACCAGGTGTTTCCTACTATGAACTCATTCATCTGTATTCATTAGTATTGAGCATAAATAACTGTTAATAGAAAGTTGGAGATTAATCAACAATAGTAATGCGACAACAATTCCAAGTCAAATTTTTACTATGGAATTATAGATCTATTTCCACCAATTCAGCATACCTGGAGACTTTTTTTCGCGCCAAACAGGTGTAAAGTTTTGGTTCTGCAGTCGCTGAATGTTACCCAAAGCAATCTTCCCAGTTTGCAAATGACCACAACATAGAATGGTTGCGCACGATTCAAAATCAGCAACGGAGTAAATGGCCAATAGGCGGAGACTTTAATTCCCACTCCCCGTTATGGGGAAAGGATTGTTGTACTGTTGCGAGCAACCACTTGGTAGAAAATGTAGTTCGCTTTACCTTTTCAATGATGGTAGTGTCTCCAAACACAGGGCGACAGCCATCGATCAGTCTTTAATATCACAGAATTAGTACCATCGTGTACCTGGGAAACTCAGAGATACTTTGGGAAGCGGTCATTTACCTATTATCATAACAACTGCAGCTCAAAATGTCAGGATGAAAGACAGCACTCCTTACATTATTTCAAAATGTAATTACGCGCGTGCTGACTGGTCCTTGTTTCAAACTGCTCTTGCAAATCAAGATTACAAACATTATGAACGTGAAAATGTACACGTTATGTTTTCTAAATTCCAAGAGTCAGTTCTCAACGATTTCCATAAAGTATGGACAAAAATGAAACAAAGAAAAATGAAACCAACTTACCCAGGTGTGCAATAATGATTGATACATATAACTTACTTCCTTCAGGCAGAGACAATTTCTTTATTATTTAGGCCCCTGATGTCGGTTATGTTCTCGATACATGGAATTGGAGATCTGCCTTTCTTCCTTTTTGCCACTCTTTTTCCATGAAAGTAGGTTGCCATGAGGTCCATGTTCTTATTGCATGACACATGGCCAAAGTATTTGTCTTCTCTTGTTGATGTCTTCTAGTAGTTTTTTTTTTGGTGGCATTGGGTTCTTCCAGGTCACTTTCATCAGTTCTTCTGTCTGTCCATTTGACACGTAGTAGTCTCCGATAAAACCACATCTCTGCTGCCCTAATTCTTCTGCAATCAGTGTTTCTCAGTCCAGCCTTCGCAGCCATGAATCATGACTGGCCAGATCAAATATATTAAAAGTCTAACTTTCAGGCCATTTGGTATGCCTCTGTCTTTCCAGATGTTGAGTTGGACCATTTTTTTGCTTTGCCATTCCAGTTCTTATATTAATGTCCTAGGAACTGGTTCCATCATCAGTTTTTACAGAGCCAAGATATTTGAAATCCATATATTTTTCAAAGGAACATTGTTAATTAAGATGTAATGTTTTCAGTGTTTTTGACTGTGATATGTAGCACTTTTGTTTTCTTGGCTTTCAAGTTTTGACCAGCCTTTTTGCCTGCTGCATCTACCCTGTATACAATGCTTTTTATGCTGGTAATGTTGCCTGCAAACAGTGCAGCATCATCGGCATAGTGCAAGTATGTAAGATTTTTTCCTCCCCTCTTTATGCCCATGGCTTCTATGTCAGCATCTTTCGTGACTTGTTCCGTGTAGATGTTGAAGAGATATGGTGAGAGGATACTTCAACTTGTTGAATATTTTCGCCACTTGATGTTGGTTATGTTCTCGATGTATGAGACTGGAGGTCTGCCTTTCTTCCTTTTTTGCCCGTTTTCCCTTGAAAATTGGTTACCAAGAAGTCTGTGTTCATGCTACGTGACACATGGCCAATGTATTTTTAGTCTTATCTTGTTGATGTCTGCTAGTAGTTTTCTGGTGGTATCATGTTCTTCCAGTACACATTCGTTAGTTCTTCTATCTGTCCATTTGACACATAGTAGTCTCTAATAAAACAACATTTTTGCTGCCTCTATTCCTTTGCAATCAGATTTTCTGAGTCCAGGCTTCGCAGCCATAAATCACGAATAGCCAGTTCAAACATTTTAACAGTTTAATTTTCAGGCCATTTAAGTACGCCTCTGTCTTTCCAGATATTGTTGAGTTGGACCATTGTTTTGGCTTTGCCATCCAAATTCTTATTTTGATGTCAGTAGAGTATATTCCATCATCAGTTTTTACAGAACTAAGATATTTAAAATCTTATATATTTTCTAAACGAATTTCATTGATTAAGATGACTTGATTGTTTTCAGTGTCTTTGCCTTCAGTATGTAGCCCTTTTGTTTTCTTCGCGTTCAAGTTTAGGCCAGCCTCTTTGCCCGCTGCATCCACCCTGTATAAAATTCTTTTCATACTGGTAATGTTATCTGTTAATAGCGCAGTGTCATCAGCATAGCGCAGGTTTGAGAGATTTTTTCTCTCCTATCTTCATACCAATGCCTTCTATATCTGCATTTCTCATGACGTATTCCGTATAGATGTTAAATAAAAGAGATTCATGAAAGGAGACAACCATGTCTAACTCCCCTGTGGATGTTGAAAAATTTACATTTCAGATTGTTCTGCAGCCTTTTGGTCTTTGCTTAATGAGGAAATTAATGAAAGGAGATCTTTAGGAAAGCCAATTTTGACCATTGTATTAAATGGAGATGAATAACGCCATCAAATGATTTGCCTATGGTCTATGAAGGCGACAAAAGCTTTTTCATCAGTACTTTTTACTTTCTCTATGAGTGTTTGTAGCACAAATAGCATATCAGTTGTGCCTCTGCTGGATCTGTAGCCTGCCTCACAGTCAGATAGTTCTTCTTCTATCTTGGGCTTCATTGTGTTGAGAATGATTTTGAGCAAAATCTTACTGGCACTGCTTATTAGGGCAATAGTTCATACCAATATTAAGAGCAGGAAAACTAAAACAATAAAAAAAGAACAGCTGCAGACCCATTGCTTTGACGTCCCATATGACCAAACTAATAGGATTAGTCTTAAAACAGATTTATACACACTGTGATAAAAATAACGTTATTCCGGTAAACCAGGCAGGTTTTAGAAATTGGAGATCTGCAGTGAAGCACCTGCTTAAACTTACAACTGAAATCAAACAACAGTTTGCCCGCAGAAAAAGTATTTTAGCTACTTTCTTTGATGTGAAAAAAAGCTTACAATCAAGTCTGGCATAAATGTTTATTGTTCTAGCTGAAATCTATTGGTTTATCTGGCAATATGTATAATTACATCAACTCATTTTTAGCCAACAGAACAATTCAGGCGAGAGTGGGAGCTAGTTATTCTACTTCACGATGCCTCGACATGGGATTTCCACAAGGTTCGGTGTTATTATCTATTTTGTTTAATATCCTTACACAGCATCTCCTTAAATCTATTTCAAATCATGTTTTAGTACAATATGCTGATGATATAGATGAATATAACTTCAAAAAAGGCAACTCCACACAGAATGTGGAATTACATAAGGGAGCTGTATCAAACTGATCTTGATAATCTTGGAAACTATGTCAGAAAATGGTCTGCCGTTGTCAGCAGAAAAAGCTAATATGATGCTATTTGATCCAGATGGTAACTCAAATAACTTGCCTACTTTGAAATTGCTTGGTGAAGTGATACTGACTTTCCAAAATGACCAAAAATTATTTCATCATAAATAACTGCTGCAACTTACATATCTGACCTGATCAAATAGTCCAACGTAAATATGGATGAAATAGCTGAGAAACCAACGACAACGCCTATCCATACATGGAAAATGCCAAAAGCCACATTTGATCTTTACTGTACATGATAATGTCAACATTACGATGCCCACAGCGAGTAAACACGCCGATGAAAAATACCATACCCACCCCCACAATTTTACCAATGGATCCATCTTAGCAAATAAAAGTGCTGGAGCGGTATTTTATGTTCCAAGATTTAATATTGAAAAGTCATTTTTCATTGAGGCAAATGTATCCACTTCTACAGCAGAATTAGTTCATGTTATACAAGCGTTGCATTATCTAGTAAACCTTCAGCCTGTGTCTTTGTTGACTCAAAATCCGTATTAAATGTCTTACAGTGTTTTGATACAGAAACAAGACCTGATTTTATTATTGAGGCAAATCATCTAATACATTGTTTAAGAATAAACGTTTCAGAAATCAGTTTATGCTGGGTGCCTTCACACGTTGGTCTTCACGGCAACAACATAGTTGACAAAGCAGGTAAAACCGTTCTGCTCAATTTTGAAAATTCTGTAGAATTACATGTTTAATACCTCAGTAAAAGAAGCTTGCAACTCAATAGAATTACCTTCATAATTTCGATTTCATGAACATTTAAATGAAAAGTTTGTCTCAAAGAGGGATCAAACTTTGAAGTATCTGATAATAAAAAACTGCAGTGTTCCTTGCTATATCATTTGAGACTGGTTGTTGCCGTTTTTTTCGCTTTCAACTAAATGTTTTGAAAAAAAAAAAAAGTAAAAATGTCGGATGTAGCTGCAGTGAACAATTCACACTGTATCAATGTTTGTTTTACTGCAAAATGCTACGTTCGTTTTTAAAAAAAATTTTTTTTTACCAATGATGTGTACACAAGGAAACTATCTACAGATGCACTTTAAAGAAGTAACATCGGATCAAATTTTGTTAGTTATAATTTCAGAATCATTGGTTCATTGTCCTGTTAATGCGTTATTTTACGGTTATGAAGTTTTTGTTTTGTTATGTTGTGTTTTTAGCGTCAATGTTTCTTTCACATTATTGATGTTAGCGTTATTCTAGTTCCATTATCTACTCACCCATGTCTTTTCTTAAGACCTCACCTCTTCCTTTTATAAACTTTCTGTCTTTTACACTCTCTGCCCTCTGTCCCCCTTCTCATCCTCCACACACACACACACACACACACACACACACACACACACACACACACACACAACACACACACACATATATATATATATATTATGTATGTAACTGTCAGGTCAGAGCTAAGTCTCTGCTGCAGTATGATAGCACACTGTACGACTTGCGCCTGTCTCCGCTGCCTTGTGGATTACCCCTTGGCTGGGGAAAGGCTATGGAAGTAAACCCACACAGAAAATCCCGCAGCCGCAGTCTGCATAAAGAGCACTGCCACAGAGCACTGCTTGTGGTTCTAGCCATATGCTGCGACTTGCCTTCTACGGTTCAGCCGTCTGTATCTCATATGAGAACAGCTGTCTTAACCTTAGTTTGCTCTGGATTTGTGGAGGCAGGTGGGAAGAGTTGCTGAGACTGCGCAAACAACAGCAGCTTACATATGCGCATGGCACTTAGCGCCAACAAGTGCTAGGTTGGACTTTATCGACCACGATAGTCGACCATATTGTTTTTACATGTATTTACATACATACATACATACATACATACATACATGTGTGGTGTGTGTGTGTGTGTGTGTGTGTGTGTGTGTGTGTGTGTGTGTGTGTGTGTGTGTGTGTGTGTGTGTGTGGCCTATATATATATATCCCCTCTCTGTCTAATATCATCCACAGTGAAAAGGCGTTACATCAAAGTACGAACGAGCACACACGCACACACACACACACTCCAACAAGAACACACGCAGACAGGCACTGCTACCCACGCACACAACACCTACACACAATGACACTTGGACAGAGAACCGAGGACTGGCAGTTACGTATGTTCATATACGAGAAAAGGTACACGTGAGAGGCAGCAATTTAATACTTTTTAGGCGGAATTTAGCAACCGTTTTTTCAAGAGATAAGTTTATAGTGCGGATATGAAAGTCAGCAAGGAAGGAGCGTGATGTAGACTGAAAGGCTGTTAGTTTCAAAATGTTGCAACAGAATGAGAGAACGCGCTGAGCCGTGTTTCTTCCGGTCAAAAGGGAAATTCGAAATATCTGGTCAGAGGAAGATCAGCCGGAGTGTACATTTCAAAGACTTCAGAAAGATAGGTAGATTCTTCACGTTTGATAATTTTACAACAAAGACAGGGACAAATCTGTGCTGAATTCTATGTAGCTGTTTCAAAAGAACCCATGACTGATGTCGTTTTGGCGCTATGTAAATAAGCCCAGCAGCTGAATTTTGCATATTTTGAAGTGGTTGGAGTAGGGATGCAGATACATCTGAAACATGAGCGTTTCAGTAATCCAATTTATAGACAGTATGCAAGAAGACACAGTGCGTTCGTTGCATGTTCTGCAAGAAATGGTCTAATAGCGCTTATGCGACTGAGTTAGAGAAAAGATGCCCGACAGACTTTGGCTATGTGGTGTTTTAGAGTTCAGACTCTAGACATGGTAGAACCGAGGACTGTTTACGAAAGAAAGTGAGAATCGATCCTGAGGGCGTTTATGAACTGGACAACTTCTCTTTTACATTATTTATTTTCAACTTGTTAGACATCCAGTGTTTGATGTCAGAGACTCAATTTTGAGTTTTTTTGACAAGACTGTTGTTGTTACAGTTATTTGATGTATTTCAAAGTGTTCAGGCGGGGTGTCTTCGGCGAATATTTTGTGACGTATTGAGTGGCTGTGGACTGAGTTCAGAGCTACAGGTGTTGTGTACATTATAACTAGAGTAGGGCCCAGCACAGAACCGTAACTATGCCAGGGTGTATGGCTTACGTGTTGGCTTAAGACTTACGCCATAAACAGTTTGGATCCTATCCATCATACAGCATCTGTAGCATCAGTGCATATGGAATTTATTCACAGAGCGAAGGTGCTGTCCTGAGAAACTGAAAATGGTGTGGTTTGGTTTGACTTTGTGTGTGCTGTGTGTGTGTGCTTGTGTGTGTGTGTGTGTGTGTGTGTGTGTGTGTGTGTGTGTGTGTATGTGTGTGTGTGTGTGTGTGTGTGTGTGTGTGTGTGTGTGTGTGTTTCTGTCCATGGAAAGGGAGATTTGTTAAAATAGCTTGGCCATCTTGTTTTATTTGCCTTTTGCAATGTGCACTTGTCTGTTACAATAATTTATCAACATAAATTATGTTGAAAGTAAACAGAATAAAACACGGTATACCGTAGAAGGAGAGAAACAGAAAAATCAGCCATAATTTAAAGTATTTCTTCATTAAAGATAATGAACACTTCTCGTTGCCTTCCTTGACAGCGTACAATGTATGTTCTAAACAATTCATCACTAAGGAAACACTGCCATACACATACATACACACGCACTACTAGTCCTACCTGTTTAATGCCAGAGGCATGGGGAGACAGCACGGAACTGAACTGCCAATCACTTGCTTTGTGAAGCTTGACAGGAAGAACACCCAGCTCTTCGTTGTTGTACTGGCTTGGAGTCATCATTGATGCACTGTTCATCACAGCTGCCACAACAAAAGTCAGTGTGAGAACTGATCGTACTTCGCTTGTAGTAAATTGTACCCTCTCACTCAAAAGTCAGCTTAGGACACAAAGCTGAACATCAGATAGACCTGCAGATGTTGGGATATACAATTATGAAGGTTAAAAAAAAGAAAAGAAAAGAAAGAACCAAAACTCTCCACTGCAAAATGTTGAAATTGCACCAAGACCATTCCACTCCACTGCAAAATCTTGAAATTGCACCAAGACCATTCCACTCCACTGCAAAATCTTGAAATTGCACCAAGACCATTCCAACACTTCATACAAAGTGAACACGACAAAAAATGAAGATCGGCTCAGTCACAAGACCTGCGGATATACGAAGTATGCATATCCCTTTATTGCAGGATCATAAGACATTCAGATTCTAGAGACAATCGTATTCGAGCCTCAAGACAGAACACAACCTGAACTAGAAACAGAGCTTCTATATGTGCAGGCATGAGAATGTGTAATCAGTAAATGTAAGTGCCAAAGAGTAGGAGTACTTTCCTCAACCAACTATCTGGTAACATGACTTAGAATAAATCGAGAAGTAGTAAAACTGATACAGTGAAATGTTCGTAGATTGCACCTTGATATAGTGAAATGTTCGTAGATTGCACCTTTCTTCTGATCTATATCTTCTGTCAAACTTGTTTCTATGTATACCTGTCTTTTAACTCGTAACCCAAGTAACAGGCCTATGCGCAGAAAGAATGTAATGTTTTTGACATGAAATTCATCCATTTCTTCCCAAAGAATTTAACAAGTAATAAAGAAAAGGAATCACGTGTACGTTTTGTTAAACGGACAATTCAGTTCATTCAAACATCAGCAGTGAAGATGGTGTTGTGGCTGGCCATCAACTTCTTCTTGCCGCTGATTTCCACGCCGTGTCATGTCAATGTTTCATCATTTAACAAGCTTAGCGAGTTTTTATTCACTGTCTGACAGGCTTATTAATGTCATCTGCGAGGCGAAGGTTTGTGATGGTTCTTCATCCAGTGCCGACTGTGACATGATCTTGAAGAGCTTCAGTTATGACGCGTTCCAGGAATATATTGAAAAGTATGAGACAGAAGACAGCCCCGACGAACTCCAACTGAAGTATGCAACCTCTCTCTACTAGCAGCTGTGTAAGCACTGTACTAATTGCTTTAGAGTATAGTTGCTGGATTGTGTTGGTTAGCTTTTGTTGAATGTTATATTTCTTCTATGGCCCATAGTATCTACTGCCTGACTCTGTCAAACGCCTTAGTCTCTGAAGACATCGCTGTTGGTTTTTGTTTTTGTTTTTTTCGAAAAGTGAACACACGTTACAGATCTGTTCAATGGTATTTCTGTCTTTGCGGAATCCGTCCTGTTCTTTAGCACTAATGGTATCTTCTTGCGGCCAATGTATTCGGAATGATTTTGAACTCTAGTCTGCTGGCACAGCTGATCAAATGAGGTTTCCCAATGCCAAATAGAAACAAATCTCGGAAAATGTAGGGGTTTCTGGGGGCATGCTCGTCTCGAATTTTTGTTTTCATTATAGATGCAAAATAGTGCAATTTGACGCTATCTGGCACAACGTTAGGCTTGTTTGTAATCCTTTGTGTTGAAGCAAATAATTTATACACACTAGTGTCAGATTTCAAGAAAAAAAAATCTATTGATTATTTTTCTCATGTATGCTCCATCATTATCATCAGGCGCCTTACCGCATGGCGTTGGCGATTATGGACTTCCATCTGTCTCTATCTCTTGTTGCCTCAAGCGTCTCTTCCACCCTCCCTGTCCCAGCCACTCTGCAAGTCCGTCTAGTATCTTCTCCCTGGGTCTACCCGGTGCTCTCTTTCCCTCCAGCTTTCCCCTTGTGACCAGGTGTTCCAATTCCCCTTTCCTCATGAAATGGCCTATAAATGTTGCCTGCCTTTTCCTAATCTTCATTATGAATGATCTACTTGTGTCTGCCTCCATCAAGACCGTCTCGTTTGTTTTCTTTGCTGTCCATGGAACTCTCAACATTCTTCTTAGGAACCACATCTCGGCTGCCTCAATCTTGTTCTGGCTTTGCTTGTTGACTGTCCACGCCTCGCAACCGTACAACAGTATTGGTTCTATGTAACATTCAAGAACTCTCTTCCTAATGTTAATTGATAGGCATTTGTTGGTAAGAATTCTCACCATCTTCTTGAATGTTGTTTTTGCTTGGCCGATTCTGCTGGCTATTTCTGATGTACATCTGCCATCTGGTGAAATGATTGTTCCCAGGTATTTAAACTTATCAACCTGTCTCAAGGTTGTGACGTTTGCTGTTATTTTGCATGAGGGGATTTCATGTTTTATACTGATCACCATGACTTCAGTCTTCCTGCTATTTAGTTCCAACCCCTTACCTTTGCTTTCTATTTCAAGTATATTCACAAGGGTTTGTGGGTCCCTTTCATTTTCTGCAATTAATACTGTCATCTGCGTATCAAATGTTGTTTATCATTTTTCCTCCAACCTTTAATCCAGGGTCTTCCTCTAGGGTTCTCATGATGTTTTGGCTGTAAAGTGAAAACAGATCTGGTGACAAAACACAACCCTGTCTGAATCCTCTTTTGATGTTTCGGAAAGAGCTTATATCGTTTGTTATTCTCACTGCAGCTGTTTGTTCCCAATACATATTTCTGATCATTCGTAGATCTTTTCCATCATATTGAGTCTTTCTAGTTGGTTGATCAATTCTTCATGTCTTTCTCGATCGAAAGCCTTGGTATAATCAACAAAGCATAGATATAAATCCTTGCTCCTCTTGATTGACCTCTCTATGATAGTTCTTAGGATATACATCCTAAGAACTATATACATGGCATTAACAGTTCCTTTCCCTTTCAAAAATCCACATTGTTCTTCTGCTATTTCTCTTTTGATTCTATTCCTTGTCCTCATCATGATTATTCTTAATAGGATCTTGGTTACATGACTCATCAAACTGATTGTGCGATGGAGTTCGCATTCTATAGCCCCTGTTTCCTTTGGAAGTGCAATGAAAATTGATTTTGACATCTTTGGGGATTTTTCCAGTGTCGTAAATTTCATTTAAGAGGGCTGTTATTTTTTCTATACCAAATTCGTCCAAGGCTTCAATCATCTCTGTAGTAATGTTGTCTGGTTCTGGGGCTTTTCCTGGTTTCATCTTTTTCAATGCTGCTCTAACTTCATCTTTCATTATGGGTGGTCCTTCAAAATTCTTTCTTATAATGTGTTCTTCATTTCTGTCATCTTCAAAAAGGCCTTTAATGTGCTCTCCCCATCTGTCTAATATTTTATCTTTTTCCATGAGAAGCTTACCATCTTTCGATTTTAAGCAACCAGTTGATGTGCATGTATTTTTCTTGTGGACAATATCTTCGATTCGTCTGTGCATACCCTGAGGATCCGTTTTGTGTCGATCTTCTATTTCTTTGCATTTTGTTTTCAGCGAAGCGTCTTTAGCTTCATTGCACCTATTCCTGATTTCTTTGTTTGTCTTCCTGTATATCTCCTCGTTTCTCTTTACCTTCCTCCATCAAGCCTAAAATTTCTTTTGTCATCTAGTTCTTTTTTGCTTTTCTATCTACTTCAGGGATTCCTTCACAAGCTTCATTTATCGAATTTCTCAACTTTGTCCATTGTTCTTCAACGTCACCAACGTCTTCCAGAGCACTGAATTTGTTTTGAACATGTACATAAATTTTTTTTATGTATCACTTCATCTGTCTTTAAGAGTCCAAGATTTAGTTTGATATTGCTTTTGGTCTGTCTCCTTTTCCTTAATTTCAGTGTAAATCTTCCCACTACAGGATTGTGGTCACTGTTGCAATCTGCACCTGGTAGTGTTTTTGCTGACAGTAAAGAATTTCTAAATCTTTTATTAACCAGGATGTAGTCAATTTGATTTTTGGTATTATCTCCTGGACTCATCCAAGTCCATTTTATTCTATTACGCTGCTGAAACCAGGTGTTTCCTACTATGAACTCATTCATCTGTGCCCATTCTACAAATTTCCCTCCCTTTCATTTTGTGTACCAAGGCCACGAGGTTCAACTATATCCTCCACCGTATCCTGTCCCACTTTAGCATTAAAATCTCCCATTATTACTGTAACTTCTTGTGATTTACATTGGGCCTTGGCCATCTCTAATACTTCGTAGAAGTTTTCGATGTCTTCCTGGGTACTGAATGATGTTGATATCAAATAATCTGCCTCCCAATTTGACCAGCAAGACTGTCGGACACAGGTTAATATCCCTTAACTGCTCTTGATTTGTCCCTGTCCATTACGATGCCTACTCCTCTTTCATGTGAGTTTCCACTAGAGTATATCATCGTATACTCTCCTGATGTTATCATGTCTGCCCCCTTCCATCTCACTTCATCTAGTCCTAAAATATTAATATTAAGCCTTTCCATCTCCATTTTGACATTGTTTAGATTGCCTTTTTGGAGCAAAGTTATGATGTTCCATGTTGCTATTTTAGTATTTTTGAGTTTGAGTTTGGTCGCAGTAGCTGGTGTCACCTGTGCCGTATGACGGTCCCCCCAGACGAAGGTGCTCCATTGGAACACCTATTTACGTCGTTATCTTCATTTTTATTTTGTTTGTCCATAATTTTCTAGGGAGAATACGATGGTGGTTTCCCGTTGCCTTCCATCGTTTTTTTTTCTTTCTTTTTGTTGTTGTTGTTGTTTTTATTTGGTCTCTCCTTTGTCGTTCCCACGACAACCTACAAGGCAGAAGGGTGATTTTTTTTTCAGGGTTACCTCCCTTAGCTTTATTTTCTCCCGAGATATCCACAAGGCAGTGGAGCTATTTACCCATAGCTGGAGGTCTGGTTCGTGGGCACCAGGGCATATCCACATGCCGGTGGGCCTGCGTGCCGCACGTCTAGGGGTCAGACCTCCTCCGAGTCCCTCGAGATTTAGCCCGAGTCCGTGAGGTGCTCAGTTACCGCATGTCGCCACATGGAGGCATAACGTAGGGCTTGCTGATGGAGAGGCTATGTACTGACAGGAAGAGACTTACGCATTCTGCTCTTCTTTTGGCATAGCTGCAAGCAGCAGTGCTAGCCAGCGGTGCAGGCTGAAAGTTAGAGGTAACAAGCACGCAGTCACTAGCCGACACACTAGACACATCACATCTGCCGTTGACACACGCTAATTAGAATGACAACAGAATTTTCACCATATTTATTAGAGAAAAACGCTGCGCTCCACAGACAGTAACACATCAACAGACAGTGAGCATTTAGAAGCAAAGAAAGGAAAGAAAGAAAGGAGACAGCAAAAAACAGAAACTAGAAGATACCAGTGTTAAAGAAATGGAAAAAAATCAACAGCACCCTTAACATTGTTATGGAAAAATTAGCAACGGTTAGTACTAAAGAAGACATTGAAAGTATGAGGAGAAAAATTACGCAGCTGACAGAGAGAGTGGATAGACGGCTAGATGTACTGGAAAGCAGCTTGTTTGACCTTCAAAAAGATAGGGACAGTCTGACTCAGGAGGTGCAAAAACTGAAGGCCGAGAATGTGTCCCTACGGACAAAGATGGAAACCAGCCAGAAAGAGGCCCTGACGCTGAGGTGCGCGCAGAATGACCAAGAGCAACACGGACTAAAGGAGGCAGCCGGACCCGCGAAGGAGTCAGCGGAGACTGCATCGAAAAGTGTGTGCAGCTGTTCTCGGAGAAGGTGGGTGTGGCCGTCAGTACCGCAGACATCGAAGTCGTGCACCGTGCTGGCAGAACGGGCAGACCTAGAAGAGGTGTGGGGGAGAACAAACCACGTCGGATTCTGGTAAGATTTTTTCCAGACAAAAGAAAAAAGAACTGCTAGCCAGTCGCAGGAAACTCAAACAAACAGAAATTTCGATTAGTGAGGATTTGACTGTACTGAGCCTCAAACTATTGAAGCAAGCAGCTGATCACTCAGCCACAATGTCAGCTTGGGCATCAAACGGTAAAATCATTGCGAAACTGAAAAACGAAAAAATTGTCAGACTGAGTATTGAAAATGAAGTGAGCGCCTTTCTCCAAAAGGAAATGTCCTGTTGATTCGCTTGTTTTTGAGAGAGAAGCGATTCCATAATGTTTACGTTGTTTTGTGCCTTCTTCATTTCCGTACACTTGAGTTGTTAAGGCAAAAGTGTATGATTTGTGTTTGTGTAGTGAGTACATTTGCAAAGTAGTTTGCATAGTAATATTTCTTTCATTGAGTATTGACAATAAAATCAAAACTTTATATTTATGCGATGAAAGAGGTGTTACAACCCTTGAGTCTATTAACGGCTTTTTTTTCCACACATGATTATGTCTTTTCAATCATCGATCAAATTTTTAATCATTTGGTATGCTTCTCATTGTTTGAAATACTCTAATTGATCCCATTACTTTGTTGATAAAGATGGGTTTGTATGAATTGGTTAAGGTGGGGGAAAATGAACCGTGAATCTTTATATATTCACATATTTGTTTATTTTCTTAAAATGTCCTCCCCTTCCCTGCCTGCCTTCCCTCACCCCACCCCCTTCATATTATTTTCTTATAATTTCTTTTTGCTCTCCCGCTTGTTACAATTGTAAATGATGATTTAGACTGATGTTGAGATTATAATATTTAAGATGTCCTTCTACTTGCTTGCTAATAATATAAACAAAACTATTTCATGTGTGAAACTGAAGTGTTTGCAAATTCATACTGATTGACCAATTATCATTATTGCCAGTATTGTTCATCATCATCATCATCACTAACATTAGTAGCAACTGGCAATGCTACGATTGCTGTTGCAGCTGATACTGCTCGATATCATTTTCATCGTGACCATAAGTATACATCAGCATTATCATTATTATCATCATTATTATTGTTATTATTGTTATCAGCATATCAATCATTATTATAGTTATATTATTAATATTATTATTAGCATTAATATTATCATTACTTTTATTATCATTATTATTATTAACATTATGTACGTGTTTTTTGTCTGTGAATTATAGGTGAGTGTGTGTGTGTGTGCGTGTGTGTGTGTGAGAGAGAGAAAGAGAGAGAGAGAGAGAGAGAGAGAGATTTGGTATCATAGTGTGTAAGTACTAAGGCCACAGTGGGTAATGATAAGAGATGTTTTTGTGGCCTAAGAACTGTAAATGGTTTGTCTATGGAGTACATATTTAAGAAGGCTGGCACTTCTCATCTTGTTGGATACTGATCATGTGGGTTTTTTTTTTGTTTTCTATTTTTTTTATAAAGAGTTGAGTAAGGTGTGTTTAGGAATAAGAGTGCCAGTACATACGTGTGTAAACATTGCCGTGTGGAAGGGTAAAAACTGAGTTTTGAGGTCTTGCGAAATGTAAATAGTTTGTAATCTTGGGAACATATTTAAGAAGGCGCATGTTTTTCGCCTTTTTTGTGGATAACAACCATGGTTTGTTTCTTTCTAGAAAAGGTTCACTGCTCCTTGCAGGTTTTTTTTTTGTGAGTGATTTTTGTAGGAATGACTTATAAGCTCCACCGAAGCAAGGCCTGTAGTCACCGTCTGAAATAACTTTTTGTTGCGTTTTGTGTTATACAGAATGTTAACTCGTCATGTTTTGTATGTCACTTGTTCACATTTTTTAAATTTCAAAACAAGGTAACACGGGACGGGGTTTGCTAAAACTTAGGGGGAAAGTATTTCTTACAGTGATATCTATCGAATGAGTCTCTCAATAACCTCAGCAAATGTACAAGGCCTTGGAAATTTTCAGAAAAGGAGGGATGTTTTCCAGTTTCATAGACAGAAACAAAACTCTATGTACTTTTTACAAGACATTCATTTCACACAAAAATTAGAGAAACAAATAAGAACCGAATGGGGATATGATTGTTATTTCGCTTCACATACATCGCAGCCAAGGGGGGTTGCAATACTATTCAACAACAATTTTTATTTCAAAGTGAAAAAAGTCATTAGGGACACCAACATTATTATTCACACTATGGAAATAGAATTGGCTCTTGTAAACATTTATGGTCCAAACACTGACACTCCCCAATTTTATACCGATTTACAAAATAAAATTCAAAAACTAACTTACGATGGAATCATTCTTGGAGGGGACTGGAACTTAGTTCTGAATCCAACATTAGACTACAATAATTATAAACACAACAATAATACAAAAGCTCAAGAAAAGGTGATAAAATTGTTAAATGAAATGGAAGTAGTAGATGTGTAGAGAGAAATCAATCCAGGAACACTAAGATACACATGGAGAAGACCAAATCCATCACAAGCTAGACTAGACTTTTTTCTTATTTCAGAAAACTTAATATCCAATGTACGGGATGCAGATATAAATATTGGTTATAGAAGTGATCATTCTCTCATCTCAG
This sequence comes from Monoplex corrugatus, assembly GCA_030674185.1. Lineage (NCBI taxonomy): Eukaryota > Metazoa > Mollusca > Gastropoda > Littorinimorpha > Ranellidae > Monoplex > Monoplex corrugatus. The sequence goes on along the minus strand of CM060305.1, from coordinate 100,913,666 downwards.
TAACATTAGATTTTAGAGAAGACTCAAAATCGAGAAACTTTTGGAGTTTAATGCATCACTACTAAGAGATAAAAAGATATGTACATCTTACTAATGAAACTATCAAAAATACAAAAGAACAATACGCTGCATTAGTATATGACAGAAAAGAAATTGATTATATAATAATAATGATAATAATAAATCACATTTATATAGCGCTATTCTCCCACACATAGGTAAGGACTCACTGCGCTTTACATTAATTAGTTCATACACACACACACACACACACACACACAAACATACACAGATACAAACAAACAAACACACGACACCACACACACGCGCGCATACACACAAATATGCTGAGATAGGGTACACTCAAGCCTGTTAGGCGAGAGACCCTTGACCGAAGTTGTCATATGTTCTGGGCACAAACTGAAGAATTACTGGAACTTAGTCAAAAATACAAGGAATATTAGTAAGAAGCAAAGCGAGATGGGCCGCTGAAGGGGAGAAGGTTACTAAGTACTTTTGTAACCTTGAGAAAAGACACTACATTAGTAAGCAAATGTTTAAGGTCATTTCAAAAGATGGAAATTGTCTTGAAAAGACAGATGATATCTTACAAGAAACTAAAGATTATTGTGAAAAACTATATACAGAAAATTAATGCAAAGACATAGATCTAGAAAACTATATTGATAACCTTCCAAAACTGACAGAAACAGAAGCAGCCTCGCTTGAAGGCAAGCTAACTCTTGAGGAAGGAGCACAGGCACTCAAAAATATGAAAAATGGGAAAAGCCCTGGAACAGATGGGATGACTGTGGATTTTCTTACATTCTTCTGGAAAAAAATAGATGTTTTGGTTGTTCGTATACTAAACGAGGGCTTTGAGCATAAACAGATGTCGATTACACAGAGAGAAGGTATCATAATTTGTCTCCATAAGGGAGATAAACTTAGAGAGTATTTGAAAAACTGGCGTCCCATTTCCCTTCTTAATGTTACTTACAAAACAGGGTCGTCATGCATCGCAAATAGAATTAAGTCAGTTTTGCAAAAATTAATAAACGAAGATCAGACAGGGTTTATCAATGGCAGGTATATTGGTGACAATACAAGACTTATTTGCAATGTAATTCATTACCAAAAGAAAAAGAATTCGCCAGGACTTCTAGTTTCACTAGACTTCTTGAAAAAGCTTTCGACTACATTAGCTGCAAATATATGCACAAAGTAGTGAAAGCATTTGGATTTGGGAATGACATTTGTAACTGGATAAAATCTTTTTATACTAATATAAAATCTTCAGTCATTGTGAACGGGAAAGCACCGCGAAGCTTTATCAAACGTGAATGTAGGCAAGGAGATCCAATATCTCTGTGCTTGTTTATTTTATGTGCAGAACTAATAGTATGTAAGATAAGAGAAAATGAAATCATAAAAGGCATAAAGCTATCAGACATACAATGTAAAATAAGTCAATTTGCAGACGATACAGTATTACTTCTGGAAGGAGATAAAAAATCATATGAGACAGCGTTTGAAATCCTCCAAGAGTTTGAATGTTTATCAGGATTAAAATTAGATTATGAAAAAAACTTGCAATGTGTGGATAGGAAGTAAATGTAATAGTGGATGTAGATTTTTACCCAATCTCAAAATGAAATGGAACCCCATAAAATTCAAAATCATGGGCCTTTGGTTTACAAATGATCTAAGCAATGTAGCAGAACTAAACTTAACAGAAAAGTTTTGAGAAACGAAAAACCTATTCAATATATGGATAAAAAGAACAACTACGCCCCTTGGAAGAATAGCTATTCTTAAGCCGGTTACATTGTCAAAATTAACCTACTTGTGGATCATGCTCCCAAACCCACCTGACAATATAATTCAACAGTTACAAACAATGTATTTCGAATTCGTATGAAACAAAAAAAGGGATAAAATGAAAAGAAAAGTAGCAACCGAAGATATACAAAACGGTGGAATTAAAATTCAACACATAACAGCATTTATTAATTCGCTAAAACTAACATGGTTAAAGAAGTGCTATGCCCAGACGTACAATGCAAAATGGAAACAAATTCTGATTAAAGAATGCCCACAAGTTGAAATGTTAGCGGAATATGGGTCTTTGGTACCTAAAATAGGAGGTCGCCCAGTAAATATGTTTTAGAAAGATGTTTTCAAAAGCTATAAAGAATTAAAAAAAAGATTCATACAACAATAAAGGCATACTGGTGGAACCCCTATTTTACAATAACAAATTCAAAATCGATGGAAAAGAATTCTATTTTGATGAGTGGGCAGAAGACAATGTTCTTCATGTAAAAGAGTTGCTAAAAGAGGACGGTAAATTTATGAATGTTAACGAGTTCCAAAACATCTTGCAACGTCCAGTTCAAAGGCTTAGATACTTCGGCTGCGTGAGTTCTATCAAATAATTCTCGAGAAAAAATAAAATAAAATTAGAAAACAACAATAACGAAGAAACTGAATACCACAACGCATTTAGCCAAATGATTCGTGCTCCTAAGGGAACGAAAATATTTTATGAAACACTGAGTGGAAAACCATTGTTACCTAATGCATGTGGGGGATGGGAAAGAACCCTGCAAATGGAAGTTCGACGGGCAAATGTTTTCAAGGAAACAAAAAGAATAAAAGAAGTAAGGTTATAATGGTTTCAAATAAAAATTAATTATCGGGTTTTGGTGACAAATTCAATTCTAAAAGATATGAGAGTCATAGAAAACAATAGGTGTAGCTTTTGTGAAGAAGGGAAAGACTTTATTTCGCATTACTTGTGGGAATGTCAACATGTGCAAAGTTTTTGGACAGAATTCACAGACTACATAAAAGGAAAATGTACAAACTGTGATAGATTGGAACTAAATCAGTTTTTAGTACTCTATGGAAATGACAATAAAACAAAAAAAGATAATTGTTTTTTGCATATTTTATATTAACAAAATATACTATTTACAAATGCAGAATAAGAAAAGTAAAACCAACACTTCAATTATTCTTTAGAGATCTAAAAGAAGCTTATGAGACAGACAGATATGTATTTAACAATAGCATCATCAGATGCCTTGCCGCATGGCGTTGGCGATCATGGACTTCCATCTGTCGCAATCTCTTGTTGCCTCAAGCATCTCTTCCACCCTCTTTGTCCACAGCCACTCTGCACATCCGTCTAGTATCTTCTCCCTGGGTCTACCTAGTGCTCTCTTTCCCTCCAGCTTTCCCGTTGTGACCAGGTTCTCCAATTCCTCTTTCCTCGTAAAATGGCCTATAAATGTTGCCTGTCTTTTCCTAATCTTCCTTATGAATGATCTTCTTGTGTCTGCCTCCATCAAGACTGAACAATAGCATGCAGTATGATGAATTTGTACAGAAATGGGCATCATACACAAATCTGATACGAACTGATTAAGACAGAAGGAGTAAAATATTGTTATAAAAGGTTTTTGTCAATAGAAGTCATGTATTAAACATATACATCTACGTAATTTTTTGCCAAGAAATGTATGGTTTTTATAGCAGCCTTGGTTGAATTAAGTCGACATTGACCACAAGGTGATTGTTGGATAAATGCGCTTGTCCAATTATATATGTGTGTATATATATATATATATTTTATAACGGTGTGTGGACAGCTCAGTAAAGTTCTGCAATGTAATTGCCATTAAACACTATGTAAGACGACTATGTATATCATGCTGAACAACATTGAATGACGAACAGGAGGACTAAGTTTACTTAAAGCCTATATTATGCAATGTACTAAATATTGATATTGAGTATGTGATTGATGATTACCCCTATGTACGGGAAGAATGTTGTAACATTGCTTGTGCAAACCTTGTTCGAGTGAAAAAATTGGAATGAAAAAAGAATTACTATTATTATCATAATCTGCGCTACATCGAGCATTGCATATGCAGGAACGATGTTGCATGTCTCGTTCAGCTTGATGTTTTTGTCCTGACGTTTAATATTTGTGAACTCGTCATTTTTCTTCAGAACTGCAGTTAGGTCTGCGTCATTTTCAAGACTAAAAAAGTAGGCCAAAGAGGAGGTTGACGCTCTGATCATGTGGAGAAAAAAAACAGCCAATTCCATTTAATGAAGAGGCAAAGTTTCAATCTTTCAGTCTTTGTCTCCTAATTTTTGTATTTGTTGTTTGTTCGTTTGTGATCTTACGTTTACGTTTGACAAATGTCAGTTGACCGAAAATGTGTTCCTGTCTTGTCTGGTTATATTAAATACGCATTTTGATTCTATTTTCGTGTTTTTCTGGTCCCTGTTTGCTTGAACACGGGCGGCTGTACTTGTTTTGGATAAATTACATAAGTTGTTGAACCAAAAAAAAAAAAGTGAACCAGAGAAACATGAAAATAGGACCGGAACGCGTATTTAGTATAACCAGACAGGACAGGCGCGAATGTTTGGCCAACTGGACTTTGTCAAGCGAACATAAGATCACACACTAACACCATGTACAAAAATTAGGAGAAAAAGACTGAAACTTCCCTGCTGCTTTGTCCAGTGGGAGAAGACTAAAAGAAATGTGATCACAATTATTTTGAGAGTTCAGTTTGAAAGTTTCCTGAATGATGAAAGTCTACAATTGTTGTCATAGATTTTTTCCCTTAAAATAACGTTTAACAAACATGCTTAACTATGTCTCACTGATACATGTAGCCGACAGCAGTGGGTTTTCCTGCCCCGTGCCAATACCATTGCGCCTTACGCGGAAATCTCAAACTGATAGGCTCATAGAGCTTGCCATTTAACTTCCTCTATGAAGGCAGGCCATACCAGAAAATCGCCGTAAACTATCCCCAAGGCTTGGCAAGAAGGTCATATTTACCGTTTCTCATTGACGCAGAAGAGCAATAACAGGACATGACGAAGACGAAGAATGCCGCTATGGTCATGCACTTCAGTACACCACCACCACCACCACTACCCAAGGTTGAGTAAATTAAAAAGGACGTTTTCAGGGTCAGATGTTTCAAGGAACAGTACTTCAGGGGTTTGTATAATTTGCTCCAGAGGGATAGCAGGAAAGAAAAAAGATTTCAAGCTGGGACCCGGCGCAGGATCTTGGCCTCTTTTAAGGATGCCCCTGCACAAGGTGTCAGAAAAGGTTTCCCAAACTGACGGATTGTGGTACAGATTGCTGCTCTATGCACCCGTACAGAGGAGGCAGTTAAGCCAAGATTTGTGGAAAGACGACCCAGAAAATTGGCCAATTGAACGGAAAATGGATGTAAAAACCAACAGAGTGATCTGCACACTATCTAAGCCACTGATTTGTGCGACCAACACATGAGGTCAGGGACACTATGGGAAGCGCCTCATGAGAACAGAATGTTCTGCACAAAAGTGAGGCATGAAAGTCAAGCTTGGCTAGATTTCTGTGAGTAATGCCAGACTTTGGTTGGAGCAGAGACCAATCCATGAGATGTAGCCAAAGAGAGATGTAGCAGAACTTTTGAGAGAAGAGGGAGGTCTGGAAACCGCGGCTGGGTTGGCCAGAGGGGGGCCACAACAATGATCGTGGGAGCGTCTTTGCATGCTTTCCTTAGGACCGTCCCTAAGATAGAAAGAACAGAAAACAGATATGCACTGATGTCCTTCCATGAAACGGTGAGCGCATAGACAGTCCATGTCGCTAGGAGAGGAACTGGGGACAAGTACAATGAGAGGCAGATATTGAATCTGATTGTCAAGAGATCCAACTGAGGTCTGAACCAAAGGTCTACCCAACCTGAAGGACTAGGATCCATTCCGAATGCAGCATCATGTGAGACAGACAATCCACCAAAATCGTGACCTTGCCTGGAAGAGGCGGTAAAGCATGTAATCAAATACGAACTAAAACTATGAAATAACTATTTTCCGCACTCAGTTGCTCCTGAAGCATGGCGGAGACTGGTCTTAATCTGCGGTGCCCACATTCTATATTCAGTATTATTGCTCGTATTATCAACAGTATTGTGTACAAACAAACTGAGAATACAAAGTGGAGACCTACCGTTAGCACTGACGGTTTGCTGAACTGCTAGTGATTGTGAGACAGAGGGTGTGTCGATGTCAGCAATGCCCCCCCAATTGATGCTCACTTCTGGGCTATCTTCTCCCTTGTTCTCTAGTGGACTGGTCAGTTGTCGCAGTTGACGGTTAAACCACTTGCGGTCGGTGCTGAGGGTACAATCAGAACAGGCACAGCGCGCATAGGGGCAGATGTTCCTGTGACCTTTCAAACGTACCCTCACACTGTCATGAATCCAACACTTGAAACACATCGGGTTTTTCTTGGAAGAAGGATCTGTCAAAAAGGCAGTGGTTTTAGATATTGGTTTCTGTGTACTTAAGATTTATTTCCGTGTACTTAAGTTACGCACACACACACACACACACACACACACACACACCACACACACACACACACACACACACACACATATATATGCATTTTAAACGTATCCATGTTTTTTTTCATAAACAGGTGTCATGAACATTTATTTATCTTACAACTGTACTCCCATAAAACAAGTTCTTCTCTAAGATGCAGTGAATTATGACGATACATTGCGACGTTTTCTTGTAAGGTCGACATCAGAGCATTCGAGTAAATCCTTTTAGCTTGAAGTCTGCATCTATTGCAGGAAACTGTGGGAGATATTTAATCCTAATGCATTTAAACAGAAAAAGGCATTTGTGACCGATTTCAGTTTCTAGATATCTCTTGTTCATTCCAAGACCATAATCAAAACACAATCTGATCAAAGCATCTTTACACTTTCTAATCATAGCTTCCAGTCTGAAGAGTGCATTTGAACAATCTATTAACTGCCAAGCGCTCAGAAGCCACGTTTTTCATTTCCCATTCTTGCCTTCATAGTGCTGTTATTTTGTTTTGCACGACGAACGAAAGGGTTTTTTTCCATTTTGTACCCTACCCTGTTTTCATATATCTTGGAAGCCATATGCAGCAAGACAATCTTTTACACCTTCAAACCATGCTGTACTATTTTTGAACCTATTAATACCATTTGGCATAATCAAGAGCGCTTGTTTTCGGAATCTTGTGTTTTGCATTTAGATCAGTTTAAGTGAGTATCTGAAAGCTAACTGCACTATCTGTATACAATGGATATCGCCCTATTTTTCCATCCACCATATGGTTTGGATTACAATAATCTTTTACAAACGAAGAGATGGACAGATTCTATTACTTTAGTTCTCATTGTTCCCCATATTTCCTAAGCGTACGTTAGCATTGATTTATTTTGTGCATCAAAGAGTTGGAAAAAAAATCTCCGCCAGTGTCCAAACTTCCCAAGTGCCCAAATTGTTTTTATCTACAATCTTACCTTTGGTTTTAATGGCATGCTCTCCACAAGCTGTGTTTGTAGACAGTTTTGATGTAAGTGAGTATCCAAGATACTTGTAACTATTTACAATTTCTGTTTCTTTGTCTTGGTATGACTCATTTTTATCTGAAGCAACCTTGTTTGAATACCATTATCTCTGTTTTGTCTTAATTGACAGTCAGTCGTAACGTGTCAAAGGCCAAACTGATAATTCGATTTTGAAGACCAGGGGATAAGGACAATATTAGGCTAACATCATCGGCGAACAGAAACAGAAATATTTCTTAAAGACCCGGAAGTAGTTCGATCCTGTTTCCTTCCATTATCTCTACGATGTCAGAAACTTAATGTATTCGGAGAGAGAATATTAACGGATTCATAAGATCACTGTTTGATACTATGTGAACAGTAAAACAATTCTTAAGAGATCTGAGCTCCATTGCACACATGCCTGAACAGCAACATATTTAGATTTAACTATTTTTTTTATCATTTTCATAGAGGTTCTGAATTTCTTTAAGTATTTACCATCATCAAATTTATCGCAATCAACTGTATGGAAGGCCTGTCTACCATCAACGCAGCGTATAACTTGCTTCTTTCTCTGTTATGTGTCGTTTTATTAATCAAGGAAATCAGTCGATGGTGTGGTCTATTGCTGAGTATCATCTAGTGAAATCTGCTTGTTCCTTATTGATATTTCGTTCACTTTCACCCACATATGGAGTCGTTTACTGGTTTAATGATCTAGAGTCTCAGTAAAATGGCTACTCGCTTACGTAGCTTTCATCGGCGATCCGGCCGACTTCTTCAGCGCAACTGCTGGGTTGAGATCTGGCTTCAGTGTGCACCGCCGTGAGCGAACTCACGACAGCGCGACTGAATGAGTGAGGAGTACACCAAAGGCAGGTTGTGTCGCCCCGGTCACGGTTGAAGGTGGGGTTCCTTGCGGCGATGTAGACTGCCTCCTTTACTCCCCTCTGGAACCATCCTGCTTCTTTGTCGAGAACTTGCACATTGTCCTTTTCAAAGTGATGTTGGGTGTGGGTCAGATGTTCCCCCACTGGAGAGGACTCACGTTTGTGTTCTTTTAGTCTTGTGTGCAAGTTGCACTCAGTTTCGCCAATGTAACTTTGGTCACAGTCCTGGCAGTCTATCTTGTATATCACCCCTGATTTGTCCAATTTGTCTGTTTTGTCTTTGGGGTGGACTAACTGGCTTCTGATGGTATTGGTGGGCTTGGCGTGGACACTGACTCCCAACTTCCTAATCTTCCTGCTGAGAGCCTCAGTGACACCGCTGACGCATGCATGGAGACTTGCCCTCTCAAAGGGGTTTCCCGTTCAGTGGAGGGGTGGGGTATGGTTTTCTTGCCCCTCCTCCCCCCCAAAGATATCTCAGGCCCACTTTTGGTATCCCGACACACTGAGTACTTTGTACTTTCTTGATGTGCTGCACCTTTTCTTCCGTAGCGGTGCTGGTAGAGCAGATGGTCTTCACACGGTGGATGATGGTGCGGATTGCTCCAAGCTTGTGTTCCAGTGGCTGGTGACTATCGAATTGTAAGTACTGGTCCGTGTGGGTCGGCTTTCTAAAGACGGAGAAGGTGAGGCCTGTCTCCGTCTGGGTGATGCGGGTATCCAACATCGCGATGCTGCCGTTCTCTTCTACCTCGTAGATGAACTTGATGGCAGGGCGCTGGTTGTTGAGATGGTTCGTGAAGTCTTCGACCACAGATCTTTTCAGCACAGTCATAGTGTCGTCCATGTAGCAGCCCCAGTAGCTGGAGGAGTGTGGAACGACGCCAACGCTTTGTCCTCGAAGTTTTCCACGAAGAAGTTGGCGACAATAGGACTCACAGGGGACCCATTGCTGCACCCTCGGTCTGTTGGTAGAAATGTCCTTCAAAGGTGAAGTAGGTGGTGTTGAGGCAGCAGGATAGCAGTTCACAGATGTGCTCCATTGGCAGGTTGGTGCGCTGCTGAAGGCTGTTTTCGTCCTGTAACCTCCCTCTGATGATGTGAATGCTGTCCTTCACAGGGACACTGGTGAACAGGGCTGTGACGTCACAGGACACCAGAATCTCATCAGGTTGTGGTACAAACTTCGACAGCTTCTTCACCAGGTCTGCACTGTTGGCAATGGAATGTTCTGTCTTTCCTGCCAAAGGCGAGAGGATGTCTGCAACAAAGCGGGCCGTCTCATACATCAGGGATCCTCTAGAGGCGACAATGGGATGGAGGTACATCTTTCTTGTGCACTTTAGGCAGTCTGTAGAACTTTGGCACATCAGTAGCTGAGGGGTACAATCTGCGGTACTGTTCTGAAGAGAGTTCTCCTGACTTCTGTAGACCTTGCAGTAGTTTGGTCAGACGGGCAGTATACTTGCTGGTGGGATCTTTGGTCAGCTGTTGGTAGGTCTTTTTGTCTTCTACTAGTTCTAGCAGGTTGTGAGTCTTCTCATAGTACTACCCCTTGGGTAGGATGACTGTGGTACGACCTTTGTTGGCTGGGAGAATCATGATGGAATCCTTCTTCTTCAATCCTTGTAGTGCAAGTCTTTCATCCCTAGAAATGTTGGATTTGGGAGGTTTGCTCTGTTTGAGGATGTTCACACACTTTGATCGTAGTGTGGCCTCTTCTGTTTGAGGACCGATCCGTCGACTCGCAGTTTAAATGCTGGTAATGTACTCCGTGATGGGAAGTTTGTCTGGAGTGACCGCGAAATTGAGCCTCTTTCTCAACACTGCCAATTCTGCTTCAGCAAACTTTGATCCGATAGATTCACCACCCACCTGTTTTTGAGTTCTTGCGTTTCTTGATCACTGACGGGAGTAATGGGCACGCAATCGTCATGTTTTGGTTTAGCCTGCAACTTCGCAAACTTCTTCCTGTGGCGCATGCGCACTTTGTCCCATTCACTCCTGACAGTGCAATCGGACCAGGCGACCGTCTTTGCCATGATGGTATCCGGCACACAAGCACTGAGTTCTTCCTTCAAAATGACGATCGTGTTGTTGATGATAACCAAACGACTGTTGATCTGTTTAATCTGTTTGTTCATGAGCGCACGTTGAGCATGATGGATGATGTTAGCTGCCTGGCCTTTCATACTAGTTTTGATCTTAAGACTTGTAGGGCACACATTTTGATGTTTACAATGCAGAGTGAAATGAAGATGGTTCCTGAACCTGGCTAGCGATCGATGTTCCTCTTCCAGTTCTCTAAAGATTTTAATGACTTTCCGGTCGAAATCGCGTATGAGACGTTGAGGAAGTTTTAACGACTGAGGGGTAGACATAATGACTACCGGACTAAACACATCTCTCAGTAAAATGGTTTACTGGTTTGTTTGATGTGAATATTTTGCTAACAACAAATGTGAATATTTTGCTAACAACACTAAGAAGAAGATACTTCCGTAGCTGTCTTGAGTTACTTTCATTTCTTTTCTTAAACAGAAGGACTACAACAGACGTGGTCCAAAAGCAAGGAAATGGTTGTTTCATACAGTTGTTGAACAATTTCTTCAAAATTTACCCACAAGTGACAAACTTGGTTAAAGCCTGAGATTTCTCAATTTTATTATTTTTATACTTAGACGCACTCTTAGTCTAGTGTCCGATTACCTAGTTAGGCGTATTTCGTCTGTCTCTTGGTCCATCCCAAGTATATGGACGATTTTCTGCGTCCAATTCCTGACCAAAGACTTTCAAAAAAAGTTTCCAAGCTTGCACGTTAATAGCTGGAAAGTTATGCTTTTATGTCTTGCTTCACGTATGGTATCCCAACGTTTCTTCTGGATTTTTTTGTATTGTTTAGAAGTTCCTAATGAACAGAAGGTTTGTGCATCTTTTTCTTCATAGCTACACTAGACATACAATCAACTTTCTTTTATCTGTATTCTGCTTCGTCGTCTTCATCTTTCGAGAAATTATTCAAATCACGTTATTTCTAACAGAGCATTCCTTGTCATACCTGTTCTTTGTTTCACGTGTCATACTTGGGTTGAGTCCAAGCATTCGCTTCATACAGCTACCTGCTTGCAAGAACGTCTTATGGAATGTAGCTATAGCTAAACAGACCTGTGTTCTAAATAGTCAAAGGCTTCTTTTATTTTCCCTTTTCGTTTATCCGAATTTAATGCTGTCACAATTTTATCTGTTTTCTAACTGTTTGAACTGAACCGAAAAAAACCCCGTTCTATTGCGCAAGTGGGAGTTTTGTTTTCTCATTCACGTGGAGTGACTGCTAAACTCAGATGTATGGACCTACAGGCTGATTCAACATAGATTCTTATTTCAAAGTATACATTTGATTTCAAAATGAAATCGACAGAGCAAACACGGAAGTCTGTTACGCGAATACCTCAGTAAGCTATGTACATGCTCCTCAATTATTTCCACTGACTGGAGTACATTGCAATGTGGAATGAGAGTCGACAAAATTTAGCCAGATTGATTTACATAACTCACAACTGTATTTTTCATTTCTGATGTTATCTTAAAGTTCGTCGTTTCGGTTGCACAGTACATGCACTAAAACCCCTTCCCAACAAGAGGTAAAAATTGTCTCCATTTTGATGCAACCTGACAAAAACTCTTCAGGCTGGTGAATGCTACATGCTGTCTTTTCCAAGGTAGCATGAGATTTGAATAAAGCTCATGATGGCACAAATACAAAAGGAATTGCAAAACAGAAAATAATCCAACTGAATAAGATCTGGAATGACAGAAGTATACCAACAGCTCTTAAAATCAAAATTCTGAGATGTCTGCTCTGGCTGGTGACGCTATATGGCTGTGATGCCTGGACATGCAGAAAACCTGATGAAAACTATAATCGAAGCAGAACAGACGTGGTTTTATCGGCAGCCTCTTAGAGTTAGAGTCAAATGGACCGTCGTTTATGTTTTCACCCTTCTGATTTTTGGATTAATTGCCTGTTTTCCTCACGCGCATACTGTGATCTGAATATGTGTGGTCCTTGGCCTATTTGCTGTTTTTCTGGTATACGCACCTGCCATACATGCAAAATGTATTTGTCGTGAATTTGAGTTCGTGATCTACTAAGTATCTTTATTGAAACCGGATCGGCAGTCTCACAACAGCACAGGTTCTGTCCTGCACTCTTGAAAAAAAAAGAAAAACAATCCACCAGTTACGTCGAGAGAAACCAATGTCGAACGAACAAACAACTTGTACTACCTTGACATCAGTTTTGACTGAATGTTAACCTTCAGAAAACATCTGGATACCACTACACTCAAATGTAAAAATGGCCTTTCAATCCTGAAAAGATGGCGGCTAAAGGCATTGAACTACGTCATCTGTCTCAGTCATACAAGCTACACTACTGAGTGTAATCGATTATGAAAAGGGCCTCATTATGTTGTCACAGACAAACCTGTTAAAACTAGACAGAATACAGAAAGAATCAATCATTCAATGAGAGTAATCTTTGGAACCACAATACACTGCAGAGACACCCATGGAGACTATGCGATATCTGCTTGACCTCCCTTCAATACTGTCAAGGCACAAAATTGAATAAGTTAAGGCATATTTCAGGGTATTGGAAAACCCAAAAGAACCCTCTCCATGAGATGGTCTGAACAGCCAAAGGCAAAAGACTCCAACGTGGAAAATCATGGATGGGACAGGCAGAAGAATCCATGTAGCACGTACATCAACTGAGAGAACTCAAAGGGACAAAGAAATGGGTACAGGGTTCATACAGATTTCCAGGCAAAAAATTTAAGGACTTTTTAAGGACTTGTGAAGCACTTTTTTTTTTAATTTAAGGACTTATTTCAAGGATAACTTTAAGAAAAATAATCATGAAATTCTGACACAAATTAAATCATTCGCTGTTACTCTTCAATACACACATCATGGATCCTCTGCGAGCATAGATTTCTTTAGGAATCTCAGCTGTTTATATCAGTATAGCCACACATGTTTGTTTCTTACAATACAGCAGAGCAAATGTAGGATTCTCACTTATTGTGATAAATTGACAAAATGTTTGCTGCACACAACAGATTCTCCAATCTTGCAGTTGACAAAAATGTTTGTTTGCCTGTCGTCCATAAGGAATTTCAGTTCTTGTGATCAGTAGACACAAATACATGTATGTTTGAAGTCACTGACGGTAAAATGTCTCTATAACTAAAACTACAGGTCACAACACTGGGGGCATGCAGTGTATTTTTCCACTTGATCCTGAAGATTGTTGAAAACCTTCCAGTTCACATTCGGCCCATCCATGGACAGCTGCACTAACTTGTTGTAACCCAGCTCTTCGATAAGTGGTTCAAGATGGTCACAAATGTCAGTAGCTGCTGCATGTCCCATGAACTCTGATTGTAAGTAATGAGAATGAACTGTATCATTGTCCCAGAAACGGATATGAATATCCATTTGCTTTTCCTGCAGTTCTTTGTTCAAACTTTCATCAAAGAGCAACACATATGCTGACTCAATTCTTATTTTCTGTTTCAACACAGACTGGAGGTAGGGAGCAATGCCAAACGCTGCCAGATATGCAGTTTTTCTTTCTCCACATTGAAACTGTTTGGCAACAGCATTGTCCGGAAACATTCGCTGGAACAGATTTGAAATGCCTTCACACGAACGAAAGCTGTAATGACTTGTCACTACTTTTAAAGTCCACAGTAGTTCAGCTTTCATTGCCTCTGTTTTAGTACGGCTCAGGCTGTTCACTGACATCTGGGTTTGAGCAGAACAATTGGTTGATAAACTGCAGGATGACGAACTGCTAGAAGTGATGGGATCGCTCGTTGTAGAATTTTTTGTAAAAAAATTCGAAAGACGAACTGCAGGATTTGAAGCCTTCATCAGGTCGCAGTGTTTTTTCCCTTTTCCATGGGTATTTACAGCCGATTCTCGCATTGAACGAATGTCTATGGTCTTCTTACAAATGCGGCAAAAGGCCTTGCATCTGTCTCCATTTGGGTCTGCCTGCAGCCATTCTTTGTATTCGTCTTTTCCCAGCCAAACCACGTTAAACACTTCCCCGGCATGTTGACTTCTCAATTTCAAAATGGTGAAACATTCTTTCACGTACGCGCATGCGCCATGAAGGCCCGTAACTCTGGTGTTTTGACTTATAGCAGACGATGTATCGGTGAGATCGTCGATCTTAACTCCGATTTCTCTTTTTTTTTTCCAATTCAATTTCAACCTTTTTTTTTTTTTACAAACTCAAGATTTTACACAGACTTTATTAAAAATCATAGGCAGTGACAAAACTTAAGGACTTTTTAAAGACCTTTCAGCAAAAGCCTGATTTTTAAGGACTTTTAAGGCCTTAAAAAGCGTGCCCTCAAAATTCAGGACTTTTAAGGACTGTGCGAACCCTGGGGTAAAACATCCAAACCATTTTAAAAAACCCCATTAAACGACCATAACAACAACAAAAACATTAGGAAAACACTGTTGTGAATGGCCAGAAGGGAAAGCAGATCATACAGAAATTCCAACTACTCATGGAGCAACAAAGTTGCAACCTCAAAGATGTAATCATATATACGGATGGCTCTGTGACCAATAACAAATCTGGATGGGGCTTCACTGTTAAACAAAACGGAAACACCATACATGAAGAAGACGCCACATACGATATCGTAAGCTCCTGTCTAACACCGGAAACTGAGGCAGTCATGCATGCAATCCAATGGTTAACTTCATTGGATGATGAAAGTGACTGACTCGATGAATCTACTCCTAAAAGTGGTAAATTGATTATTCATTGATTGACTGCTTATCTTATTGTTTGATTAATTCATTGATTGATGGATGCACTGACTGAATAATTGATCCAATTGATTAGTTGCTGATTAAGTACTGATCGGGAAAATGATTTATATGAAACTGATCAAATTGTTCGGTGACTCGCTAACTAGTTTGGTTTATAGATGAGTAATTGTATTAGGTGACTAACTTAACTGATAGAGAAACGGTTCAGTATTTTAACTGATCGGATTTATATGGATAATTAAATGATAGAATGGTAGTTGATAGATCGATTACCGTTGTCACGGTACACTGAATGTACTAAGTATTTGTTTGATTGGATGGATAAAGTGAAGTTTATTTCGCAAGCAAGGTGATTTACCAATTATTTGATGATCGTGTTATTTGATCGGCTGTTGGCTATACAGAGAGACTAATTGCTTGACCAGTAGATGGAGGAATGGAACGATATATGTATATAAATATCTTTATGACTTGTTTGATGCCTTAATGCACTGATGAAGCTTGATGATAATCAAGTACTGTTTAGTGTATTAGTATTACTTCATTAAATGTTAGATCTGGTCAGCAATAGAAAGATCTGTTGACTGTTACACCGACGAAGTATCAACTGAGGAAAGCACGGAAAGTGACAATGTTCGACGATGCAATCATAGGCATTACAATATTGGTGTAATCCCAAATCCCTATCCCCCCCCCCCCCCCCCGACTATTGTATTGTGGCCTAAGGCCGATGTACATTAAAAATTCTGAGTTCTACTCCTAAAAGTGCAAAATGGAGTTGTCATGTGCGCAGGGTGGTGCGTGCACATGATTTTTGTGTCGTGTGCATGGAGTGATGTACGCATGAGTTTTTATGTTGCGTGCGGAAGGAAATTTTGTGTGTGCATGTGTGGTATGATTGAGTTTTCGAAAAACAGCTCACCCAAGTTGAAAACTAAAAGTGGAATAGGTTTTGCTAGTCAGTCTCCAAAAAAACCGCCTTCAGAAGAGGATAAGGAGAAGGAGAAGTAGGAGATGAAAAAGAACAAGAAGAAAGCGGAAAAGAAGAGAGATGGAGCAGAAGAAGCAGAAAGAAAAGAAGTAGAAAAGACGAAGACGGACAAGAAGGAGAGAAAGGAGAAGAAAAAGAACAAGAAGAAAGTAAAAAAGAAATAGTACAGAAAAAGAAGGCAAAACAAAAAAAGAAAGAGAAGAAAGAAAGAAGTAGAAAAAGGAGAAGGAGAAGAGGAAAGAGAAGAAGAAGGTGAAAAAGGAGAAGAGAAAGAAAATGAATTAGAAGAAGAAACAGAAGAAGAAAAAAGAAGAAAAATAAAAAAAAAGGCGAAAAAGAATAGGGAGAAGAAGAGGAATGAGAAGAGTAAGGAGAGGGTGAAGAAGGAGAAAAAGGAGACGAGGAATAGGAGACAAAGAAGGAGGAGGAAACGAAGGAGACGAGGAATAAGGAGATGAAGAAGAAGGAGATGGGGAAAAAGAAGACGAGGAAGAAGGAGACGAGGAAGAAGGAGAAGGAAAAGAAAGAGGAGCAGGGGACGAGGAATAGGAGACGAAGAGGGAGGAGAAAAACGGAGGAGAGAAAGAGTATGAAGGTGCGTGGTTGTGTGTGTTGTATGAGTGATGTGTGAAAGTTTGTAATAATAAATGTAAAAAAATATATATCGCAGTTTGTTTAGTGCCATTGGTTGGAAGGAGAGCGCGCTGTTGCGTGACGGACAAATGCTTTTTGCATGTGTTGAGTGCGTGAACATGTGTACACAAAAACATGACAGTGGTGACCCTGACTTAAGGATAGGCTAGATTTGGATTTCACCCCCTGATAAAAATAAATTTCTTTGGATACTGATTTGTATACCTTGGTGAAACATTGGGATTTGTACCCATTCATAGGAAAAGGGGTTAAATGTTGATTTGTATCCCCTCTGACTAGTGTTTGATTTACATAATTTTTTATGCAGTTATTTGATTGAATGCAGATTTCTTTCAAAATAGTGGTTGTTGCAAGCTGTAGTTTGCTTCATTTATGGCGCTTTCTCTTTTTTCGTAAATAAGCTTGGAATTTGTGTTTTTTGTGTGTTGCTTACTTTTCTTTTCTTTGATATTTTTCTTTTGACAATTTTATTTACTCCAGATTGTAAAAATGGATAATTTTGATAAATATTTTGAACAAGCCCAGCGCTTGCAGCTTTCTGGGGAACAAGTCAATAATTACATACAACAATGTATTGAGCGTGATGAGCACCAGAAACAAAGAAGTTTCAGAAAGACAGAGAGAGAG
The DNA here is from genome assembly GCA_030674185.1 of Monoplex corrugatus. Lineage (NCBI taxonomy): Eukaryota > Metazoa > Mollusca > Gastropoda > Littorinimorpha > Ranellidae > Monoplex > Monoplex corrugatus. Next base: position 100,896,228 of record CM060305.1, on the reverse strand, counting down.
GAAAGGGAAAAACAAAGAGAACATGAAAAAGAAATGAAGGAATGTAGCTTTAAGTTGCGTCAACTGGAATTGGAGGCAGAGGTAGAGTTAGAGAGGCTAAAATTTCAAAAAGAAATCAAAGATTCGCCCTGCAAAACTTCTCCCAGTAGCTCTCAGTCCAAGTCCTCTTATATCCCCAAACTTCCCCCGTTCGACGAACATAGGGACGATATTGATTCGTTTCTTTTTCGGTTCGAGAGTCATGCGACTTCTTGCGGCTGGTCCCGTGAAAAATGGACTTTATACGTCGCGTCGCTTTTTAAGGGAAGTGAATTAGTACTATATCATACTCTTGCGGCAAAAGGACTTACATGGGACCAATTGAGAGAACTTTTGAAAAAATTTCAGTGCACTGCAGATGGTTTCCGTGACAAATTTCGCGCAGTCCGTCCTGAAAAAGGTGAATCTTTTCCATCGTTCCTTATAAGAATTTCCAATTATTTGGATCGATGGATTGAACTTTCGCAAACTGACAAAGATTTTGATAGTCTTCAGGATCTCCTTTTGAGGAACAGCATTTACAAAGTGTCAGTAAAGATCTCGCTGTCTTTTTGCGTGAAAGAGAAATTCACATTGCAGAAGAAATGTGGCAGGCCGTGGATCAATACCGAGTTGCTCATCCAGAAAAAAAACACTGCCCGAAAAGGTGATTTTTCTGTTTTGACGCAAATGTCTATGTATTCGCCAAATAAAAACCAGTTTGTCCGGAACTTTGGTCGCGGTGGGTATAACGCTCCTCCACCACCTCGTTATAAAAAACCATCGCCTCGTTTTGGCAATTCATCTCATTTTGGTAATGCAACACCTCAACAGAGGACGTATGGCCCTCAAACCATTTCGGTTATGGTGAATATAAAGGACAATCCTTTTCCAGACCCTAACCCTGGTGAGAGACAAAACTTTTTCCCCACCCCACATTCTCCCGTTGCTACAGGTAAATCCCATACCAGTACACAAAAACAACATAACACACAAGGTGTCCCCAAGTGTAATCATTGTGGATGCAAGTTCCATTTTATAAAACAGTGCCCTTATGTGAACACATCATCAGCAGTGAATGTGGCTTCACATGGGGTGAGTGACAATAATATTACACAGGAGGGGCATCAGACCTTAGTTTCACAGGCATCTACTGCTGGATTGTGCGTGGAGAAATGCTGTGTGAACAGGTATGATGCTACTCTTCTGAGAGATACAGGCTGTACTACAGCAGGGGGTCAAGAAGTCTCTGGTGCGACCAGAGCAGTACACAGGTGAAACACAGACATGCCGTTCTTTCGAGGGCAAAATTGAAAGATTTCCTCTAGCAGACATTGAAGTCTCAACCCCCTATTTCACAGGTACACTTCGGCCTGTGTCATTAAAGAACCAGTCACTGATTTAATGCTAGATAACTTACCTGGGGTGGCAACTGTGCACGGAGGTCAGGGAGGAACATTTGTTCCATGTAATGTATCCACTAGGCGACAGGTACGTGCTTACCATTGTGGATGTAACCACTTGCAATCCAGAAGCCATACTACTCAAAAAGATGGACACAATCTCGGTCGCAGAAGATTTGGTAACTGTTTTCAGTTGCATGGGTTTGCCAATGAAAGTCCTCTCAGATTGTGGGACACACTTAACTCCAGATATAATGAAAGAAATATGCACATTTCCTCTCGAGGGAATGGGTAGCTCACATATGACATAGCATCATAGTCTACTGATGTTGATTTTGACAATTTTTTTTCTCTCGACATTATCAACTACGTCTTACGAATGTAGTTACGTCAGACTTCTTTTCATACTTAAGAATGTGAGAAATAATTTTTTTTAAAGGTTTTCTTATGGGTATGAATGTGTTGGTTATTGGTTCGTGTTTCATCCTAATGATGAATTCAGATTTCTCATATAGACAAAGAGTGTGATGCTTTTGTATTAAAGTTATGAGAGTCGAGAATTTTTGATCTGTGTGACTTGAGAAGGCACAGGTTTTGTCCCCATGGTTGTTTGGAGTGTAACATGATCACTTTATTGTTCATTATGATTTTGATTGTATGGCATTCAAGATTTTGGAGTTAGTTGTGAATGCAGCTGGCACTTTGATGATATTGTCCATTTTGCTCCTTTTTGAGAGTATGTCAGTGATTCTGACATTATTTTTATTTGGATTTTGTACAAACCTAGTGAGGTTTGTTTGGTGCTTAATGTGGGAATGGATCATTGCAGAAAATACATGTTTCATTCTGTTGTGAAAAACGCATCTTAAGATTTGACGATTTTTGGAGTGCAATTATGAATGAATTTTTGAAATATTTCTGGAAGGGAATTATGAATTTTTGATTAACTGTTTGATATTTCTTCATGGTGAATACTACTTATAGGTTTTATCTATTTACCAGTGGCAAGTATTTCGTAATAAATCGTTTTGTGTTTGGTTATTTGGTGCTGGTTAAGTACTTATTATCTTGGCTGTCGTAATTATAAAACATCTTTTTATCTTTCGCTCATTTTGAATTATTTGTCAGCTTAGTTTCGAAATATTTTTCTGGTCTTTGACCAAAAATTTTTTTATCTGGGCTGGGGGGTGTCATGTGCGCAGGATGGTGCGTTTACATGATTTTTGTGTCGTGTGCATGGAGTGATGTACGCATGAGTTTTTATGTTGCGTGCGGAAGGAAATTTTGTGTGTGCATGTGTGGTATGACTGAGTTTTCGAAAAACAGCTCACCCAAGTTAAAAACTAAAAGTGGAATAGGTTTTGTTAGTCAGTCTCCAGAAAAACCGCCTTCAGAAGAGGATAAGGAGAAGAAGGAGAAGAAAAAGAACAAGAAGAAAGCGGAAAAGAAGAAGAGAGATGGAGCAGAAGAAGCAGAAAGAAAAGACGACGGACAAGGAGAGAAAGGAGAAGAGAAAGAACAAGAAGAAAGCAAAAAAGAAATAGTACAGAAAAAGAAGGCAAAACAAAAAAAGAAAGAGAAGAAAGAAAGAAGTAGAAAAAGGAGAAGAAGAAGAAGAGGAAGGAGAAGAGGTGAAAAAGGAGAAGAAAAAGAAAATGAATTAGGAGAAACAGAAGAAGAAAAAAGAAGAAAAAGAAAAAAAGAAGGCGAAAAAGAATAGGGAGAAGAAAAGGAATGAGAAGAGTAAGGAGAGGGTGAAGAAGGAGACGAGGAATAGGAGACGAAGAAGGAGGAGAAACGGAGACGAGGAATAAGGAGACGGGGGAAAAAGGAGACGAGGAAGAAGGAGACGAAGAAGAAGGAAAAGAAAGAGGAGCAGGGGACGAGGAATGAGACGAAGAGGGAGGAGAAAAACGAAGGAGGAGAGAAAGAGTATGAAGGTGCGTGGTTGTGTATGTTGTATGAGTGATGTGTGAAAGTTTGTAATAATAAATGTAAAAAAAAATATATCGCAGTTTGTTCAGTGCCATTGGTCGGAAGGAGTGCGTGCTGTTGCGTGACGGACGAATGCTTTTTGCATGTGTTGAGTGCGTGAAGACGTGTACACAAAAGCATGACAGGAGTAGGAACCCCAGACTAGCACAAAGCAATCAACAGTATCGACCTATAAAATCTCACATGGACCTACTGCCCCGGACACACTGGCGTTAAGGGACATTAACGTGCCAACAAACTTCCAGGAAATGCCACTTCAACAAAAAACCTTCCTCTTGGAACGTCTTAAGTACTTAAACGCTTAAAATCGTGCCTTTGTGAACAAACTGAGTCATAATAGCATTGAACGTCTTGTTCCAATCATAGATTGATACTAGTAGTAGTATAAGACAAAAACAAACAAAGGCTAGGTAGAACCTCAGGACCCAGCTAGCTCACGAGTTTATGTGCAGGCTTAAGGCTTATGCCATGATCATTCTGGATCTTCTCTATGGCATGGCAGCTGTAACGTTAGTGCATATGGAATTCATTACGAACGTGGAGACGTCATCTTGAGAAACTGAAACTAAGTGTTGTGCATGGCACTGGCTATGTTTCTGGTTGATTATTGCGTTGTGGCGTGTTGCCAGACTGGCGTCTTTCCATAGGGGATCTCGAAGGCGTCTGGCGTATCGTCCGTAATAACGGTTTTGGATTTCGAGCTGCACTGCCTGTGGAACAGACACTTTGTTTGTAGCGTGACCACGGAGACTCGTCAAGCCCTCCGCATAGTTTACTAGATTGGATATTGCCGGAATTTCCTTTTCAGCAAATTTCTTTCACATGTCTTTGATGAATATCCTATGAATATGTTCTTTCTTCATAAGGTTTTGTCAGTTTGTTGTCAAGGTATTATGCGTTTTCTGCTGGGAATGTGTGGTGGGTGTCGTCGTTGTTTGATAAGTCTCCTGCTTTTGACTTCTGCCTGGCCTCCTATCAGAAGTACAAGCCTGGCTGTCTTCCTGTGATGTAGTAGCCATGAGTTATGGAGTATGATCCACTGTTCCTCTTGCAAACTGAGTACTGAAGTTGACCCTGTCGCTACGTGGTCGAGTTCTTCATTTGCGTGTTCCATTCCAGCAAATTCTTTCTCTGTGGAAGGTTCAGAAATGGGGACTCCCCCTGCTTGTTGATTTGGGCTTGGGAGAGAATTGCACAATCCTCCTTCAGAAGATTTCTGGGCTTCTTTCATCTGGGGGATTTCAGGGGCGTCATTGCCCTGTTGGTGTGTGGTTGACAGTACTCTCCTGTAGTTCCAAGCACAATGACTAGGCCTTCTGCAGAGAATGACAGGCTAGCACGCTATTCTGCACCAGTCAACGAAAGTTTCCCTTCGAAATTTTTCTGCTCCTGTCATTTGACAGTCGTCTTTCCTGTCGGGATGCACATCAGCAAGATGTCCACGATGTTGAATGTGTTGTGCACCATGGGAGAGCTGTGTTCTGTCCTGTTGTTTCTGCTGCCGGTCCTCACTACTATTACTCCTCTGGACTTTATCCCCTTTCACTGGACCCTTAGGTGTGGTCTGGGTGCTAGTCTTTCGAACGACACGATAGACCAACCCTCGTGTGCTGTATACAGTTTTAATGCATGTATACGGCTCTACGGTGGAAGAAGAGTTGTTACTGACAGAAATCCTGTTGAGAGATCCACTTTTGTAGATCACAGGCAAAGATGGATGTATACAGGAGACAGGAGACCTGTATAGCGCTGTGTTTAACAACATGCTTTTCTGGGAAGAGTGACCCACATTTCACATCGAGAACATTTCAATGTGGGAATAGAATTAGAAATGGCCTGCCCAGTAGAGTGCAGTTCCCTTTCGTCACGGAATGAGGAATACCATATCTCAATTTTAGACAGGCATGTTCTGATACTGAGAACTGTTGACACAAGTTGTAATCCTACTGTGTGGCACATGGAAGGTTGCTTGGTTAGCTGACCAACTGATCAATGTGAATAATTGCTCATCAATTCTTTAGTCGATATACCTCTTTTAATCGTCGTATATTGACTGATTTGCTGATCGATTGATTTCATAGTTGATGTATCAATACCTTAAACGATTAGTCAACAAACAATCTGGTCTGTTAAAAGTATGACCCTTACGTTAGTATATGATACAGATATTTGAATATCATCAAATTTCCCACGCCTCGCCTGATTGGCATGGAGGTGTTGTCCTGCTTTTTAATGTGATTGTGTAGGTTCGACTCCAGCTGTGGAAGCTCTTTTGTAGTCCACCCAGCTGCGAATGAGTGTCTGACCATGTTCAAGCTGGGGACAGCAGCCTGATGATGGAGGGGGAGTAGGATCCATCCTTAGACGACTGACCGGGGATTACTGAGATATTTACATCTCGCTGCGTTTTTACTTCTCCCTTTCCTTTACCTGTTATCCTCGACTGGAGTACAGTGGAGTCCATTAATAACAACTGTAATAACGAGAACACTGTAGTAACGAGACATTTTTCAATCCCTGTTTTTTATCCTTCTTAATCTTTAAGAATAAACCATTGGGTTTAACGAGAGTTAGTGGATAATCATCTCGGTAATAACGAGAGATTTTCTATCCTTCCTGGTCACAAAAGTTCTCGCCCCACCCCACCTCGTCGTCAAGTTCCCGGTAGGGCACATCTCGTGGTGGCCGGTAACAAAGAAAAACAACGAAAGGCGCGTCCTTGTGCGGTGTGTAATCAAGGGACACTATCGATTAATTATGAACACATCGACGGCGCCGGTGCCAAGATTATTTCCCTTTGTTTCCCTTGGTAAATTCGTCATTTGGGAATAACGAGAACTCGGCAATAGCGAGAAAATGTGCCTGGGCCGTCCGCTCTCGCTATAACAGAGTTTCACTGCATAACAATAACATGTTCATGTACAATTTGGAAAGTGCTACGACGTTGACAAATATTGGTTTTAATTCAAAGTCGTTAATAATAAGGTTAAACCTGTTCCTAACTTTCTTACACTTGTTTTGGTCAGTCTCCCTTCTTATTTGATCGATGTAAAATCTTTGACCTCAATTATTTTTATTACATACTCTGTGTGAGTGATGAGAAAAAAGTATTTTCAATTTGCGAAAATTGACGTAAACATTTGCCAGTGCATCATATACACTACCTATGTATAGTCTGTCTGTTCTATTTGAATTATGCAGTCTTGCATCCATTTTTTTCTCTGACCTCTGGTTAGCACGCTTACTGAATATCATCTAACTGTATGTTTAAGTGTTTGTGATGTAGACTATAAGTATTTGTGGTGTAGACTATACGTTTTTGTTCCCTTTTGGTATATTTGCATTTCTGCGTATTATCATTTGCTTGATGTATTGCATATGTGAGTAAAGTGTGACATGTACTACTATGAGGAGTAGTTGACTTATTGTGTATGTATCCATGCTTTATTTTTCTGACACGTTTCAATATCTATAATTTTTTTGTTTGTGTGCCTTTTGTATATGAGAAAATATATGGATGATAGTCTTTGATCAGAAATGTATTGTTTTAGAAATAAAACTGGATCAGCACACATTGCTAAATGCATTGAAAGTTTTATGTCACAGCTGGTCAATGAAGACCAATCTACCTTTGTTTCTAAAAGGTGAATACGGGATAATCTAAGACTGATGTATTATGACCTGAGCAACTACTTAAATGAAAGAAACTTACCTGGTCTTTCACTGAATATCGAACGAGTTTGACTTACTCGACTGGAATTTATGTTTAAAGCGTTTAAGGCGTATGGTTTTAGAAAAGATAATAAATGGATACGTACTTTCCATAATGAAATTACGTCAGCAGTCCTTGCATATTGACGGGTTTCACAATGATTCTCAATACACATAGGCTGCAGGCAGGGAGATCCAGTGTCTCCATATCTATCCTGTGTGCAGAAATTCTAGCTATCATGATAAGGGAAAATGATAATATTAAGGGTATTGTTATCAAGAATGTGGAATACAAAATTGCACAATATGCTGATGACACAGAGTTAACTCTGGCAGGTGACAAAATATTTGAAACGTGCATAGAAGTGTTTCAGTCCTTCGGGAAGAAATTTGGATTACTCATAAATACTGGGAAAACGAACACAATTTGGCTGGGAAGCAGAAAAAATTCAGACTTAATATGCACATATCGTTTAGAAATCGGTAGGAATCCACCAAACGTAGAATCTTTAGAATATGGTTCAGGACTAACGTAAGAGGCTGTGGTATAACTAATTATTCCTAAAACATGAACGAAAAAGCAAATAACATCATTTGGCTGGGTCGCTGTTTTGAAATCTTGTAATTCTTTCTAAACTAATACTTTATGGTTTATGGTCTGAAACCCACCAGATAATTTTATTATGAATTTACACCAACAACAAAAATGTGTTATACTTTTATTTGAAAACAAAAACAAGAAAGAATCAACAGGAAAATTATGATGAAAGGTATAGAAAAAGGCGGCCTATACCTACCAGATCAAGAAATGCATGTTTCAGCTTTGAAACTTGTTTGACCAAGGGAAGTAAAAAGTATCACCCAAAATGTAAAATGTAATAGGTACAGGTAATCCATTTCTAGAACAACTTCAGTATTATTGAATTTGATTCCAACATATTTTCAGGTCACAATTTTTTTAATATTTAAGCCCTTCTATTTAAAGAAAAGCTTGGTGCTAAATATGTTCTCGCAGAGCCGTTATAACAAATGAATACAGATTGGAAAAAAAATGTAAGGTACAGACAATGGATAACCAAATACTTCTGTTATGTTGCGTACTTTATAGCAGACAATGGTATATTCCTGCCATGGGAAAACTTAAACGGAAGCATAATATACGTATCGGTACAGATCTTATTACGCATTTAGGTTGTAAGCTTGCATTTAAAAAATGATAATGAAGATCAACGTTACTGTATACAGTAATACAGCAACTGATGTGAATATTGCCTTCAAAAGTTGTTCCCTGTTACTAAAAGTACAAGGCTGCATCATGATGTACTAATTCCATGGCCTCTTTACATCTCAGCAGATGATAGTCTGCACCAGGAGGCGTTGTGGTCATGACGTGCACTTTCTGCTGTGGCTGTGCAGGCCGATTCTTGAGTGGCAATCTCTGTCACATCTGCCACATACAAATTGAGTTGCTGTTGTCTGGTTTCTGGAACGTTGCTTGCGAAGAGCCCTTTTTTCATCTGCGCTTTCTGCTTTACTCCTCTCCGCATTCACAACGCCTTGCTGAACGGCTGTCCGCCACGCTGCCCTGTCTTCCGCCAGAGTCTCCCAAGAGCCTGGGTCAATCCCTGAGCTTCTAAGATCCCTTTTGCATGCGTCTACAAAGCGTAGCTGTGGGCGTCCTGGAGTTCGCTTCCGGTTTGCCAGTTCGCCGTAGAGAACTTCTTTTGGTATGCGTCCATCCTCCATTCGACGCACATGGCCAAGCCAGCGTAGTCGGCGTTGGCTTAGAAGGGCAAAGATGGTCTGTAGGCCCGCACGACGGAGGACCTCTGTGTTGGTCACCTTGTCTTGCCATTGGATGCCGAGGATGCGTCGCAAGCAGCGGAGATGGAATATGTTGTGCCTCTTTTCTTGGCTGGCGTATGTGGTCCAGGCTTCACTTGAGCAGAGAAGCGTGCTCAACACACATGCTCTGTACACCTGCATTTTGGTATTCGCAGTGAGACTGCTGTTGGACCAGACCCGCTTGTTCAGTTTAGCCATAACAGATGAGGCCTTTGCAATTCTGGCGCTGATTTCAGCGTCCAGACAGAGGTTGTCACTTATGGTGGACCCCAAGTACTGAACTTTGTGGACAGTATTGAGGTCGTAGTCTCCAATGTGTAGAGATGGTGAAGAACATAGCCTTGGCCTAAGATCTCAGTTTTCTTCAAGCTGATTGTGAGACCAAACTCTCTGCAAGCGTGGGCGAAGCGATCAACGAGCTCTGGAGATCTTGTTCATTGTGGGAAGCCAGTGCAGCATCATCTGCAAAAAGAGCTTCTCTGATGGTCTTCTTTTCCACCTTGTTTTTGGAACGAAGCCTGGCAATGTTGAAGAGCTTTCCATCGGTCCTTGTATGAAGATATACCCCTTCTTCAGATCTGCAGAAGGCATAGGTCAGCAACACCGAGAAGAAGATCCCGAACAGAGTTGGGGCCAAAACACATCCCTGTTTCACTCCGCTGCTGATTCTAAAAGGCTCTGATGTGGCACCATTATAGCACACAGTCCTATGCATATCCTCGTGGGAAGACTCGATGACAGCTGATAGTCTTGGGGGGCAGCCGATTTTCTTCAAAAGCTTGAAAAGACCACTCCAACTGACCAGGTCAAACGCTTTCGTGAGATCAATGAAGGCGAGGCAAAGGGGCATGTGCTGCTCACAGCACTTTTCCTGTAGTTGCCGGACAAGAAGATCATGTCGATGGTCGATCTTCTGGCCCTGAAGCCGCACTGGGACTCTGGGTAGATGCGAGCTGTCAGCCTCTGAAGACGGGTTAAGACGACTCTGGCGAATGCTTTCCCAACAATGCTGAGGAGTGAGATTCCGCGATAATTATTACAATCACTGCGGACGCCCTTGTTCTTATATAGAGTCACTATCCTGGCGTCTCTCATGTCTCTCGGAACGAAGCCTTCCTTCCAGCACATGCGCAAAAGTTCATGCAGCTCGTTGAGAAGAGCAGGCTTCCCGCACTTGATGACCTCTGGAGGTATTCCGTCTTCACCAGGGGCTTTTCCCGTCGCCAAACCGTCAATCGCCTTGCTTAGTTCAAGGTTTGGCTCAGCATCCGACTCCTCCATGACAGGCAAGTCCTCAATGGCATTCAGGGCAGCATCGGTGACAGAGTTCTGCGTGGAGTACAGCTCCAGGTAGCGCTCTACCCATCTCTCGGTCTGCTTTGCTGAGTCTGTGATGCTCTCTCCTGCTTTGGACTTAAGGGGAGCTGACTTAGAGGCTGCTGGACCAGTCGCTTGTTTGATGCCAGCGTACATGCTGCCAGTGTTACCTGAATCTGCTGACTGCTGAATACTTGAGCTTAACTGTAGCCAACAATCGTTGGCGCATCGCCGAGCAGTTTGTTGGGCCTTGCTGCGGGTGTTCAAAAACACACAGAACATAACAGAAGTCACAATACTTAGACTTAGAACAAATGAAAACGACCACCATGGAAAACTGTTTACCGTTGCTAAACTTTAATTATCTTCAGATCGGAGAGCTCAAAATAAACAGATGCGCATGCACACACATGTATTCATACGCATCCACGAGCACACATCACCAGACTGTACTACTGCTACACGCGATCCACCTATCATTACGCATACACACCTACAGTTTACAAGTTCATATTATTTGTGAATGAACAAAGAAAATATCAAGACAGTCTCTGGCTTAATAGATGCAAAATTAAGAATCATCTAAAAGGATATTCTCACAAGATGAAGATCAAGTCTTTGGTTCCACACTATATCAAGTCTGTAGGTAAGTCTATAGTTTCAACACCATATCAAGTCTTTGGTTTAAGCATTATATTTTATAAAGTCTTTTCAACACTGAATCAAGTCTTTGGTGCAAACCTCCATCCATAACTGTAATAATAATAACTATCCCCATTATCTAAACAACTGAATCAAATATCAAGTAACATAACTCTTGAGAGTCACGGAGTTATCTCCCATATAAAATTTCTCAAAGCCAACACAGTTTGCGCTACCCATTCAGCTAGCATAGACGCAGCCACAAAGCATAAAGTGGTAAGCTCAGAACATTCCTGAACAACTGAATCAAAGTCAAACATCTAACCAAAGTTTAAAGGTTCAATTTAACAGGTTTTTTTTATCACACGTCTGGAACTAGACAACACATTTCTTTCATGCGCAATGTTCATGCACTCCGACACATCTGTCTGTGTTTGTTGTATGCTTGAGTCAGATTCAGAGTGACTGGCATTGCTTTCAGTGTTTGTCTGTTCAGAGGTTGGTGAGGGCTCACTCGCAGTTTCACTAAATTCAAAGTCATGAATTTTTTGGATGGGTCTTGTGAGAACTCCTTTTGCAGTTTTTACATCCACTGCTCTCACTAACCCATCACGATCTGGATGTACTTTCTGTACAACACCCAGAGGCCAATCCAGTCTGCTACATCCCTCACCTCTAACCAAAACAACAGAACCAACTTTGATTCCTTTTCTACTGACTGGACCACCTTTACATGGAGGAAGATTACGTATGTACTCATTGGTCCACAACCAAAACTTGTCCAGGAATTGTTGACAAATATCTTGTCTTTCAACTAGATCTTGGGGATGAACATCTTCTGTATCCACAACCAGTTTGTGATGGGGGGATTTACCCAAAAGAAAATGAGGAGTCAACGGGGCCCCTGAATCTATTTCATCTCCCACAAAAGTCAAAGGTCTAGAATTAAGGCAAGCTTCAACTTCGTGTAGAAGTGTTTCCAATTCTAGCCTGGTAAGAGACCTTTTGCCTACTGACCTTTTCAAGGCTGATTTCATGGAGGCTATAAGCCTTTCCCACCATCCTCTCCACCATGGAGCACGTGGTGGAATACATTTCCAATCAGAGTATCTGGACCCAAATTCCTCAAGTGATCTCTTGCTGCCAAAAACCCTTTTGCATTGTCTGACATGAGTACCGAAGGCATGCCTCGACGTGCAAAGAAACGACACAAAGCCATGACAGTTGTTTCACTAGACAGAGAATCAACCAGCTCTAAGTGAACTGCTCTGATCACAGCACACGTGAAGAGAAGAACATAAAACTTCTTTCCAGGGAAACCACAACAAAACAACGGTCCTCCATGGTCACAGAAAAGGGGGGAGCTTCTTTAACTCTTAGCTCAGGTAGTGGTGCCATGGTTTGATAACCAGGAGGAGCATCTAAACGTTGACATGAAACACACTCATGTTTCACCCTCTTACAGATACGCCTTGCACCCACAATCCAAAACTGATTTCTGAGCTCTGTGAGCATGCTGTTCACACCTGCATGTTTCAAAGTGCGGTGTACATGGCGTGCTAAGAGAAGAGCAAGATGACCCTGTGTTACAATAACTGGTAAGCCTGAAAACTGAAGCCTACCTTGAACCCGAAGCAAACCATCCTTCCCAACAAAAGGAGACAGCTTACAGATGGAAGAACTTCTAGGAACTCCTTGTCCATTTCTCAGCGCTTTCAGTTCCTCAGAAAATGCCCTTCCTCAAAAGTTTTAACTTTGTATCACAAAACTCAGTGTAATGCAGATCACCCTCTCTTCTCTTCTCTTTGGAAGATCGGATATTGAACAGAAACCGAAGAACCCAGCTTATCACTCTCATAGCTCGGGTCAAACTGCTCCAGCGTTCAATATCAACGTCATGCAAATTCAAGTCAGATTCAACTTGTTCAACCACTGAAGATTGCGTTTCATCCATGGCCACATTTATTAGTGTACGTTGAATTTCATGTGACGTTTTACATTTTTCAGAATACACAAGATCAGAAACTGTCTGCTCATCTCCCTCCTTTTCTCCATCACCCAAACTTGCAGCATTATGGATGAAATCACAATCAGCACCGGTTGCCAGAAAGGCAGGACCCTTGAGCCAAAACGGAGAATTCAACAGTTCTTCTGCTGAAATGCCACGAGTGACTAAGTCTGCGGGATTGTTTTTACCAGGACAATGATGCCACTGTGTTGGACTGATAAGATCCTGAATCTCAGCAACCCTATTGCCAACAAAAGGCTTCCACCTATAAGAATCGCTTTGAATCCAGACCAAAACAACAGCTGAATCTGTCCAACAGTTACAGGGCACATTTCCAGGCAACTTCAATGCCTGTCTTACATACACCACCAGTCTTGCACAGAGTAGGGCTCCCAATAATTCCAGTCGTGGCAAACTGATCCTCTTCAACGGGGCTACCTTCGCCCGAGCCATGACCAGGGAAGAACTCCAAGTGCCATGTTTTCTCACCTGTAGGTAAACACAAGCTCCATAAGCAGACTGTGAAGCATCACCAAAGGCCTGCAATTGAAACTCAGATGTGTCTCTCCAAAGGATCTCACTAGCGTAACTCCGAGGAATTCTCCACTTTTTCAAGAGTTCCAGGCCTTTGACCCAATGTAAGAACCTGTCTTGTAAGAACCTGTCTTGCAACGCTTCAGGCAAAACTTGATCCCAAGATAATCCAAATCTCTTGGAATAAACATTTGGCTTTCATGGTGAAAGGAATGAGAAAACCCAAAGGATCAAACAGCCTTGAAATGAGACTCAAGACAGCTCTTTTTGTAACACATAAGTCCTTTGAAACGTCTAGGCCATCAAAGGAAAAACAATCCTCAGAAGGTAACCAACGCATTCCCAGGACCTTGAAAGATTCTGTTTCAACAGTCTTATCCTGAAACTCCCTACACAACAAATCACCAACCTTTTCACAATTTGAAACCCACTTTGCCAGAGACATTTTAGCCTGACCCATTATCTGATTAGCTTGCTGAACCATCTCACAAGCCTCATAATCATTGTCACAACCAGACAGCCAATCATCCATGTACAAATTTTCCGATAGTTCATTTTTCACGCGGGATGATGATAAATGGTGATTCACAGTAGCATTCAGCAGAAAAGGACTACTTTTATTTCCAAAAGGCACGCGAACAAACCTCATCATTCTGATGGTACCTTTGTTATTCCAAAAGAATCTGTGAACATTTTGATCCTCATGACACATTTGGATCTGCAGAAATGCTTTTACTATATCTGCAGTCAGAGCAACTTTCCAACGCCTGAACCGCAACAAAATTCCTGGCAAATCTGGAAACAAATTAGGACCAGTGTTCATGCATTCATTCAAAGATACTCCATTGAAACCTTTCACAGAAGCATCAAAAACAGGGCATACCTTTGTAGTTAGACTAGACTCTTTAACTACTGGACGGTGTGGCAAATAGAACACAGGGTTTGAACATACGACCTCATCCTCAGGAACTTCTTCAATGATACCATCCTTCAACATCTCAGAGATGACTTTATGATATCTGGACTCTAAATCTGGATTTTTGCTGAGACGATGAGTTGCAAAGTTCAAACGAGACCTGGCTAGCTTTTCATTGTTCAGAAGTGAAGATTTCATTTCTTCACTCTTCCACGGAAGGGACACAACATATCTTCCTTCTGATGACTGGATAGACTTGTTAAAATCATCCAACACTGGATCAATTGGAATGGGCTGTTTTCCCTGTATCCCTATTGTTTCCAAGTCCCACATGCTTTTTAAAGAAGATTAAGATATTTGTGAACAAAACAGTTGATGAGAGATGTTTACACTTACAGGGCTGGAAAGAGACTCATCTACTGGTACTGGACCAGACAATACCCAACCAAACACTGAACGTTGAGCAACCAAACCCTCTGACAAAAACATCATCTCACTGGTCATCATCTTCCAGTAGGCATCAAGCCCAATCAAAATGTCTACTTTAACTTCTTTACCCTCAGGGACATCACAAAATTCTATGTCCTTTCCCAAAGGAGACAACATGCTCTGGGGCACTAATGGACGATACAGAGGGACACAGATCGTGGGGATCTCTGTGGCTTTCAGAGTGACAGCATTCCCAACAAGCCCTTGCAAATGCATATTATATACAGTTCTAAGTTCAACACTGCTTGTTTCATTACTGCCAAAGGCTGCATATGCAAGATCATGAGACCCAACCCATTCAGGCCCAATCTTATCAACAAGTTGACTGGAAACATGATTTATCAGATCCAGTGTCAAACAAACCAATGGCTTCAGCTACACCTGCCTGGCCATGTACAGAAACTTTGGCAGTTTTTAGCAAAACATGATTACATTTTTCGGAGACAGTATTGACACTAGACACATTCACATTACCAAGAGAGGCATCTGAATTTGGCTTTGATGTGCATGCAGTATTGGGTTTTGCATTGCTTGTTGTGGTATTATTGGAGGAACAAACTTATTTTGGCACACACAACAAAACATGATGTTTTCCCCTGCATTTTGTGCATCTAGCCCGACATCTACTGAATGGATGCCCTTTTGTTGTTGTTAAACAACGAAAACATGCCCCCACACCCTTTAAAATGTCTTTTCTATTTTCAGTTGGAGCCTTGGTAAGACTGAAACACTGTTCAAACTTGTGTCCTGGACGGTGACAAAGAATACATGGTCTAGCAGGTCTGGTCTCCGCCACAGAATGTAATGCCGAGCAGGTAGCCACAGGTTGCGCCGCACCAACGATGACAGGCTTTTCGGAGGTTCCAGGACGGGTCTCGAAGGTCTGGGATCGTTCTCTGCGTTCTATTTCGTGCTGAAGAAATTTGAGTAGGAACTGCAGGTCACCTCTTTGATCGCCCTCTCTGACCCACTCCAACCGCAGCTCTATTGGAAGTCGTGACAGGATGAGAGGTGTCAGAATGACACCATATTGCTGGCCAGAAATACCCAGCGTCTCCAGACTCCGCACATGGGCTAGAAGACAGTCCAACATCTTCCACAGCACCGGCACATTGGGCTGACACGGGACCTCGATGGTCAACAATTCTTGAAGATGTGAAAAAATTATCCTCTCTTTCCGTCCAAACCTTTGTCTCACAGGCCGCTTTGTAGTTCCCACCAGAAAGAGAAAGTCCTTGTATGGCAGCTTTGGCTTCACCTTTTAAAAGGGACCGCAGATATGAAAATTTTGAAACATCAGGTAACTCCGAGTCCTCAACAACAACTTGAAATTGTTCCCAAAATTTTACCCATGATGTGACATCACCTGAAAAGGTTGGCAGTTCTAACTTAGGCAACTTTGCCTCCAAATGACTAGAAGAAGCAGCCACACTGGGGTCTGATTTTTCTTTAATTTCAGATGAAGATAGTAGTTCTGCTGCTCTAACACGGTTTTTTTGGCATTTTCTCTGAATTCTGCAGCTTTCACTATGTCATTTTCTATTTCTGAGATGTCCAGTTCGAATTCAACATTAGCTTGTGCTTCGTCTAAGTTGTTCAACCATCTATCATATTCTTCCACTGCATCTGTTAATTCTACGAGACTACTAGAACTGGAAGAAAGTTTATCTAAGTTATTGCTACAACGAGTTACCCAGCTTCTTGCCGCTGCACGCAGTTTCATAACAGTTTTCAACTTGTCAGACATATTTACGCTCGTTTCAAATCACAAATCCAAATCTATTGAGCGGAAGAAATCGTTAGAGAACAGTTCACGTATCCACTATCCAGTCACAAAACCAAAAATGAGCAACGTCACTTCAAAAACCATTAAACAGTGTCCTTCACGTGATTCCACTTTTCCTCAGCGTTTTGGATCTCTGAGCCACTCTTGAGCGCTTCATTCAAGGTTTCTACAAACTCCCCGGCCTTAGTCGGATCGGACGTGCGACAGGCATCAATCCTGGGGCGACCTTTCTTCTTTGAGTGGTGCAGTCTTCTGGGTAGAAGCTTGATCTTGCTGCGTACCAGGGTGTGGTCTGTGTCGCAATCAGCGCTGTGGAAACTCCTCGTGTTGAGGACGTTGTTTAGGTCCGACCTCCTTGTTAAGACTAATTATGAATAATGCAAAACCGCACTGTTGTGATAAATGTGAAAGAAAATTCTGAATTCGCGTTTTTTAAAGTAAAAAAAAAAATCAAGATGTCAGACTGAAGTCGTTTCAAGTAAAAATTATACACCAGACTACAGGAACAAATGTCACTCTTGGAGAAATGGGACTGATAAATATCAATGTATGTAGCTTCTGTAAGGAAAGTGTTGAACTTTTTTTTTTGAAACATGAAATCAGCCAAAACTTTTGACAGATGACCAAAAATACATTTAACACTTAACTGTGAAACGGCTTCAAATATATGAATTACTGAGGATATAGTTATTTTGGCACTGACAAAATTGTTTACTGATGCTGTGTTTGACTTTATCATACTCTTTACTACGCAATATGTGTAAACATGCAAGACAAAACATTATCAGTGATATGTAAATGCTTTTCAGAAACAGTTACACGAAAGGCTCCCTGTAGAATAGTACAACGCAAAAGATTTCTCTTGATCTTACGCAGGTTTCTGCAAGCGGATGCCGTTATATACCTGTTTCTTTGAGAAAAACTAACTTGACATTATATTGTTTTCTTCAGTTTTCATTATGTATCAATGATACTTGCATATGTGGATATGTTTTAAGCTTAAATCTTTTAATTTCCCCTCATTTATATACCAGTAATACTTACACTCTTTAGAGTGTCTATCGTCGACACGACGATTGCCAGTTTTGAAATAGACAATTTCCAAAAATGTTGCTTCGCCTTAATTGGTCCCTGAGATTTCTATCTCGTAAGATGATCACTTCTTCTTGGCAATGGAAAGCGACAACGAGAGGTCGGGATGGTTGTAACTTCAATGTTCATGGCTGAATATTCTCTGGCATTGTCTCACACACAGTGTTACATCGCTTGCTGTCCATATCATGTATAAAGAGAAACGGCTGGATGTTGATCTACTCATCCAGTCCCTTCGGTTGCCCTGCGAAACTGGCTCATGGGTCCCCAGAAACTTAAGATTTGACTCACTTGACAAGATAGCTAATCATTCCATTTTTTCATTTTTCCTCCAGACGTCTTACACGAGAGTTGTGTCGTTGCTCTCTTGTTGTAGGCGACTAATGTATTCTCGTTTGCTTTTGATGTATTTCCGAGTATAGATATCACTAACCACCTGTTTTAGATTATTGCTGATTGGGTCACATGTGCGTCCATTTTCCTATTGAAAGATCTTGGTTTTAAGCTAAAGGCAATGGATAATCTGAGTAAGCCGACCTCCAATTACATTTTGCTTCTTCTGGATGAAGGAACAGCAGTCGTTGTTGCAGGGGACTGATTTGAGTTCGACATTTATGCATCTTATCAGTGACAACATGGCAGGAAAGTCGATGACTGACAGCGACACACAAACCAGTCACAGTCGCACTTGATGCTGTTGACTGTATACCTGCTGTACTGTCTTCGACTCTTTGGGACTGTTTTTCCAAAAGAAAAAAAACGCCCGATCTTGAATCAATGTGTTTCTGTTTTGAGAGAGAGAGAGAGAGAGAGAGAGAGAGAGAGAGAGAGAGAGAGAGAGAGAGAGAGAGAGAGAGAGGGGGGGGGGGTGTTAACCATTATATTTTTAGGCCTGATTCTGAATTCAGATTCAACGCCAAAACGTCAGATATATGTAACAAAAACGAAAAAGACAACGTATAAAAACTATACACAGATTGTAGAACGGGGAAAAACACGCATGACACTATATTGACAGAAACCGTATAGAGGATAATTGAAACCATAATACTGTTAACCTGCGTAATATCTAAAATGTTCATCTTTTATTAAACTATGCGAATCATATCATATTCCAGAAATATAAGTAATTTCATGGCATGGCCTCATTCTTTGAACACGATGTTTGCAGACGAAGCCTAGCATACAAAAATATAAAAAAAGAAAGACTATAGGAACACAAAACCGACTTGAACACCGCTTGTAAAGACTACTGCAAGATTATCAGCATCTGCAAAACTGAGACGATGAAGGTCAGCAGAACGCAAGGCAGACTTACCAGTGAAATGTGACACTAAAATTGAGTGACTGAAATACAGAAGACGGAAGATTCAACAAACAGATCGAAGCCATAATCTAGGAAACAATGCCGGCTATCAACTTCTGAAACACTCCTGAAGAAACTACATTGAAACAAAAACCAAACTCAATTCCATTTTCATCCCCATCCTGACATACCAGTGCCAGACTAGATTGACTGGACTAGACTAGAACACACCTGTGAGATGCACTGTTTGAGAAGAGCTGTCAACGAAACCAGACATAACACGGTCAGAAACAGCAAGATCAGAGAAATAGTGGAACCAACATCGGCCCACTAACAAAGAATTAAGTGATTTGGTCATCTGACCAGAATGCAAACCCCACCAGCTGTCGAATGTCCATGATTCAGAAAGCTGTCATTTTCATCCATCAAATCTCTGGCAAAGAACACTTTTTAAATGTCCAATTTTTTAAACAAAAATCATTTTGGAGATTTTAAAATTTGTCGTTGTAGAAAATAGGTTCAGATTTAATCTGTTTACTGCTATCTAACTCTACGTTATTGCTTAAACTATCGTAGGTTAAGAAAACGCCTTTCCGAAATTTATTGGATTTGCATTTGAAAAACCTTTGTTCCACAGCAGCTTCAGTGTTCTTTTTCTAGGTGAAATGCTTGTCATATGATTTTCTATTTTGGAGTGCCTACTTAAGAGTTTTTATTATCCATGGTAACTTTAGTGCCCGTGCTCCTAGTCGTCCGTTTTCAATATTATATACTGAACATTTTACTTTGTCTTGTCTATTTTCATCCGGCACATATTCAAAGCACATATTCTATGACAGTTTCATTTCTTTGCCAGGCGTGTTTTATACCAAAATACATAGGAACCCTAGTTTTGAAAGTATCAGAGATTTCAACACTGCTACTCTTTCTCAGGGCCCCCGATGACAAATGCAAAAAAATCTCCGAAAATGTAGGGAGGATCTGTTTTGTGTCGGTCTTTTACTTCTTTGCACTTGTTTCCAGCCAAGCTCCTTTAGCTTTATTACACCTAATCCAGATTTCTTTGTCTTTTTGTATTCTTTCTCTTTTCCCTTTGCCTTCCTCCGTTCTTCCATCAAGCCTATAATTTCTTTTGTCCTCCAGTTGTTTTTTGCTTTTCTATCTACTCTAGGGATTTCTTCACAAGCTTCATTTATTGAGTTTCTCAAATTTGGCTATTGTTCCTCACTGTCACCAACGTCTTCCAGAGCACTGAATTTGTTTTGAACATGCAAGTTAAATTTTTCACGGATCGCTTCATCTGTCTTTAAGAGTCCAAGATTTTGTTTGATGTTACTTTTGGTATGTTTTCTTTTATCTAGTTTCAGCCTAAATCTTCCCATTACAGGATTGTGGTCACTGTTGCAGTCTGCATCTGGTAGTATTTTTGCTGTCAGCAATGAATTTCTAAATCTTTTACTGATCAGGGTGTAGTCAATTTGATTTTTGGTATTATCTCCTGGACTCAACTATGTCCATTTTCTTCTGTTAGGCTGCTCAAACCAGATGTTTCCTACCATGAACTCATTCATCTGTGCCCATTCCACAAGTTTCTCTCCCCTTTCATTTTGTGTACCAAGGCCATGAGGTCCAACTATATCGTCCACCCTCTCCTGTCCCACTTCAGCATTAACATCTCCCATTATTATTGTAACTTCCTGTGATTTACATTGAGCCTTGGCCATCTATAATACTTCATAGAAATTGTCAATTTCGTCTTGAGTACTTGCGGATATTGCTGCATACACCTGGATGATGTTGATATCAAAGGGCTTGCCACCCAATTTAACCAGCAAAACTCGGTCTGTCACAGCCCAGTAACCCTTAACTGCTTTTGAAGTGTCCCTTTCTATTATGATGCCTACTCCTCTTTCATGTGTGTTTCCACCAGAATATATTATTGTATGCTCGCCTGGTGTTATCATACCTGCCCCCTTCCATCTCACTTCCCCTAGTCCTAAAATATTAATGTTAAGTCTTTACATCTCAATCATGACATTTTCTAGTTTTCCTTTAATGTTAAGTATG
The DNA here is from genome assembly GCA_030674185.1 of Monoplex corrugatus. NCBI lineage: Eukaryota > Metazoa > Mollusca > Gastropoda > Littorinimorpha > Ranellidae > Monoplex > Monoplex corrugatus. Next base: position 100,875,099 of record CM060305.1, on the reverse strand, counting down.
ACTATCTCTGCATGTAAAGTTTGAGTTACCAAGTTGTGTTCATCATCACCATCACCATCATCATCATCATCATCATCACTATCATGTGCCCTGCCGGATGACATTGGCGATCAGGCCCTCCATACGAATTTATTCCCTGTTGCTGCAAGTACATCTCCCACCCTCTCTGTCCTCTAGAAGTCCGTCCAATATTTTCTCCCTGGGTCTACCTGGTGCTCATTCTTCCTCCAGCTTTCTTGTTGTGAGTGGGTGCTCAAATTTTTCCTGCCTCATTAAATGTTCTAAAAATATTGCTTTTCCTAATCTTCTTCATTAATTTTTTTTTTGTCTGCCTCTTTCAAGATTGTCAATTTTCTTTGCTGTCCATGGAACTCTTAACATTCTTCTTAGAAAAACACATTTCAGCTCCTTCAATCTTATTTTGACTGTGTGTGTCGACTGTCTACGCTTCATGTCCGTGAAACAGTATCAATTCTATACAACACTGAAGTACTCTCTTCCTTATGTTAATTGATCGGTATTTATTAGTAAAGAACACTTTTCAATTTTTTGACTGCTGCTTTAGCATGGCCGATTCGGCTGGCTATTTCTACATGTAATGTCCATTTGCCGTCTGGTGAGATGACTGTTTAGAGATACCTAAACTTATCAACTTCATGCCATTTGCTGTTATTTTGCAAGAGAATTTCTTGTTGGTTTTTTTTTTTTACTGATTATCACGTCTTCAGTATTCTTGCTACATTCTCCAGCCCTTTATTTCTGCTTTCTATTTGAATTATATCCACAAGATTTTGTGGGTCGTTTCTCACTTTCTGCAATATATTAGAACGTTGTCATCTGCGTAGCAAAGATTTCCTCCAACCCTTATTTCAGGGCATTCTTGTAGATTTGTCATGATGGTTTCGCTCTAAAGTGAAAACAAATCTGGTCACAGGACATATCCCTTGATTATATCATTTTCTACTCTCACTGCTGCTTTTTGTTATCAGGAGTAAGCTGAAGTACACCTATCATGTTTTCAAAGCTGCCTTCGTCACCAAGCTGGTTTCACCTTTGACACTTAAGATAAGATTGGATTATATGGTTAATCTTAGTCTCATGTCTTGAAAAAAAAAAAGCGAATATTTCTGGGCGAGCATTTACATAATTTACTCAGTTTTTCATATTTCTTTCTTGATTGATCCACTGAGTAGTACTATCCATAGATAACAGGCCAATGAGAGTGGTACTAACGATGCATGTTGACGGAGTTGTACTAACCACGCAGGCTGAAGAAATCGTACTAAGTGTGCATGTTGGGTGCAGAGCAGAAATGGAGCTGTTCAACACAGGACGGGCTGGCAGAAGCAGTAGTTCCCCTTTGATTGGCATGCAGCACACAGTGTTTTTTTGTGTTTAAAAACTGTGACGGCTGTGTACGTACGTGTTCTCTTAGTCTGTCTGGCACAAAGTTCATATTTTCTCACGGCAACGAAGCGTTGGTTTACACTCGATGAACCTGATGCAGGAATACTTGCAGTTTTGTCTTATGAAATTTCAACAGTCAAAGTAAAAATGATACTGTCAGAAATCATGACAATGATGATACTTTTGTGCCTGCAGGTGTAATCACTTACGCCTCACGCAGCATTGGGCAGTTGACCTAGTTCTGACAATCTCAGCAATCAAGCGGTAATGGTTCAGTTTGCTGCCTTCTCATCCATTGGGACTGACAGAAGAGTCCATCACTAACCATACATGTTATTGTCAAAAGAGTGGTATGAATCATGTTATTGTACAGGGAGTGGTACTAATCATACGTGGAATTAACTCTTAGCCCATCACGGAATTTAACAAATAACAAAAATCCTTTAACAAAAAAATGTTTACAAAAAGGGATGTTGTTGGAAAAAAATCGGGATTGAATTGTGAACAAACATGAATGAAAAAAATAACTGTCCATTTATTTTTCATTCTAGCGCTTATACCTGTGCTGACATAACTTTAAGCCATGATCATTATGGGTCTTTTCCATCACACAGCATCAGTGGCGCAAGCGCATATGGAACTTACTCCATCCTGAAAAACTAAAAATGAAACCGTTAAGGGAATGTACAAATCATGTATGTCGAGGGAGTGGTGCTAACCATGTATATTGATCAAGAAGTAATAACCATGCATACTAACGGAGTGGTACTAACCATGCATGTTGAGGGAGTTATACTAACCATGCATGCTCAGGGAGTTGTACTTGCGTATTGAGGGAGTGGAGCTAACCATGCATGTTTACGGATAGGTATTTATCATGCATGTTAAGGGAGTGGTACTAACTATGCATGTTGAAGCAGCGGTGCTAACTATACATGTTGAGGGAGCAGTGTTATGTAAAGTTGAGGGAGCGGTGCTAACTATGCATGTTGAGGGAGCGGTGCTAACTATGCATGTTGAGGGAGTGGTGCTAACTGTGCATGTTGAGGGAATGGTGCTAAGCATGCATGTTGAGGGAGCGGTGCTAACTATGCATGTTGAGGGTGCGGTGCTAACTATGCATGTTGAGGGAGTGGTGCTAACTATGCATGTAGAGGGAACGGTGCTAAGCATGCATGTTGACGGAGTGATGCTATGCATGTTGAGGCAGCGGTGCTAACTATGCATGTTGAGGGAGTGGTGCTAACTATGCATGTTGAGGGAGTGGTGCTAACTATGCATGTTGAAGGAGTGGTGCTAACTATGCATGTTGAGGGAGTGGTGCTAACTATGCATGTTGAGAGAGTGGTGCTAAACATGCATGTAAAAAGAGCGGTGTTAACCATGCGAATTAAGGGAATGGTACTATACATGCATGTTAAAGGGAGTGGTACTAACCATGCATGTCGAGGGAGTGGTGGTAACAAAGCATGTTAAAGGGAGTGGTGCTGATCATGCGTGTTAGGGAAGTGGTACTACATTGTAAATAAGCATACTGAAGCAGTGATACTAACCATGCGTGTTCAGGGACTGCAGTTCTCCTGTGCCGGCAGAACAGCCTTCCAGGTCCACCTCCAGATCCTTTTGACGGCGAAGTCTGACCTGGTTCTTTGACACCTGCTGATTGCACCGTATCAAGATGCATCCTTTACACGTACACTTTTCCCGGAACTGACAGAATGCCTTGTGACCTGGTGGATATTTCACAAGCAGACAAGCACGATCAAGCCACAGATATAATCAACTTTTCCTTGTGTCTTTGATACTTTGTGCGACTAAGATTTTGAACCAATTTTGAATGAAGTTAATTGATCAGACACAATTCGTATAATTAAGCATATACAGTAACAAACTCTTCAGTTGCGTTACGTGCTGAACTCTATAAACACTGGTTCTTTCATAACTATAGGACAGGAGGCGGGTAGCAAATCTAATGTTCATGTCAGCTGTGTCTCTCCTGCTATATATTTAAGCCCGTGCAAACTGACTGAAAGCCAGGTGTCGTTTTTCGTTCATCGTCTCTGACAATTGTATAAATGTATGCATGCATAGGCAGGTAATATGTATAACAGCACATGATTTCAGATAGGTTGCTCTCAGTGCCATGGTAGGAAACGCTGAGTTACAAAGTTTTGTTTGTTTTTATATCCGACAAATTTTCAAATGGGCTGGAACTGTATGCGCGCTCAAGATAAATGGTATGCATACCTCGTGTGTCGATTTGCCAGCATCACTTGGTTGGTGAAAGAAGAAACTTCAGATTTCACCAGCGCATACGTTTTATGCATAGTGGACCTGAGATCTCCTACTGCACCAGGTCATTCAAGTCAGTTACTTCTTTGTGTTTTATGTACATTGTACCTTAAAAGACAAAATTAAAACCCGGATAAGAATGGTGCACTCTACATTGTGTCGACTGCTGAATATTAAAGAGGTAAGTCAATCATTCCTCCAATTTCCTCTTATACAACAAGATAGTACGCATATTTTTTTCATTTTACACACCTACTAGACTCACCTTTCACACTGACCGGAAAGCCATGAAACATACAGAAGGCACAGCGACGCTGTTTTTTGATCTTCAGCTGAGCTTGTCTCACGTGCAGGTCTTCTATGGCCACTGTCAAGTTCTCTGCTGGATGTGCAGGACTTAGTGTTTGGAACACCGAGGCAGATTCTGGGGACAAACATTCTGGGGATAGAAAAAAATGATGATCATCCATGCAAATGTGTGCATGTATCTTGCCTTTGCCCAGATTTGCTAGTTTTTTTTTTTACTGTCCATAAGTGATAAAGGACATGTTTTGTCACAAGCTGCATCAACATACTTATTTGAGCACATGTGGACATACTTAGCAAACCAGATCAGGCGCTCTCTCTCTCTTATTCCCGAGGCCTGGTGAGTCCTGTAGCTCTATTCATTATCAGGCTGCGCTTGAGTACTTGCTCCATTACAAGATCTGTTGACAAGCCAGCCCTGTAACGGTCATTCCATCTGATGCTGCGATGACTTAAGAAGAAGTGTTGATATAGACTGGATAAGTCTTCAGAATTGTTGATACAAATAGGATGGGTTTCTCCAGCATCAGCATCTATGGTTGGTATACTCTGGCAGATGTTAGGTAATTGTGGCCTGATTTAGCAAGACATACCATCATATCTTGATGCACTGCATGTAGAGAAGAAAGTTCCCTGTCCCTTCAGCCTTGATCGAGCGACGAAGAACTGCAACATGTCCATGTACATAAGCTAAAACCTGCCTGCCTGGTGACAGCTAATCTTTACATGTCTTTTGCTTAACTGAAATTCTCGACATTGTCTTTTGGGACAATGCTCGCTTTAAATTCACGTCATTTACAAAGAAACCTGCCAAGGTATAAAGATGAGCATATTCAATGGTGGTTTATACTTCATTAAATGTGTCAATAGCAGGATGTCTGACACTAGATCATTAGCTGCTTTCTCTTTGAATGGAGCGGTGCCACCAGGCTCATCTGCTGATTCTTCATGCTCGTCTTCCTCAAAATCATGGTGGGCCAAAATCCATAGAATATTTACATAACGGTGTATGTGGACTTAACGAATCTTTTATCTAATGCGATGCTCAGAAACATGAGTAAGAAAAATAAACAATAAAATGTACTTTAAAGTCTAAACTTGCTACAAATAAAGACAAAGACAGCAATAAAGTTCTCATCAATGTTGCATTGTCTGATCACCGAAAGGTCGACAATCGAGATAACTTGTGTTATCTGTATTTTATTGTGGCAGCTCTTTGGATTTCTGAGCACGAGGAATTGAAAAAGAATAATTCCAATTCGCCCTAATGAAATAAACAATCAACATTTGATATAGGTTATTGATTAAATCTGAAAGCAAAGGGAATAAATAATCACAGCTTTTTTCCGATGTATGTTATATGATAATAACAATTAGCTTTTATCAGGCGTTTCAATCGGCTGCGGACAATAAAAGATTAATGGGGGTTAGTGTGAGATTTCCATCGGAACGTTCCAGATGATATTAAGTTAATTTATTCTTATGTACAGCCTAGCCTACCATATTTGTAATGTGCCTTGAATGGTCTTGCATTTCGTATCGGCAAATGTGACCGGTGAACACGGTATATCTGTGCATTGTAGGCCTAAGCTACACGCTTACAATCTCTAGAATGGAGCCAGTTTTCTAAATAAGTACTACACAGTTACAATGTAGTACTATGTGATATCAATTCGAAGACTGGTGGTGTAAATGAAGTAAAGTGCTGTAATGTATCACTCATGAATTTGTGATTCAGTTTTGGAACAAACCGCTGTAGATCTGTTGGGTTGATATATATATATGGAAAGATAGCACCACTGCCTTGTGAGTGTGTCGGGTCAAACGAAGGCCAAGACAGTAAACCCTGATAGAAAAAAACACCACTGCTAATGGTTATCTCGGGAGAGAACATGGCTAAGGGAGTAAATCTCACAGAAAATAACCCCTACTGCCTTGTGGGTTGTTTAGGGAACGACAAAGGCTAGCGGAGAGTCCGTACAAACACCGATTGAAGGCAACAGGAAACCACCATCCTGTATTCCCAAGTTTATCATAGCCAGCCAAAATACGAAAAAGGATGATAACGTCGTAAATAGGGGCTCCTGTGGAGCACCTTCGTCCGGTAGGGATCGTTATGCTGCGCAGGTAGCCCCCGACCATCAGCAAACTATTGCGATCAAATCCAAAACAAAAACAAAAAACAAAATTGCAACGTGGAATTTAAGGACACTGCCGCAAAGAGAAAAATGAGAAAATATCAAGATGGACAAGGAAAGGCTTAACATCATTATTTTAGGACTTGGGGAAGTGAGATGAAAGGATGCAGGCATGATAACATCAGGCAAGCATACAATAATATATTTTGGTGGAAACACATGAAAGAGGAGTAGGCATCATGATTGAAAGGGACAAGTCAAAATCAACCAAGGGATACTGGGATGTGTCAGACCGAGTTTTGCTAGTTAAGTTAGAGGGCTAACCATTTGATATCGGCATTATCCAACATCCGCAAGTACTCAAGAAGAAATTGACAACTTCTATGAAGTACTAGAGACGGCCAAGCATCACTGCAAATCACGGGACATTACAGTAGTAATGGGAGATTTTAATGCTTAAGTGGGACAGGACAGGGTGGAGGACATAGTTGGACCTCATGGCCTTGGCACATAAAATGAAAGGGGAGAGAAACTTGTGAAATGAGCAACCTAACAGAAGAAAATGGACATGGATGTGTCCTGGAGATAATACTGAAAAATCAAATTGGTTATATCATGATAAATAAAAGATAAATTTTTTTTTTACTGATAGCAAATACACCACCAGGCGCAGACAACAATAATGATCACAATCCTGTTATGGGAAGATTTAGACTGAAACTAAAAAAAAGAAAACAGACCAAACGTAACCTTAAACTACATCTTGGACTCTTAGTTAAAGACTGATGAAGCGACATGTGAAAAAATTAACGTGCATGTTCAAAACAAATTCAGTGCTCTGGAGGACGTTGGTGACAATGAGGAACAATGGACAAAGTTGCAAAACTCGACAAATGAAGCTAGAGTTGAAAGAAAAGCAAAAAAGAACTGAATGACAAAAGAAATTATAGGCTTGATGGAAGAACTGAGTATGGCAAAAGGAAAAGAGGAAGAATACAAAAAGATAAACAAGGAAATCAGGAATAGGTGCAAAGAAGTTAAGGAAGCTTGGCTGGGGACAAAGTGCAAAGAAATGGAAGACCGACACATAACAAATCCTCAAACTATGTACAGAAACACTGATGAAATTGCCCACAGGAAAAAGACATGGACATCAACTGGTTGCTGAAAATTGAAAGATAGTACTCTTGTCATGGAAAATGACACAAAATATTAGACAGATGGGAAGAGTGTATTAAAGACCTTTTTTTTTATATCGATAACAAACGAAAAAAGAACGTCGAAGGACCACCCATAATGAAAGATGAAGTTAGAGCAGCACTGAAAAAGATGAAACCAGGAAAAGCTCCCAGGACCAGACAACATTACTACAGAGATGATTGAAGCCCTGGAGGAATTTGGTATTGAAAAAACAAGTCCTCCTAATGAAATTTATGACACTGGAAAAATCTCCAAAGATATGTCAAAATCAATTTTCACTGCACTTTCAAAGAAAACGGGTGCTTTAGAATGCGAACTGCATCGTACAATCAGCTTAACGAGTCATGTAACAAAAATGCTATTAAGAATAACCATGATGAGGACAAGGAACAGAATCAAAAGAGAAATAGCAATAGAACAGTGTTTTGTGGAAGGGAAAAGGACTACTAATGCCATTTACATCCTTAGAACTATCAAAGAGAGGTCAGTCGAGTTGAATAAGGATTTATATTTATGCTTTGTTAATTATACCAGGCTTTTTATCGGGTAAGATGTGGAGAACTGATCAACCAACTAGAAAGACTCAACACTGATGCAAAACAACAGCAAATGGCACAACTTTGAGACAGGTTGTTTAGTTTAAATATGTGGGAACAGTCCTCTCACCAGACGGCTGAAATAGCCAGCAGAATCGGCCAAGCCAAAACAGTATTCAAGAAGATGAAAACCGTTCCTACCAAATGCCTATCAATTAACAGGAAAAATTTCTTGAATGTTGTATAGAATTGAAACTGTTGTACGGGTGGCAGATAAGGGAATGACCCTCAGGTATGATGCCAGCTGCAAATACTCAATAAGCAGCCGCGAACCAAATGGCATCAGTATTCTAATCTAAGGGAGGCTGGGGTATAGGATGGTACCCATACTTCTATAAAGTGGTCTCACAACCCTACAATGAATACTGTCAGGCGAGCAGGGGCGCCATAACTCCAACCACTGAAGTCCTGGAGAAGGGGATGGATGAATTAGGAGGCGAAGGCAGAGTACTACACAGCAATTGGCTTCTACATCACGGTCGAGGGCAGAGATTTCCAAGGAAACAATGGCCAGGACATCTGCACAGTTTCTGCACTGCGCTTGAGGAAGGTAATGGCAATCCACCTGGTGTTTTTGCCAGAAAGTGTACATAATGACACACACACACACACACACAAAGCAAAAAGTCATAGTTTTATGTGTTCTGAGACCCCCAGGGAAGAACAGAACTCATTGGCTACTGGAGGAGAGAGGATCCAAGGATGTGAAAGGAAGCTATGATGACGATACGTATGTGTCTGACGGCAGCTGTCAGAATCATACTTGTAGAGACTCTCCAATAAAAATCAACAAAAAGAAAAAGAAAGGGCTCAACAACATTAGAACCTGGAATGTGCAAAAACTGCCAGAACTGGGAAAACTTCATCTCCTGTTACCGGAACTTGGACGAGCACGTATGAACATCACAGGATTATGCGAGACCAGATGGTGTGGTGAGGGGAAGTTCACCATTGGCGAGCATACTATCATTTACAGTGGAAAAAAGGCCTGTGCGGGGTTGCTATCATACTGGGTAAACATGTTGTAGCATGAAAAGCTATAACACAATCAATGATCAATTCATAACTGTTATATTGAACACAAAGCCAGTTGCCTTAAACATTATCCAGGCTCCATATTCATTCTATCTTTTCATAATATGCTCTAGTTCAGTCAGTGCGGTGCCTTCCTTGTTGTTGATGCACTCATTGTTGGGCTGGAATTTAATGGATTGAATTTCATCTCTGAATAGATCCCTGGAACTTCTGCATTTATTATGCTAATTTATTTTGCAAATTTTTCTTCCAGCCAATTTTCTTACCTCTTCTAATTGTGCTCTTAATTTCTTTTGAGTTGAGTTTTTTGTATTATTTTCTTCCAGATTTGCGAGCTTGGCTTTTCTGTTTGGCTAGATCCATAACTTTCTCCCTGATGTAGGGTTTAGGTGGTTTTCTCTTTTTCCTGCCTAACTTTTCTTCTTCTACTTCAATGTAGGTCTTCTTCATATCTTCCCATTTCTTCTGGATGCTGGTCCTTTAATGTCCAGTCCCGGATTAGAGCCTCGAAGCGATTGCTGACTTTGGCCTCAAAATTTGATGCAATGTCTTGATTTTTCAATTTCTCTAGATCAAACTCAGGGGCCTGCTTGACTTTCTTTTGTTTGTAAACTTTGAGTCAAATTTGGTTTGCGACTAGGATGTAATCACTATCCCAATCGGCTCCTGGTTTTGTTTTCGAGCTTAGGACAAGTCCTGTCATGATGTAATCTATCTGATTTTTATTTTCTTCTTGTCATTGTCTGTTTTTTTTCTTTCAAGTTTCCTGATATATCGTCTGCGATAGTTCTGTTTAAAGAGGGTGTTAGTGATGTCCAATTCATTGGCCCGGCAGAACGATGCTAACATACCGCCTATTTCATCGCGTTTTCCCAACCCATAAGGTCCTAGTCCTCACTTTTGCCCACTTTGGCCTTCATGCCTCCCATTATTATGCAAACTTCTCTTTTCGGTACAGTATTTTATCCTTGGCAGTTTGTAGGTCATTACAGAATTGTTCTATCTCTTCATCTGAGCTGATGGATGTGGGGTATGTGCCTGGATGCTGTTTAAAGCAACTAGCTTTGTGTTCAGTTTAATGGTTATCAATCGGTCATTGATTGTGCTGTAGCTTTTCAGTGCTGCAGCATGTCGTTTGTCTAGTATGACAGCAACCCCGTACAGGCTTTTTTTCTCCCACTGTTAGTGATGGTATGCTCGCCAATGGTGAACTTTCCTTCACCGCTCCATCTGGTCTCACATAATCCTGTGATGTGCATACCTGCTCTTCTAAGATCCGGCAACAGGAGATGAAGCTTTCCCAGTTCTCACAGTGTTTGCACATTCCAGGTTCCGGTGTTGACGAGCCCTTTTTCTTTTTGTTGTTTCTTTTTGCAGAGTTTCTACAAGTATGCTTCTGACAGCTGCCGTCAGATACATACGCATCGTCATCATAGCTGCTTTTCACATCCTTGGATCCTCTCTCCCCAGTAGCCAATGAGTTCTGTTCTTCTCTGGGGGTCTCAGAAGACACAGAACTATATCTTTTTTTTCCTTTCTTGGTGTCATCATGTGCACTTTTTGGCAAAGGTACTTGAGGCGGATTGCCATTACCTTCCTCAAGCGCAGTGCAGATACTGTGCAGATGTCTTGACCATTGTTTCCTTGGAAGTCTTCTGCCCACGACCGTGATGTAGAAGCCATTTGTGCAGTACTCTGCCTTCATGCAAACTTCTCTTTTTGGGAACGGTATTTTATCCTTGGCAGTTTGTAGGCCATTACAGAATTGTTCTATCTCTTCATGTATAAACGCTACAACGTTCACGTAAGGACAGGACTTCAGTGGCTGGAGTTATGGTGCTCCTGCTCGCCTGACAGTATTCACTGTAGAGTTGTGAGACCACGTTATAGAAGTATAGGTACCACCCTAACCCCCAGAATACAGACACCGTTTGGTCTGTGGCTGCATATTGGGTATTCGCAGCTGGCCCCCATATCTGGGGTCAGTCCCATATCCGCCACCTGGGGACGCTTTCGATTGGGGACGGTCGCCCCATGAGTTAGCCAATGTTCTCATATTCTAGTCTGAAAATTGGATGTGTTCATAGATATGCATGTTTACATTTGCACGTATGACCAGTTAAGAACACATGTATAAACGCTAGATTGTTCACGTAAGGACAGGACAAAGGTTGTGGAAGTCTGGTTATGGACTGTAAGTCTTGGGTTAATGGCTTAAGAGCAACATTGAGTTCCAGATTGCTTTCCTTCTTCCCTTCCTCTTAAGTGTTGCTGTGAGGCGCCACTGACTGCCAGCAGAACTGCAAATCAGCCATCCATCAGCAGAACGCCTACAAGTCAGCCATTCATCAGCAGAACGCCTACAGTCAGCCATTCATCAGCAGAACGCTACAAGTCAGCCATTCATCAGCAAAACGCCTACAAGTCAGCCATTCATCGGCAGAACGCCTACAAGTCAGCCATTCATCGGCAGAACGCATACAAGTCAGCCATTTATCAGCAGAACGCATACAAGTCAGCCATTCATCGGCAGAACGCCTGTAAGCCAGCCATTCATCGGCAGAACGCCTGCAAGTCAGCTATTCATCAGCAGAACGCCTGTAAGCCAGCCATTCATCAGCAGAACGCCTGCAAGTCAGCCATTCATCAGCAGAACGCCTGTAAGCCAGCCATTCATCAACAAAACGCCTACAAGTCAGCCATTTGTCAGCAGAACCCCTGTAGACTAGGAAGTCAGATTCGACACTTCATTTGTGAACATCTGACTACAACTATTGCGGGCATTCTTCGACTTGTGATGTTCAGCGTCGGCAGTGCCAACTCATGACTCTTGGTGCTAATTCCTGAAGACGTTTCTGAACTATAGACAAAGCAAGTTGGCTGATGTTGAACTACTTATGTGGGAACTTGTAATCTTGTGTGAGTGAGAATTAGTGCGTGTGTATAAATGAAGAAATTTGAACTTACGTCGCCGTGTTGTATGAATGTAAGTAGGTATGTGTCTCTGCTTATCTTTCTATAGTTTAGATCTCAGCGAGCCTAACTATAAGTTAACATCTTCAGTGGCATGCTTACTTTTGAAGTGTATGCTTGAGTACAAAATCAGAATTACAGAATATAATATTCAAAGGTGTGTGTTGAAATGTCCACTGTCAATTTTGGAATACATCTGATTAGAAAATGTTCGTTGTGCAGTTTTGGCAGACTTGGGCCTTGCCAGGACTGCGTTACTTTGCCTGCACCCTACAGTTTGACTGTCGGTGACAGCAAGGTCTGCATGCCAGATAACTGCTTTCTTGATGGAGACCGTCCTGCCTGATCTCCTTGCTGTACCGCCCCTGGTTCCAGCATTTGTCGTCAGTGTGGTCGGTACGGTAATGTTCGGCCTCCAATTTGACACCTTCGAAAGTTGTGTCCGGTTGCTCTTGTATATAGCGCTGGACATCCTTCCTGAAAGCGCCTGTGACCACTGGTGAAGGCGTCACGAAGCTACGTCGGTGATAGTGTCCACTCTTCCGCTCGGTTAACCTTTATCCAGAGCACGCTCAGGTAGGTCGCATACTCAGTGACAGTCTCTCCCATTCCCTGCTACCTCCTGTACAAAGTGTCAGCATGGGTTGTGTGCAGTCCCATTTGGTCACCCCAGTTGTCTTCGATGATGGCCTAGATATTGCCTGGCGTGTCTGTCTTTGCTGTCGACAGCCAGATGATCTGTAGAGAGTTAGCACTGACGATATGGTTTGGAACATTGGAATCTGCAGCACTGTCTTCATGTCTTCTCTGGTCTGATCCTGCCGTCGCAGTGCCAGGTGTGGTATGCAAGAGTGGTAAGTGGGGCATTGTTTACGGGATCAGGTCAGATGTAGATGGAGAACTCGGAGGGGGGACTCTTTTTTATAAAAAGTGAAAAGTCAAAAAATTCTTCTATAAAGAAGGCACTGCCACAAATTAAAGCAACACTCTGTTGTTGGGTGGATGTGCTGTTGGGGTTAGTGCTGTTCTTGACGTTGCTGTAGCTGTTGCCAGGTATGTTGGTCTTCCTCAGGTATGGCTGTTCAGCATGGCACTGGTCTTCAGTATGGTTGAAACGGAATCAAAGAGTATTTGTGCTGCCTCCTGTTATGTTGTGACTGGTTTCCCATATTGTACTTCGGTGATATCTGCTTGTCGGCTGTGATGGCAGTGCGTTGGTTATGTCATTTTGTCTGTCTGATTTTGTGCTGAGATCTGCCAGTTGCGCCTCAAGGCGAGGCAGGGTAGCATTGTATTCTACTGCTACTACCTGTTGGGCAGGGGAGTCCAGAGTGCTGTCTTCCAGCATCCAGTGTTAACCTTCTGTTCAAGCTTATTTGAAGGGGGGCATTGTCGTGCTTGACGTCCCTCCTAAGGACTGCTGGCTGCACATCGTTTGCAAAGGTCTACCTCAGCATGTTGTCAGAGGGCTGTCAGTCTGAGCTTGTTTGACCTTTTCCAGCTTCTCCATGCAAATGACAGTAAGCTTTGTCATAAAATACAGTCTTAAATATCTGTATGCATTGGCCACTCCCATTCTAGAACCACCATAAAACCATATCTCACATTTTTATATGTAACCATGTTTACCAAAAATAACTATCATTTTTGTTCATGTTAACTAAGTTTCAGCTTTTAGGTGAAGCAAAGCGTTCAGCTGGTTTTACAGTCCTACTCGTGTTTCTAGAGAAGGCATATGTCATCTATAAACAGCAAAATGAAACGTTTCGTCAAAGCACGTGTTACTACTGTCCCGTGCTTAGCACCATGCATTATGTCTTGAGCGTGTTAATTCAAAAAACAGACAAAAGGACTGGACTACATACATCTTCCTGTTTTACATCACAAGAACAGTCAACATAATCGGACAATACAGTTCTATCTCTGTGACACGCACTTAATTATTATTCATATTTTTTACACACCCAATTTCTCGGTAGTGCCTTTTCCTTGAGAACTGACCAGAACAGTTTTCTAGATACAGAGTCAAAAGCCTATAAAAAACGATATCCCGTTTATGGTTCAAAGATTATTCTTTCTGAGTTACAGTGAGAAGAGTACAGAAATGGTCTATAGTTGAGTATTTTTTCATAACACCTGTTTGGTGTTTGCCCACAGATTCGTTTTCATCAATCCACAGCTGTAATCTCCAATTAATTACATAACTAAAAAGTTTCCAACAAATATCTGACAACGAGATGCTTTTATAAATGGGTCATCTGGCTTTCCTTTTCTGTGTCGTGAATGGATTATTGATTCCATCTAGTTTTCTGGATAAATACAGTTACTATATAGTTCATTGAACAGTTTAACAAGAAACTAAATTAGTAGGTGGGGTGAATATTTAAGCATTTCTCCATGTGCGCCGTCTGGTCCAAGTGCTCTACTATTTTTGATATTTCTTATTTCAGGTAAAACTTCTTTCGTTATGATGTCGTTCACGTTCATCCATAGTATCATTTTAACACTAACCTCTACTTTTAAACATATTTAAAGTATCCGAACCTTGTATCTATTACAATGTCATGCTTCATACTTGAAAGTGTTGGCGTTAACTAATTCAGCTTTTTGCCAGAAATCTTGTCGAGTACCTAAAAATAATCAAGAGATTTGTTTATTTGTGTATTGTTTCTTTTTTCTTTCTCAGTAGCTTCTTGCATTCTCTTCGAGCTTTACTGAACTAATGGCGACTTTCATATCTCCTTTTTTTGTTTGCTTCACCATGAACATTACAACTCTTACTCTCCCATTGTTTTTTGAAAATGTGTAGACATTTTCTCACATGTTTTTGTGCCCCAAAAACATTTATCAAAGCAATGGTTCAACGGTTTTATGGGTCTTATGTTGACTTGTACCTCCATCCATGTTCCACATTCTTGTATACGCTTGACAACCATTTTGATTGGACTAAATACCTAATTAATACTCTCTTAACCTGACTTTTCATCGAACGCTTCTTTCTTTTCAGTTCTATTTTAAATCTAATGTATAGGTGTATTTATTGCTTGAGTCTTATTACTTTGATCAATTCTTAAGATTTTAAAGTTATAATGATAAATGATCAGGCTCTATTCTTTCACCACAAACAGTTCACTTAATCGCATATGAAAAATAGCTTTTCTGTTGCAATAAAATAATCAAGTACACTACACCCAAAATGTTCTTCAAATAAGTACAGCAAGACAAATACAAACAGATTGTCCCAAAGAAGGAAAGGATTGTCTTCCTCGCAACTGTAAGAACAAACAACAGCAAGACAACAAC
Organism: Monoplex corrugatus; assembly: GCA_030674185.1. Classification (NCBI taxonomy): domain Eukaryota; kingdom Metazoa; phylum Mollusca; class Gastropoda; order Littorinimorpha; family Ranellidae; genus Monoplex; species Monoplex corrugatus. Next base: position 100,859,849 of record CM060305.1, on the reverse strand, counting down.
AACAACAACAACAAAAAGACAAAATAGACCTAATCGACAGAATAAACTGTCTGGTCTAAAATACGAAAATAAATAGAAACCTCTGAGGAAGACTACGCAAAAAGAAGACTGCAAATGACTGAATAGCAGTTCAGAAGACCTGGCTAGCTATCACTAATCGACCCACAAAACCCTCGCTGAGAGCTGTGTCAGTATTTTGGTATTTCAATGGGAAGACCCTATGCTTCCAAATCAGGTGACGTGTCTCTCTGTGTGTAGAATTCATCAGATATTCTGGCTGTGATGGCAAGACAAGAACGATATGAATCACCCAGACTTCAGGTAACAAAACTCTACAAAAAATACAAAAATCATCTAAACATTTAGCAGACCACTCAGCGTATGTAAAAGAAAGAGCATAAAAGACAAGTCCAAGAAAAGTATACTCCTTTCGCCTGGGGCATCGGATTTGTGTGGTTCAATATTCATAAAAAGAGAGACTGCTAGAGACATCAAGCAAGACAAATATAGTCACAGCTCCAAGAGGGAAAGAAGAGTTGTCTCCCTTGTAGATATAAAAAAAAAAAAACCTTTAAAAAAGAAGACATATAGAGACAACATACAACTTTTACTTGCCAGCATAAATCATCTGGTCTAAAATACAAAATGTAACAAAACGGAAACCTTAGAGGAAGACAACAACAACAAAAAGCATGAGGAAAAAGTGACGCGTTTCGCTCTGTGTGGACCTACTAACTGGAATGGCAAGAGAGGAGTAGTATCCATACACATCAGAGCAAGTCACCCAAACCTAAGGTAGCGATAAGCAGAGAGGGAATCAGAAGCAAACTAAAACTAAAATGGTGATAAACGTCTCACGGCATGCTTTCCCTAGACACTTGTGAGCTATATTTTACCATATAAAACAACACTGACACTGCAACAAGCAGAAAAATTCAGCCGTCGTTCATATATCAACAAAATACTCTTCTTTTATTTTATTTAAAGAAAATGATCGTGAAGTCTACGACCTCGATGCTGTTTACTGACAACGTCAACAGAAGATCGTCAACCCCCAGCATATCAACATCAACATCAATACAATAATGAAAACGACGGACGCCCTCTGTCCATGCAAAGCTGGGTAAGTTTACAATGGTATTATTATTCGTCCCTCGATTAATTGTAAAAATGTGGGTATTCTTATTTGGCCCAATGTACTGTGGGCAGCACGGTTCAGTGTGATGGGGAAACGAAGTCAGGCTCAGAGGCTGTAATCAAGATAGTGTGTAACGTGTGTATACATGGCCCGACCAATCATTTTCACTCGCACGTGTTTGATTCCTGGTAATTTGAAGATGGAGTCAGTAGTTCGGTGCACAGTTCAGTGTTAAAACTGATGTAATTTTTCTGTCTTTTGTACTTCAGTGGATACCTTAGCAGATTTCACATGTTTAAGTTGTTATCTGTTTGTAAACGGATACACACTTGAGTCTATAATATATGCAATAGATTGTAACGTTGCAGTTTATATTTCGTTGATAGCCAAAATTTTCGTCCAAAATGGTCGAGAGAGAGAGAGAGAGAGAGAGAGAGAGAGAGAGAGAGAGAGAGAGAGAGAGAGAGAGAGAGAGAGAGAGAGAGAGTGAGAGTCACACTGGACAGAGCAGCAGGGAAGTTTCAGTCTTTTTCTCATAATTTTTGTATCTGGTGTTTGTTTGAGATTTTACGCTTGACAATGGCCAGTTGGTCGAAAATTTGCGCCTGTCTTGTCTTGTTGTATTAAATACGCATTCTTATTCTTTTTTCGTTTTTCTTTTCTTTCTGGTTCCTGTTTGCTTGGAATATATCTAACATTGGTCTTGGAAAATAAAGGTTGTATCTTTTGTGTAAGGTGTTTCGCTAATGATAAATAGTTCCGTTAAATATTTTGAGGTGGATTTGTGCAGTTTTGTACACTTCTGTGCTTTTCTTGTATTTAGGTAGGTAGGTTGGTTGGTTGGATAGTCTTTAGCGATACGGTTATCATTTTTCGTTGTTTGGTTTGTGGGAGCTGTCAGTTACTGTGCAGGATTTTTTTTTCGATAAAGCTTTACTGCAACCATCCCAAGTTATTGATACAAAGTCAATATGGGATTTGATATGGGCAGTGTAAAACGCTTTTTAAGCTTCAATGTCAAAAAAATATGACAGCTTACTTGGAAGAAATAGATTTTGAAACAGAGTTGGGTATTTTTTAGATGATCAGCGTGGACATCCCACGTAAGTTTTCGCGTATGCATGCACCAAGAGCACGGTGTTCAGAAACTTGTTCCATATTTATACCATCTAAAGGTAACTGAAGATGGAATTTGAAAGCTGGTGGTTTTGGCAAGAGGTTAGTACCACTGAATTCGTTTTTGTATGATTTGCATACTCGGTTTATATATAATATATTATAGTTGTAAGTTTCTTGAATTTCAGAAAGCTGCTTCCAGTCCTCAGCAACTATATGACAATCAAAAGAGTTTGATGTTATGCGTATGATGCACATACAGAATAAGATAGGATCTAGAACTGAGCTTTGGGGTGCACCAAACGATACACTTCCTTCAGAACAGAACTTACCATAAGCATATACATGTGAGGTCAAATGCTTTAACATCTAAGAAAAGGACTCAAATTAAATTTACATCATTTACGGCTGTTAACCATGTGTTTGTTGTTTGAAAGAGCAGTGTTGGGCTGCATGAATGATGTTTACGGGTTCCTGACTAAAGTGGGTGAAATAATAAACGATCTTCCATGAATTTAACCATGTTTGTGAACATGTCTTTCAAATGGTTTAGAGACCACTTTTTGTCTTTATACAGGTCTTGAGAGAGGGGGAGAGAAGGGGAAGAGAGAGAGGGGGGCGGGAAGAGAGTACTGTCTCTGTGCATACGTTTTCACTGGCAGGAAAAGACACTTGCAGTACTTTTTATAGAACATTTGGACTGGACAGACTGTCAGAAACAGAAATTTTCAAATACATGTACCTTCCACTACAGAAAGAGAGAGGGCCTCTCTAGACGTGTCCTTCAGCTTGGTGAAGGGCAGCTGCAGGCGGTCTGTGCTGTCTTCAGCATTGTCGGCACTGCGACAGGCCTCACAGCAACATTCACTGCATGACTCCTCACTGCCATTCTTCTCTTCTTTCTGTAGGCTGGGGCTGCCACAGTCGGCATCCGCCATATCTCCTGTGTACAGTCACTAATACTCTCAATAAAGTGTAAGCAGACTATAAACAACCTGATCTCTACAAAGTAAATGCGTTCACAGGTGAATAAAAATCTGCACACGCACACACAAACACAAACATATATTTTTTTTTATTGGCAAACCATGTTTGAAATTCTTCTAAAAAATTTTCGAGATCAGCATATCATAAGATTGCGTTGAAGGTAGCAGAGTGGCTGTCGAGTGTTCCTGAGTGTGGTATTAACTGTTAGACGACTGAAGTGGTGGAGAAAGTAAAGTCAACCCCCCTTTATCAAGATGAGGAATTTGTAAGTTTTGATATGTCGTCACTATATACAACTGTACCAGTATTGGAGGCGATCCACAGATGTACGGATCTACTGTACAATGGTAAAAATAAAGCACCATCTATTGATCGGGATAAGTTCATAGAACATAACGGTTTTTACAAATTGACGGTCTTGCGATGGGAAGCCCGCCAGCGCGTCATTTGGCCAATGGCTGGATGAGCCAGTTCGACGAAGAAATCAAAGGTGATGCCAAATTGTATACTAGATATATGGACATTTTGTGTGAATCAAAGCGTGGAGAAATAGATTCCAAACTGGCATACATCAATAACATACACATCATCATCATCATCAGGTGCCCCGCCGCATGGCGTTGCCGACCATGGACTTCCAACCATCTCTATCTCTCGTTGCCCCCAGCATCTCACCCACCCTCCTCAACCCCAGCCACTCTGCAAGTCCGTCCAGCATTCTCTCCCTGGGTCTACCTGGTGCTCTCTTTCCCTCCAGCTTTCCCGTTGTGACCTGGTGCTCAATCTTGCTTGTCTTTTCCTGATCTTCCTTATGAGTGATCTACTTGTGTCTGCCTCCATCAAGACTGTCTCGTTTGTTTTCTTTGCTGTCCATGGAACTCTCAACATTCTTCTGAGAAACCACATCTCGGCAGCCTCGATCCTGCTCTGGCTTTGCTTGCTGATCGTCCACGCCTCGCATCCGTACAACAGTATTGGTTCTATATAACATTCAAGGACTCTCTTACTGATGTTAATTGATATGCATTTGTTGGTAAGAATGCTTGTCATCTTCTTGAATGCTGTTTTGGCTTGGCCGATTCTGCCAGCTATTTCCGATGTGCATCTGCCGTCTGATGAAATGACCGTTCCCAGGTATTTGAACTTATTAACCTGTGTCAAGGTTGTGCCATTTGCTGTTATTTTGCATGAGGGGATTTCATGTTTTTTTTTTTACTGATCACCATGACTTCAGTCTTCCTGCTGTTTAGTTCCAACCCCTTACTTTTGCTTTCTATTTCTAGTATATTCACAAGGTTTTGTAGGTCCCTTTTACTTTCTGCAATTAGCACGGTGTCATCTGCGTACCGAATATTGTTTATCATTTCCCCTCCAACCTTTATTAATCCAGGGTCTTCTTCTAGGTTTCTCATGATGATTTCACTGTGAAGTGAAAACAGATCTGGTGACAAAACACAACCCTGTCTGACTCCTCTTTTGATGTTTTGAAAAGAACTTATATTGTTTTCTATTCTCATTGCAGCTGTTTGTTCCCAGTACATATTCCTGATTATTCGTAGATCTTTTCCATCAACATTGAGTCTCTCCAGTTGGTTGATCAATTCATGTCGTACCCCGATCGAAAGCCTTGGTATAGTCAACAAAGCATAAATACAAATCCTTATTCATCTCAATTGACCTCTCTTTGATAGTTCTTAGGATGTATATGGCATTAATAGTTCCTTTCCCTTCCACAAATCCACACTGTTCTACTGCTATTTCTCTTTTGATTCTATTCCTTGTCCTCATCATGATTATTCTTAACAGGATTTTTGTTACATGACTCATCAAACTGATTATGCGATGGAGTTCGCATTCTATAGCCCCTGTCTTCTTTTCAAGTGCAATGAAAATTGATTTTGACATATCTTTGGGGATTTTACCAATGTCATAAATTTCATTTAGGAGGACTGTTATTTTTTTCTATGCCAAATTCCTCCAGGGCTTCAATCATCTCTGTAGTAATGTTGTCTGGTCCTGGGGCTTTTCCTGGTTTCATCTTTTTCAGTGCTGCTCTAAGTCTAACTTCATCTTTCATTATGGGTGGTCCTTCAAAGTTCTTTTTTATAATGTGTTCTTCGTTTCTGTCATCTTCAAAATGGTCTTTAATGTACTCTCCCCATCTGTCCAGTATTTTGTCTTTTTCCATGATAAGCGTGCCATCTTTCGATTTTGAGCAACCAGTTGATGTGCATGTATTTTTCCTGTGGACAATTTCTTCAATTCGTCTGTACATACCCTGAGGGTCCATTTTGTGTCGTTCTTCTATCTCTTTGCATTTTGTGTTCAGCCAAGCTTCCTTAGCTTCATTGCACCTATGCCTGATATCTTTGTTTATCTTCCTGTATACCTCCTCTTTGCCTTCCTCCATCAGGCCCAACATTTCATTAGTCATCCAGCACGTTTTTGCTTTTCTATCTACCTTAGGGATTTCTTCACAAGCTTCATTTATAGAATTTCTCAACTTTGTCCATTGTTCCTCACTGTCACCAACGTCTTCCAGAGCACTGAATTTGTTTTGAACATGTACATTCAATTTTTGACGTATCATTTCATCTGTCTTTAAGAGTCCAAGGTTTAGTTTGATGTTGCTTTTGGTCTGTTTCCTTTTCCTCAATTTCAGCCTAAATCTTCCCACTACGGGATTGTGGTCACTGTTGCAGTCTGCGCCTGGTAGTGTATTTTGCTGACAGTAAAGAATTTCTAAATCTTTTGTTGATCAGGATGTAGTCAATTTGATTTTTGGTATTATCTCCTGGACTCATCCAAGTCCATTTTCTTCTGTTAGGCTGCTGAAACCAGGTGTTTCCTACTATGAACTCATTCACATGGGTGGGAGCACATTTTTTTTGCTATACTGAAAAAGTGAAGCCAGGGTCCAGGGGCCGGCGGAGGCCCCTGGTGGGGTGCAGGGGCAACGCCCCGCTAGGGGGTCTGGGGGCAACGACCCCCATATGCGGAAGAAAAATTAATATGCCCGGTCGCTTCAGAGCCTTCTCGTTGCATCTTAAAACACTTATTTTCAAAAAGCTTGAATATGGCAAATTGTCTCTGTGATAATTGTACAATCACAATGATCTGGTCATGTTAAGTAAAAAGGGGGAACACATCTCATGATCACTCATAGAACCAAAGGAAAATAGAAAGCTGTGTAAAGAATAAATTATAAAACAAAAACAAAACAAAAATCTCACCTGTGTAATCACCAACTGTTGTCAAATTTCAATCAGTTTACTGTGTGCAAGTTCATTTCAATACTGGGGTGAAGTCTGAGATTGGTACAGTTCTGTAGAAACTAATGGACTTGAGGTTGGGTTGGAAATCTTGATTAAAATCAATAACAGCAGTGGAACAGGTACTATCAATCATTTCTGTCTACAGTAAGACATCTTAATAACCAACCAACCAACAAAAAAAACAACAACAACAACAAAAAAAAGCTATACGGAATTCCGTATATATACGGAAGGTCTCCCACCCATGCATTCATCTGTGCCCATTCTACAAGTCCCCCCCCCCCCCTTTCATTTTGTGTACCAAGGCCATGAGGTCCAACTATATGCTCCACCCTATCCTGTCCCACTTTAGCATTAAAATCTCCAATTATGACTGTAACTTCTTGTGATTTACATTGGACCTTGGCCATCTCTAAAACTTCGTAGAAGTTGTCGATGTCTTCCCGAGTACTTGCGGATGTTGGTGCATACACCTGCATGATGTTGATATCAAAAGGTTTCCCTCCGAATTTGACCAGTAAAACTCTGTCGCACACTGCCCAGTATCCCTTAACTGCTTTTGATTTGTCTTTGTCCATTATGATGCCTACTCATGTTTCATGTGAATTACCACCAGAGTATATCACTGTATATTCTCCTGATGTTATCATGCCCGCCCCCTTCCATCTCACTTCCCCTAGTCCTAAAATACTGATGTTAAGCCTTTCCATTTTGATGTTGTCTAATTTACCTTTCTGCAACATTGTTCTGATGTTCCATGTTGCTATTTTGGTGTTAAGTTTGAATTTAATTTTGGTCGCAGTAGCTGGCTGACAGTCTGGTGTCACCTGTGCCGCATGACAGTCCCTACCGGATGAAGGTGCTCCACAGGAGCACCTATTGACGTCGTTAACTTTCTTCTTTCTCCTATCCATAACAGATGGACAACCAGGCTGTTTTAAATGCAACAAGGACCACTGTGTAATTTGTTATAATTACATTGTGCAAACCACAACTTTCACAAGCTCTGTCACCTTAGAAACCTTTACCATCCGAGCCAACACGTGCTGTGAAACTACCAACCTAATATATCTACTATTTTGTGTCAAGTGCGCCAAATCTCAATACATTGGTGAAACAAAAAAACTCCCTCAAACAAAGGTTTTACCTCCATCGTTCAAATATTAAACACAACATTGGTTCCCTGGTGACCCAACACTTTACATGTAACTTATCTGACCACTCCCTCTCTGATCTCCGATGCATTGCCATAGAAAAACAATAATCCAGTTCCCGCTCTCAGCGTCTAACCAAAGAACACTTTTGGATGACGAAGATGCAAACAATCTCTCTAAATGGTTTTAATACCATCCATTCTAAATTTTAATGTGGTCGATGTGATTTTCACAACGTGGTTGACCCTCTTTGTCCTCAGTTTGCCTGTGCTTCTTAGCCTACTGTTTGTTGCCTTCTGTACATATACATGTGCATGTAATAGGTGGGTGGGTGAGAAGTAGCATATATCTCTTTCTGAATGTGTCAGTATATACAAAGGTATGCACGTAGTGTAAATTACTGTACGGAATGAATGTATGGCACAGACCATTAATCTTAAGTCTTACGTTTTAAACTGATAATTTTGGGTTAATTCGATTGTTTTTACTATATCGTACTATTTCATTTAGTTTATTTAGACTTTTTTTTTTATTACTCAAGCATATTCACGTGTATTGATATCATTGTTTAGTGGCCTGTGCGCGAGGTATGTGTGTGTGTGTGTGCGTGTGGATGTGTGCGAGTGTGTGTGCGTGTTCCGTACATGTAATGTGGTGGAGGGGGGGGGGATATGGGCGACTATGAGTTTGTGTGTGCATTCATGCCCCACGTGATTTTATGCGATATCTTAAAGGAAATGAGATGAATTCTCCAATGTAGATGAGATCATACTATTTTATTGTCATTTTACCCCGAGGAAGGCCAAGGGCCGAAATATAGAAATACGCCGTCAATGCTCTTGTTCAGTTGTTGAGTGTCTTCGAAAATTAAAGTGAGTGTAATATATATATATATATATATATATATATATATATATATATATATATATATATATATATATGTGTGTGTGTGTGTGTGTGTGTGTGTTTTGTGTGTGTACATATACATATATACAAGTTTGTAAGGTCTAAATGGCATACTGATAAATTGTACAGTTTGTAGTCTAGCAGCATATGCTTGATCTCGGTCCATTTTATAAAAAAGTATGGTTGCTCATACTTACAATAAGCTCCATTCTTAAAAGGGGAAAACCTCTGATGCAGTATTTGTTACGACAGAAAATAAAAATAAAATAAAAAAAGAAAGAAAAAGAAAAAGGGCGATTTGGGGTGTAGTTTTCCTTGGAAATGAGAAGGCAACTTCACGTGAACTGCTCCTACCAAACCAAGTCGCCTAGGATAAAAGCGTGAGAGAAGATAAACACCTTATAAAAAAAAAGTAAACACTCCATGAAATAATTATAAAAACAATCATAGGAACAGTAATACACTGAATGACAATAACAATAATCGTAATAATAGTAACAATATCAACAATAATGATATTAGTAATAACAATAAGAATACTGATGAAGAAAAATATTAATGATAGGAACAATCTATATATAATAATGAAAATAACAATAATAATAATATCATTAATAATGACAATGATATGATGCTGTTAATAATAATAATATAAATGGCGAAGATGTACGAGATCTTAAGCGCATTTATATCATATAAACATAATAGTTAATACGACACAAAGAAAAGAAATCAACAAACAAGGCTCATCACAAAAAATCGTAACGCGAAAGCACACGATACAGGAACACGCTTCGTTTGAACACACACACACATGCACGCACGCACGCACACACACACACACACACGCAATGCTCGCAGGCACACACAAACAAAACCATCCTTACGAGAATAACTGGAGTACTTTATTTTTTTTCTTCCTTTTCAAAGAGAATTATTTCATATACAGGCATAGACCAGAGAAATGTTATAACAATAATACTAACAACAACGACGACGATAATAAATAATAATAATAATGATAATAATTATATTTATGAGGCGCCAAATCTTCATACACAAATCAAATCTAAGCGTGCACTCGCAACATTCACTGAAACATGCACTCACAATGATAAAAGCTTGAGGGAACAAAGCACATGTTTACTGGGAGGGGGAGAACAAGAGGGGAGTGGGATTAAGAGATGGGCGCATGCAAGGCAAAAGGTACGTCTTCAAATGAGACTTGAAAGAAACCCAAGAGTATATGACAGATGAAGAGACGGGGGGAGTTCATTCCAGATACACACTCCAGACATGGAAAATCAGCTGCGCCTGGCTGTGGAACATCTGTGTGGAGGAATACGTGAATAAGTAGTGTCAGAAGCGCGATGATGAGGGTGGATTGAGTGTCATTCAGAGGTAGTCACAAAGTTAAGTGGCGCAATACGTCCATACACTTGCCACATAATGTATTGACTTCCCATAAAATTCTTTTGAGTAAACAGCAAACGGGGGGAAGGAAAAGCAAAGGAGTGACATGATCAAGCTTATTTTTTATGAAGGGCAAGACAGGCCACAGAATTCTTAATACGTTGGAGGTAAATGACAGAAGAAGCAGGCAAACCAGAGAGCAGAGAGTTAAAATAATTGATGAGAGACAAGAGAAGTCGCCGGTTTAGATGCTGCTAAAGCTAATAGATGAGGAATAGAGTTGAAACGTTGTAGATCACAGTAATAACTAAATAAGACTGAACGGTTTGGGTGAAGAACTTCTGCATAGACAGCTGAGGAGCAAGAATAACGCCCAAACTCTTGACTGAATAAAAAAATACAGGAGTATTGTGAATGTCGTCTTGTTAGACAGAACAAAAGTTTACAGTGGAAAGGTTGTGCTTAGTGTCAAATGAGCATTGATTTAGTATTATTACCATTTAGGTGTAGCTTATTCCGTATCATCCAGTTCTGGATTTCAACGTAAAAGTCAGAAGCTTCTGAAAAACGTGCCGATTTTTTTTTTCTAGAGATGCACTGTTGTAAAGCTGGACGTCACCAGCACAGAAACGATCTTTGTGAAAAGAGAAGTGGCCCAAGTACTGAGCCTTTGAGGACCCCATATGTAAGATTAAGTCACTAGGAGTTACAACTCGTTTACCATGACTGATTGAAAGAGGTCAGACAGGTATGGCAGAAACCAAGAAAAAGCACTACCTTGGATTTCGAATGTGTGATCGAGAAGAGAAAGGAGGATAGGACTGTCAATGGTACCAGAAGCAGCAGAAAGCCCTAAAGAATAAGCAGGGAAATTCGGCCACAGTCAGTGAAAGCAACAAAATGTTCACAGTGTGAACGAGGGCGGTTTCAGTGTTGTGGTCAGAACGGTAAGCAGTTTGAAAAGGATTATTCAGCTGTTTCAAAACCTTTTCTCGAGGAGCTTTGAAACGAACGGCAAACTGGAGACAGGACTATAGTTTTTGAGTGTTAGGACAGACATTATTCTTTTTCAGCAGAGGTCGAAAAATGGCTGTTTTGAGAGCTGATGGGACTGATCCAGTTGATGATATTCGTCACGAATGGAAGCCTGAAAAGTGTTTGTGAGAAGAGTGAATCAGGCAAGGGGTAAGGCACATAAAAATTAAATGGCAAGCTAGAGTCCCGGGTACAGAAGTGCTCAAAAGAGCTGGCATTCAGTCACTATATCCCATCCTGCGGTCTCGGCGTCTCAGGTGGCTTGGTCACGTTGCACGCACGGATAACTCCAGAATCCCCAAGCAGATACTGTATGAGGAACTGTCTGATGGCACGCGTAAAGTTGGACGACCCAAGCTTCGCTTCAACTTAGTTCAAGGATCAGTGTAAAACGTCCATGATAGAATTTTCTATCAATGTTGCGAACTGGAATACGGGTTGCCCAGATCGAGTGGGGTGGAGAGCTGCTGTTTTCGCGGGAGCAAAGAGCTATGAAGAGGATAGAGTCGAGCGCGCTATAGAGGCTAGACAAAGACGCAAATGCCCCACGGTGGATGACTCCACAGTATACTACTACTGTAGTCGTTGTCAGAAACCGTGCCGATCGCGCACTGGTTGTTTTAGCCATGAGCGTCGCTGTGTTTTAAGATAACTAATTTTCCACTGCCGACTGTCGCCATCAACGAAAAAGGCCACAGCGAGCGCATATGACTGAGAGCGGGTTTGAGCGTTTGTGTGTGCAGTTGAAAGAGCAAATCTTTTTTATCTAAAAAAAAAATTGCAAAACCCAAAGTGTGTGCTGGCAGGCATTTACGCTTGCACGCGCATATGTGCGTGTGTTCAAGTGTATGTATGTGTGTACGAGTGTGTGACTGTACTGTGTGTATAGGTGTGAGTGCGCGCGCGTGTGTGTGTGTGTGTGCACACGTTTACTGAGAAACGAATTTGGATTCGGTCTTCATTCGTACACATGTTTATTCTTGCGAGGAACTGTTATTGTTGTGCTTTGTGACTTTGAAAAACGGATTGATGGGCTTTTTTGGTCCTGTGTAATGAATGTGCATGTGATGTCATGCTGATTACTTGATTTCATGTGTAGGGTGTGACAGTCTGCAGTAAGGTTGGGCCATTTCTCTCATTGTGGAGATGTTCGTCTTTTAGATTCTGTTGGAACTGTGTGGCGCTTAGGGATGGATGCCTTGGTGTTTGATCACTATTCTTTTCTCTTGCTCCTGGTCGGATGCAGATAATTGCGAAGGGATCGTGCGTTGGTGATTTATATTTGAACATCCTTGTGGGCGGTGGTGTGGGCGTGAGCACTGACGTGCGTATATCAAATTATATTTTGTGAATGCGTGTGTGCGTACGCGTGGGTACACGTGTATATGCAAGCCCACTTGTGTGGGCTTTGAAAGGGGTGAACGTGTGAATGCGTATATACATACATTTTGGGATGTATTTTTTCTTGTCTGGGAAAGATGCATGGTAAACAGCATATGTGTGATTGCTCATACATGTGTGCATTTCGGTGATTCGATACCTAGGCGTTTGTTCATGTTTGACATGCTTACATTCATGTATTTGCGCCCAAGTGTAAAGCCATGGCACAGCATGCGTGCTTATTTTTTTTGGCATGTTCGCTTACACATGAGCGTGTATGTATGCCGTTGTGTGAACGCAGATGTGTGTATGCTCCATCTTTTGTGCTGAATCCGTGTGTGTGTGTGTGTGTGTGTGTGTGTGTGTGTAGCGCATGTGCAAGAATGAGTGTTCGTGCGTTTCGGATACGTCTGTGTGTGCAAAAAAATTTATAGACATTAGCACACGCGTATATGTGTATACGTACGTGCTTATATGTATGAATGCTGGGATCCCACTACATGCATGAGATTCTGCAAGGATTGAAACCCTTGAAAAATTAATGTCTGTGCTCGTGTATATATCATTATCAGGGCTTAAAACAGAAGGAGGAAAAAACCACTGAAACTAGGGAGGTCAGGGGCATGCTCCCCCAGGAATTTAAAAAAAAAAAACAAGTGTAAATCTATGCCATTTCGCGCTTTCTGGACATAATTTCATGAGATATTTAGTGCATAAAAATTGCTGTAAACACATAATTATTACAGGAAGATATATTTGGGAAAAGGAGAGAGGGGGTTAAAAACATAATACTAAAATGAACACTCACCCTTTAACTTGAGTGTTTTATAGGTGTTCACCAACTGTAGTCTTTGGATGAAATCTCACTTCTTGGGTTGCTCAATAAGTTTCACTTTTCAGGTTTAAATGATCACACAATATCAAGTTTGAAGTTGGAGCACACAAAGTCAGTAATTGCATCATTTTCAAGAAGTCCGACCGGAAACTTCTTCCGAGAAAAATCAGGGGCCATAACTTGCGCGCCGTTGCTATGAACGCTTGCAAGCCGATCACGGATGCCTTGCTCCTTTCGTTTTTTTTTTTTGACAAACCGAAATTGCGGAATTCCGCCCAGACGCGGAACGTTTTAAGCCCTGATTATGCTTTGAATTAATGATTCACAACTGATTTTTTACGCTTTATCGTTGGGAAATCTGTCATATCTGACTTCACAATTTTCCAACTTTTGAGAAAACTTTATATTCATATAAATATATAAATGTATCTGTGTATAATTTGTATTTGTTACACATGTTTGTCCTAATTTTTCAGGGCATGAGATATAATTATTTTAGAAACGTACATGTCATTAAAAGGAAATTTTTCATCTAAAATCACGTTTAATCTAACATATTTACCGTGGCTCACTAATGCAATAAGCGACAGCGGTTTGACATTCCAGCCTCGTAAACAATAAAGTCCGAAAGGACCATAACTCAGAGAGTACTAGTGCCTTGCGCATGCCTAGACCATTCCTCTTTTTGAGGTAACCAACAACCTGACTGAAATTTGAAAGAACCAGAAAGGTGGGGAGGAAGGGAGGGACTCTGCGTGAGCCACGGTAAGTATGTTAGATTAAACGTAATTTTAGAAGAAATATTTCCTTTTAATTCACATACTGTACCGTGGCTCACTAATGCAGAATAGCACTACACAGAAGGAGGGCCTACCTGGTTAACGCCCATAGGAATGAGACGAGTCAGGGCGTGTGGCGGAGATCGGGTGCTGAGCCACCACAACTGAAGCGATACCCCTGGATCCATCGTCGTGCAGACGGGAGACGTCACGCAAGTAGAAGTAAATGAACGTGCCCGGGGGACGCCAATACGCGGCGTCAAGGACATTCTGGAGGCTGGCATTGCGAGCGATTGCCAACAACGAAGCCCATGCTCTAATCTCATGGGGCCTCGGGGAGAAGACAGCCAAATCTGAGCCAGGCCTTGCATACGCAGCCTTGATTACTTCCCTCAGCTATCGAGAGACTGATGCGGGTCTAATGTCCTTTAACTTTAACTTTCGTTGTAAGAGAGAAACAGGTGGCGCTGCTTCTGGCGAGATTTCGTCCGCTTTCTATACACTCGCAGGGCGCGTACAGGGCAGAGCGTGCGGTCCTCATCCTCCGGAGCAAGGAGCGACGTCAGAGGATGAATGGAGATAGTCGGAGAAGGAGAACCTGGCGACAGGTTCTTGGCCAAAAATTCCGGGAGGAGGCGGAGAGACAATGAGCCATCAGGTTCAAAAGCTACATCCCCGGGGAGTCCACTAAGAGCGTGCACTTCACTACAGCGCCTCCCCGACGCCAGAGAAACGAGAAAGGCCGTCTTGAATGAGAGGAACGTGAGAGAGCACTCCCTGATGGGCTCATAAGGAGGAACTCTCAGGGGGGTGAGGACGAGAAAGAGATCCCATGCCGGGGTGTGGAGGGGGAGGGTGGGGGGGTTCAGGCTTCTTGAAGAGCTCCTCTGACAATATCCCGCAGGAGAGGGTCGTCCGCAAAGGAAGGACCACCCAACTGGCTGATGGTGGTACAGATGGCTGCCCTGTGTACCTTTACTGAAGAGAACGAAAGATTTTTCTCTGACGAAAGAAAGCCGAGGTAGTTTACCAACTGCAAGCAAGAGGGAGAGTGGGGTGACACCGCATTTGAGGAGCATCAAGAAAGCCAACCGTTCCAGTGGACATTATACACTTCTTGAGTGCCTGGTCTGTGAGCTTGCTCCACAAGGCCGATCACCGCCGGGGACAAGCCTAATGTAGACATCGAGTCCCGCACAGCAGCCAGGCGCGAAGGTTTAGAACATCTGGATTGCCGTGCGGAATGCCTGATCTTGGTTGAAGCAGGGACTGTCCTGTCACAGTGAGTTTTATCGGAGGCACATGGGACAGGTGCAGCAGTTCCGGGAACCATGTTTGGGCCGGCCATCGAGAATCATCGTGGCCGAGTCCTCTCGCCTTCTGCAAAACTTTTCCCAGTATGGGGAACGGAGGGAATGCATAGCCCGTCAGGTTTGACCATGGAATGGACAGAGCATCCACAGCCCAAGCCTCCAGATCCGGGACTGGAGAAACATACAGATGAAGGCGGTGGTTGAATCTAGTGGCAAACAGGTCCGGTTGTGGTTTGAACCACGCTGCCCACTGGATCAGTGTCCATTCTGAGGGAAGAATCCTGTGGGATCTGCTGAGGGAGTCCGCAAGTATGTTGATCTTTCCCAGGACATTCTTTGCTGAGATCCGAATGGACTGTTCCTCGCACCAGCCGAATGGACTGTTCCTCGTACCAGAGGAGAGCTGTTCCGCTCTCCGAGACAAGGAGTGGGACCGGGCGCCCCCTTGCTTGTTGACGTAACAAGCCACGGTAGTGTTGTCCGTGTTGATGAAAACATGTTTTCCCTTCAGAAAGGGGAGAAACTCTCTGAGAGCTTGAAAAATTGCCTCCAGTTCCAGCATGTTGATGTGACAGGAATTCATTTCTTCTGACCATTGACCCGCTGCTACCAGTGGGCCCACGTGGGCTCCCCACCCGGAGTTGGACGCATCTGTGAACAAGTCCTCCTGAGAAGAGGCCAGCTTTTGGACCACAGATCGGGAACCCGACCGGCCTTTGTGATGTTGCCTCACCCTAGCCCCTTTTGGCTGAAGGACGCACGAAACTTCGCCTGTGGAGGCCCCTGGGAAGGGGGAGCCGCTGGAGCAGGGTGCTTTGTCGCGAGGCGAGAGGGACCAGAGTGAAGGGCAAGGTCCCTCCTGATTTCTGACTGACTCTTCATACTGGCCTGCACGTGGTTCCCAAAGAAGGAACCAGACCTAAGTGGCACAGCTCTCAAGGAAACCCTGGCGGAAGAAGAGCGGGTGACCAAAGATGCTAAGAGGACAGCATCCCGCCTCGCCAGGACTGAATTGAGGTACAGTCTGGCGAAGGCACCGGCCGAGTACTTGAGGCCTTCCGCCATGGACTGGATGAAAGCCACAATTGCGGGAGAGTCAGGCGACTGACGGAGAGAAAAAGACTCGTAGTCTGGGTCCTTAAGAGCGGACACCAGACCTCCCAAGAAGGAGTCCATCACTGAGACCACCTCCAGACCCCTCCTCGCAGTCTCTTCCCAGTCAGACAGGCAGCGCTCCGAGAGGGAGATTTGCCGCTGCTGGGCCCGAGACCTCTCCTGCACTAATAGGAGGTCCTCCTGTGTGAGGGAGAGCGTCGACTCTGGAATGGCCTCATGGGCCATGAAGACCTTCCTGTTGAAAGGGAGCTTCTCTGGCTTCAAGAATTTCTGCAAGCCAGGGCTCCAGGGAAGTTAGGCACGGAGCCTAGAGGGATGTCCTGTGCCTCCGTGCCCCTCACCTTGCTTTGGGCCCTCCTCACAGAGTCAGCCACCATGCCCGATTCTTTTAGGGAAAAGAAGGCTGGGGCTGAGAGAGGACGGGCACCCAAGGCGAGCTCTGCCGTGGAAGGGCAGGGAGCCTTGGCCTCCTGTGCAGTGGACACGGCTCCGGGCAGGTGCGATGCCAGCCGTTCCACCGCTTTGAAAAAGGAAAAGGAACGGGGGCAGAGCCCTCATCATCCGATTCCGTATCCCCTGACCCGGCTACAGAGGAGGCGAGGGACCGTGGAGTGCCCGAAAGTGGGGAAACTGAAGACAGACCTGGGTCAGAAGCCCCAGGAAGCACCCCTGGGGAGGAATCCAACACCAGGGGGGCCAGAGGGGCGGGCAAGGAAGACACCTGCGCCGGCGGGACGCCAGGCATAAAGCTGGGCCACCAAGTATACCCTGCGGAAGAGGCCGGGGGAAATCCCATAAATTGGAAATGCTGCCAGGGTGCCATGGGCTGAGCCCATGGAGTTCCAGGAACCTGACCCCATGCAGAGATGGGCCCAGCCCACTGGTAATGGCCCTCGCGGGTCAGGGGATCCCCAATGCCTGAGGGGCCAGCCCGCTGCAGGTCGCTTGGCATTTGCCAAGGCGACCAGGCCCTCTGTCCAGAATGGGACAGAGATGTTGGAGCGAGGGCACATGCAAAGCGGGGGAGGAAGGGAGACAACCGCGGCAGACCTAGAGTCTGACGCCCGTAACAGAGGTGTTGTCTCCCTTGACTCACCAGACGAAGCATGGGGTGAGCTTTGTTCCGTCAAAATGCTTGCCTTCCTGCCTCCCGAAGGAGACCCGTGCCCGCGTCGCCCCTCAGCCAAGTGACTGAAATGTATGCAGCAGAACCACAGCTGAGCTGTACACAGGGGGCGAGTACGGAATCGACAGAACCGCAGCTGAGTCGATTACCGTGAGGGGCTACGAGAAGACCGAGAGATGACGAAAACTCAACAGAACCGCAGCTGAGTTGAGGGCTCGTGGTCACCGCAACAGAACCACAGCTGAGTTGCGATGACACTTCGAGAGAGTGGGAAGAGTAAGAGAGAGTAGATGAAGAGAGAGAGGGTTTTGGCACGCCGGGCAAAACGCCAGTCTGCGGGTTGGAGAATTCGGTGGATGAAATCTTCTTAACCTTGGCTTTGCCACCCAAACCCTTCACATAAGTTTCTCCCTTAAACGAAAACATACGCAAGACAAAAACAAAAAAAAAAGCACTTTATTGTTTACTACGAGGCAGGAATGGCAAACCGCTGTCGCTTATTGCATTAGTGAGCCACGGTACAGTGTGTGTAATTAAACGATACATTATATATCGTACTGTATGGGCAAGGGTTTGTACTTAATGTACTAGAGATCATGTGCTGGAATCACTTCGAACAGTTTACTTGAAATAATGAAAACTACCAATAATGGGTACCATTACAATTACCTCTTTAAATTGTCAAGGTTTTGGGGATACGCGAAAACGAAGAGATATCTTCCATTACCCAAAACAGGAAAAATTATTCGATATACTGTCTCCAAGACACACATCTTCACAAGAGCTTAGAGCAAGATATAACTTCAGAATGAGGACATAAATGCTTTTTTGCATGACACCAAAGTTGCGGTTTTATTTTCATTCAATTTTGAATTTAAAGTAACAAACGTTAAACGAGACAAAAATGGCAACTATGTCATTCAATCCTCCTCCTCAATGGAAATGAATTTAGTTTTAGCAAATGTTTATGATCCCAATAAAGACAACCTGATGTTTTATAATACATTAAAAGAAGTAATTAAAAGTTACACAAATAACAGTATCATCGCTGTAGGTGATTGGCACACTGCTATGGATCCCAACATGGACTGCTATAACTGTGCGCGCATAAACAACCCAAAAGCCAAAGAAGCACTCGAAAATATCAAGAGAACTGGAGGGAGAACAGTCCTGAATGTAGACGTTATACGCGGAGAAAGCCGATACCACTTAAAACAAAGTCTGATTATCTGTACTTGTATTTTGAAAGTACGGATATTCTTTCAGGCTGTCGTTCAGATCATTCAGTGGTAACACTTCGTTTACTATTCCTATTACTAAAAAGACGAGATGTTTCTGGAAATCCGATACATCTCTGCTAAGGGATGAACAATACGTGAAAGAAAGAAATGAAGAGATTACAAATGTGATAAACGAGTATGCAGCTGATCATTATGATAAATCGATTTTAGACTACATGGCAAAACCTGACATTGAATAAAAATCCCTGACTCTCTTTTAAATTTTCTATTAATGAAAGTACGGTCAAAACGCATAGCATTACGCCACAATGAAAAATATGAAAAGGAAAGAGAAGGAAAATAGACTTGTAGAAGATATAGAAGCCTTTGAAAGGATTGAAAATATAAAAGAAAATGATGTAAAAGAACTTCGAGAAAGGAATCATAAACTTCAGATAATTCGGGACGAAAGAATGGAGGGAGTATTACTGTAATCGAAGGCAAGACAGATTGTCGATGGGGAAAAAATTGTAAATGTTTTTACCATCTCCAAAAAATTAATTATGTGAGTAAACAGATGACAAAATTAATGAGAGAAAATAGTGCTACTGTAGAAAACCTGCAAGACATACTTCATGAAATTAGACTGTTTCATAAAAGTCTATAAAAGAAAGGGTCACCGCAGATTGTGAAATAGAAAACCTTATCGGAACGATACCCAAATTATCAAATGAAGTAAAACGGTTGTTGGATGGTGAAATAAGTATAAATGAAGCAAGCATAGCACTGAAAAACATGAAAAATGGAGAAAAGCCGGGTACAGATGGATTTAGCCCAGAATTGTTCAAATTTTCCTGAAAAGAAATCGGACCATTTCGATTTGTAGTGAGATCATTGAATGAAGGTAGGAGAACTTTCCTCAACACAGAAAGAAGGACTGAACACTTGCATCCAAAAAGGTGATAAACCTAAAGAATTTACAACAAAATTGGCGCCCTTTTTCTCTCCTTAACGTTGTATATAAAATAGGCTCGGCATGCATTTCAAACAGAATCAAAAAGCTTTTTACCAATGCTTATCAACGAAGATCAGACAGATTTATGGCAAATAGATCTATAGGAGATAGTATAAGATTAATAAATGATTTGATGAATTATTTAAATGTAAATAACAAACCAGGTTTGTTACTCTGCATTCATTTCAAAAAAGATGTTGATTCACTTGATCGAGTTTTTATGCACAAGCTTTTGAGAGCCTATGGCTTTAGAAGTGGCGTTTGTCGATGGATTGAAACTTTCTATAAAAACATAAAATCAACTGCTATCATAAACGGTCAGACTATGGAATGGTTTAGTGTAGAATGGGGATGTAGGCAAGGAGATCCAATCTCACCCTACCTTTTTATTCTTTGTGCAGGGATTGTAGCCATAATGACAAGGGAGGATGACTCAATAAAAGAAATACAGGTTCATGGTGTAGAATACAAAATTTCACAGCTTGCTGATGACACCCAATTAATAAATGTAGGAGATAAAACATCTTCTGAAAGTTCTACTCGTATACTTGATACGTACGGCACAGTGTCAAGCCTGTTTATGAACAAACAAAAAACAAAAAACAAACAAAAAAGAAAACAACACCAACAACAACAAAACGCAATTAATATAACTCAGGAGTGCGAGAAAATCACAAATAATACATTGTTCCCACTTCAAAATGATATAGAACCCTCTTAAGTTTAAATTACTAGGCATTTGGTTCACTCAAGATCTAAGAAACTGCAACATAATCAATTATGATGACACATTTTTAGAAGTAAAACTGTTATTCAAAATTGAGTTACAAAGAATCGTTACCACAATGGGTAAAGTTGCAGTTCTAAAGTCTCTTGTATTATCTTAACTTAAACACTTGCGGCACATCCATGTCCATTTTCTTCTGTTAGGCTGCTCAAGCCAGGTGTTTCCTACTATGAATTAATTCAGCCTGACAGAAGAAAAAGAGAAAAGAACTTTGACCGACCTTGGCATATGAATCTCACTTTCCCTCCCTCGCGGCGGGATTTTGCACTACTTCACACAGGATGTCATTATTCAGTATATTTTGAAAAATGTCACTTCATGACCATTTTAACAAGCACATAAATGCCTTTTCGGTGTCTCATTTAACACATGATACACTACAGGATATGCAACGTTTTATTATATTTCCAGATATTATAGTTCCAAATATTGTGTAAATTTATGCATTACAGATCTGTATACTACAGATATCAAGCTTTCATTTTCAGTTAACATTAAAAGAAATGAAATTTTGATTTGTTTACTTCTCATGTCACAATATTGACCTGTCTTCAGGAGAATGGCCCATATATGTTCTTAAATCCGGTAAACTCAATCCTGCTTTTAATGGCAGTCTGCTGATTTTTATCCCATGTTCCATTCCATACAAACTGAAAACATATCTTCTGTAGCTGTTGTGTAAAATGATCTGGTGGATCCAACAACAATATCCTCTAGTGTATGATCATCATCAGCATGTACCCTGTGGCAAGGCGTTGGCGATCATGGCCCTCTATATGTACCTATCCCTTGTTGCCGCAAGCACATCTTCCACCCTCTCTGTCCTTAGCCACCCTGCAAGTCCACCTGGGTCTACCTGGTGCTCTCTTTCCTCATTAAATAGCCTATAAATGTTGCCTGTCTTTTCCTAATCTTCCTTATGACTGATCTTCTTGTGTCTGCCTCCATCAAGACTGTCTCGTTTGTTTTCTTTGCTGTCCAGGAACTCTCAACATTCTTCTTAGAAACCACATCTCGGCTGCCTCAATCTTGTTCCGGCTTTGCGTGTTGATTGTCCACGCCTCACAACCGCATAACATTATCGGTTCCATATAACATTCCAGAACTCTCTTCCTGATGTTAATTGATAGGCATTTGCTGGTAAGAATGATTTTCATCTTCTTAAATGCTGTTTTGGCTTGGCCGATTTTGCTGGCTGTTTCTGATGTGCATCTGCTATCTGTTGAGATGATCGTTACCAGATATTCAAACTTATCAACTTGTCTCAAAGTTGTGTTGTTTGCTGTTATTTTGCATGAGGGGATTTCGTGTTTTTTGTTTGTTTTGACTGATTACCATTACTTCAGTTTTCTTGCTATTTAGCTCCAACCCTTTATTTTTGCTTTCTTTTTCTATTATATTCATACGGTTTTGTATGCCCCTTTCATTTTCTGCAATCAGCACGGTGTCATCTGAGTAACGAATGTTGTTTATCATTTTTATTCAAACCTTTAATCCAGGGAATTCTTCTATGTTTCTCATGATGGTTTCGCTGTAAAGTGAAAACAGATCTGGTGACAGAACACAACATTGCCCGACTCCCTCTTGATATTTTGGAAAGGGTGGTTTTGTCGAAGGGAAAGGAACTATTTATGCCATACACATCCTAAGAACTTTCATTTAGGACTGTTAGTTTGTTCAATACCAAATTCGTTTTCTATTCTCATTCCTGCTATTTGTTCCCAATACATATTTCTGATCATTCGCAGATCTTTTCCATCAGTATTGAGTCTTTCTAGTTGGTTGATCAATTCTTCATGTCTTATCCGATTGAAAGCCTTGGGATAACCAACAAAGCATAAATATAAATCCTTATTCAACTCGATTGATCTCTGTATGATAGTTCTTAGGATGTGTATGGCATAAATAGTTCCTTTCCCTTCGACAAAACCACACTGTTCTTCTGCTATTTCACTTTTGATTCTATTCTTTGTCCTCATCATGATTATTCTTAATAACATTTTTGTTACATGACTCATCAGGCTGAGTGTGCGATGGAGTTGGTAATCTGTAGCCCTTGTTTTCTTTGGAAGTGCAATGAAAATTGATTTTGACATATTTTGGGGGATTTTTCTGGTGTCATAAATTTCATTTAGGACTGTTAGTTTGTTCAATACCAAATTCCTCCAGGGCTTCAATCATCTCTGTAGTAATATTGTCTGGTCCTGGGGCTTTTCCTGGTTTCGTCTTTTTCAATGCTGCTCTTACTTCATCTTTCATAATGGGTGGTCCTTCAACGTTCTTTCTTATAATGTGTTCTTCGTTTCTGTCATCTTGAAAAAGAGTTTTTAATGTACTCTCCCCATCTATCTAATTTTGTTTTTTCTATGATAAGCGTACCACCTTTCGATTTTAAGCAACCAGTTTATGTGCTCGTCTTTTTCCTGTGGACAATTCAGTTCTTCTGTATATACCCTTAGGATCTGTTTTGTGTCGGTCTTCTATTTCTTTGCACTTTGTTTTCTGCCAAGCTTCCTTAGCTTCATTGCACCTATTCCTGATTTCTTTGTTCATCTTCCTGTATCTTTTCTCTTTTTCTTCTGTTAGGCTGAATTAATTCATAGTAGGAAACACCTGGCTTGAGCAGCCTAACAGAAGAAAATGGACATGGATGTGCCGCAAGTGTTTAAGTTAAGATAATACAGAGACTTTAGAACTGCAACTTTACCCATTGTGGTAACGATTCTTTGTAACTCAATTTTGAATAACAGTTTTACTTCTAAAAATGTGTCATCATAATTGATTATGTTGCAGTTTCTTAGATCTTGAGTGAACCAAATGCCTAGTAATTTAAACTTAAGAGGGTTCTATATCATTTTGAAGTGGGAACAATGTATTATTTGTGATTTTCTCGCACTCCTGAGTTATATTAATTGCGTTTTGTTGTTGTTGGTGTTGTTTTCTTTTTTGTTTGTTCAAAAACAGGCTTGACACTGTGCCGTACGTATCAAGTATACGAGTAGAACTTTCAGAAGATGTTTTATCTCCTACATTTATTAATTGGGTGTCATCAGCAAGCTGTGAAATTTTGTATTCTACACCATGAACCTGTATTTCTCAGTCTCCTCTTCTCTATCACTTATTGACGCGAATCATTGTGAAAAATGTTTGTGTTTTTAATGAATCACATCAGAAATTACCAATGCCTTCTATTTTAAAGGCACGACTTACTTAAGTTATCGCTACAGTGAAGACACCGTATGAAACGTTCGGGACACTGATCGATCTCCGATCGTATATTAATCATCCATGGATACAATGCAGTAAAAGTTGATGTCAGAGAGCTGAGAGACACATTCACATTCTTTATTCACTGTCGGAACAGGTTGTATTGATTTCGGTCATGTATGTAGGAAATAATTGTGATCGATCTACCAGTCTGAACTCATGTCACAAATCTAGCTACAGAAATCGCACATTTATCCAACAAAAAGTGCTGTAGAGTAAAAAATACTGAACACACACACTTTTTTTTCATTTTCTTCAATTACTGAAACATTTTACAAACGAAATATAACAATATTGTAGGATTCTTTTTTCAAAAAACATTTTATATTGGCTTCTTAAAAGCAGTGGTCCCAACTGATCAGGCTTCAGGAGAATGGCCCATATACATGTATATGCTTTCAAACTCTCATGGATAACGAAATTTCAAACTTCGAATCATAAATCATAAATGGAAAAGTTTTGCAACTGAAATGTATCGTTTCTTAAAAGGACAGCAGGTCTATATAAGGTAGATCGGAAAGTCACTTGAATTCAAACATTTGCCGAAGCAACACCG
Source organism: Monoplex corrugatus (assembly GCA_030674185.1). NCBI lineage: Eukaryota > Metazoa > Mollusca > Gastropoda > Littorinimorpha > Ranellidae > Monoplex > Monoplex corrugatus. The sequence goes on along the minus strand of CM060305.1, from coordinate 100,835,431 downwards.
GCTGTCTGCTCTGAATTAATTACAGATGTCGGAGAGCTACCTGGCTCATATTTGTCACAGAGTACAATCTCAATCCCTGCTTTCAAACTATTGTTACATTTTTTATCGAAAAATGTGCGTATATGCATTTATTAGGAATATAAAATCTGAATCGGACGAATTGAGAGGTGGGGCTACAAAACATAACGAGATCTGACAGGCACGCCATCCAAAAATAGAAAAGTATGTGAAAAGAAAACAACGAAGGCATGTTATCGCCACACACACACACATCGGAGCACAATACGAACATAACACTGACCTGCAGTCACCACCACTTACGTCCCATGTACGGCTTACCAGGCTGGTTAGGGTACAAGTTTGTTACAAGTGGCAGTACACAGTCTGGCATTATCTCACGAAGGACTGTCGCCTCATTTTCATCCACACCATCACGCCCCATAGTCACCGATTTCTTTCGTAAATATTGTGGATGTCTTCACGCATTCCTAGAATTTAGCATGTTCCAAAATTTTCTATATGTCTGTTTCTTAAGTCCAGAATTCCTAGCACAATGATAATAATAATTAATAATTACAATATTTGTATAGCGCAAAACCTTGATATAAAATATAATCTAAACGCTGAACGCACACACATGGCTGTAAATGGGGAAAAGAAGAAAAGCAATGGAAAATTATAGAAAACATATTATATACAAATACACATTACAATGTTATTCCACACAGAGTGGAGACAGGCTGCAGTGGGGGTTGAGGGAGGTTAGGATTTTATGCAGAGGAGAAAAGGTGAGTTTTGAGAGCGGACTTGAAGGAGACAAAAGTAGGTTGCTGACGGACTGAGAGAGGAAGTTTGTTCCAGGAGAGTGGACCAGAAACAGAGAAGGCTCGTGGACCATTGGTATTGAGCTTAGTGCATGGAAAGCGAAAAGTGAAAGGATCGGAGGCAGAGCGGAGGATACGTGAGGGAACATAGATCTCAAGTAGGCTTGACAGGGGCTGCGTTATTGAGGCTTTTGTAGCAGATGGTGTCTAGTTTGTACTGTATGCGCTTTGATACAGGGAGCCAGTGAAGTTGTGCCAGGAGAGGGGAGATGTGGTCAGCTTTTTTCTTTTTGAGTACAAGGCGTGCAGCATTGTTTTGAATGCGCCGTAGAGTGTGAATGGTGGAGGCGGGAAGACCAGACAGGAGTGAATTGCAATAGTCAATGCGAGACACGATGAAGGAGAGAACGAGTTTTGCAGTTGTTTCGACAGAAAGATATTCCTGATCAGGCTTATACGATGGAGGTGATAGTAGCAAGATCTGGCAGTTTGAAAAACAAAGTTGTTTATGGAGAGGGTAGAGTCAAGGAAGACACGAACGTTCTTAGCGGCATCAGAAATTGGGACTGATGTGTTACATAATGGGAAAGAAAGAGGAGGCAGCTGAGAAAGTTTCTGACGGGTGCCAATGAGGATAGCTTCTGTCTTGTCGTCGTTAAGCTGAAGTTTATTGTATATCATCCAGTTCTTAATGTCCGAGTAATGGTCAGTGGTGCGAGTCAAGAGGCACTGTACATTGTCAGGTGAGTCACTGTCTTAAAGTTACACCATCAGCATAGAAGTGATGTTTTACAGAGTGGAAGTTGATGATGGTGGACAGGGGGAGGTGTAAAGAGTGAAAAGAACAGGGCCAAGGACAGATCCTTGTGGAACACCACAGGTCAGGTATGCAGGTTGAGAGTAAGTGCCATTGATGAGAACAGTTTGTTTTCTGTTCGATAGATATAAAGTGAACCAAGAGAGAGCAGTGTCAGAGATGCCAAAAGTATGATGGAGTCTAGAGAGGAGAATACCATGATCAATGGTATCAAAGGCTGCAGACAGATCAAGGAGTGTGAGGAGAGAGACTTTGCTGGTATCAGTTGCAAGGAGATTGTTGAGAATGTGTAGTAGGGCAGTTTCAGTGCTGTGGCACTGGCGGTAGGCCGACTGGAAAGGATTGAGGAGATTGCTGGCAGACAGGTGAGAGTTCAGCTGGTTGAGGACAACTTTTTCAACATGTGCCGACTGTCCATTGCCCAGCCACCTCTGACGGTTTGCAGTAACACACGGCTCACAAAAACAAACCTGGCATTCTGCCCTGACTAATTGCATGCTGTAAACTATGTCTATCACCTACACTGACACTAGCACCAGATGAGGAACACACTACATCTGTCGCTGGCGGATATATATAACTTGCTGAGGACAGTGTAGCCACTGAAGTAGGTGTACAAGATGCTGTGGTGTCTATACAGATGTTGGTAACACGCAGAGAACTACTCTCACTAACATTGCCAGCTTCACTGATTGTAACTTGTGATAAATCTAGCACTTCACATTTCCACTCCCAACCACGGCTTTCAAACAGTTGTCTTACAGCCTCCTTCTTTTCTTCGTTTACATCCAGCAATAATAAATCAAAAATCATAATTTCCTCAAAAACGAAATCTCTCAAACTAGGCGTTTGCGTTTTCAGTAGAACCCAGAAAGAATGAGCACGAAAATTTGCTTACAGACAATGATAAGTCTGACCACAGATTTCTGGCACTATTTCTTTCACGCCCTGAGAGGCCAAGCATGGGACTGCAGTCATGCAGTTTCCATTACCACCATCCTTTCCTTATCATCTTTTGTGCCCATTCTCAGAAAGGTTCAAGTAACCTACATCTACGGGATCTCCTAGTCAAGACTTCAGTTACCGCATGACAGCAGACGACGAACTCAGCAGGGTGTCTGTGTTAGTGACCAGTGATGAGGTTATCACTCTGTAATTTAGATCTACGCAAAAAGTCAGGGGCTCTCAACAGTAATGCAGGTGTGTGTATGACAAACTGTTGTGAATTAAAAGGCATCTGATCAAGTGTTCATACTATAAGACAAGTACTCTTGAACGCAAACTGATGTCCCCTGTCCAAACGTTGATCATAACCCAGGCAAGAGACAAACAGGGCTGCGGAGATAGTGTAGGGTGTAACTATAACTTCTCTATAACTACACCCTGATTTCCAGTAACACAAGTTGACGAAAAGCATTAGTTGACTACTTCACCCCCTAATTGAACGTGCAAAACCCATTTCCATATATACGCCTGGCTCAACTATTTTTCCTCTTCCTTTCTTTCAAAATTTTGCGGGCAAATAACATTTTGTGGGAAGTTAGTTTGCCGCCTGGTTTTACCAGAGTACGCTGTTTTTTGGTTCATTTTCGAAAAACATGGAAGATATTACAAATCATGCTAAACGGAGGTTCACTAAGGGTTCTGAAGAAACAGTAAAATGACGGAACAGTGCCAGAACGAAAAGAAAACCAGCAGGAGCTATATAAATTTTATGGCCGATTCCAAGCAGGATACTGAAAAAGTTAATTCCCATTTTAACACAATAAAATAATTATTGGGAGGAAACCTGAATATAATTTCAAGCAGAAAAGCTCTGCAAGATTTTTTTTTAAATTTCATATTTGTAAAAACATTGAAGGTGCAAGTGATGGTGAGGGTGTGTGTGATGAGAACAATCAAGTTGATTTAGATGCATCATCATCATCACACTTTAGTGACTACTCATTTTCGCAGTGTGAAGACATACCAACAAGCTAGCAGCAACGTTTTGTTTGTGCCGAATCGTGTGTGGACAAACTGGTTGACAGAGTGTCTAACCACGCTCTGTCTTGCCAACATCCTCTGCACAAAACAGAACTGAACATTTTGGGTCATGTGGCCATCGTGTGCCTCGAATGTGACAGTGGGCATAGGTTACTTTGGCCATCTTCAACATATCTGGACAGGAAATACCTGGTCAACTGCAGGATGGCCCATGGCTATTTTCTGTCTGGAACCTTCCCAAGCCAATATGCAAGAGTTGTGAAGGCTGCTGGAATTGGACGGCTAAAGGACGTGTATCTGTCAGAACTGAATAAGGGCTGTAAACAGTGTGTGCAAACAATAGCAGAAAGATCATGCAAAGACGCTCTTTGCAAGGAAATAGTTTCATATCCAGAAATGGATGGCATAAATATCCTGACAGATGCGTGTCATGGCACACATAAAAATTCAAAGTACTCAGACGTGGTATGTATCGGTGAGAAAAGCAAAAAATTCCCGCATGTAGAAACTGTTACCCGAAATGATGACCCCTGCACTCAACGCCACGAACTGATAGGGACACAGAAAATCTACCAACACTTAGAAAAGCAGGAAACAGCAATATAACTATTGGAGTCCACTGCCACGACAAAAACACTAGTGTAAATGAGTGGATTAGAGACAACAAGCCTGACACAGAAATAACCAATGACACATGGCACACATCCAAAAACATAACAAAAGAGATTCGTTATGTGTGGACCTAGACACTTACAAGGAAAAACCTGGCATCCTCAGCTTTCCGACAAGGCAGCTAGCATCAAAACCTACATGTATTGGTCCATGAAAAATTGTAAACACAATACAGATCAACTTAAGACAAACACCATGAACATCGTAGAAAATTACAAAGAGAATCACAACAACTGCCATCATATATCATGATGCAAGACAGATCTAGCTTATGAACGTAGTAAAATCATCACTGACGATCCACAAGCTGAACAACTTCTCGGGCAAGCACTCCAAAGAACACTCATTTACAAACAAGTCACATGAATTCATTCATTGCATGGACACGTTCTTAGTAGAATCATTCAACAATTCTTTACTTCAGTACCATGACAAACGCACAGCAGCACAGTTTAGTGTACACACCCACACATTCTGGACCCTTTTAGTTTTAGCAGTGCTGGACTGGAATGAAAACACGAACATCAGTGCGTGCAGTGCAGGATTCTAAAAACCCACTGAGACAGACTGACAGCCGTGCGTTACGTTGGAAAACGTTCGAGTTCTGGGCAGCTGTGTGGACGGAATTTGCTTCAATTTCTCTCCAGTAACTAAGAAATACCTGTTTTGTTCGTCACTGTTGGCGCGTTTGTTTACTACCGTCCGCCACGTGCTTTTCTATATTGGATCGGATGTTGCGGCTTTGACAACATTGAATACTACGGACCAGCGGTTGTTTCATTTTTTCACGAAGAACAATATGTCCTGGGCTGATTTAAGGCCTACATGACATTTTATAATCAAGTAACACCTAAGAATTTCAAGTGAACTATTAGCTGAACCTGTCTTTTTTAACGAAAAAAAATAAAGGTGGATAACAAAATAATCAAGGATAATAAACTAATAGAGAAAGGAATATACTGCATCAAACATTTTCTTAAAGAAAATGGGCTGTTTTTTTTTTTACCTATGAAGAATTTGATTCTAACACCCATTGCCATAATTTTGTCACTTATAATGGATGGATATTTTCAATCAAACAATATTTAAGAAGAACCAGAATTCAAATGAACAACAACACAAATAGTATTTTGAATGTGCCAAGTGCAATAAGGCTGATAATGAATGGGCAAAAGGGAGCAAAACTTTACTATGAAAAACTTAAATTGGATGACAGCAAACCAAATTGTTGTTCAAGGTGGTCAGAGAAACTAAACATTAACATCTTGTGGGAAAAGGTTTTTCTAAAAATTCAAAAATTAAATGTTAAATTAAAATGGTTGCAACTAAGAATATTTCATCGGATTATTGCCACTATAATAGAATTCAACACAATGGGAAAAGCAACTACGACAAATTGTACATGGTGTAATAATGCAAGACTTCTGAACATTTCCTGTGAAACTGTTACTGTGTCCGTAAGTTTTGGAACTTAACCAAAACAGTGATCAACACAAAATGGGCAAATACCTTCAACATCAAAATCACACGAAACCTAGCGTTTTTCTTTGAAGTTATTAGATTTATTTCAAGAGGGATTCACCACACTCGGACAGCTCCATCCATATACGCTCCATCCAGATCTGCCAGCTATTATCTGACAGATTTCCTGAGCCTGCACAAGAACCTGTGTGTGTGTGTGTGTGTGTGTGTGTGTGTGTGTGTGTGTGTGTGTGTGTGTGTGTGTACTTCAGTATATGTTAAGTATATACTTCAGTATATGCAGTGTTATCATCTCTCTGTTCTATATACGTTTAAAAATCTAGGTTTAACAATTAACATTGTACACACACACACACACACACACACACACACACACACACACACACCACCACCACCACCACCACCACCAGAACGATGGAAACATTAAGATGGTCCGAATATACATACTTTCCAAAGAACGCTAAATCACAGATTCAAAATTGAAAAATATGATGCCAAAATAAACTATCATTTGTTCATTTTTACTGCTCAGTAGAACTATATGCTAATGTTTTCACCGTAGAAAACACACTTTCTTCATGACATGTTGTTGAATCTTGATGTACATAATAAAACCATCATTGATCAGAACATTGTCTTATATGCTTTGTAACTCATAGGTTGTTTCTATGTGAACAACACTTGTCTTATATGTATAAACTGATATAATTTCTGTTATCACATTGTTGATGCTTGATTATCGTTCAGCAAAGGGATGTGGTTTGTGAAACGGGTTCATAGGGGAAATGTTGACATATACTTAGATCTTGATGTTCATTTTTCAACTTCCAGTGTATAAAATGTCATTATGTATATTCTGTATGCTATATGGAATTCATGTCAACATTGTCTTTTCGTGTGTATATTCTTATGTGTGTCATTTTTCGTTGCCACATTGTGTGCTACATGTCCGTTTGTTGTGAAGCAAAATATGAATTAGAAAAAAAAAGAAAAAAAAAAAAAGAAAAAGACGTAGATTCAAGGATCTGGGTAAAAAAGATAGTTCTGGCTCTTGCGATCATTTTCGTGACTTTTTTCACATATTCTCGACAAATCTAAAAATGTATGTGTGTGTGCGTGTGTGTGTGTGCGCGCGCGTGTGCATATTCTATGAAAAGGGGAGATTATTAGAACATCATGAATGCCTTATTTACATACAGCCTTTACCAAAAGTAGGACTAAACTACACATTGTAGAACTGAACAGAACAGTAACGACACATTGTAGAAATATGGCACACTGTAGAAATCAACAGAAAGATAAAGACATTCTAGAAATCTACAGAATAATAAAGACACAATGTAGAAATCAACAGAACGATAACGACACATCATAAAACAATGTTAATTGTTAAACCTAGATTTTTAAACGTATTATATAGAACAGAGAGATGATAACACTGCATATACTGAAGTACATACTTAATATATACTGAAGTATATACTTAAGTAAATGTATATATACATACATATATATATATATATATATATATATATGTGTGTGTGTATGTGTGTGTGTGTGTGTGTGTGTGTGTGTGTGTGTGTGTGTGTGTGTGTGTGTGTGTGTGTGTGTGTGTGTGTGTGTGTGTACTATAAAAAACAACAACATACAATCACACTGAAATAAAAAAATTAATATTTTCTCAAATATGTTTCATTCGTTTTTATTCATTTTTACATTGATATGCACAACATTTACATTACGTAGCATGATAATATCAAACATACACGTTGAATATCCTGTATGTCACGTCAATATCTGATCGCTTTTAAAAACTCTGAAACACCCAACATGCAGTGCTCACAAAAGACGCAGATTTTGCAATAAGATAGTGAAGTATGGTCAGCTCCTCCAACAGCTTGAGTTCTCCGTGTTCCACTAAACGGTGGAATTATGTGTAATGTACAGAAGTCCAAATGAGTTTCGAGAATAGCACTATACAAGAATGAGTTATAATGGCATTCACAAAGTCCATGTCTACATTAGATATCAATCTCTGGCGTCTATATTCCATTTCAGTATACTGCTGGTTGATTTCCTACCACCTTTTCTCCTTTCTCAGTGAGAAATGAATTCACACGTTCATGGAGCTTCTCAAAGAGAAAACAGGAAAGAAACATCCTATAGACAGTGAAGAACATGTCCTAACAATAAAAAAATTCATGGAAGACTTGAAAAAAGGCAAAAACACTAAAGCACTTAAAATATTTGAGAAACACAGCGTAATGTACAAGGAATACTATTAAGCACCATAAATGGCTCGGGAGCATGGCGTATTCTAAATACACCCCTTACATATTTCTGTCGTTATACTTCCATAGTTGTACCATGTCAGAGCAAATTCTGATAGCAGCATACTTATTTCACCATTATATTCCTTTATTTTATACCACCTATATCTATGTAACATTCGTCTATAGACGGTAACGTCTGACATGCATTTAGTTTACATCAATAGAGGTAAAAGTTTGCAAACAGTTTGATAAAACAGGTGCACCTGTGCTGTCAGTTTTTATACTGCGTTCTACTCTAAATATAATAAAGTTTTCGGAAACCTTAAGATTATGCACATTTTCACATGATTTTGAAAGACTTTCCAAAACTGCTGAATTCTATTCCACCTCCGAAATATAACTTTTCCTCATTTAAAATCTCATTTGATACTACAGTTCTGCTCGTTTTCTCAATTGAAACCGTTCTAAGTTTGTATCTGGTATTTTCTGTATTTCAAAGAAACTTGAATTCTATTTATGGCTGTGTTGCGTTTCTATTCCATTTTACACAGTAGTCAGGTTTTTGATTGCTGTTAGTAAGAACGTCATAGTAAAGTTTGGTATCTGAATGTACTGAATATAGCGTTTGCATGGCTGCGCATGGACTTTTTGTATTATTGTTTATACTCACAATGTTTTCTTCTTTGCATATTTATATATATATATATATATATATATATATATATATATATATATATATTTATATTCTGAATATGTGATGAAGTCTACATTCATGTCAAACTTTATATGTTAAACTCACAGGCAGACTTGTCATCTTCTTTTATAGACTGCAACACGGTCAGTTGCCTTTGTGCCTAAGATAGGGCAGTACTGTGTTATCTATAATTATACGTTCATTACTGCTTCAGATAATCAGTAATATGGCTTTCTGTTTTGTATTTTGTAATGAAACTGTTCGTATCCATTAAAAACATCAGTCAGTGATTTGTAATCCTGTGTGGATTTGGCCATTTCCCTTTGTGTTTATTGATTTTGGCCATCATCGATTCCACTATGTTAATGTTGATATCGTATCAGAAAAGGCCAGAGTAGTTTTGGAATCAGCATGAACTACACTACAGGCACCAGATTTAGTATTTACTTATGAGGCCACACTGGTCTGTTACTTGAATTCATTCTTCTGCCATCTGCTTGATTTTCATACCCCTTTTTGTATCTTTAAAGCGAGTCATTATCAAAGGCTCTGGACTGGTTATCGGTCTCTATTGCAATGGTTTGGTGAGTTACAATGAAAGTTACTGTTTTGGTTACCTCCATTCCGCAGTAAGAGACTGTGGTTTCTTTGGTTTAATAAAGTCTATCCTGGATGAAGCGACTAACTCTCCTAACTGATCTAGTATTCTGTTTCCTTATTCTTTGTGGAATGATGGTTTTGGCATCCATGAAGGCTATCAGAAAAGGCATTTGTTATCCATTTCTGAGGTCTGCTGGACCTGAACTGCTTCAAGTTGACTTCCATTGCCAACACAAACAGTAATGGAGAAATTGCACAATGCAATGCTGTGCCAACTTCGAGACTGATCCAGTCTATCGTGTATTCCTTTGTGGTCAACAGCACTGAGAAACCATGGAAGTACTTCTTCAGCATTTCTTGGGTGTTTCTTGGAACGTTCTACATTTCGAGAAAGAAGTAAGTGGTCAGTAACTGTCAATTATCAGGAACTTTTGTCAAATTTTTCTCTTACACACGGCAGTGCTGTGCATTATTCTTTGATGTTTTTGTGTAGTTTGTTTCACCATTTGTACATTTTCAGTTTATCTAATAAAAAGAAGTTAAACTTTCGGAACCTTTCCTCTTTTGTACCACTTACGTGATATTTTTATTCTGATTGAGAAGTTATCACTTACATAACGAGACAGGATATCTGCATCATATGTACAGGTGATAAGCATATCGAACATCATACCATGAACAGCCTCTTGGTTTTGTGATTTTAATATTTTTCATACTCATGATAATCTACATTAGGCTTGATCATTTTCATCCATCTTAAATATCAATATCATATTAGGATGTGTATCTCTTCAATTCCTTATCTATTTTTTTCGAAGTTCGTCAAATAATATTGGCTCATGTTTATTGGGCCATAGATGTTTACCAGTATAGTTTCTATGCCCATCATTTTCATAAGATTTATGAACTGATTTTTCCTCATCAGTTTTTTTTTCACATTTCGGACTACAGCTACTCCTGTCCATTTCGAGTTATTTACCAAACATGCATCGGCATTCTCACTCAGCCTTAATTTGTTGTTCGTGATTTATACGAGTAAAATGGTGTGGTCTGATGTACTGAACACTATCTGTTATTACTTTATAATTCCCGAGTCCCTCTCTCTGTCTGATGAAGAAGGCAAATCTCGACTCAGACTGCTTGAAGAACTATCGTCCAGTTTCCAATCTACCATTCCTATCAAAGGTGTTGGAACATATTGTACTAGAACAGCTTCTGCAGCATCTGGAATCTCACAACCTGCTAGAGCCATTCCAGTCAGCCTACCGTAAGTGCCATAGCACAGAAACCGCTCTATTGCGTGTAGTAAATGACCTTCAGGCTTCAGACAATGGGAGTGTGTCTATCTTGTCACTTCTTGACTTGTCAGCAGCATTTGACACCATAGCATCCTCATAACACGGTTGCGTACCACTTTTGGCTGTTCTGGAACGGTTCTGGACTGGTTTACCTCCTATTTGACTGGCCGTAACCAGTCTGTTGTCATTGGCCAAAAATCAAATCCATCTGTGCTGAAATGTGGTGTCCCACAAGGTTCTGTCTTGGGACCTGTTCTGTTCACTATGTATACACAACCTCTCAACACTATCATTCATCAGTCAGGTCACTCATACCACTTCTTTGCGGATGACTCACAGCTGCATAGCTCCTCTGCCCCATCAGATTTTGACGCTCTTGCGTGCAGTCTGAGATTGTATAGAGGATGTCTCCAAGTGGATGAGTGAAAACAAGCTGAAGATGAATGATGATAAAACTGAGCTTATTGTTACTGGTACTAAGTCAAAGGTCAATCAGGTTACTCATGCCCACATGTCTATCTCTGGTTGTGATGTATCTTTCTCACAAACTGTTAGAAACCTTGGCTTCTACCTGGATGAAACAGTCTATGGAAGCCCATGTCAAACAGTTGTGCCGTACACTGTACTATCAGCTACGCAGAATAGGTCAGATTCGCTCCTTCCTTTCCACTGATGCTGCCAACAAGCTTGCTGTATCTTTCTTACTATCTAGACTGGACTATTGTAACTCTCTATTCGTAGGGCTCCATGACAATCAACTATTTAAACTTCAGCGCATACAGAACCACGCGGCTCGCCTTGTTCTCCGAAAGCCCAAGTGTGAGAGTGCAAAATCTCTGCTTAGAACACTTCATTGGCTCCCGGTAAAGGCTAGGATTCAATATAAAGTTGCTGTCTCTGCTTTCAGTGTATCTATCACGAGAACATGCCATCCTATCTTGCCAACCTCCTGCAGGATTACAAACCTCGAACGCTCCGCTCTTCTGACACCTCACTGTTGACTGTTCCTCGCTTCTCTCTAGACACCTTTGGTAAAAAGTCTTTCTCTTGTCTTTGGCCCAAATGTATGGAACTCTCTACCACTGTCTCTCAGAAAAACTAAGTGTTTCTCAACCTTCAAACTTCACCTGAAAACCCACTCTTTCAAACTCATCTAACCTGAAGAGCCTTAGTTTGCAAGTCTGTCATCAGACTAATCTCTCCTGCCTGCATAACAGTATTTTGTATAAGGGCCTATAGAGCGAGGTGTGTGTGTGTGTGTGCGTGCATGTGCATGAATGATCATGTGTGTGTATCACTGTATGTGTACAGCTGAGGAGGAGATAGGGGAGAAATTGAGTGGGAAAGAGACTGAAATACTTTAAGAAATTTTTTAATCTTTGTTTGTATGTAAATTGTAATGTATGATATGCGAATAGTTTATAATTTGTGAGGTAATTTTGATTGTCAAGATGTTAATGCTGTAATACTGAAGTTATAATATTTTTCCTGTATATGAATTAGAATTTTTCTGTTATTATCTTCATTCAAAATATTGATTATAATTTTATGTACAACTATTGCATGCACAAACACACACACGCATGCAAACATAGCACACGCACACACACACATTCTTACATACACACACGCGCACAGCAACGCACACACACACACGTACGCAAGCACACACACGCAGCAATATATCAACACAGTATGCCTCTTTATTCATATGAAAAATCTGTAAATATTTTTTCATTACATAAGTCAGTTTTTAAATTTTAATATTCTGTGGTTTCTTATCTGTCTTCTTACTTGTATAGCTTTAATGTTTGTTGTTATCTTATTGTGTATGTAATTGTGAACATTTTTTATCACTTTTTGCCTTTCTTGCGAAATGTAAAGCGCTGGTGAGCATGTTTTTATATGGAATATGCGCTATACAAATGAACATTATTATTATTATTATTATAATCAATTCCTGGAAGAGCAATGAATTTGTAAGCAAATCTTTCCCTTGTTTAATTGAAGTCCAGATTTTTTGCCAAAGCCATCAGGTGTTCATATTACTTCCTCTAATGATCTGTCGCCATGTAGAATAATTTCAATACTGTTGGCATATTGAGAAATTTTGTGCTCAGTTTGGTGTATCAAAATGCCCTTAATATTTTTGTTTTGCCTAATCATTAATGGTAGAACGTCTACAAATAAAATAAAGACATACTGTGAGTGTATCGCCTTGTACACATCCTCTCTGGATAGGAAACCATGTAGACATTTCACCGTTAACTGCTATAATTGATTTTATACTTTTGTTGAATGTAGACATCCATCGGCAGAAATCTGGTCCAAAACCAAAAGCATTCAGCACTTTAAGCATGAACTTCAAATCTACAGAATCAATTGCTTCGCTTCCTCAAAGTCTAAACATTGGTGTAGTCCATCAAATCATATGAAGAGGAATATTACCAACTACATATGTATCTGAAATAAAGACAGTTTAATCCTCATCTATTAACGAGTAAAGAAAGGTTTCAAATCGATAAGTTGTACAGGATGACCCTATTTTGTACACAACATTCAGGGGAGAGAGGATGGCTTATGATTAATGTGTTAGTTTTAGCTGGGTGTCCACACCATATCACTGTATCGATTGAAATTCCCAAGATGTCAAAGCCCTGAGAAGGCTCAGCCCTGACTTCTGGTTGAGAAAGAAGCCCAGCAAATGGGAGAGATTCAACACATCCCAAACCCTTGACAGTAGAAATCCTGGAAGGAGTACAAGATGGGTCAATCGTCCAGGCATGCCCGAAGTCCGACGTCTTCAGCCCAGATGTGGAAAGAACTGGGATGTGGAAATAACAGTTCTCTGGTAATTCGGAAGAAGAGATAAAGGGCCGGGGCCCACCCAAAGGGCTGGGCCGTTGGTATTGCAAGCAAACCAGATCCCTTTGCAAGCCTTGAGATTGAAAATTAAAAGCATCCTGGAAATCTACAGAGTTGTCCAGTCCCAAGGATGTATGGAGTCCCTGAGAAATGCGGCCGTTTCCGTTTGAAATATAACCACTGTAGGGAAGTCTGAACTTATCTTTCTTCAAAGTCCAGGCTTCACATCTGTAATGACAATGGATGTAAAGCCTGGACTTTGAAGATCAGAAAGATGGCAAAACAAATCAAATGCAGCAGTAATGTGGTTCTGCAGGCGTCTTCTCAGAGTAAAATGGACATCCACAAGAACCAATAAAAGCGTGCTACAGGAATTAACTGTCCAACATAAGAAAATTGAAATATATTGGGCACATGAACAGAAATACAAGAACGGATTTGATGACATCAGTCCTGCAGGGGAGAATCGAGGCAAAGAGAAACCAAGGAAGGCCAGCAAAATCCTTCATGGACAACATCGCTGACGCCTGCAAACTGGGGCTCCATGACATCATACACAGGAGCAGAGACCCAGTCGCCTGGCGTTTCTTCATGACGAACACCATCGTCCACGGCGATGGAGATAGATGAGCTGAGATGAGATGAACTGATCAAGTTCTGGCAGCTATTGCATCAGTGAGATAAGGTACTATATGTGCAATTAAGATGGGCTTGCTATCTTGATCGCGCTTTGAGTCGGGCTCTCAAATAATGCGAAAGTTTAGATAATATTCTCTAACTTTCAAGATTACAAGTGGAAAATTGTTAAAATATGACTATTTTGCTGTAACTGTGAGATCTATAAGCCAGGTATTATTATACAGGGTTGTAAAGGTGTACAGCAATTCCTGTAAAAAAAATGACAAAAATCGATGTTTCTGGTATCTGTTACAGAACATAATGTCAGTATGGTGCGATCATCCCTTTGCTTGTATCGATTAACACATCCATTCTCTGCTTTTGTAAATATCACTGTAACTGAAAAGGCAGGGTTCATACAGATTTCCAGACAAAATAATTAAGGACTTTTGAAGCACTTTTTTTTAAATGCCTTTACACGAACGAAAGCTGTAATCAGTAATGACTTGTCACTACTTTTAAAGTCCACAGTAGTTCAGCTTTCATTGCCTCTGTTTTAGTACGGCTCAGGATGTTCACTGACATCTGAGTTTGAGCAGAACAGTTGGTTGATGAACTGCAGGATGATGAACTGCTAGAAGTGATGGGATCGCTCGTTGTAGAATTTTTTTGTAAAAACATTTGAAAGACAAACTGCAGGATTTGAAGCCTCCATCAGGTCGCAGTGTTTTTTCCCTTTTCCATGGGTATTTACAGCCGATTCTCCCATTGAACGAATGTCTATGGTCTTCTTACAAATGCGGCAAAAGGCCTTGCATCTGTCTCCACTTGGGTCTGCCTGCAGCCATTCTTTGTATTCGTCTTTTTCCAGCCAAACCACGTTAAACAAACACTTCCCCGGCATGTTGACTTCTCAATTTCAAAATGGTGGAACATTCTTTTACGTACGCGCATGCGCCATGAAGGCCTGTAACTCTGGTGTTTTGACCTACAGCAGACGACGTATTGGTCAGATCATCGATCTTAAACTCTGACTCAGACTTTCTCTCTTTTTTTTCAATTCAATTTCAACCTTTTTTTTTTTTTTTTTTTTTACAAACTCAAGATTTTACACACTTTATTAAAAATCATAGGCAGTGACAAAACTTAAGGACTTTTCAAAGACCTTTCAGGAAAAGCCTGATTTTTAAGGACTTTTATGGCTTAAAAAGCATGCCCTCAAAATTAAGCACTTTTAAGGACTGTGCAAACCCTGAAAGGGGACTATTTCATTTTTTCTCTCTAGTCCCCCTTCTTAAACCATTATTTTCCGTCCTTTACCGATCCACAGATATATCTATTTATTTACCGATTCACAGACAGATCTGTTTATTCTGTTCTATTAATCTATCTTCAAAAATCATTAACAGATAATCCATATCACGAATAAGCAAAACTGATTTTGAAAAGGCGGGTCATCTATCTAAGCAACATGCACACATTCAAAACTCAGTCTCAAACTGTACTTTCCTTAAGCTCCCATTTCATTTTAAATAATAAAATCAGAAAAGTATATATGTAACCATTAAAAACGATGTATTCTCCATCGACGTTGTAGGCTAATTATACGCACAAATCACAGGCAATGTATATGAACGTCATCAGTCATGAATAGCCACTAATACAAGACAAAAATGACCAAAGATTTTGTTACGCGCATATGTATTGCAACTCACATGCACCTACGTAAAAGAACACACAACAAAAGCAACAAAGGAAAATTCAGTAGAAACATTCCCTTTTATTAGTAAACAAACCAAAAAAATGCAGTTCAAGTTTGTTCAGGAATGATTCACTGCATTGTGATTCACTCAGGTCACCCATCAATTATCTGTCAATGCTCAAATTCCTTGAGTTTACGCAAAACCCTATTGGCCGGCAAGGTAAGGTAAAGGATAAGGGGAACACTAACACTACTAAAATGACTGGAACATTTAAGACAGGCTGCAATCGGGCCAGCTGTAATGTTACGGGCTGAGACTGAACTTGAGACATCAGATCTTGAGTTCATGGCACTAATAAGCTAGCTACCCGACTACCGACATTTTACACGGTAAATCCATTGTAGGGAAAAAGATCAGTCAGACAATACACAATATCCATAGATCCCCAACTCGATATTCCACCTCCTCTGTAGCTCTGATAAATAGCATTATTGTGCACTAGTAGGTATGTATGACACAACATTACGCAATAAGGATATGATGCACTAGTAGATATGTATACTACAACAATAGGGATATTTCAAAATCCAGACTCTGAATCTTTGAAAATCAAAGTCAGCACGATTGCAACAATTCTTCGAGATCTATCGTCTCCTGCATTACAAACAGATGTGGAAAGACAAGCGAGAGTGAGAGAGAGACAGACAGACAGACAGACAGAGAGGGGGGAGGGAGGGACACAGGGTGAGAGTGAGTGAGTGAATGAATGAGTGAATTGCAACTTGTTCCTTGGTTGTATGTGATCATAACGAATAAGACGGAAAAACTTTGATGTCTAGTTATATCAGAAATTCACACGGGCATTATGGAACGTCAAAAGAGTGTAATGACTGAATTTTTCCCCCTGCCAGTGCTTATGCTATTAAAGTTTCTTTACTTTATCTTAAAAGAGACAAAAGCACAATCATGTAGCTGGTTAGCCTACACCAACTCTTCAAGTACAATTTGAAGTTTCATCCGATCGAAAGGCGAAGTCATCATCATGTCTTGCCATGCCACAAGGTGTTGACAATAATGGCCCTCTTGTCGTTTCAAACATATCTCTCCAGCCATTTTTATCCCCTTCCACTCTGCAGAACTCTAACAATTCCTCTTTGGGTCTACTTGATGCTCATTTTACCTCTAGCTTTCCTGTTGTGACTAGGTGCTCAAATTTCTGTCTCATAAAATGTCATATAAATGTTGCCTGTCTTTTCCTAATCCTCTTTATTCATGTTCTGTTTGTGTTTGTTTCTTTGAAGACTCTCTCGTTTGTTTTCTTTGTTGTCCATGGAAATAACAGTCTTCTTGCAAACTACATTTCAGTTGCCTCAATCCCATTTTGAACTGTTGATCGTCTGGGCTTCGTATCCGCACAACAGTATTGGTTCTACACAGAAGAATTCTCTTCCCGACGTCAGTTGACAGGCATTTGTTGGTAAGAACGCCTTTCATTTTCCTGAATGTTGTTTTCGCGTGGCCAGTTCAACTGGATACTGCTAAAAGTCTGGTGAAATGACCATTCCCAGATATTTAAACTTATCAATTTATCTCAATGTTGTGCCATTTGCTGTTATTTTAGATGTGGGATTTCTTGTTTTTCATTACCATGACTTCTGTCACCTTACTATGTAGTTCCAGCCCTTTATTTCTGCTTTCTATTTCTATTATAAACATGATGACTTTTTCTGCAATTTGAACGGTGGCATCTGCTAAACGAAGACTGTTTATCATTCTCCATCCAACCTTTACCCAAGGTTATCATTTTCCCTCCCACCTTTATCCAAGGGCATTCTTCTGGTTTCTTGTGATGGTTTTGATGTAAAGTGAAAATTTGGTGACAAAAAACATCCCTGCCCCTCTTTCGATATGTTGAAAAGAATATCTATATTATGTTTTTACTCTCTTTGTTGCTGTTTGTTCCTAATAATATTCCGTATTATTCGTAAATCTTTTCCAGCAATGAACTTTTCCAGTTGGTTGAACAATTCTTCATGTCTTATCCGATCAAAAGCTCTGGTATAATCAACAAAACCTAAATAATATTTTATAAATATATTATAAATCGTTCTATTTGAGTTCAAAGGATGTATATCTAATAATCTATATGGCATTGACTTCCTTTTCCTTCAAGAAATCCACGTTGTTTTTCTGCTATTTCTGGTTTGATTCTATTCCTTGTCCTCACCATGATTATTTTTAATAGAAGTTTTGTCATGACTCATCAAGCACTCTATAACCTCTGCTTTCTGTGGAAGTGCAAAGACAACTTACTTAGACTGACATATCTGTAGGGATTTTTTCGGTGTCATAAATTTCATTCAAGAGGACTGTTACTTTTTCAATACCAAATTCATACAGATCCTCAATCATTTCCATATACTAACATTGTTTGGCCCTGGGGCTTTTGCCCGTTTCATTCTTCTCATGCTGCTCTATCTTTGTCTTTCATTACTGGTGGTCCTTCAGAGTTCTTTCTCATGATGTGTTATTCCATTCTGTCATCGTCAAAAGGTCTTCAATATACTCTCCCCATCAACCTAATATTTTGTCTTTTTCTGCAAAAATCGTACTACCTTTTGATTTTAAGCAACCAAGTGATGCGCATGTTCTTGTGAACAATTTTTCAATATTTCTCATTTTCTGTACATAAACTTAGGGTCCGTTTTGTGTTGGTCTTCTATTTCTTTGCACATGTTTCTTACCAAATTCCTTAGCTTCAATACACTTACTTCTGACTTCCTCATCCATCCAAACTTCCTTAGCTTCATTGCACTTATTCCTGATTTACTAATCTGTTTGTATTATTTCTCCTTTACCTTCCTACGTTCAATTATCAAGCCTAAAATTTCTTTTGTCATGCAGTTCTTCTTTGCTTTCCCTTCAACTTTTAAGAGATTTACTGATGGTTTTAGTTATAAAAAACACAGGAAGCTGGGGACCGGACTATTGGTGGTGCTGGCGGAAACAATGCTACTCAAAAGTGGATCCTCTTCCAGGTTCTCTCTACTCCGACTGTCTCCTACTCTCCTCCCATTCATCACTGACACCATCAACACTTCTCTTCAAACTGGAACTGTCCCAGATTCTTTCAAGTCTGCTATTGTTAACCCTCTCCTCAAGAAACACAATTTAGACCCAAATGAACTGAAAAATTATCGGCCTATCTCTAATCTCTCTTTCTTGTCGAAACTCCTTGAAAAAGTCGTCCTCAACCAGCTGAACTCTCACCTGTCTGCCAACAATCTCCTCAATCCTTTCCAGTCAGCCTACCGCCAGTGCCATAGCACTGAAACTGCCCTACTACACATTCTCAACAATCTCCTCCTTGCAACTGATACTGGCAAAGTCTCTCTCCTCACACTCCTTGATCTGTCTGCAGCCTTTGACACCATTGATCATGGTATTCTCCTTTCTAGACTTCATCATACTTTTGGCATCTCTGACATTGCTCTGTCCTGGTTCACTTCATACCTATCAAACAGAAAACAAACTGTTCTCATCAATGGCACTTACTCTCAACCTGCATACCTGACCTGTGGTGTTCCACAAGGATCTGTCCTTGGCCCTGTTCTTTTCACTCTTTACACCTCCCCCCTGTCCACCATCATCAACTCCCACTCTATAAAACACCACTTCTATGCTGATGACACCCAACTTCAAGACAGTGACTCACCTGATAATATACAGCGCCTGTTGACTCGCACCACTGAGTGTTACTCGGACATTAAGAACTGGATGACGTTCAACAAACTTCAGCTTAATGACGACAAGACAGAAGCTATCCTCATTGGCACCCGTCAGAAACTTTCTCAGCTCAGAGCTGCCTCCTCTTTCTCTCCCATTATGTAACACATCAGTCCCAATTTCTGATTCAGCTAAAAACCTTGGTGTCTGCATTGACTCCACCCTCTCCATGAACAACTTTGTTTCTCAAACTGCCAGATCTTGCTACTATCATCTCCATCGTATAAGGCTGATCAGGAAGTATCTCTCTGTCGAAACAACTGCAAAACTCGTTCTCTCCTTCATAATGTCTCGCATTGACTATTGCAATTCACTCCTGTCTGGTCTTCCTGCCTCCACCATTCACATCCTACAGCGCATTCAAAACAATGCTGTACGCCTTGTACTCAAAAAGAAAAAAGCTGACCACATATCTCCTCTCCTGGCACAACTTCACTGGCTCCCTGTATCAAAGCGCATACAATACAAACTAGACACCATGTGCTACAAAAGCCTCAATAACGCAGCCCCCGATTACCTGTCAAGCCTACTTGAGATCTATGTTCCCTCACGTACCCTCCGCTCTGCCTCCGATCCTCTGACTTTTCGCTTTCCACGCACTAAGCTCAATACCTATGGTCCACGAGCCTTCTCTGTTTCTGGTCCACTCTCCTGGAACAAACTTCCTCTCTCAGTCCGTCAGCAACCTACTTTTGTCTCCTTCAAGTCCGCTCTCAAAACCCACCTTTTCTCCTCTGCATAAAATCCTAACCTCACTCAACCCCCCTTCCCCCCTCTGCAGCCTGTCTCCGCTCGGAGGGGAATCACATGGTTATAATATATAATTGTATATGCTATGCTCTCTATAATTTTCCATTGCTTTATTCTTGCTTTTATTGCTTTTATTCTTTCTCCCCATTTATAGCCATGCGTGTGTGTGTGTGTGTGCGCGTGTGTGTGCGTGCGTGCGTGCGTGCGTGTGTGTCTGCTTCAGCGCTTAGATTTGATTTTATCAAGATTTTGCGCTATATAAATATTGTAATTATTATTATTATTATTAAAAGTAAAATCAAATTTGTTTGAATAAATGGCACAACCCCCCAACATTGTGTGTATGACTGTAACCAGCATGATCATCCAGATGGTTCCAACATGACAGACAGAACCCAGTTTTCACACACTTTAAAAGCTGAGCAAGATCCAACTCGACCACCAAGAAAAACGTATACACAATCTGCCAGGTTTCATCAACAGCGACACAGACAGGACGGAAAAGACCTAAAATACCAACTTTTGCGTTTTTGCAGTCATCTATCCAAAGAAAGAGAAGTTCCAACTTGCAAATGATTCTGCAGGCAAATCAATTAAATTATGGGCAGACACTTGGCTGCAAGACAGAACTGGGGCATTTCCTTTTTTTTTTTCGGCAACGAGAACTTGATAAGCTTTAAAGGACTTAGACAATGTCAAGACAGCTTACGGACGCAACTTTCAAAGCGTGCTCCACCTATTCAGGCAATCATGTTGTTCCACTGTTGCATGTTTTCATGGAGAACTACACAATAGGATGCTACCGTCAAGCATTCCACTTCATGCAAACCGCTGAAAGAAGAC
Source organism: Monoplex corrugatus (assembly GCA_030674185.1). Classification (NCBI taxonomy): domain Eukaryota; kingdom Metazoa; phylum Mollusca; class Gastropoda; order Littorinimorpha; family Ranellidae; genus Monoplex; species Monoplex corrugatus. Next base: position 100,814,220 of record CM060305.1, on the reverse strand, counting down.
TGAGTCATAACTGGAATCACACACGACTATTTGTGAGTTCGAGCAAGCTTTACTCTCTGCTGTTGAAACTGCTTTGCAGGTTGAGAATCTCTAGCTACTATTTCCATTTTTGTCAGAGCCTCTGTTAAAGGTTCCAGGATCTCATTTGACAGTTTCGTAACGTCAGAGCCAACAGATGAAAAAGCTCCTAAGGAAAGTGATGCCATTGGGTACATGCCCTTGCCCTATCTGAACTTCACTGACCTTCACTGCTTTTGCAAATGGAGGCGCACCAACTGCCTTGTTGATCAATCTGCTGTTCTACAAGACTTCTTGAGAAATATTCAAAATACAGTTTGAATACGGTGCAACCTTTCTTCCAATTGTTTGGAACGTTTCTAATCGGAGCATGACTCAAAGAACTAATTACAAAGTTGAATGTAAGTATACATGTATACACACAATTTTCGAAAATATGAAACAATTCAAATAAAATATGATGAGGATATTCGCGTCTGTATTATATTATTGGTTTTAAAAACTCTCTTCCTGATGTCAATTGATAGGCATTTGTACTATTGTAGGTAAGAACGATTTTAATTTTCTTGAATGCTGTTTTAGCTTGGCTAATTATGTGGAATAATTCAAATGCTCATCTGCCATCTGAAGAGATGACTGCTCCGAGATGTTTGAACTTATCAACTAGTCTCAATGTTGTGCTATCTTACAAGTTACATGAGGGTATTTCTTGGTGTCGAAACAAAAGCGTGCTGCCTTACTGAATACAAACGCTCACCAAGAGAGAAATCCCTGCAAGCACTCAGCTGCCAGGAGAAAAAAGGCAACAGACAGTGAGATGTGCTAATGAATACTGGTAATAGCTCAGTGACGACATCCAGACTGCAGCAGCTACAGGCAACATAAGAGGTATATACAAGGGCATCAAGAAAGCTCTTGGTCCAACACAGAGCAGAATAGCCCCCCTTAGATCCACCAGTGGGCAAGTGATCAAAGACAAAGGCAAGCAGATGGAGAGATGGGTGGAACACTACCAAGAGCTATACTCCAGGGAGAACTTCGTTGCCACCTCATCCCTTGATACCATCAAACCCCTGCCCGTCAAGGAGGAGCTAGATGCTAAACCAACAATAGAAAAATTCCGCAAGGCGATGAGCAGCTTGGCCTGCGGAAAAGCACCTGGTAATGATGGCATCCCTCAGACCTCATCAAGCACTGCAAGAACACCCTCCATTAGCCCCTTCACGATGTCCTCTGTCATCGTCACACTCTATAAGAAAAAGGGAGAGAAGAGACTGCAACAACTACAGAGGCATTTCCCTACTGAACATCACAGGCAAACTGTACATGTATGCCCGAATCATGTTGGCGCATCTCCAAAAGGTTAGTTGAGCGTATCTTTCCTGAGTCCTGTCAGAATGCTTCACACATTTTTTCCCTATGTCAACTACAGGTGAAATGCAAAGGACAGCAAAGCCCATTTACGAGGGTCGTTCCAAAAGTAATGCCTCCTATTTTTTCATTCCGACCCAAGGGATATGAGGGGATTGCTTATGGCATTGTTATGATGACTGAACTTTCGCGTTCATAACCTGAAATTTTCATCTCTCTGTTGCAGATATTGACGGTGTGACAGTCTAAGAAAGCAACCCTGTCCTGGATGTGCGTCAGATAATCAAATAATCAAACAGAATTGATAACAGTAAAAAAAAAGAAGAAGAAAAAAAAAAGCCTGAGCTGGTGATGAAATCACTGGTGTGGAAGGTGATGTACATCTTCGAACACGTTCAGTCTGATGGAACTGAGACCAACTGAAATAACTGACAGCCTCACCACAACTTTGTGCTAGGGATGGGTTTGGTACATTTTGTCAGTTGATTCACAAATGAGCAACCTCACAGTAGAGGAGGAGCAATTAATGACAAATGAACTGAACAGACTGACTCAGGAAAATGCGCAGTTAGGCACTTACTTGCAAAGAAATTAATTCAGATTATCAGAATCTTTGCATTATCAGGATGACACAAGTATTTTACAGGACTTTACAACTTTGTCAGTTTTGTTTGATTTTCTTATTTCTCACCTTCCTCGGATAAACTGTGATCCAGGCTTATTGGTTCTTTGGCCAGATAGAGCTAGTATTTGTACGGGTTTGCCAGTTCAGTTCAAGGCATATCCATGGCAATGTCGCCATCAATAATTGATTGTTTTAAAATATTCTTTGAGAGGTCTTCTAGTTCAAACACAAGTGCACTGACAATGGTCACATTACAACAATGATAACACAATCAAATATCTCATAATAGTTTTATCATAGGAACATATTTCTTTTACACCCAAATGATACGGTAGCGGATTAGTGAAAAGCATGTGAACAGTGGGGATATCTAAACAATTGCCTCTCAAATGATATTGTTTTGGCAGACAGGTTTTGATATATTTGAACTAGCTGCCATGCATGGGGCTGGAGTAAAAATTCCTGCTTTCACAAAAAGTCAGCTTCCACAGAGTGTATTACAAACTAAATCAACAAGAAATCTAGCATGCTTACAGTATCATGTTGAACATGTGACTGGAATGGTTTGCAGAAAATACAAAATTCTCAGCAGCTAGAATTACTATTTAATCATGCTGAAGAACAGATAACAGCACTTGGCTATGATTGTGTCATGTGCTATTGTGAACATGTGTCCATGTCTGTTGTAATACTTGTATAACCAAAACATAATCTTCAGTCACAAAATAACACTGAACTTTTACTGACAGTTGTGGAAACAAATGTAAACAAACAGTGAGTTTATGTAAAAAATCTAACACACACACACACACACAAACGCACACGCACACACTCAAACACATACACTCTCGCACCACAGCACGTACTCAAACACACACACAGATGTACGCACACACACACACAGATGCACGACCACACACACACACACACACACACATGCTTAGGTATCTGGTCATATTAACAAATTATTCTTTCTGCTTCTTGTGATTAGTTGTTGTGTAGCGCACAATCTGGGCAAAACCATGAACAATTTTAGAGTTGTTTTCAGTTCAACACATGCAAAATGAAACCACTCCAATGAGCAGTATTATCACAAGCAACTTTGGGCCCATATTTTTAGTCTGCGAAAGCAAAACAAATATACGTTCTGAATTCATCCTCATTGTAAGCGCTCGTCTCGTAAACAAACTTCAAGATGCTGACATACTTAAGCCTACATCAGGAAAATCGCTCGAAAGCGAAGACCACGATTATTTAAGAGTTTCATATGAATAAACTCCATCATATCCAAAAATGTTCAGTAGTATCGTTATTTCTAATTTGGAATGAGCTTTTCCGCGTATTTTTAATGCCAAGGATTGTCACGATGCTTGAGTTTGCACTGTGGCGTCCATAGCTATGGTTGTCGCATACCGTAGCCAAGGGAAACAACTCGATTATTTGTCGATTTGCACACAGCCCACAGGGCATTTCACGAGACAACAGAAATTTGAGCACCTAGTAACAACAGGAAAGCTAGAAGGAAAAAGAACACCAGGTAGACCCACCGAGAAAAACATTTTGCAGAGTGGCTGCGGACAGAAAGGATAGGGAATATATTTGCAGCGAGGAAAGACGGATTCATTTCACGAGCCATGATCGCCAACGCCATGAGGCATGGCATATGATGATGACGATGACCATGACTTCAGTCTTCTTAATTCTTGCTCTTTATTTTGGCTTTCTATGTATGCTATAGTTGCAAGATTTTGTAGGTTTTGTTTTATCTATGTAGGTTATGTAATATCCATAATAAGTTCAGGACCCTTCTTACCTCATTTTTAATCTACACAAAGCTCTCTTTATTTCCCTAGTGAATAGCGTACCAAAATATTCATATGTATTTGTTGTTTTCAATTTCTTTGTTTCCATGTGTTTATCTTTCTTTAACTTTCAAGATAGCCGCTCTTGCGAAATAGCACTATATTCGTTTCATCAAGATTAACTTTAAGATGCAATCTATCAGTCTCTTTTTTTACATTATCAAGAGAGAATAGGGAGAGGGGCATGTCCAGATACATGTATTCATATTTCTACAATAGCAGTTTTATCAAAGGTAAGACTAAGAGCTACCGATATACATATATTTCCGACTATCAAACGTCGGAGGAATGCAACGTCAGACAAAAAGAATAAAAATTTGTTCGGAACAATGCACATCGTTGCATTGCCCATCGGACTAATGACCATGGCCGTGTTGGATGAAAATCCACTGGAATCAGCATACAAAATGAAGCAGAAAGAATTTACAACAGCCCAACAGGAAAAGTACATTGTCAAATGCACAGCAAATAAACTATATACTTTCATAAAATGTGGTAAATTTTGCTAATTCAATTGATTTTTTTAAATTCCATAAACGAAGTTACACAATGAGAACACTGATTTAACTGACTGGTATTTTTGTGGGCTAAACTTTGATCGGTCATCATGGAACTTAGAATATTCGAAAATAAATGAATCTCGTCGCCTAAGCATTGTAATGACAGTACTTTGTCTGTCTCCTTTGCATCTACATAATTCAATCTCATGCTTGTGACTGCCACATCGAAATTCAATCAAAGGGAAAACAAATATCTGGTAACTGTGTTATATTTATATATATATATATATATATATATATATATATATATATATACAATGTGTGTGTGTGTGTGTGTGTTATATGATTTAAAGGTACACTTTTTTTGAAGTTTCGATTTAACATGCATTTACTACCGTTTTCCAACGCTGTCTTCCAGACGTACTGATGATTAATTTGGAGTAACATTTTTTTTTTTACAAAATGTTGATTCGCTTCCAAAACTTTGAGAATCCAAAGGAAAAGCAAAAGCTGTGTTGATCAATCTTTTCTGAAGATCATAAATTTCCAGTACTTTTGTAATATCTAAGTCGCAAATTATCATAACAAAATTCTATGAATTAAAACGGAATATTTCTTTGTGTTGTCAGTTGACAAATGATTGAAATATAGAATTAAGCTTGATCGGCCTTGAAACTGAAAATCCCGTTTCACCATACGCCATTAGCACTTCTCAGTAATTTTACCACCCCACCACCACCACCCCAAATTCACAACCATTCACTGATTCAGTAACATAATCAACAGTAGCGTTATATGATTTAAGTTTAAGAACAACATTTATTGGCGCATCTTGATTTCAGACTGCAATGGAGAAAACGAGTACATCTCGATACGTCCCAGGTTCGACACGTTCAAGGTTAATTCGCGCGCGCGCGCGCGCGTGTGTGTGGTTGTGCGCGCGCGCGCGCGTGCATGTGTTGTGCAACTGAGTTCTCGTAACCACCACCACCGCCCCCTCCTCCCAACTCACAACCATTCAGTAACATAATCCAACAGAAGTGTTAGGCCTATATGATTTAAGTTTAAGAACAACATTTATTGGCGCATCTTGATTTCAGACTGCAATAGAGAAAACGAGTACATGTACATCTCGATACGTCCCAGGTTCGACACGTCCCAGGTTGATGCACGCGCGTGTATGTGTTGCGCGCGTGTGTGTTGCGCGCGTGTGTATTGCGCGCGCGCGCGTGTGTGATTGTGTGTGCGCGCGCGCACAACCACACACACAACACACACAGAGAAACACACACACACGCCTACGCCCGCAACACATGCACACACACAAGGGCGCACGCACGTGCGCACACATACACATAGCTGCACAACACATAGACATGCACACGCGCGCGCGCATGCATCAACCTGGTACGTATCGAATCTGGGACATATCGAACCTTGGACGCGTCGAACCTGGGACGTATCGAGATGTCCCGAGAGAACATACTTTCTAAGTTTGGTCATATGCAGATTTTAAACCTTACGCCTACAAAATTTAGATCTATTAGTCTGAACAAAATTCTACCTCTAAGTTATAAGTATTTAAAATAATTATTGATAATTTCTGCGTTTTTTGGTCCACATGAAATGACATTAGAATTATTTCGGACTACTGCCACATGGGATTACTGATCGTCGAATAATGACACATCGGATCATTAGATATCTAAACTACGGATTAATGACATAGTAAGACGGAGCATTGTAAGACGTAGATCTAAAGTCCTTGCAAGAGCCAGGCGGCACCCTTTCCCATAAAGGTCACAACACAACACACACACACACATATATATATATATAATTATATCTAGGCTAGGCTATATAAACATTACATAGGCCTATGTATGTGTGTGTGTGTGTATGTATAGGCCTATATATATGTTCCGCGCTAATTACCGATCGGTGCAATCTTAAGATCGCGCTGCGCGTTTTAACGATCATATAATTGCGCGGTAGTCTCGAGATTGCGTGAGTGAGATGATTTCATCAAGATCAAAGGCCTGGCGCTAATTGGTGAACACGGGCATTTATTGTGTGAGTGAGTGACGATCATATAATTGCGCGGCAGTCTCGAGATTGCGTGAGTGAGATGATTTCATCAAGATCAAAGGCCTGGCGCTAATTGGTGAACACGGGCATTTATTGTGTGAGTGAGTGAACACGGGCCAAGCGCGAAGGCATTTCATTCCAGTTCACGACTTTTGTCAGACAGAATCAAGAAACGTGCTACAACTTCAACATGGATTTCAACAACTTAGAGGAACATATGAAAGGAATAAGAGACCAGCTTCTGGCTGCGAAGACAACATACGTCATCTCCAAGGGGAAGTACGACGCCATCATCCAGCATCTTAACGATCCGACCTCATCTGTCTCTGCACATTTCAAGGCCTGGGTCAAGAAGAAGTTTTCGATACAGAATATACCTGCGCTATATGTCGTCAATTCCCTAGTAGTACCTGCGGATGAAAAGAACAGACCTCCTGGATTCAATTGCAGAAGAGTCGTCCACGCAGAGAAGATGTTTCAAGTTGTCAAAGATATCCACTGCCAAGAAACTCAGCATGCCGGATACAAAAAGACACTGGATCAAGTTCAGCGGCTGTTTTACGGCATACCCCGCAGTTACGTCCAGGAGTTTACAAAGAACTGCCCAGTGTGCCAGCTGTCTGCGTCACAAACGGTTAGACCACCACTGTGCCCAATCATTTCAAAAAGATTCCTACATCGAGTACAAGTAGATCTAATCAACATGCGCCACAATCCGGACGGCGACTATAAATGGATAGGACATTTCATGGACCACTTTTCTAAGTACCATGTCATCTTCCCCTTGAGAAGCAAGACAGCGCAAGAGGCGGCTGAGATGTTGCAGCAGCGAGTATTGAGCTATCTAGGTGTGCCAAGGATTTTCCACAGCGACAACAGGCGAGAATTCGTCAATCAACTTCTTGAGGCCCTGTTCGATCAGTGGGGAGGAGACGTCATCTTCGTCCGAGGACGCCCGCGCCATTCGCAGAGTCAAGGACTGATCGAAAACGGTAACAAGACACTGGAGAAAAGACTTGCTGCAATAAAAGCCGAACAAGGGATCACCAGCCAGACACCTTGGGCCTCTTGGCTTCCCCGCATCCAGTATGGACTGAATACCACCGTACAGGAATCAGTGAAGCAGACGCCATACGCTATCGTTTTCGGCCAACAGCCACAGTCCTCCTTTGTACCAGGCTCATCAGTTCCAATAATTGATGAAGAAGACTTGGATGACGAAATCACCCAAGAAGAGTGCCCAACTTCAGCTGACACAATCCCGTCGTCGCCAGAACCAGCGCCCAGGACACCCAGCCCATAACCAGCACCAAGGACCACCCAGCCGCAAGAACCAGCGCCCAGGGCCACTCAGCCTCCAGAGCCCAAGACCCAAGAATCCCAGCATAAAAAAATCAGAGAAGTGGCAAAGAAAAACTATGAGGCAAACGATGAAGAACAGGTGGCAGAAGCGAAAAAGAATTCAAGTCACAGAATTCGATATTGGGGACCACGTGACTGTCGACGTCCCGAAACTGGACAGGGCCAGCAGCAACCCAAGACGCCTGCCAGCCGTAATTACGAAAATTACCGGAGACATTGACAAGCGGTATCACCTGGCTACAGAGTTCGGCACCATTGGAACATACCATGGAGAAGAGCTGATGGAATACAGCGGAATCATCACGCCCAAGACGGACAAGACCATCACCCTGAGAGAAGCGGCAAGACAGGCATATCCGAGGAAACAACCCGCCAAGCTTCACTGCAAGTGCGCTGGAAAATGCCTCACAACGAAGTGCCCATGCCGTAAGAAGAGAGAGGAATGCACAAGTCATTGCCATCCCACCCACGCATGTCGCAACCACCCCATCCGCGAAACTGACGCCGTCCACAGCATCCTCCTTAAAGTCGATCAAAAGAATTGCCTTACAGACCGACACATGGATGAAGCGAACGAGCTCATAAAAAAGATCGATCCCACCCTCGACGGGCTACAATCACCTCTCCTGCTTACAATAAACAAGACGAAGAAACCGAACGGAAAATTCGTACAGATCGTTCACGCCCATCAACATTGGATCTGCATCTCGAACGTCCACGCACCATCCGACCACCACGTGATTGTTTACGACTCCCTTCACTCTGGCCGCATCTCCACAGAAGTCATCAACAAGATCGCCAGCTTCCTCAAATCTGATAACGACCGTATCATCGTCCAGCTCGCCAACGTTGACCAACAGATCAACAGTTACGACTGCGGCCCCTACGTAATTCATTTCTCAGTTTCTCTGGCCTACGGTGACGACCCAGTCTCTCTAAATACGGTGAAGACATCCGTCAACATCTGGACCACGCCTTCACAACCAAGTTCTTTGAACGAACGCCAGCGGAGTCGGTCTTTCGGTCAAATTCGATTGTAAGAGAGTACGAAGTCAACATCCACTGCAAGTGTCGAGGAACAGACGACGGAACAAGCATGATCGAATGCGAATCTTGCTTGATGTGGTACCATTTCAAGTGTTGTGGACTGAAACCCGGCGCAAAATAGGACATTGGATTTGCGACACCTGTAAATAAATTAAATGTACTTTGTGAACTTTGATACCTGGCATTGTAGGCCTATCCATCTTGTGAGCTCTTCAATTTGCGATACGGTAATTTTACTTTTCATGTTTTTACACTTTTGAAAATGTGTGAATGTAACTTGTATGTGACCTGATCATGTGATAACCCAGTTTCAGCATCTCTACGAAAAGCATACTGTCAATGCCTTCATCATAAGAATGCGCACATCCTAAAAACGCGCAAGCCGGCCTTTGCACAATCTTCAGATTGCCGCGCAATTATACGATCGTTAAAACGCGCAGCGCGATCTTAAGATTGCACCGATCGGTAATTAGCGCGGAACATATATATATATATAAAGGAAAAGATACGGTGACATTTACTGATGTAAATAGTAAAATACAGATACTCAACACCTCCCAGCAATCGGTCTCCTGATATTCCCGCTTCCCTCAGGAAACAGAAATCCGCGAAACCGAGAGGAAGGTTTCGTTAAAATTTCGAAGGGGATTCCGTAATATATCACTTCTGGAATAGAAGAGTTTAAACAGTAGTAAAACACGCGTGTAGCATTATATATGACCTACGTTACACCGATCTATATCCGCGGGCAATTTTAGGCTTTGCCAGAGCAAAGCTCAAGGAGTCTGGAAGATGATAATGATAATCTGCAGATATGAGTGGAGAGCATATGGAATTGTCCAAGTGCAAAGAATCCCTCTTGAACAAACTTCAAATCCAAACTTCTGACAGGAAGAGCAGGTGCTTTTAAACTAGGCGTAATTTCAGTGAGCCACTTAACCCTTTGATCCTGCACCCTGTCCACCAGCATCCTGCATTGTCAACCATGCTACCAAAGCAAACCTTAATCATTTGATTCCCTCACCCTATCCACCAGCTTCCCCTGGGGAAACTGGTGGATAGGCTGAGCGAATCAAAGGGTTAAGTTTTTGCAGTTGGTGGATAGTACAGATCCACAAGTCGCAAGATCTACTGCATGTGTGCATACTCACTATAGATCTACTTTCTGCATGACCAGTTCATTACTAGTATTTATGAATATGTGCATTGCAAAGTCTAATGTAAGTATATCGATCCCCAGTCGAAATAGATTGCCCTCTTGAAACAGACTGGGCCATAGGACGCGTTGCAAGTCTATCGCCAACATGAATTAGTGAAAATAGATCTAGATCTAAACCTAGTCCATGTCTCAGGGTACTTTTTGGAACCACACAGTAGATTATAGGTCTATATCGGTAAGGTAACAGAACAGTGGTATACTATAAGTATAACAATGTTTTGTATAGCAGTACACTCATTCAAGTTGAGGACAAGATCAGCGTAACTTCTTTTGGTACATTTGTTAACAATTTTAGATAACAATTAGAAATCACTTATTTAAAGAATCACAAAGAAAACAATTCTACCTACTTGAATGTATCAGGATGCGGACGAGTGGCTACTTTCAGGTCACAACTTACCAGTTCAACATCAAGCTATTGACTGGACGGGATGGCGGGGCATTGTGGATTGTGAATTTTGTATGACGTCATAGATAAATCGTCGCGGCTGAAGACCGTTAGGCCTAGAAAGTAATACAAAAGACGATCACATTTCCCCCTGAGGATAGACCATAACAATCACATATTTTATGCCTCTTTCCTTCCCTCTTAAAGATACACATATGTCGTGCCTGTACGAGTAAAGTGCAATTCCTTTATCTTAGTCGGTTTAACTAACTCTCCAACGGGCAAAATGTAATTTATAAGGGTATTTCTCTCATGTTCAAAACACAACCTTATACCCCTTGGACATGAGCAGAATGGAATAGCCTTACTACGCTGTGCACACAGTTGCCAGTTTGATTTTGCAATTCCGCTTCACTCAAACTTTTGAAACACATGTTAGGCTAGCAATTCGACTATGCTGTCTGCTAGAACGGCAAAGTCTCACTCTAAGCCTTGGGCCTATGTCACCAGAAATTAAGATTGCGTACACACACATACGCACTCCCGTGCCTTCTTCACTAACACTTGCTCGTCGTTTTCCAGTTTTGCTTTTTATTTTTTCCTTTCAAAAAAGCCTGGCTTGGTACATAGCGAGCTTCTAATCTAACGACTTCGATTCAGACAGAGGGGGAAAAATCTTAATGCAAATAACATCAGACCACACAGCAGCAAATGAGTACGTGATCCTGTTTGGGGACTGGATAAGTATAGCAACGAGGGAAAGGAGATGGGCACCGCTCACAAAGGCATAATGTTGGCCCTGAGAAAAGTTTATGATTATTATGCTTTTTTAAAAAAAGTTCAGTCACTGGTTCATACATTCATTTCTTTATTCAGAGGACGGGTGTGTATAAGATCTGTTCTCAGCGCTGAATATACAGCCTCTGCAACGGACGCTGGACTGAAAACAAAGTAATGAATCGTAATTTGGTTGAGGTGGACTAGCTTGGCTTGGAGCGTCTTCAGGCAGTATGCGCTAGACTTGATGCTTCTACAGGTAGAGAAGGACGAACCCTCCAACATCATCATCATCATCATGTGTCCTGCCCCATGACGTTGGCAATCATGGCCCTCCATATGAATTCATTGTCGTCGCTGCAAGAAATTCTCCCACCCTGTCTTCATCTGTAGCGCGAGTCCATCTAATAGTTTCTCCCTGGGTCTACCTGGTACTCTTTTCCCTCTAGCTTTCCTGTTGTGACCAGGTGCTCTAATTTCTCATACCTCATAAAATGTCCGAGAAATGTTGCTTGTATGTTCCTATTCTTCTTCATTAATGTTCCTTTTGTGCCTACCTCCTTCAAAACTCCTCCAAAATAGCATACCTAAAACCATCCTCAGGAAGATGACCTACGGTGTGGGCAATAGCTTGGACAAATTCGAATGTGCGTGCAAGATTTAGGACCAGCTGAACCTACTGGTAGCATCATTGCTTTGAAGAGGCCAGGATGAGTCATCACGTAGGTCTTCTTCCTCTCAGATGCCCTCCAGGCCTGGAGAATGACAAACTATCCCGACCTGGCCAAGGCTTTTAAGCAAGTCAGAAGAGCCAGAAGGATGGTCCTCTTGTGGATTCTTGCCTACACAGACAGAAAGGATGGCTACCACATTCTGTCCAGAGAACAACAAATGGTGGAGCACTACAAAAACCACCATTGGCTCATTGCACACATGAACCATAAGTTCAAACTAATACCTTCTTCATCCTACCCTTGCGGTCAAGAGGACCAGACAGTCGAACACATACAGTAATGATGTCACCATTATCAACTGAAGTGACAGGAGGTATGGCCAACCACAATTCCGCTGAACGTAGAGCTTCATGGCAACTATCAGGCATTGGGAAAATCAGCCACAATCATTACTTGATCAAACAGAGGACAAACAAAAAAATTAAGCAGGTCCGTCCGGAGACAGAACATGGAGAGTGCGCACAAGCACGCGTGCGCACGCGCGCGCACACACACACACATAAACACACATACACACACACACACACACACACACACACACACACACACACACACACACACACACACACACACACATTACCATTTCAACCTAACAAAAAGAAAACCAAAACTCATCAAATATCAGTTGTTGACCCTTGCTTCCTACAAAGCACAATTATGGGATAGATGACGACATGACAGTTTCCTTTCTCCTCTTATATGATCATAGAATACATACTTAAAACGAACAGTTCTCAGCAGGCTAGTGCTTAATTAATATAACCGATTTGTATAGACTGCAGCTGATGCAGACACAAAATTGTGAGAAGAAACCACTATTGTCCTTAAAGTAAACGGTTCAAGAATATATACGTAGCAACATGTTCATACGGCCACACAGCTTTCCTGTTGTGACCAAGTGCTCCATTCCCCTTTCCTCATAAAATGGCCTATAAATGTTGCCTGTCTTTTCCTCATCTTCCTTATGAATGATCTTCCTGTGTCTGCCTCCATCAAGACTGTCTCGTTTGTTTTCTTTGCTGTCCATGGAACTCACAACATTCTTCTTAGAAACCACATCTCGGCTGCCTCAATCTTGTTCTGGCTTTGCTTGTTGACTGTCCTCGCCTCACAACCGTATAACATTATTAGTTCTGCGTAACTTTCAAGAACTCTCTTCCTGATGTTAATTGATAGGCATTCGTTGGTAAGATTGCTTTTCATCTGTTTGAATGCTGTTTTGGCTTGGCCAATTCTGCTGGCTATTTCTGATGTGCATCTGCCGTCTGGTGAAATGATCGTTCCCAGGTATTTGAATTTATCAACCTGTGTCAAGGTTGTGCCATTTGCTGTTATTTTGCAGGAGGGGATTTCATGTTTTTTACTGATCACCATGACTTCAGTCTTCCTGCTGTTTAGTTCCCTTACCTTTGCTTTCTATTTCTAAGCCTTGGTATAATCAACAAAACATAAATATAAATCCTTATTGACCTCTCTATGATAGTCCTTAGGATGTATATGGCATTAATAGTTCCTTTCCCTTCGAGAAACCCACACTGGTCTTCTGCTATTTCTCTTTTGATTCTATTCCTTGTGCTTATCATGATTATTCTTAATAGGATTTTTGTTACATGACTCATCAAACTGATTGTGCGATGGACTTCCCATTTTATTGCCCCTGTCTTCTTAGGAAGTGCAATGAAAATTGATTTTGATATAATCTTTGGGGATTTTCCCAGTGTCATAAATCCCATTTAGGAGGATTGATATTTTTTCAATACCAAATTCCTCCAGGGCTTTAATCATCTCTGTAGTAATGTTGTCTGGTCCTGGGGCTTTTCTTGGTTTCATCTTTTTCAGTGCTGCTCTAACTTCATCTTTCATTATGGGTGATCCTTCAACGTTCTTTCTTATAATGTGTTCTTCGTTTCTGTCATCTTCAAAATCTGTCTAATATTTTGTCTTTTTCCATGATAAGCGTATCATCTTTCGATTTTAAGCAACAAGTTGATGTGCATGTCTTTTTCCTGTGGACAAGTTCTTAAATTCTTCTGTACATACCCTGAGGATCCGTTTTGTGTCGGTCTTCTATTTCTTTGCATTTTGTTATATCTCCTCCTTTCTCTTTGCCTTCCTTCGTTCCTCCATCAAGCATATAATTTCTTTTGTCATCCATTTCTTTTTTGCTATTCTATCTACTTTAGGGATTTCTTCACAAGCTTCATTTATCGAATTTCTCAACTTTGTCCATTGTTCCTCACTGTCACCAACGTCTTCCAGAGAACTGAATTTGTTTTAAACATGAACGTTAACTTTTTCACATATCACTTCATGTCTTTACGAGTCCAAGATTTAGTTTGATGTTGTTTTTGGTCTGTTTCCTTTTCCTTAATTTCAGCCTAAATCTTCCCACTACAGGATTGTGGTCACTGTTGCAGTCTGCGCCTGGTAGTGATTTTTGCTGACAGTAAAGAATTTCTAAATCTTTTATCGATCAGGATGTAGTCAACCTGATTTTTGCTATTATCAAACCAGGTTTTTCCTTCTATGAACTCATTCATCTGTGCCCATTCTACAAGTTTCCCTCCCCTTTCATTTTGTGTACCAAGGCCATGAGGTCCAACTATATCCTCCACCCTATCCTGTCCCTTTTTATTATTAAAATCTCCCAATATTATTGTAACTTCTTGTGATTTACATTGGGCCTTGGCCATCTCTAATAGTTCGTAGAATTTGTCAATTTCGTCCTGAGTACTAGCGGATGTTGGTGCATACACCTGAATGATGTTGATATCATATGGCTTGCCACCCAATTTAACCAGCAAAACTCTGTTGGACACAGTCCAGTATCCCCTAACTGCTTTTGATTTGTCCCTGTCCATTATGATGCCTACCCCTCTTTCATGTGAGTTTCCACCAGAATATATTACTGTATGCTCTCCCGATGTTATCATGCCTGCCTCTTCCATCTCACTTCCCCTAGTCCTGAAATACTTACGTTAAGTCTTTCCATTTCCATTTTGATATTGTCTAATTTACCTTTCTGCAACAATGTTCTAACGTTCCATGTTGCGATTTTGGTATTTTTTTCGAGATTGAACGCAGTAGCTTGCTGACGGTCTTGTGACGGTCCCTACCGGACGAAGGTGCTCCATAGGAGCCCCTATTTACGTCGTAACAATTATTTTCCTTGTTTTGTCTGGCCATGATTTGTCTTGGGAAAATACAATGGTGGTTTCCCGTTGCCTTCCATCAGTTTGTTTACGGTCTCTCCGCTAGCCTTTGTCGTTCCCACGACAACCTACAAGGCAGTAGGGTGATTTTTTCAGGGTTTACTCCCTTAGCCTTATTCTCTCCCGAGATGTCCACAAGGCAGTGGAGCTATTTACCCATAGTTGGGGATCTGGTTCGTGGGCACCAGGGCATATCCACACGCTGGTGAGCCTGCATGCCGCACGTCTGGGGGCAGACCTCCACCGAGTCCCTGGAGTTTTATCCTGAGTCCGTGAGATGCTCAGTCACCATATGTCACCACGAGGAGGCATAACGTAGGGCTTGCTGATGGAGAGGCTATGTACTGACAGAGAGAGACTTACACATTCTGTTCTTCTTTTGGCATAGCTGCAAGCAGCAGTGCTAGCCAGCGGTGCAGGCTGAAAGTGAGAGATGACAAGCACGCAGTCACTAGCCAACACACTAGACGCATCACATCTGCCATTTGACATGCATTGATATTTTCATCATCATCATCAGGTGCCCTGTCGCATGGCGTTGGCGATCTTGGACTGTCTCTATCTTTTGTTGCCCCTAGCATCTCTCCCACCACCCTCGTCCCCAACCACTCTGCAAGTCCGTCCAGCATTTTCTCCCTGGGTCTACCCGGTGCTCTATTTCCCTCCAGCTTTCCCGTTGTGACCAGGTGCTCCAACTCCCCCTTCCTAATGAAATGGCCTATAAATGTTGCCTGTCTTTTCCTAATCTTCCTTATGAGTGATCTACTTGTGTCTGCCTCCATCAAGACTGTCTCGTTTGTTTTCTTTGCTGTCCATGGAACTCTCAACATTCTTCTTAGAATTCAAATCTCGGCTGCCTCAATATTGTTTTGGCTTTGTTTGTTGACTATCCACGCCTCACATCCGTACAACACTATTGGTTATATATAACATTCCAGAACTCTCTTCCTGATGTTAATTGATAGGCATTTGTTGGTAAGAATGCCTGTCATCTTCCCGAATGCTGTTTTGGCTTGGCCGATTCTGCCGGCTATTTCTGATGTGCATCTGTCATCTGATGAAATGATCGTTCCCAGGTATTTGAATTTATCAACCTGTGTCAAGGTTGCGCCATTTGCTGTTATTTTGCATGAGGGGATTTCATGTTTTTTATTGATCACCATGACTTCAGTCTTCCTGCTGTTTAGTTCCAACCCCTTACCTTTGCTTTCTATTTCTAGTATATTCACAAGGTTTTGTAGGCCCCTTTCACATTCTGCAATTAGCACGGTGTCATCTGCGTGCCGAATGTTGTTTATCATTTTCACTCCAACCTTTAACCCAGGGTCTTCTTCTAGGTTTCTCATGATGTTTTCGCTGTAAAGTGAAAACAGATCTGGTGACAAAACACAACCGTATCTGACTCCTCTTTTGATGTTTTGGAAAGAGCTTACATTGTTTTCTATTCTCATTGCAGCTGTTTGTTCCCAGTACATATTTCTGATTATTCGTAGATCTTTTCCATCAACATTGAGTCTCTCCAGTTGGTTGATCAATTCATCATGCCTTACCCAATCGAAAGCTTTGGTTTAATCAACAAAGCATAAATACAAATCCTTATTCATCTCATTTGACCTCTCTATGATAGTTCTTAGGATGTATATGGCATTAATAGTTCCTTTCCTTTCCACAAATCCACACTGTTCTTCTGCTATTTCTCTTTTGATTGTATTCCTTGTCCTCATCATGATTATTCTTAATAGAATTTTTGTTACATGACTCATCAAACTGATTGTGCGATGGAGTTCGTATTCTATAGCACCTGTCTTCTTTGGAAGTGCAATGAAAATTGATTTTGACATATCTTTGGGGATTTTTCCAGTGTCATAAATTTCATTTAGGAAGACTGCTATTTTTTCTATGCCAAATTCTTCCAGGGCTTCAATCATCTCTGTAGTAATGTTGTCTGGTCCTGGGGCTTTTCCTTGTTTCATCTTTTTCAGTGCTGCTCTAACTTCATCTTTCATTATGGGTGGTCCTTCAAAGTTCTTTTTTATAATGTGTTCTTTGTTTCTCAAAAAGGTCTTTACTGTACTCTCCCCATCTATCTAATATTTTGTCCTTTTCCATGATGAGCGTGCCATCTTTCGATTTTAAGTAACCAGTCGATGTGCATGTATTTTTCCTGTGGACAAGTTCTTCAATTCGTCTGTACATACCCTGAGGATTCGTTTTGTGTCGGTCTTCCATTTCTTTGCACTTTGTTTTCAGCCAAGCTTCCATAGCTTCATTGTACCTATTCCTGATCTCCTTGTTTATCTTCCTGTAGATCTCTTCGTTTCTCTTTGCCTTCCTCCTTTCCTCCATCAAGCCCAAAATTTCATTAGTCATCCACCTCTTTTCTGCTTTTCTATCGCCCTAGGGATTTCCTCACAAGCTTCATTTATCGAATTCCTCAACTTTGTCCATTGTTCCTCACTGTCACGAGCGTCTTCCAGAGCACTGGATTTGTTTTGAACATGTACATTAAATTGTTTACGTATCACTTCATTTGTCTTTAAGAGTCCAAGGTTTAATTTGGTGTTGTTTTTGGTCTGTTTCCTTTTCCTCAATTTCAGTCTAAATCTTCCCACTACAAGATTGTGGTCACTGTTGCAGTCTGTGCCTGGTAGTGTTTTTGCTGACAGTAAAGAATTTCTAAATCTTTTGTTGATCAGGATGTAGTCAATCTGATTTTTAGTATTATCTCCTGGTCTCCTCCAAGTCCATTTTCTTCTGTTTGGTTGCTCAAACCAGGTGTTTCCTACTATGAACTCATTCATCTGTGCCCATTCTACAAGTTTCTCACCCCTTTCATTTTGCGTACCAAGGCCATGAGGTCCAACTATAACCTCCACCCTATCCTGTCCCACTTTAGCATTAAAATCTCCCATTATTACAGTAACTTCTTGTGATTTACATTGGGCTTTGGCCATCTCTAATACTTCGTAGAAGTTGTCGATGTCTTTCTGAGTACTAGCGGATGTTGGTGCATACACCTGAATGATGTTGATATCAAATGGTTTGCCTCCCAACTTGACCAGCAAAACTGTCGGACACAGCCCAGTATCCCTTAACTGCTTTTGATTTGTGTTTGTCCATCATGATGCCTACTCCTCTTTTATGTGAGTTACCACGAGAGTATATCATTGTGTATTCTCCTGATGTTATCATGCCTGCCTCTTCCACCTCACTTCCCCTAGTCCTAAAATACCAATGTTAAGTCTTTCCATCTCTTTTTGATATTTTCTAATTTATCCTTCTGCAACAGTGTTCTTATATTCCATGTTGCAACTTTGATGTTTTTAAATCTGAGTTTAGGGTTCGCAGTAACTTGCTGACGGTCTGGTGTCACCTGCGCCGCATGATGGTCCCTACCGGACGAAGCTGCTCCATAGGAACACCTATTCACGTCGTTGTCGTGATTTATTTTTCTGTTTCTGTCCATGATAACCTGGGAAAAATTACGATGGTGGTTTCCCGTTGCCTTCTATCGGTTTGTGTACGGTCTCTCCGCTAGCCTTACTCTCTCCCGAGATGTCCACAAGGCAGTGGAGCTATTCACTCATAGCTTGGGGGTCTGATTCGTGGGCACCAGGGCATATCCACACGCCGGTGGGCCTGCGTGCCTCACGTCTGGGGGCCAGACCTCCTCCGAGTCCTGCGAGATTCAGTTGAGGTGCTCAGTAACCGCCTGTCGCCACGAGGAGGCACAGCGTAGGGCTTGCTGATGGAGAGGCTATGTACTGGCAGGAAGAGACTTACGCCTTCTGCTCTTCTTTTCGCATGGCTGCAAGCAGCAGTGCTAGCCAGCGGTGCAGGCTGAAGCCGACACACTAGACGCATCACATCTGCCAATATGACAAGCATTGATATTTTAGCTGACAAAATTACGTTTGGTCCCTGATCCACCCCCACCCTTTTTCCGTGCAACAACAGCTTGGACTACAGAAAGAGGGAAGGGCAATGCAGATTTGTGACAGAGATGCAGATGAGTTAGGATTCGATCTGAGCTATATTCAAATTCTTTTTTGCATGTTGTGTGTGGATCACGTATATCTTGTATGATTAGTGTCGTACTTTTTGAATTAAGTTCAGCTCTAGCGGCTTATATACAAAACTAAACGTATACTTGCTTGTCAGAGGAGAGGAAGCCCTTTAGGTGGGCGGACGAGCCACCAAAGATAGTTTGTAGGTCCTACTGATATCCTCTGTTCTAGAACGGACGGCAGAATTTTTTCGATGTTTGATCGCACATGCAGAACTGGATGACGTCCACACTTAGTAGATGGTAAGAGGTCGTGCCTTGTGCTATCCTGTCGTCTTCTGCTTTCCTTGTCGCCGAATGGCAGGGTCCTGAACATCCACGTCTGGTTGAAGGTGCAAGGGCGGGCAGTTACGTTTACATTGTCTTTTTACTAAGTTTCTGTGAAGTACAAACCTCATTGTTTGGTAGTGGTTCGTTTCAGTCTTGTGAGTATGCGTTGAGAGTTGTATAGTAGCATGTGACAGAACTACATCTTGTCTATCGTTATAGTATAATTTATCATATTTGTCATGCAGTTTTGTCAGAGTGCCGTGTGTCATATCCTATTGTCACGCACGTGTTTTAATGGTTCAGTGGTTCGTCAGTTGTTGTTGTGCTTGGATCTAGGACCTCGGGATGTGGAACAACTGGTATGTTCTCGGTTTAAGAAGCCAGCTATCAGTAAAGATTGCCCATGTATGCTGATATGTTTTTCTCTCATATAAATATAGATACAGCCATCCATACTGTTATAGACACAGCCATCCACACAGTCAGACACAGCCATCCATACCGTTATAGACAGCCATCCATACTGTCATAGACATAGCCATGCATACCGTTATAGACAACCATCCATACTGTTATAGATAGCCATCTATACAGTTATAGACACAGCCATGCATACAGTTATAGACAACCATCCATACTGTTATAGATAACCATCTATACAGTTATAGACACAGCCATGCATACTGTTATATACAGTCATCTATACTGTTATAGATAGCCAGCCGTACTGTTACAGACAACCATCCATACTGTTATATATAGCTAGCCATACTGTTATATACAGTCATCTATACTGTTATAGACAGCCAGCCATATTGTTATATACAGTCATCTATACTGTTATAGATAGCCAGCCATACTGTTATATACAGTCATCTATACTGTTATAGATAGCCAGCCATATTGTTACAGACAACCATCCATACTGTTATAGATAGCCAGCCATACTGTTATATACAGTCATCTATACTGTTATAGACAGCCAGCCATACTGTTATATACAGCCATCCATATTGTTATAGATAGCCAGCCATACTGTTATATACAGTCTTCTATACTGTTATAGATAGCCAGCCATATTGTTACAGACAACCATCCATACTGTTATAGATAGCCAGCCATACTGTTACAGACAACCATCCATATGGTCACATACAGCCATCCATACTGTTACAGACAGCCATCTAGACTATTATACAGCCATCCATACTGTTACAGAGCCATCTAGACTGTTATGTACAGCCATCTATACTGTTACAGACAGCCATCCATACTAATATTAACACAGCTATCCATACTGTGATAGACACAACCACATATACTGTTATAGACACAGCCATTCATACTGTTATAGACACTGCCATCCATATTGTTACACACACAGCCACACATATTGTTATAGATAGCCAATCATATTGTTACAGACAGCCATCCATACTATTATAGATACAGTAATCCATACTGTTAGAGACAGCCATCTATACTGTTATAGACAACCATCCATGCTGTTATAGACACAACCGTTTATACTATTATAGACACACCGTCCATTTTGTTACAGACACAGCCATCCATTTTGTTAGAGACACAGCAATCCATTTTGTTATAGACACATCACCCATACTGTTACAGACACATACATCCATATTGTTATAAACAACCATCCGTACTGTTATAGACACAGCCATCCAGACTGTAATAGACACAGCCATCCATATTGTTATAGACACAGCCATCCATACTGTAATAGACACAGCCATCCAGACTGTTACAGACACAGCCATCCATATTGTCATAGATACAGCCATCCCTACCGTTACAGACATAGCTATCCATATTGTTATAGACACAGCCATCCATATTGTTATACATACAGCCATCCATACTGTTATAGACACAGCCATCCATATTGTTATAGACACAGCCATCACTACTATTATAGACACAGCAATCCATATTGTTATAGACACAGCCATCCATAGTGTTATAGACACAGCCATCCCTACTATTATAGACACAACCATCCATATTGTTATAGACATAGCCATCCATAGTGTTATAGACACAGCCATCCCTACTATTATAGACACAACCATCCCTATTGTTATAGACACAGCCATCCATGTGTTATAGACACAACCATCCATATTGTTATAGACAGCCATTATATTGTTAAAGACACAACCATCCATACTGTTATAGACACAGCCATACATATTGTTATAGACACAGCCATCCATGTGTTATAGGCACAGCCATCCATACTGTTATAGACACTACTATCCATACTATCATAGACAACTATGCATACTGTTTTAGACACAGCCATGTATACTGCTATAGACACAACCATCCATACTGTTATAGACACAGCCATGTATACTGCTATAGACACAACCATCCATACTGTTACAGACAGCCATATTGTTATAGACACAGTCATCCATACTGTTCTAAACAACCATCCATACTGTTCTAGACAACATCCATACGGTTATAGACACAGCCATCCATAATGTTATAGACAACGATCCATACAGTTATAGACACAGACATCCCTACTGTTATAGACACAACCATTCCTACTGTTATAATAATAATAATAATAATAATAATAATAATTACAATATTTATATAGCGCAAAATCTTGATAAAATCAAATCTAAGCGCTGAAACAGACACACACATATATTACAATGTGATTCCCCTCCGACTGGAGACAGGCTGCAGAGGGGATTGGGTGAGGTCAGGATTTTATGCAGAGGAGAAAAGGTGAGTTTTGAGAGCGGACTTGAAAGAGACAAAAGTAGGTTGCTGACGGACTGAGAGAGGAAGTTTGTTCCAGGAGAGCGGACCAGAAACAGAGAAGGCTCGTGGACCATAGGTATTGAGCTTAGTGCGTGGAAAGCGAAAAGTCAGAGGATCGGAGGCAGAGCGGAGGGTACGTGAGGGAACATAGATCTCAAGTAGGCTTGATAGGTAATCGGGGGCTGCGTTATTGAGGCTTTTGTAGCACATGGTGTCTAGTTTGTACTGTATACGCTTTGATACAGGGAGCCAGTGAAGTTGTGCCAGGAGAGGAGATATGTGGTCAGCTTTTTTCTTTTTGAGTACAAGGCGTGCAGCATTGTTTTGAATGCGCTGTAGGATGTGAATGGTGGAGGCAGGAAGACCGGACAGGAGTGAATTGCAATAGTCAATGCGAGACATTATGAAGGAGAGAACGAGTTTTGCAGTTGTTTCCACAGAGAGATACTTCCTGATCAGGCTTATACGATGGAGGTGATAGTAGCAAGATCTGGCAGTTTGAGAAACAAAGTTGTTCATGGAGAGGGTAGAGTCAATGCAGACTATTATAGAAACAGCCATCCATATTGTTATAGACACATCCATCCATATTGTTATGGACACAGCCATCCATATTGTTATAGACACAGCCATCCATGATGTTATAGACACAGCCATCCATATTGTTATAGACACAGCCATCCATATTGCTACAGACACACCCATCCCTACTATTATAGAAACAGCCATCCATATTGTTATAGACACATCCATCCATATTGTTATAGACACAGCCATCCATATTGCTACAGACACACCCATCCCTACTATTATAGAAACAGCCATCCATATTGTTATAGACACAACCATCCATATTGTTATAGACACAGCCATCCATGCTGATATAAACAGCCATCCCTACTGTTATAGACTCAGCCATCCCTACTATTATAGACACAGCCATCCCTACTATTATAGACACAACCATCCCTATTGTTATAGACACAGCCATCCATACTGTTACAGACACAGCCATCCATGCTGATATAAACAGCCATCTATATTGTTATAGACACAGCCATCCTTACTGTTATAGACACAGCCATCCATACTGTTATAGACACCACCACCCATACTGTTATAGAAAACTATGGATACTGTTATAGACACAGCCATGTATAGTGCTATAGATACAACCATCCATACTGTTACAGCCATCCATATCGTTATAGACTGTTATAGACACAGCCATACATATTGTTATAGACACAGCCATCCATGCTGTTGTAGACAACCATCCATACTGTTATAGACACAGCCATCCATACTGTTATAGTCACAGCCATCCCTACTGTTATAGACGCAGCCATCCATACTGTTATAGACACAGGCATCCCTACTGTTATAGACACAGCCATCCCTACTGTTATAGAGACAGTCAATCATATTGTTATAGACACAGCAGTCATCCATATTGTTATAGACACAGCCATCCCTACTGTTATAGACAAAGCCATCATATTGTTATAGACACAGCCATCCATATTGTTATAGACACAGTCATCCATACTGTTATAGACACAGCCATCCATACTATTACAGACACAGCCATCCCTACTGTTATAGATACAGCCATCCCTACTGTTATAGATATAGCCATCCATACTTTTATAGACACAGCCATCCATGATGTTATAGACACAGCCATCCATACTGTTATAGATACAACTATCCATACTGTTATAGATACAGCAATCCATACTGTTATAGATACAGCCATCCGTACTATTATAGACACAGCCATCCATACTGTTATAGATACAGCCATCCATATGTTATAGACACAGCCATCCATATGTTATTGATACAGCCATCCATACTGTTATAGATACAGCCATCCATACTGTTATAGATACAGCCATCCAT
Source organism: Monoplex corrugatus (assembly GCA_030674185.1). Taxonomy (NCBI): domain Eukaryota; kingdom Metazoa; phylum Mollusca; class Gastropoda; order Littorinimorpha; family Ranellidae; genus Monoplex; species Monoplex corrugatus. The sequence goes on along the minus strand of CM060305.1, from coordinate 100,789,968 downwards.
ACTGTTATAGACACAGCCATACATATTGTTATAGACACAGCCATCCATGTGTTATAGACACAGCCATCCATACTGTTATAGACACTACTACCCATACTATCATAGACAACTATGCATACTGTTTTAGACACAGCCATGTATACTGCTATAGACACAACCATCCATACTGTTATAGACACAGCCATCTATATTGTTATAGACACAGCCATCCATACTGTTATAAAGACAACCATCTCTACTGTTATAGACACAGCCATTCATACTGTTATAGATACAGCCATCCATACTGTTATAGACACAGCCATCCATAATGTTATAGACAACCATCCATATTGTTATAGACACAGCCATCCATACTGTTATAGACACAGCCATCCATATTGTTATAGACATAGCCATCCATACTATTATAGACACAGCCATCCATATTGTTATAGACACAGCCATCAAAACTATATAGACACAGCCATCCATATTGTTATAGACACAGCCATCCATATTGTTGTAGACACAGCCATCCGTATTGTTGTAGACACAGCCATCCACATTGTTATAGACTCAGCCATCCATATCGTTATAGACACAGCCATCCGTATTGTTGTAGACACAACTATCCATATTGTTATAGACACAGCCATCCATGTTGTTTTAGACGCAGCCATCTATATTGTTATAGACACAAGCATCTATAATGTTATAGACACAGCCATCCCTACTGTTATAGACACTGCCATCCATATTGTTATAGACACAGCCATCCATGTTGTTTTAGACGCAGCCATCTATATTGTTATAGACACAAGCATCTATAATGTTATAGACACAGCCATCCATACTGTTAAAGACAGAGCCATCCATACTGTTATAGACAAGCCATCCATACTGTTATAGACACAGCCATCCATGATGTTATGGACACAGCCATCCATACTGTTATAGATACAGCCATCCATACTGTTATAGACAAAGCCATCCATATTGTTATAGACACAACATCCATATTGTTATAGACACAGCCATCCATGATGTTATGGACACAGCCATCCATACTGTTATAGATACAGCCATCCATACTGTTATTGACAAAGCCATCCATATTGTTATAGACACACCATCCATATTGTTATAGACACAGTCATCCATACTGTTATAGACACAACCATCCATATTGTTATAGACTCAGTCCTCCCTACAGTTATAGACACTGCCATCCAAACTATTAGAGACAGCCATCCATACTGTTGTAGACAGCCGTCCATATTGTCATAGACACAGCCATCCATACTGTTGTAGACACAGCCATCCATGATGTTATAGACACAGCCATCCATACTGTGATAGACACAGCCATCCATATTGTTATAGACACAACCCTCCATACTGTTATAGACACAGGCATCCCTACAGTTATAGACACAGCCATCCATACTGTTATAGACACAGCCATCCATATTGTTATAGACACAGCCATCCATATTGTTATAGACACAGCCATCCATATTGTTATAGACACAGCCATCCATATTGTTATAGACACAACCATTCCTACTGCTATAGACACAGCCATCCATACTGTTATAGACACAGCCATCCATACTGTTATAGACACAGCCATCGATATGTTATAGATACAGCCATCCATACTGTTATAGACACAGCCATCCTCACTGTCAGACACAACCATTCATATTGTTATAGACACAGCCATTCATACTGTTATAGACAATCATCCATACTGTTATAGATAACATCTATACAGTTATAGACACAGCCATGCATACTGTTATATACAGTCATCTATACTGTTATAGACAGCCATCCATACTGTTATAGACTGCCTTCCATATTGTTATAGATAGCCTGCCATATTGTTACAGACAACCATCCATATTGTTATAGATAGCCAGCCATACTGTTATATAAAGCCAGCCATATTGTTACAGACAACCATCCATATTGTTATAGACAGCCAGCCATATTGTTATAGATAGCCAGCCATACTGTTATAGACAACCATCCATATTATAGATAGCCAGCCATACTGTTATAGACACACCATCCATATTGTTATAGACACAGTCATCCATACTGTTATAGACACAACCATCCATATTGTTATAGACTCAGTCCTCCCTACAGTTATAGACACTGCCATCCAAACTATTAGAGACAGCCATCCATACTGTTGTAGACAGCCGTCCATATTGTCATAGACACAGCCATCCATACTGTTGTAGACACAGCCATCCATGATGTTATAGACACAGCCATCCATACTGTGATAGACACAGCCATCCATATTGTTATAGACACAACCCTCCATACTGTTATAGACACAGGCATCCCTACAGTTATAGACACAGCCATCCATACTGTTATAGACACAGCCATCCATATTGTTATAGACACAGCCATCCATATTGTTATAGACACAGCCATCCATACTGTTATAGACACAACCATCCATATTGTTATAGACAGCACCATACTGTTATAGACAAGCTCCACTGTCGCTATATATTACAGACAACCATCCATATTGTATAGACACAACCATCCATACTGTTATAGACACAACCATCCATACTGTTATAGAACAACCATCCATACTGTTATAGACAAAACCACCATACTGTTATAGACACCCATCCATACTGTTAAGACAGCCATCTACTTTATAGACACAACCATCCATATGTTATAACAGCCATCCATACTGTTATAGACAGCCATCCTATGCTTTATAACAGCCATCCATACTGTTAAGACACACAACTATCCATATCTGTTAAGACACACATCATACTGTTATAAACACCATCCATATTGTTAAGACACAGCCATATACTGTTAAGCAGCCCATCATGTATAACACACATCCATATGTATGACACAACCACCATACTGTTAAGACAAGCCATCCATACTGTTATAGACACACCATCATACTGTTATAGACACGCCATCAACTTTATAGACACAGCCTCCATATTGTTATAGACACGCCATCCATACTGTTATAGACAAGCCATCCATATGTTATAGACACACCATCCATATGTTATAGACACAGCATCCATATTGTTAAGACACAGCCATCCTATTGTTATAGACACAACATCCATATGTTATAGCCAGCACATACAGCATCTATATGTTAACACCATAGTTCGAATCATCATACTGTTAAGACACGCATATTAGACACCATGCATATGTTATAGACATCATTGTACACAGCCATCCATACTGTTATAGACACAGCCATCATATTTTATACAGCCATCCATAGTTACAGCACAGCCATCATATGTTATAGACACACCATCCATATTGTATAGACACACATCCTACTGTTATAGACACACCATCCATATGTTATAGACACATCCATTATGTTAGACACAACATCATACTCTTATTATAGACACAACATCCATATTGTTATAGACACACCATCCATACTGTTATAGATACAGCCATCATATTGTTAGACACACCATCATATGTTATAGACAGCCATCCATACTGTATAGACACAGCATCCTACTGTTATAGACACCCCAATGTAGACAAACCATCATATGTTATAGACACACCTCCATACTGTTATAGACACAACTCCATATTGTTATAGACACAACCATCCATACTGTTATAGACACAACCATCCATACTGTTATAGACACAACATCCATACTGTTATAGACACAGCCATACATATTGTTATAGACACAACATCCATACTGTTATAGACACAACATCCATACTGTTATAGACAACCACCCGTACCATGTAGACAACCATCCATACAGTTAGACAGCCCATTCATACTGTTACATACAGGTATCCATACTTTTATAGACAGCCTATCCATGCTGTTCTAGACAGCCTATCCATGCTATTATAGACATCCTATCCATACTGTTACAGACAACTCGTCCATACTGTTACAGACAACCCATCCATATTTCTATAGACAGCCTATCCATACTGTTATAGACAACCCATTCCCACCGTTATAGACAGCCTATTCCTACCATTATAGATAGTCCGTTCCTACTTTTACAGACAGCTATCCACACTGTTACAGACAGCTATCCATACTGTTATAGACAGCCCATTCATACTGTTAATGCTATCCACACTGTTATAGACGGCCTATCCATATTGTTATAGTCAGACCATTCATATTGTTATAGTCAGACCATTCATACTGTTACAGACAGCTATCCCTACTGTTATAGACAGCCTATCCATACTGTTATAGACTGCACATTCATACTGTTATAGACATCCATCCACACTGTTATAGACAGCCATCCACACTGTTATAGACAGCCTATCCACACTGTTATAGACGGCCTATCCATACTGTTATAGACAGCCCATTCATATTGTTATAGTCAGACCATTCATACTGTTACAGACAGCTATCCCTACTGTTATAGACAGCCTATCCATACTGTTATAGACTGCACATTCATACTGTTATAGACATCCATCCACACTGTTATAGACAGCCTATCCACACTGTTATAGACGGCCTATCCATACTGTTATAGTCAGACCATTCATATTGTTATAGTCAGACCATCCATACTGTTACAGACAGCTATCCCTACTGTTATAGACAGCCTATCCATACTGTTATAGACTGCACATTCATACTGTTATAGACAGCCATCCACACTGTTATAGACAGCCTATCCACACTGTTATAGACGGCCTATCCATACTGTTATAGACAGCCCATTCATATTGTTATAGTCAGACCATTCATACTGTTACAGACAGCTATCCCTACTGTTATAGACAGCCTATCCATACTGTTATAGACTGCACATTCATACTGTTATAGACAGCCATCCACACTATTATAGACAGCCTATCCACACTGTTATAGACGGCCTATCCATACTGTTATAGTCAGCCCATTCATACTGTTATAGACAGCTATCCACACTGTTATAGACAGCCTATCCATACTGTTATAGACTGCACATTCATACTGTTATAGACAGCCATCCACACTGTTATAGACAGCCTGTCCATACTGTTATAGACTGCACATTCATACTGTTATAGACAGCCATCCACACTGTTATAAACACACTATCCATACTGTAATAGACAGCCCATTTCTGCCTTTCAGACAGCCCATTCATTATGTTATAGATAGCCATCTGTATTATTATAGACAGCCCATCCTGCTGTTACAGCCAGCCCATCTACACTATTCCAGACAGCCACCCATATTGTTCCAGACAGCCATCTATAATGTTACAGACCGCCCATCCATACTGTTACAGAAAACTACCCATACTGTTATAAACATTTATCCATACCGTTACAGACAGCCCATCCATACTGTTAGAGTCAGCCATCCATACCATTACAGACAGCCCTTCCATTCTATTACTCAACTATCTATACTGCTCACACTGTTTATAATGCATGTCTTTATACACTGTAACAATGCTGCAAAGAGCCCATTCATACTTCTTTAGACTACCTATCCATACTGCCACAAACAGCGTGTGTGTCCTACTGCTACATAAAGCCCATCCATACCACAGCAGACAGATCCTGGAAGAGTGCAACCGCAAGTAGCAAACGCAGGTCTGGTTTTCTTTTCACGTCTTTGCTTTCCGAAGGGAAATTGCTGCAGCTATTCCCACGACTTCAAAAAAGACCACAAACGGGTATCATTGTCTTGCACGATAAGGTGTAAGTAGATTAAGAACACCCACACAAAATTTACCGTTTTTGAGGGCAATCACAAAGCACAACACTCCCACATGAAAGTTAAGATACAAAGAATACAATTTATTTAACAAATTCTAGCTACACACACACACACACACACACACACACACACACACACATACACACACACACACACACACACACACACACACACACACACACACACACACACACACACACATATATATATATATATACATGTATATATATATATATATATATATATATATACACACACACACACACACACATACACACACACATACACACAAACACACACACACTCACACAAACTCACACACACACACACACATACACACACACATACACACACACGCACACACACACAACATACGCACGCACGCACACACACATACGCACACACACAGTCACAATCACAGACTCACGTGGATGTTTGCACACTCATAACCTCAATACTCACATCATCACTCGATCACAACTCGTCCAAATGATGCTCTGCACCACTGATAAACAAATTGGCCTCTTTCAGTCCAACAGGACTAAAGAATCTGTGCTGCTGGAGAGAATCCATGGCACAAACCAGGGCAAAGTGTTAAGGAGAACCTGCCCACCCTTTTCTCAACACCGATGGAAACCAAAGGAGAGGCTAACAAGCTGGAGTCAGGTGAAGAGAAACACAGCAACAAAATTAACTTTTGGCCCGACAGCCGAACCCTAGTTGTACGGAATGCCACCACAAACTGGGTTGTCTCAGAGGCCAGCATAACCATGCCGTCAAAGTAAGACACCCTGACTCCGAACTTTGCATGCCGAGCGGCCACTATTTTGCCAGCAAACAAAGGTTATGGCTATATCTCTGGGAAAGATATAAAACCTTCAAGACAAAGCCTCGCCACCCAAGGTCTTTGGACACTGATATCAGCTGGACATGATTCTCACGAAAAGAGGTGTTCTCAACAGTGTGCTTCTCAGTAGCAGCTTCCACAGGACGGCTAAGTCGTCAAACCACTGCCAAGTAGATGGAGAGGAGGGCGGAAACTACCCGAAGCAAAATTCCGTGGTTACTGAAAAGCTCTTGCCAGCATCCATGCCTTTTCTGTCATCAATGAGATGGACCTACCCTCCATACAGGACGAAACTCAACAAGGCCATTGGCTCACTTGCTCATTCCAAGGCACCAGTCAAAGGCAGCATCACTACTAAAGTAATTCAGTATGGAAAACCAGTACTCCGGTGCCATCTTCACGAACTACTCTGCCAGTGCTGGAAGGAGAGAACAGTTCTCCAAGTCATGTGAGATGCACATATCGTCACGATGTACAAGAATGAGCAAGACTGCAGTGATTGTAACAGTTACAGAGGCATATCACTGCTCAGCACCATCGGGGAGGCTTTTGCACGAGTGGTTTTAAAGAGGCTGCACTAACCAGCAGATCACGTCTATCCCGAGTCATAGTAAAGCTTCAGGGTAAAGAATTCCATTATCAAAACGATCTTCTCACTAATGCAGCAACAAGAGCAGAATCGGGAACAGATGTAGCCTTTGTATATTGTCTTCACCGACCTGGTCAGCAGAAGATACCTCTTGGCACTCCTTGAAAGATCAGATGCCCACCAAAGCTGCTGAATCTCATTGGTTCTTTCCATGGAGTTATGGAAGGAACAGTGCAGTTGGACGAATCGTATTCAGAGCCATTCCACTGCATGCTTCAGAGCAAAGATGACGATGATGTTATTTTGATATCTCATAAACAACATGGCCTAGAATTTGGTCTCATCATCAGTCTGACGAAAATAGAGATCATGGGACAATACGTCAGCGAAGATCCTAGTATCAGCATCGACAATCACGCCTTGCTAGTTGTAAATGAACTCATTTACTAAGGATCGACTGTCTCCAGCAATCTTTCCTTCGACTAGAGCTCTACAGGCGGATAGGGAAAGCCGTAGCAAAGCTGCCCAAGAACGATAGAAAATTAGGAAAAATATCAAGCTGAACACAGCTACCACGACTGGAGCATAAAACACCTGCATACTGAGTACTTTCTCCACGGAAACGAGAGTTCGGTAACCTACGTGCGCCAAGAGCGCCGCTGTTGTTTCCACTTGCGGTGCTTGCACCGGATCCAGGGCATTTTCTGGAAAGACCATATGTGAAACAAGGACGTCCTCGACCGGGCCAGCATGCCAAGCATGTACGTCCTCTTCACATAATGACAGCTGTGCTGCTTTTTGTTTACATTTGTCAAATACAATTACACATGTGCATATTTCTAGAACATTCTAAGAATCAATTTGAAACCGGAATAAAGTTCAAGATGTGGGTGAATATCAATTGCATGGCTAATACAAAACAACAAATGGTTAGACCATGCAATAAAATATCCCTTTCTGATAGAAATCAGACCACACATAGCACCCTTTTTTGTTTCTGTTGTGTTTGTCTGGCAGCTTTCAGTCAGTCACAGTAAATGAGTCCAAGTCTCAGCTAGTGAACATTACATGTGAGATTCCCCCAAAGTTTCATATTTAGACCTGTTCTCTTTACACCCTACACCTCACGACTCGGGATTGTCGTATAATTTCTATGCCGATGACTATCATCTCTACAACGTGCATCTAGAGAAACCTTCCATTTCTTTTTTCTGAAGCTTCTGATTGCTATACTGAACTCAGAACTGGATGACACACAATATGCAACAGTCAAATGGAGATAAGATCTAAACAATGCTCTCTGCCGTAATAGTTTGCTCTATCCAACTATTCAATAACATTGTACTCTACCGGCTTTCTTCTTGATCCTCAACTCTGTAAGTTCATTAGCAATCCTGTCAGTCATGTTATTGTCAACTGCAGCGTTTAAGTTCTTTTCGCCAGTATCTTTCAGCTGAAGAAACATCTATATACTTGCAACTTCTCTTATCTTGTCTCGTATCGAGTATTGTAACTCTGTGCTTTCTGGCTTGCTGCTTCATCTGTCACATGTTTCTAGCATATCCAGAATTACGTGACCCATCTTGTCTTTCCTGAAAAGAGGTACGATCATGCCATACTCTTATTTCATACAAAACCAGTGCGTTCTGCCACAAGTGTATTAATCTTATCAATTCGACCACATCCAAATGTACACTCCTGCTCCCACAGTTACATCTCTATTTTCCTTCGATTCAAATTGAAAACACATTTTGTCCAACAGTGATTTCCCCCGTCACATCCCTCGTTATCCCTTTCGCTTCTTGTCCTTCCCCTCCCAGTATGCATGTGCTTTGTACACTCAATTTGCTTTTTGTGATTGTGAGTGAATGTTTGAATGAAGGAGGAGAGAATGGGCTTTAATGTATCAACAGTTTGCACATTATAATTATGTACGCGTACAGCCACACAAGTCATTGAATGGTATGGTATGGTCATTGGTTTAATGTCTATTCACTTAAGTGATTTTAGACAAATAAACAACAACAACAACAAAACAATAAAATAAAATAATAATAATAACAATAATAATAATAATATAATAATAATAATAATGATAATAATAATAAATAAATAAATAAATAAATAAATAAATAAATAAATAAATAAATAAATAAATAAATAAATAAATTGAATAAATGAAAAAATGAATACGTAAAAAAAGCGATGTGGGGAAGGGGAGTAGAAAGAGGAAGGGCAAATGCAGGTGTTTATGTGCAGTCAGTTTTGGTTTAAAAAAAAAGAAAGTTCAAGTTTATAGTCATATTACTTTATAGCCCACTCGAGCATCAAAAACACATTCGGGCTAAAACCATGTGAAAAACGAGTAAGAAGCAAGGACAAGGCAAATGTCGGAGGCGAGCGTAAACATAACAAATGAAGTAGCTTACTACGACAAATATTTACAATAAACTAGCTAACTGTAACTATGAACAGGAAGATGAAAACGAATTATAAATATTGAACTATTGGACTTTTGGACAAGCTGACGAAAAATTCGTATGTTAATAATGATGATTCAAATATGTCGAAAATTTTGTGAATAGAAAGTTCCGGAATGTGTCGCTTTATACTAATGCAAGAAAGTAAATGACTGGTCGCTATTTTCTGTCGACAAAGACAGACAATATTTCTGGTGTACCTTGTTTTGAATGCATCGAGTTTCCACCTATACATACGGGACTGCATACATCTGTTTACAGCAAACTGCTTATTTTGCTGGTTATAAAATTCATGCTGTTAGTATTGTACTTTTTCTGATTATTTTGAAACAGTTTCCAAACATAGGCGTCCACTATGTTACAGGATTCATTCAAAGAGAGAGAAAGCTTTATGTTGTTTGATTCTGGTGAACCCTTAACTCTGCGTTTGGCAGCCCTGTCAACCACATCTTTATGATGAAATGAACAATGATATGGTATCCCACAGAAAGTAAGGTCAGTGCCTCTTAAGGATGAGAAATGAATTAAATGGCTAATTTCTATTACCATTTCAGATCTAGTGTCTAATTTCATTAATTTAAGGGCCTGAAGCACTGATTTAGAATCAACGCAGAAAAGGATTTGTGACATAATCCTAGGATAACTTACTAAGTAATTCAAAGACATCTGTTTTGCAAAGACTTCAGCTGTAAATATTGATTTGTTGGGTCCTATATTGAAAGATTTCTCTATTTTAAGAGCTGGTATTAAAAACGCAGAAGCTGCTTTTTTTTTCTCAATTATTGATCCATCTGTGTAGATTTTTAAATGGTTGGAATAAAAGTGTTCAATATGACATTTAACTCGACTCGCTAATAAGTTGATATTATCTTCTTTCTTTAAATCAGTATGGTGTATGTCAAAGTTTGCTCTTACGAGTTCTCAACTGGGTGCTGGAGAAAACGAAGGTCTTATAGATATAGGACCCGCTTCTAGATCAATTCCAGAGCCATTCATGATGTCGTATGTATACGTTGCAAGTGTGGCCTGTAAAGATATTGATTTAGCTCGTTTCGGAAAATCAATGTCTGATCTTAATTTTATATCAGGTCTCAAAACATTTTCAACGATGTTACTTTTTAGCAGAAATTTGGCACAGACGAGTTTCCTTTGTTCATCAAGCGGCAACATATTAATCTCACCGTATGTACGGAGGTTGGAAGCATGCTTCGGAAGACCAAGCGCAAGTTTAACACTTTTGCATTCTGTACTTTGTAGTTTTTGTAGTAAGTGTCTCGGTGTGCTAAAGAATATTTCCTGGGCATATGTTAGTTTAGATCTATTGAGAGATTTACATAGTTGATAGATCATGTCCCCATGGTTGCTTGCACACTATTTAAAAAAAATAGATTCTTTTGGGCTTTTGTGAGTAAGTAGTCGATATGCAGATTCCATAATTTTGCTATAAAGAAAACACCTAAGAATTTAACAGTTTGGTTATACTGAAGAACGGAATCTCCTAGTGTAAAGGTGGGAATTTTGTCCGGGTTAGACACACTAGTAAATAAAATTTATAAAATAAATAAAATAAAATAAATGAAATAAAATAAAACAAGTAATTGTTCGTGTATGAGTATGTGTGCGTGTATGTGTGAGTTTATATACATGCCTGACTGAGTGCATGAGTGTTGTAAGTATGTGTTGTGTGTATGTCCCCCATCCCCTCCACCAAGTGTACCATTATAATCGGTTGAGTAACACAGTATAAAATATGTTCTTCATGATGGTGGTGGTGATGATGATGACTTCTCATGTCTCAAAGAAACGCTGCTGGTATACATGTAACTAGTGCAGGCAGCTGCTATCATTAGTTTTGAACTGTGAGGATAAATGTGCTGTCAATACATTCCGGTTTGATGCAGCCATAAAGACCTCTTACAGTAAAAGCTTGATTTCTCCTTTAACTGGAAAGTAAACTGCCAGTAATAGACACACGTGAATCTGTGTAGCCTATCTGTTTATCTGTGTTCATCATGTATTTGGTAAGAATTCCTTGGTTGCTGATGGGTAACTTTAAAAATTAAAAATCATCACAGATCACTGCCATGGGTGGTCACGAATGTTAAGCTTGCCCCAATATTTGTTTCATAATAACACACACCAAAAAAAAAAAAAAAAAAAAAGAAAAGTTGACATAGCGAAGATTATTATTTGCTGGGTTTTGACAATTCAGATTCGTGGAGCTTATATAAATCTGGCAATGATTACTCGAAATATATAATTTTAAATGCACGTGGTATGTTTTCATGGATACACTCGCTAAAAAGGATTATAAGTCCAAAGAAAAGATAGGGGGAAAATATCTGTCGTCATCGTAATTTTCATCTATTTATTATTGTATTCTTGTTTCTGTTTGCTCCAGTGATGGCATAATTACAACCATAGTAACATCTATGGAAAGGTGTGTGGCTGTGGAGTCCAAGCGCTGGGTGCAATACTGAAGAGTAAACGAAGTTTCAAACAGACATTGAAAGTTTGGCTCCCCCCGTGGGGATGCTGGGGACTCTTTTAGTATAAACATATTCCAGCCTTCTGGACATTCTGTAATAGAATTTCCTCTTTTCTGCCACTCTCTTTATTTCTGCCTTGTTCCTTTGCTTTCTGTCATTTCTTCCTATGATTTTCTGCCTTGCTGGCTCATTCACCTGTATATGTTCTATAAAGCCTTAAGTATTTTCTTTCTGGATTGATAAATGACTACATGTATTAAGTACATTTTTGGTTCTAAGGAAACATGATGTGCAGAAGCAATTTTAGGTAATTTAAACCCGTTTTCATGTGTAAGCTTTAGTGTCCTTAGTTATGTTTACATCTGTATTCAGATACATAATTTTAAATCCCCTGGTGATAAACTGGACGGAGTAGTCAACGCCAGGGGCATGTCCTTGGATTATGTGCGCGAATGAATTGATATGTGTACTTAATTTTCTTTTCCAGATTTTTAAAATAATCTTCTGCCAGGTACAGTATACTTTTTGAGATGATTATAGCCCTGATATGGCTCTGCGCAGTCTGCTGGGCTTTAAAAAAACAAGAACAATATGTTTGGCTGGAATTTTGAAAATGTTATTGACGTTATCACAATGGACACATTGGCAATATAACTATGGGAAGTCATGATTTAGCGAAAGAACTAACCCGTAGAAACAAGAGTTAGGTGGACAGCTCGTCACGCATCTCTCTTCAACCCTTCATAGGCATTATACACACATTCTAGATTTTACAACATTTGGATGTACATTATTTTCCAAACTTTCTGTTTTTCTCTTGTCGAGTGCTTAATCGATCATTTTGGAAATTCATATCCACAGAACACCTTGCGTCGGATCGGTAAATCATCAAGCATTTACGGCAATAGGTTCAAAGCAACAGTCACACACTTACTGTTCATACCTAAAAGAAGAAAAAAGTAAAGACTATCGTATAAAGATTGTCAGTCAAATGTAAAGATATACAATTGTTACGGAGTTTTGCCTAGTCATATCTAGAACTGTGCTCAGTTTGCAATTACAAC
>CM060305.1:100744250-100769250 GCA_030674185.1 Monoplex corrugatus | reverse complement strand
GCCAGTGTATGAGTCCTCTCTGATCTAAAAGATGCCTCAGTGTTAACTAATTAGCCCATTGACTTGAATGAATGGTAACATTTAGAATAATCAAGTGGCTTGTTTGAATGTTTGTTTAGTTTAATAAATGACTGATTTATCTGACATTCGACTGAATTGGAAATTGATTTTGCGATATGATTGATGGAATGACTGATTGTTTGACAGTTGATTGGATGGTTCATTACTATTTTTTTTATCAATATTTTCTTTGACCATTTCATTGACCATTCATTTCATTGTTCGGTTAGTTACTTTGATGGATGAATTGAAAAGCTAACCCATGATAAGGTATTAACTGACTGATTATTTGATTTGTTAGATGGTCTGTTGGTTGGATGACTGATCGACTGACTGATTGATTGATTTCTTTATTGATTGATCAGTTGATAAATTGATTGAATGATTGACTGCATGGATGATTGATTCGTGATATTTGATCCATTCATTGTACAATTTGATAATGTCTGATTCAGTTGACTGATTGATTGACCTATCTATCGATTGATTGATTGAGTGATGATTATGTCAAGTAATCGTTGTTGAATTTGAATGATGAAATGTAAGATCATTGAAGTATGAAAGAATTGTCCGATCAATGCATTAAATTATATATATATATATATAGGCATACGTATATATCTGTAAATACATATTTGCAGATATATGTATTTTTGTATACATATATATACATCAAATTTATGATTATGTATCTAGTTGTATATATATGTATATAATATGTATATGTATATATATATATATATATATATATATATATATATATATATATATATATATATATATATATATATATATGTATGTATGTATGTATGTACGTATATATGTGTGTATAATATGTATTATGTTACATATAAATTGATGGTTAGACGAATTTTAATTGACAATCGGGCTTCCGGAAGTGATGGACGTATGCGGCCAGACATCTGAGTTCTCTTAATAACTGTGGCAGCAAGAGACCAGCAATGTATGAGATTTTTTGTCAAAGACATCGAAGAAGGACATGAGATCAAGAGAGTGATGTCAGAAAAGGCGACGATTCCGAGAATGGACTATAATTGATATTCTGAATGATTAGTAACATGAAAAAAGAATTTACTTTCTTGTAAAAACAGTTCGTGCTTATGAATAAATTGATCAGCCTTCGAATGAAAACTGCTCGCGCCTTTGTTTGCTGATGGACACAGGAAGGCAACAATTAAAATCGTGTTTGAACAACCGTTTACGGTTAAGTTTCAAAGTCTGTGACCTTTACTAACCCCAATATACGGTACGGAGGTTGTTTTGCTGCGCATTGAAGCTGTGTTCGGAAATGCCTCAATACGATTTTGCAACATTTCAAGCCAGCAGTATGCAGTTTATACACTGGCGCTTTGCACAGTTAGAGCACGGACTACTTGTACAATCAAATGAAATTTAGATTAAGATTAATCAAAAGTTTAGATTGCTGGATGACACCATCTCCCAATAATGGTTGAAATTGGCAGACTGAAAGTGTGTATTGTAAGCAACAACAAAAAAAACAAAAAACAAAAACAACATAAATGAACTACAGGAAGACAACTTTATCATTCTATACAGATTCGACAAACTAGAGAGAAAATTAGAATATACGCCCAGAACATGATACTAAAGCTTGCATCGTAAACCATCAACGTGGATGACTTTGGCTGGGAAGATGAAAACACAATCACCGATATAATCATTGATGTCTTGAACAGCCACGTCAGTTACCCAACTGTCAGCAAGCGGATATTGTCCAAGACTTTGAGACAGAAAGACCATGTCAATGTGGGAGCAACCCCCACCCTATTTCTGTTCAGTTTTGTCGCTGGTTTGACAAATGTTTGTACTGAGTGACAAAACTATTAGAAATAATGTGGAAGCAAAATGGGTCAAGGTTGCCCGAGATCTCACCACAGGTAGTAGACACACAGGGTCTAGCAGGACAAGAGAACCATGACCTTTCATCAAAAGACAACCCGAAATAACTAAGGACACGAATACCTGGGCAGTCGAATAGACAGCATCCAGTTTCCTTCAAGTGGACTGCGTGGACCAGTGGTAGTCACGACCTTACGGAAAAGACAGCAGGTGGCCAAGCTACAAATCAAAGACGAAGTCAACAAATCAAAAGCAGAGAATATCATAATCCAAGAGCATGAGGAACGCCTGTCATCAGGACTGTTATGAGAATAGTGCCAGATAAAGTGATCCTGAGTTACGTCCATACAGTAACGTCGTAAGGAACACTGGACACAACCAAACAGAACACAGAAGGTTTGTGTTTAATTTTAAAGACAATTTCAATGGACACTAGTCAGTCAGCGTCGATTATGGATGATGCACCTCTAATGTCATGACGAATCGAGTTGATGTCACTGGAACAGCGTCAGCTGTGGCTGATAAGGCCGATGCAGGAAAGACAGTCTCTACATTGGATGTACGTATGAATGCTGGCCAGGGGATTGCCTTCACAGGAGCTTGCTTTTCGCCCGACTCTCTTTCCTCAGCTAAGGTCTGGATCCTCTTTTCCTCCGACTGAGATGTTTCTGGAGCACATTGCGCCATCTGTTGCGGTCCGCTGCTGTGTCTTCCTAGTTCTCTGTGTTGATGTCCAGAGTTTTCATATCGCGCTTGCAGACGTCTTTGTATCGTAGCTGGGGGTGGTCAACAGATCTCTTGCCGGAGACTGCTTCACCGTAAAGTATATCCTTTGGGATATGTCCATCTTCCACCCGACACACATGGCCAAGCCAGCGCAGCCTTCGTTGTCTGAGTAGTGTGTGCATGGTAGGGAGATCAGCGCATGCTAGGAGCTGGGTGTTTGATATTTTGTCACTCCGCTTGATGCCGAGAACGCGACGAAGGCAGCGCAAGTGAAAGCTGTTCAGCTTTTGCTCTTGTTTGGCATAATTATGTTGTCCATGTTTCGCTGCTATACAAGTAGAGTGCTGATGATGCAGGCGTTGTATACCGCCATCTTGGTCGGGGTTGTCAGCTTTGAGCATTAAGTCGGCCTGAGGTTGCTGCAGGCATGCAAAATCGCTTGTTGATCGAGGGACAGATTGTTGCTGAGGATGGACCCAAGGAATGTGAACTTGGTGGACGAAGTCAAGTTCGTATTTGTCGATGGCAATGACAGGTGGAGTATCCACGTCTTGGCTCGGCACGTGCGTCTTTTTCAGGCTGATGGTCAGACCAAAGTCTTTGCAGGTTTGGGAAAATCTATCTTTGAGGCACTGGAGTTGTTGCTCAGTGTGTGAGGTAACATCAGCGTCATCAGCGAAGAGCAGGTCTCTGATAATGGCCTCGTGTATCACTGTCTTTGCTTTCAATCTTGCGAGATTGAAGAGTCGTTCGTCGGAACTGGTGCGTAGATAAACCCCTTCCGTTGCAGTCCCAAACGCTTGCTTCAGGAGCATGGAGAAGAATATGCCAAACAAGGTGGAAGCAAGAACACATGCCTTGCTTGACGCCTCTTTTGATGTCAAAGGGTTCCGACATGCTGCCCTGATACTGGGTGGTTGCCTTCATATCGTCGTGGGATGATCTGATCAGGCTGTGCAGTGGATACTATTCTAAATAATGATATTAACAACAATAGCAGCAGCAGCAGTAGCAGCAGCAGCAGCAGCAGCAGCAGCAGCAGCAGCAGCAGCAACAGCAACAACAATGATAATAATAATAATAATAATAATAATGATAATGATGATAATAATAATAATAATAATAATAATAATAATAGTAATAATAATGATAATAATGACATATTCACGTAGCGCTTTATCTTTGAATCTAGGTGCTTACAAAAGCATATACTCTCACACACACTCGCAGTCACAGACTATTAACAATCATACAGTGGACACAGAAACAGTCTACAAACATCACAAAGATTCTGGATATGGTTATTCTGTCTGAAGAGGTAAGTTTTGAGGTAAGATTTGAAAAATGAAACGGTAGTAGAATGTCCGATGTCGTTTGGACGGGAATTCCAGAACTGGGACTATAGACAGAGAAGGAACGGAAGCCATGATATTTATTTGAAATGATTTGTTTAAGAAGTGAGCCAGAGGAAGAACGGAAAGATCGAGAGAGAATATACAGAGTAATCTGATGAAAGAGATAAGCAGGGCAATGCCAGTGACACTATCGTTGCAGATGCATGCTATCTTGCACTTAATTCTTTCAGATACAGAGAGCCAGTATAGCTTTATCGATAAAGGTGTACACGGAAATGACGTTAAGCCTTGAAAAGAAGGCAAGCAGCAGAGTTCTTCTGTTTCCAATACAAACAGGAAAGTGCCTCACACACCGGCTGTCACAAGGTAAACAGCATTTACCTGGAGTCCCCTTCCCAGAATGATCTTGGTATGATAGACGAGATAAAAAAGAAAAAAAACAACAACAAAAAAACAGAGGAAAAGAACAATTTGACACTGACACTGAAGTCATTTGTCCTAGTGATGATGATATCTCCCACAGTGGGGAGGAGGAATGCCAACTAGTCCTGACAAGGACGAGGATGAGTGTGAATGGCTGATAGTGTGACAGGTGTGACTGACGAATTGCAAGTTGTGAAAACACTGACTGTCGACATTGATACTGTTACTGATGATTTGACAGCAATCAATGACGTACCACGCGAAGCTCACGAAACTGATACTCTTACACAAAACTCAAATCAAACTGAGTGACCAAATGAAATAAACACGAGGAAGGATGGTCCTGAAGAGACAAACTTTACAGATGCACAAAACGTGAACACTGACAAACCATCAACTGGACTGGACAGCAGCCAAGATATAGACCATGACAAACAGACTGAATCTCCAGCACGCCATCAGCAGCCAAAGCGGTCTCCTACATACTGATAGAAAGAAGGAGCAATGACAGACAGGCAAAATAGTAAATTAGAGAAAAAGCAGAATCTGGTTGTGAGATGAGAAAAAAATCAACACCTCCAAAGTCTAAGCCCACGATTGGTGGCGCTCGTGTACCAATGAACAGCACAACCGCCAGGCCACAATAACATATGAACAATCACTAGAACACTAAAACATCCGAACAATGCTGAGGAAGTATTTCCAAGGGTTCTCAATGCGGTTCTCTACCAAAGAATACACCACGGACTGGATAGACCTAGAGGTGGGCATTGCAATGGGCTGTGCAATCTCTCCCATACTGTTCGTGTTGGCAATGGAAGTCATCTTGAAAGCTGCAATGAAGAGTTCAGGTCCAGTGAATCTGGGAGATGGATACCAGATGCCTCCTCTGAAAGCTTTCATGGATGACACAACAGTCTTGTCCACGGATGAGGAAGAGACACACCAAATCTTAAAGCAGCTGGATGAGCTGGTGGCCTCTTCAAGAATGAGGTTCAAACCTAAGAAATCCCGAAGTCTCTCACTGCGAAAAGGAAAAGTGGCAGATTCAGTCAAATTCATGGTAGCCAACCAAGCCATCCCCACTGTCACAGAAGAGCCAGTAAAAAGTCTCGGAAGATGGTATGATGACTCCCTGAAAGACACACAAAGGGGATGTGAAACCAAGCAAACAGCAGAAGAAGGCCTGAAGAAAATAGACAACTGCGGACTGCCAGGCAAATACAAAGTCTGGTGTCTACAGTTCATGCTGATACCAAAGCTGCTGTGGCCACTGCTAATCTATGACATTTGCACCAGCACAGTCGAAGCAATGGAAGCCAAAATCAACAAATACACAAGAAAATGGCTCGGTGTCCCACCTGGTCTCACTGATGTTGCATTCTACTGTCGTCAAGCAATGCTGAAGCTACCTCTCAAATCCATAGTGGAGGAATACAAAGTTGGAAAAGCAAGACTGTTGAGCATGCTGGAGGAATCGGAAGACAATATCGTGAGATCAGTTCATCCAAAGCTGAGAACTGGCAGAAAGTGGAAAGTCCAAGAGGCTGTAAACAATGCCAAGAGAAACCTCAGCATCAAAGAAATAATTGGACACACGCAAACCAACAGACAGGGACTGGGAGCAACAAAAATGCAGTGGTGGTCCAAAGCCAAAGGGAAGGAAAAAAGAGACATGATCATACAGGAGTTGAAGGAAGAAGAAGATGTCAAAAGAGTGCAGAAGGCAGTCCAGCAAGGTCAACAGGGGCAATGGACAACATGGGACAGTGCACTCCAAAGAAGTCTCAGCTGGAACGATATGTGGCACATGGCTCCTCTAAGGATAAGCTTCCTCCTCAGATCTGTATATGACCTGCTCCCCTCGAATGCAAACTTAGTGAAATGGGGGAAAGCAGACGACCCAGCATGTCCGCTCTGTCAGAAGAAACAAACAGTGGAACATGTCCTAAGCTCTTGCAAAGTAGCGCTAGCCCAAGGAAGGTATACATGGAGGCACAACCAAGTTCTGAAAGTGATCACAGATGTGGTTAGCGAAAAAACCATGACCCCAAACGCACCAATTGCTATGACAACGTTCTACAAAGCAGGAGGGAAACAGGTCTGGCCTGAAAGTGCTATGACAACCAGCACATTGCCAAAGGGTCTTCTGGATGGAGCAGTCGACTGGGAGTGTACAGCAGACCTCCCAGAGTGGAGAAATTACCCAGATGTCATCAGCAAGACAGGCATGAGACCAGACATCGCTCTCCACTCTGACTCCTCGAAACAAGTGATTCTGATAGAACTCACTGTGCCATACGAAAGCAGAATGGAAGAAGCACATATCTACAAGACCGAAAAATACGCCGGTCTTGCCAGCACCCTGAAGAAAGCAGGTCTGCGGGTCAAAATCTTCGCCATAGAGGTCGGGGCAAGAGGGTTTGTGGGCACCTCCGCTTATGATCTCATGAAACAACTCGCCATTTCTGGGAAGAAGAGGACTAGAGCCCTTAAAGCGATGGCAGAGGCAGCAGAAAGGAGCTCAAGCTGGATCTGGGCAAGGAGGAACGAAAAAAGTGAACTTCATAAGGATTAAATTCCCTACAGATGATGTGTGCCCCGTTAGCACATTGGTAAAACCGCGTACCGCAGTTCTGAAGCGCAGAATCGCCCAGGTTCGATCCCCGGCGTGGGAAAAAAAAAAAATAGACAACAGCAGAAGGGCATCCAGGAGTCATGACCTGGATGTGGCCCGGCCCCCCGAGAGTGTAAGGAATTCAGGGCCGAAACACTTGTCTAAAGGGGGTTACTTCTCTGAAGACCTTCTGTTGTCTAGCTCTCCCTAGAGTTTCTTTCTACCTGCACATGGTCAGTCCATTGACTTCCGGGAATAGTTCGGAGGACATTCGGGAAAGACCGAAGGACACTGGGAAAGACTAGATCTGCGGGCTTTGTGGGTTGGCTTCCCACCTTGCCTTTGATAACATGCCACGAGTTTTTCAAATGAAAGATGCTCCCAGGATTCACCGAAAGGGGGAGAGAATGATGAATCCATCGGCACTGACTCCATCACGACTGGAAACGCACAACGGACCATGATTAATGACCAGTTGGAATTTCCGTGTGCGTGTGGAAGGAGATTCACCACCAAACGCGGCATGAAGATCCACAGGACAAAAATGGGCTGTTTGAAGACACATACGAACCAGCAGCAGCGCACTGCGATAGCAGGTGAGACGTTGGATGACCAAGGCCAGGAATTAAACCATAGTGCCAAGGACATCCACGCTGACGGTTCTGATGCGGATTTTGCACAAGCTCTTAACGCCAAACGTGGAAAACTCAATTTGCCGCCTGCCGGTGCAAAAGAACAATGGGAGAAATTAGATGAGGAACTTGTCCTTAAGCTGAATGCGCTAATAGGGAACAGTACGCTGGAACACAAACTTGACACATACGGAGACATCATATACTCTATCTGCAGGGACACTTATGGAGTGAAGCAGCCAAAGACAAAAACGCCTCCCCAGAAATCCAGAAGACAGCAACAGATGGAGAGCATCCGGAGGGAGAAAAGGAAGCTTAAAAAGCGAATGAAAACTGCCTCAAAATTCGAGAAGCAAGGGCTCCTGGAACTCTGGAAAGATCTGAAGGCCAAACACAATGCTCTCAGCAAAGTGGAATCAGCAAGGCGAAGAAAGAGCAAAAAGAAGAAGACTCAAGATCGTTTCTTCAAAGATCCCTTTGACTTTTCAAGAAAGCTGTTTGAACAACCCAAATCAGGGACTCTCACAGTGGGCAAGGAAACCCTAGAGCAGCATCTCAGGGAAACATATTCCGATTCTCAGCGCGAGGCACCACTTGAAATCCAGAATCTGGTTTGGCCTGCAGCGCCAGAAGGAAAATTCAATAACAAACCACCAACACTGGATGAAGTGAAGAACGTAGTAAAGAAAGCCAGAGCCAAGTCAGCACCTGGACCAAACGGAATACCATACCTGCTCTACAAGAAATGCCCAAAAGTGCTCGAGTGGCTCCACAAGATGATTCGATCAGCATGGAGGAACCAGAAGATCAGCGACCAATGGATGAGAGCTGAAGGAGTGTACATTCCGAAGGAGCAGAACTCCAGCAGCATCAATCAGTTCAGGCCAATATCACTTCTGAACGTCGAGGGGAAAATCTTCTTCTCTGTTATGGCAGCGAGATTGACAAAATACCTGACTGAAAACAAGTATCTGGATATGTCAGTCCAAAAGGGAGGCATACCAGGAATGCCTGGATGCTTGGAACATGCCACGTTGATTTGGGATGCCATCCAAAAAGCAAGAACAGAGAAGAGAGACATTGACGTAGTTTGGCTTGATCTGGCGAATGCATATGGATCAGTTCCACACGATATGATCCAGCTGGCTCTTGAAATGTATCACATCCCAGAAAACATCCGAACAATGCTGAGGAAGTATTTCCAAGGGTTCTCAATGCGGTTCTCTACCAAAGAATACACCACGGACTGGATAGACCTAGAGGTGGGCATTGCAATGGGCTGTGCAATCTCTCCCATACTGTTCGTGTTGGCAATGGAAGTCATCTTGAAAGCTGCAATGAAGAGTTCAGGTCCAGTGAATCTGGGAGATGGATACCAGATGCCTCCTCTGAAAGCTTTCATGGATGACACAACAGTCTTGTCCACGGATGAGGAAGAGACACACCAAATCTTAAAGCAGCTGGATGAGCTGGTGGCCTCTTCAAGAATGAGGTTCAAACCTAAGAAATCCCGAAGTCTCTCACTGCGAAAAGGAAAAGTGGCAGATTCAGTCAAATTCATGGTAGCCAACCAAGCCATCCCCACTGTCACAGAAGAGCCAGTAAAAAGTCTCGGAAGATGGTATGATGACTCCCTGAAAGACACACAAAGGGGATGTGAAACCAAGCAAACAGCAGAAGAAGGCCTGAAGAAAATAGACAACTGCGGACTGCCAGGCAAATACAAAGTCTGGTGTCTACAGTTCATGCTGATACCAAAGCTGCTGTGGCCACTGCTAATCTATGACATTTGCACCAGCACAGTCGAAGCAATGGAAGCCAAAATCAACAAATACACAAGAAAATGGCTCGGTGTCCCACCTGGTCTCACTGATGTTGCATTCTACTGTCGTCAAGCAATGCTGAAGCTACCTCTCAAATCCATAGTGGAGGAATACAAAGTTGGAAAAGCAAGACTGTTGAGCATGCTGGAGGAATCGGAAGACAATATCGTGAGATCAGTTCATCCAAAGCTGAGAACTGGCAGAAAGTGGAAAGTCCAAGAGGCTGTAAACAATGCCAAGAGAAACCTCAGCATCAAAGAAATAATTGGACACACGCAAACCAACAGACAGGGACTGGGAGCAACAAAAATGCAGTGGTGGTCCAAAGCCAAAGGGAAGGAAAAAAGAGACATGATCATACAGGAGTTGAAGGAAGAAGAAGATGTCAAAAGAGTGCAGAAGGCAGTCCAGCAAGGTCAACAGGGGCAATGGACAACATGGGACAGTGCACTCCAAAGAAGTCTCAGCTGGAACGATATGTGGCACATGGCTCCTCTAAGGATAAGCTTCCTCCTCAGATCTGTATATGACCTGCTCCCCTCGAATGCAAACTTAGTGAAATGGGGGAAAGCAGACGACCCAGCATGTCCGCTCTGTCAGAAGAAACAAACAGTGGAACATGTCCTAAGCTCTTGCAAAGTAGCGCTAGCCCAAGGAAGGTATACATGGAGGCACAACCAAGTTCTGAAAGTGATCACAGATGTGGTTAGCGAAAAAACCATGACCCCAAACGCACCAATTGCTATGACAACGTTCTACAAAGCAGGAGGGAAACAGGTCTGGCCTGAAAGTGCTATGACAACCAGCACATTGCCAAAGGGTCTTCTGGATGGAGCAGTCGACTGGGAGTGTACAGCAGACCTCCCAGAGTGGAGAAATTACCCAGATGTCATCAGCAAGACAGGCATGAGACCAGACATCGCTCTCCACTCTGACTCCTCGAAACAAGTGATTCTGATAGAACTCACTGTGCCATACGAAAGCAGAATGGAAGAAGCACATATCTACAAGACCGAAAAATACGCCGGTCTTGCCAGCACCCTGAAGAAAGCAGGTCTGCGGGTCAAAATCTTCGCCATAGAGGTCGGGGCAAGAGGGTTTGTGGGCACCTCCGCTTATGATCTCATGAAACAACTCGCCATTTCTGGGAAGAAGAGGACTAGAGCCCTTAAAGCGATGGCAGAGGCAGCAGAAAGGAGCTCAAGCTGGATCTGGGCAAGGAGGAACGAAAAAAGTGAACTTCATAAGGATTAAATTCCCTACAGATGATGTGTGCCCCGTTAGCACATTGGTAAAACCGCGTACCGCAGTTCTGAAGCGCAGAATCGCCCAGGTTCGATCCCCGGCGTGGGAAAAAAAAAAAATAGACAACAGCAGAAGGGCATCCAGGAGTCATGACCTGGATGTGGCCCGGCCCCCCGAGAGTGTAAGGAATTCAGGGCCGAAACACTTGTCTAAAGGGGGTTACTTCTCTGAAGACCTTCTGTTGTCTAGCTCTCCCTAGAGTTTCTTTCTACCTACAATGGTTGTTCTATATCGAATCAGAACCAATAATCAATGTTATCGTTCACACCAATCCCCAACGTAGAAAATATAATGGCCATCGTACCAATTTTTTAACGACAAAAAACTGGTAATAAGGTCTTCCATAGTTTTCTTCTTCTTCTTTTGTTGTTGTTGTTGATATTTTTGTGTTTGACTGAAACATTTATTGCAACTGAGCTGGGATTGCCACATTTTAGTGACTTTACGATATATATGTCAAAAGTGAGGGAGTCATTCTGGCGATGCTTTTGTCACGAATCAGAGAGTAGTTCATTTCATTTGTTGAACGAATACAAGTGCAAAGAAGCAATTTTTAGTTATAATGATAAAAAAAAACCCCAAAAAAACAAAAAACTGACAAAAACCAGTTGTTAATCTAAACACATATAGTTTCTTTTGATTCTGTTTACTGAAGAATCAGCAAAATATGTACAGTATAAAAGTACTGGAACAGGGCATTCTCGATTTGAACTGTGCAATATACCTGAATATATTTAATTTGAATGGCCTATGTGACAGTTTGTTGGTAGCTGTACGTACACTGAATCGTTTAAGACATTGCATCATCTGGGACAAGTATAATAAATTATTTCATCGAATCGTCTTCAATCATTCACATCACATGGTTTGTTCTTGAGACTTTAACATAGTTCTGACCATAAACCAGCTGTGATGAAAATTGAAACTAAGAATGATATTACTAAAGAAGATATAATTTAAATGCATAAAATAGTAGCAAGAAACTCTGGGGAGAACTGGACAGCAGAAGCTCTTTGAGGAGAAGCTCTTCTCGAGCAAGTGCTTTGGCCCTAACTTCTTTCACTTTAAAGGGGCCAGGCCGCATCTGGGTCATGATTCCTGGATGCCCTTATACTGTTGCCATTTTGTTTCGTCCACCTGAGGTCGAAACAGCGCCTCCAAGGTGGTCGTGCGTCTCATGCTAAGTCATCCTGGTGACGGATTTTCTTAAGCGCCCAGCTATTGGACACCTACTGTACACAGGGAAACTTCAAGAATTATGAAGTTCATTTTTGTTCCTTCTCGATCAGATCCAGCTGGAAGACTTTTACCGCAGTTCTATCATTGCCTTTTGGGCTCGAGCCCTTTCTTTTACAGAAATTCAAAGCTGTTTCTTGAGGTCATAGGCAGATATCTTATCAATCCATTTGCTCCTATCTCTAAGGCAAGGGCTTTGCCTTGAAAGCCAGATTTCCTCAAGTTGCTCGCTAGATTGTAGACATGGAATTCCTTCATTCCGCATTCAAATGACACAGTAAGTTCATTCAGATCAATGGGAGTGGAGACTATATCTAATCTCATGCCACTATTTCCGATAATATTTCTGGGTATACAATCTCTAAGTAACATTTGCTGTACACTGCAGACATTGCCCCATCCAGTAGACTCCGCTTCCATGTTTTAATGTCACAGCATTTTCAGGCCGCAGTTTGCTGCCTTCTGCCAAGTAGAATGTTGCTGGAGCTTCTGGCGGCATAGTTTTATCAATGTGAAGAGCCACTCAAGAATATTGCGATATTTCTTATGCAACAGGTTGGATATATTGTTAGGCCCAAGGGATGATTGGGCTCTGGCTTTCTTAACCACTTTCTTTACTTTAGCCATACTACATGTACATGTCTACGTGCGTATTTGTGTGTGGGTGGGTAGATGTGTGTGTGTGTGCGTGCGCGTGCATATGTGTGTGCATGCGCGTGAGTGTGTGTGTGTGTGCGTGCGCGCGCGTGTGTATGTGTGTGTACGTGCGTGAGTGCACGTTCGCGCGCATGCTTGTGTAAACATATATAAGTGGATGTGTGTACGCGCGCGTGTGTGTGCGTGCATATGTATATGTGTATTCAAGTTGATCTCTTTCTGCTGCGCGGAAACACAGAACAAAAAAATGTTCAACATCAATATCTCTCAAAAACATTGAATTTTGAACTGATTGCACAAATGACCCCTGCTTTCATCCCGCACGTCAAAATAACCGCCATCAATCTGAATGCTTGATTGTTCAGACATATACAAACTATTACAACCCCCCCCCCCCCCGACACACACTCACACTAAGCAAAACAATTCATGGATATGTGCAAAACAAACTCTCTGAAGACAGATTCTGTTGTAGACACCACTACATCTTGGCCTGTTCCAGTTCTAATGAATGCATCAGGTACTATTCCCTTCGCCACAACTTTGCCGGTTGGCACTGTTTCTGCGCCCACTCATCTACTGTTCTGACTATTCTGCCTATTGATACCGCCAAGGTACCCAATGATTCTACTTTCTCGGCTTCAACACATACTTACACAACTGTATGAGTGCCTGCTCCAGTTCTAGTGAACGATGCAGGTGCGGTTCCCTCCGCCTCCAATGAGCTTACCACTCTTATGACCCCACCTACTGCCCTGGTTATTCAACCAATTCAACCCGGGGATATCCCCTCTGTTATGAAGTAGGAACTCGAGAACGCCAAGAAGCAATGAGCAGTATCGACCAACAAAATGTCACGTGGATCTACTGCCCCGGACACGGTGGTATTAAGGGAAATGAATGTGCCGACAAACTTGCCGGCAATGCCACTACAACGAAAAATCTCATCTGGGAAAGTGTGAGGTCTTTAGACGCTTAAAATCGTACCTTCGCGAACTGAATATGAGTCAGCATACCATCTAACGCCTTACCCGAAAAGGAATAGATAAAGGAAGTGGCCAAACATTTACTATAATAGGAAAAACAAGAGTTGTCATTGGTCAGACTAACATTACGCAGACTCTTACAGCATAAATGGCAAGTGTTTGGGTTTTTCCTGAAAAAGAGATAAAGGAAAAGTGAAGGAAAAGACAACTGGAGAACGGGCAATCTATCACACGATCTGTGTGTGTGTTGTGTGTGTGTGTGTGTGTGTGTGTGTGTGTGTGTGTGTGTGTGTGTGTGTGTGTGTGTGTGTGCCTGTGTATCTTATGTTTCTAGATAAGATACACAGATACACATGTCATTTCTTATAACCAAGATTGTTCCAATGATAGGCTGATGAAACACTAGTATAAAAACAGTGTTGGCTAGGTAAAGCATGGACCTGAAAACTTGGCCAGTTCAGGGGTTTATGTGCAGGCTTAAGGCTTGTGCCACGATCACCATCACATGGCAGTTGTGACGTTAGTGCATATGGAATTCATTCCTAGCGCGGAGACGTCATCCTGAGAAAATGTAACTGAAACTGAAAGTTGTGTATTCCAGCCTTGTATTGTATTTGCTGGGGTCGTAGCGTAGCATAGTGTCAGTGATATGTTGTCAGTCATTATGTGACGATAAAATTCTATGCTGGTTTGTCGTGTAGTCTTGTTAGTTTTGCTAAGTACGTGTGTGTGTGTGTGCGTGCGTGCGTGCGTGCGTGCGTGCGTGCGTGCGTGCGTATGTGTGTGTGTATGTATGTGTATGTGTGCGTGTGTGCGTGCGTGTGTGTGTGTGTGTGTGTGTGTGTGTGTGTGTGTGTGTGTGTGTGTGTGTATGTGTGTGTGTGTTTGTGTATGTGTGTGTGTTTTCATATCGTATTATGGTCCAAGTGTTTTAATGATTCGTCAGTTGAATTTTTCCGTAACCATCGTGAAGTATGGCACCTGGACTTCACTTAGAAAGCCAGGTGAGGACACATCAACCATAGACAAAGAAATGTTTTGCTTGTATAAACACATAATATTGTTCGGTATCATCATCATATTCCCTGCCGCATGGCGTTGCGATCATGACCCTACACGAATCTATCATTTGTCTCTACAAGCACATCTTCGACCCTCTCTGTCCTTAGCCACTCTGCAAGTCCGTCCAATATTTTCTCCCTGGGTCTACCTGGTGCTCTCTTTCCCACCAGCTTTTCTGTTGTGACTAGGTGCTCTAATTTTTCTTTTCTCCTAAAATGTCCTAGAAATATTGCTTGTCTTTTCCTAATCTTATTTATTAATGTTCTTCTTGTGTCTGCCTCCTTCAAGACTGTCCGGTTTGTTTTCTTTGCTGTCCATGGAACTCTCAACATTCTTCTTAGTAATCGCATTTCAGTTGCCTCAGTCTTGTTCTGACTTAGCGTGGAGACTGCCTATGCCTCAAAACGATACAACAGTGTCGGTTTTACATAACGCTCAAGAACTCTCTTTCTGATGTTAGTTTATAGACATTTGTTGTTAAGAACGCTTATCAGCCTATTGAATGCTGTTTTAGCTTGGCCAATTCTGCAGGCTATTTCTGAAGTGCATCTGCTGTCCGGTGAGATGACCGTTCCCAGATATTTAAGGTGTCTCAAGGTTGTGCCGTTTGCTGTTATTTTGCAGGAGGGTATTTCTTGTTTTTTACTGATTACCATGTCATTTTCTGTAATTAGCACAGTGTAATCTGCTTAACGAATGTTGTTTATCATTTTTTCTCCAACTTGTATCCCAGGGCATTCTTCTAGATTTCTCATGATGGTTTCGCTGTAAAGTGAAAACAAATCTGGTGACAGAAGACACCCTGCCTAACCCCTCTTTTGATATTTTGGAAAGAGCATACACCATTTTCTACTCTCATTGCTGCTGTTTGTTCCCAATCCATATTCCTTATTATTCTAAGATTCTTTCCATCAACATCGAGCCTTTCTAGCCGGTTGATGAATTCTTCGTGTCTTACCCGATCAACAGCCTTGGAATAATCAACAAAACATAAATATAAATCCTTATTCAACTTAACTGATCTTTGTATGAGAATTTTTAGGATGTACATGGCATTAATACTTCCATTCGACAAAACCACATTGTTCAGTTGTGGAAATATGAGTTATAAAACTATGGAAGCCCATGTTGAACAACAATGAATCTGAAATCTTCAACTTAAGGATGAATTAGAAAACTATTGACTGTTAAGTCCCTTTTGATACATAATAATAATATACTATACTATACTATACCCCCAGCTATGGGTAAATAGCTCCACTGCCTTGTGGACATCTCGGGAGAGAATAAAGCTAGCGGAGAGACATCAGGAATAGGTGCAATGAAGCTAAGGAAGCTTGGCTGTAAACAAAATGCAAAGAAATAGAAGACCAACACAAAACGGATCCTCAGGGTATGTACAGACGAATTGAAGAAATTGTCCACAGGAAAAATACATGCACATCAGCTGGGTGCTCAAAATCGAAAGATGGTACGATTCTTATGGAAAAAGACAAAATATTAGACAGATGGGGAGAATACATTAAAGACCTTTTTGAAGATGACAGAAACGCAGAACACATTATAAGAAAGAACTTTGAAGGACCACCCATAATGAAAGATGAAGTTAGAGCGGCACTGAAAAAGATGAAACCAGGAAAAGCCCCAGACCAGACAAAATTACCACAAAGATGATTGAAGCCCTGGAGGAATTCGGAATAGAAAAAATAACAGTCCTCCTTAATGAAATTTATGACACTGGAAAAATCACCAAAGATATGTCAAAATCAATTTTCATTGCACTTCCAAAGAAGACAGGGGATATAGAATGCGAACTCCATCGCACAATCAGTTTGATGAGTCATGTAACAAAATTCCTAATATTAAGAATAATCATGATGAGGACAAGGAATAGAATCAAAAGAGAAATAGCAGAAGAACAGTGTGATTTGTGGAAGGGAAAGGAACTATTAATGCCATATACATCGTAAGAACTATCATAGAGAGGTCAATCGAGGTGAACAAGGATTTATATTTATGCTTTGTTGACTATACCAAGGCTTTTGATCGGGTAAGACATGAAGAATTGATCAACCAACTAGAAAGACTCAATATTGATGGAAAAGATCTACGAATAATCAGAAATGTGTATTGGGAACAAACAGCTGCAATGAGAAGAGAAAACGATATAAGGTCTTTCCAAAATATCAAAAGAGGAGTCAGACAGGGTTGTGTTTTGTCACCAGATCTGTTTTCACTTTACAGCGAAAACATCATGAGAAACGTAGAGGAAGATCCTGGATTAAAGGTTGAAGGAAAAATGATAAACAACATTTGATACGCAGATGACACCGTTCTAATTGCAGAAAATGAAAGGGACCTACAAAACCTTGTGAATATACTTGAAATATAATGCTACCAATTTTGAAGAACAAGGTCTCCCAACAGTGTAAAAATCGCTACTCACAGTTCCGTAGCTTTCGATGGCGTTCTCGCCATCTTCGTCAGCGCTCTAATGCTGTCTGCGTGAATCTCTACTCAGATCTCGCGAACATGGGATGAACCCAGTTCACGAGATCGAATCAGAGAATGGTACACCGGGGGCAGGGTGTAACGGCCCCGGTCCCTGTTGAGCGGGGGGTTGGTGGCTGCGATGTAGATGGCCTCCTTGACTCCTCGCTGGAACCACTTATTTTCTCTGTCCAGGATGTTGACATTGTCCGCACTGAATTGATGTTTTTCGGCGTGTAGGTGAGCTCCTACTGGAGAAGAGTCCCTCTTGTGTTCTGTTAGTCTCTTCTGAAGGGGGCGTTCAGTTTCACCGACATAATGTTGGTTACAGTCCTGGCAGTCTATTCTGTATATAATGCCAGCTTTGTCGAGTTTGCTGGTTTTGTCCTTGGGGGTGACCAGCTGGCTGCGTATGGTGTTGGAAGGTTTGGAATGTACAGCCACCCCCAGTTTTCTGATCTTTCTGGACAGAGCGTCACTCACACCTCCTACGTATGGGATGGTGATGTGTCCCTTGCGCTGGTGTTGTTTCACTGGCTGTTGGGATGCGGTGTTGGATTTCCTGCCTCCCGGGCTGTTCCAGGCCCACTTTTTGTAGCCCGAGATGGTGAGCACTTTTTTCAGGTGGTTTGTCTCCTTGTCTTTTGCCTCTTGGGTACTGCAAATGGTGTTAGCTCTGTGGGTAAGGGTTCGAATCACTCCCAGTTTGTGTTCAAGGGGCTGGTGGCTGTCGAACTGTAAATATTGGTCCGTATGAGTTGGTTTACGGTAGACCGAGAAGGATAGAATGCCATCAGTTCTGGTGATGAGGGTGTCCAGCATGGCTATGGAGTTGTTCTGTTCCACTTCCCTCGTGAATTTGATGGCTGGGTGTTGGTTGTTCAGATGTTCTGTGAACTGTTCGACCAGTTGCTGGGGGAGGATAGTCATGGTGTCGTCTACGTAGCGCCCCCAGTATCGTGGTGGGGAGTGGAAAGAAGCCAATGCTTTCTCTTCAAAATCCTCCATGAACAGGTTGGCTACTATTGGGCTTACTTGAAATAGAAAGTAAAGGTAAAAGGTTGGAACTAAACAGCAGGAAGACTGAAGTCATGGTGATCAGTAAAAAACATGAAATCCCCTCATGCAAAATAACAGCAAACGGCACAACTTTGACACAGGTTGATAAGTTTAAATGCCTGGGAACGATCATTTCACCAGACGGCAGATGCACATCAGAAATAGCCTGCAGAATCGGCCAAGCCAAAACAGCATTCAAGAAGATGGAAAGCATTCTTACCAAAAAATGCCTATCAGTTAACATCAGGAAGAGAGTTCTTGAATGTTATATAGAACCAATACTGTTGTACGGTTGCGAGGCGTGGACAGTCAACAAGGAAAGCCAGAACAAGACTGACGCAGCCGAGATGTGGTTCCTAAGAAGGATGTTGAGAGTTCCATGGACAGAAAAGAAAACAAACGAGACAGTCTTGATGGAGGCAGACACAAGATCATTTATGAGGAAGATTAGGAAAAGACAGGCAACATTCATAGGCCATTTTATGAGGAAAGGGGAATTGGAACACCTAGTCACAATGGGAAAGCTGGAGGGAAGGAGAGCACCGGGTAGACCCAGGGAGAAGATACTAGACGGACTTGCAGAGTGGCTGAAGACAGGGAGGATGGAAGAGATGCTTGAGGCAACAAGAGATAGAGACAGATGGAAGTGTATGATCGCCAACGCCATACGGCAAGGCACCTGATGATGATGATGAATGATGACTATACTATACTATATACTATACTATACTATACTATACTATACTATACTATACTATACTATACTAACTATACTATACTATACTATACTATACTATACTATACTATACTATACTATACTATACTATACTATACTATACTATACTATACTATACTATATATACTATGCTATTTGCTATGCTATGCTATGCTATGCTATGCTATACTATACTATACTATACTATACTATACTGCAGAATCGGCCAAGTTAAAACAGCATACAAGAGGCTAATAAGTGTTCTTACCAACAAATGTCTGTAAATTAACATCAGAAAGAGAGTTCTTGAGCGTTATGTAAAACCGATACTGTTGTACCGTTGTGAGGCATGGGTAGTCTCCACGCAAAGTCAGAACAAGATTGACGCAACTGAAATACGATTTCTAAGAAGAATGTTGAGAGTTCCATGGAAAGCAAAAGAAAACAAACGAGACACTCTTGAAGGAGGCAGACACAAGAAGAACAATTATAAATAAGATTAGGAAAAGACAAGCAATATTTCTGGGATATTTTATGAGGCAAGAGAAATTAGAGCACCTGGTCACAACAGGAAGGCTTGTGGGAAAGAGAGCACCAGGTAGACCCAGGGAGAAAATATTGGACGGACTTGCAGAGTGGCTGAAGACAAAGAGAGTGGAAGGGGTGCTTGAGGCAACAAGAGATAGAAACAGATGGAAGGCCATGATCGCCAACGCCATGTGGCAAGGCACCTGATGATGATGATGATGACTGATTGCAACAGCAAAAAAAACGAACCAAACAAAAAAAAACCAAACAAAAACAAACAAACAAACAAACAAAACAAAAACATTGCCAGGTCCAGACTGCAATAGTAACCGTAATTCTGTAATTGGGAAAGTTAGGCTGAAACTAGAGAGAAGAAAACAACCCCCACCTCCACCCCCAAAAATGAAATGAAATTTTGGACTTTTAAAGACAGATAGATCTCATGCAACATTTAGCGTATAAGTTCAATCAAATCTAGAGCTATGGAGGACGTTGGAGACAGTGAGCAATACC
This sequence comes from Monoplex corrugatus, assembly GCA_030674185.1. Classification (NCBI taxonomy): domain Eukaryota; kingdom Metazoa; phylum Mollusca; class Gastropoda; order Littorinimorpha; family Ranellidae; genus Monoplex; species Monoplex corrugatus. The sequence continues at coordinate 100,749,182 of CM060305.1, read as the reverse complement.
TGACAAATTTGAAAAAACCTGACAAATGAAGCATGTGGAGAAAGTACTACACTATAAAGAACACCAAAGAAGAACTGGGTGACTAAAGAAATTTCAGGCTTGATGCATGAACGTAGGAAGGTAAAGGAAAAAGTGGAATAATACAAAAAGATAACGAAATCACAAATCCTATGAGTGCTAAGAAAGCTAGCCTAGACACAAAGTGCAAAGGATTAGAAGACCGACACAAAACGGACTCTAAATTCATGTAAGAAACATTGAAGATATTGCCCACAAGAAAACGACATGCTACATCAACTGGTCACTTAAAATCAAATGGTGGTACGATTATAATGGAAAAAGACAAAATATTAGATAGATGGGGAAAGTACATCGAGGATATCTTTAACGATAACAGAAAGAGAGAACGTCGAAGGACCACCAATAATGAATTGAAAAAGATGAAATACGGAAAAAGCCCTAGGACCAGACAATATTGCTATAGACATGATTAAGGTTCTACATGAATTTGGTATGGAAAAAGTAACAGTCCTCTTAAATGAAAAATCCCTTAAGACATGTCAACGTCACTGCACTTCTAAAGAAAGCAGAGGCTATAGAATGCGAATTCCATCGTACAATCAGCTTGATGATTCACGTGACAAAGATTCTATTAAGAATAATCACGACGACGGCTTGGAACGGATTCAAAAAGAAATAGCAGAAGAACAGTGTGGGGATTTGTTGACAGAAAAAGAACTATTAATGTCTTATATATCCTAAGAACTCTCGTAGAAAGATCAGCTAAGTTAATAAGGATATATATTTATGTTTTGTTGATTATACCAAGGCTTTTGATCGGGTGAGACACGAAGAATTGGTCAACCAAATGGAAACGCTCAATACTGATGGAAAAAAATAATAAAGAATATGTACTGGGAAAGAATTAGCAGCAAAGAGAGTAGAAAATGATACAAGCTCTTTTCAAAATACCAAAAGAGGGTTAGACACAGATGTGTTCTGTCACTAGATTTGTTTTCACTTTACATTGAAACCTTCATGAGGAGCCTAGAAGAATGCCTTGGGATAAAAGTTGGAGGAAAAATGATAAACAATCTTTGTTATGCACATGACACCGTATTAATTGTAGAAAATGAAAAACACTTACAAATTCTTGTGAATATGACAGAAACAGAAAGCAGAAATATAGACTGTACGGGCTAAAGTTAAACAAGTAAGAAGACTTTAGTAATGGTAAACAGTAAAAAACAAGAAATCCCCTTATGTAAAATAACAGCAAATGGCGCAACATTGAGACAAGCTGATATATTTTAATATCTGGGAACTGTTATCTCTCGAGACGGCAGATGCACATGAAAAATATCCAGCAGAACTGGGAAAGCTAAAACAGCATTCAAGAAAATGAAAAGCGTTCTTAACAACAATTTCAACATCAGGGAAACAGTTGTTCAGTGTTACATAGTACCAATACAATTGTAGGACGCCAAGCCCGGACTATCAGCAAGCAAATTCAGAATATTAATGAAAAAGATTAAAAATAATCAAGCAACATTCACAGGACATTTTATGAGGCATATGAGGCAAGAGAAATTTAAACACCTAGTCACAACAGGAAAGTTAAAGGGAAAGAAAGCATCTGGTAGACCCAGGGAGAAAATATTAGACAGGTTTGCAGAGTGAATGATGACAGAAAGGGTAGGAGATATATTTGCATTGACAAAAGATAGATTCAAAACAAGTGCGACTGCCCATGTTCAAGCAAACAGGAACCAGAAACAAACAACAACACGAAAATAGAATCAGAACTCATATTTAATACAACCAGCAAATTTTCGGCCAACTGGCCTTTGTCAAGAGTAAACGTAAGGTCACAAACGAACAAACACCAAATACAAAAATTAGGAGAAAAAGACTAAAACTTCCCTGCTGTTTCGTCCAGTGGGAGAAAAGGACTAAAAACATACAAAGATTCGTATAGAAGACCATGATTGTCAATGCCATGCGGCATGGCACATGATGATGATGCTGTTGTTTTATTTGATTATATGTTGTTTGTCTGATATTTGGATAAGACAACGTATACTTGGGACACTTTTTTGATATTGGTTTTGTGCCTGTTAATTGACATCTATTTATCCATCACTTGTTTTTCGTTGTATCTGGTTTTGTAAATGGGAATACCAGGGACACTACTGTTGTAGTTTATCTGGTATTTATGAAATAACCCGTTTTTTTTTTTTATCTATCTATCTATCTATCTATCTATCTATCTATCTATCTATCTATCTATCTATCTTCTATCTATCTATCTATCTATCTATCTATCTATCTATTGTCTGTCTGTCTCTCTGTCTGTCTATCTCTCTGTCTGTCTATCTATCTATCTATATGTCTGTCTATCTATCTATCTATCTATCTATCTATCTATATCTATCTATCTATCTGTATGTATGTACACACAACATATATTTACTAACTATATATACATATGTTTATAGAAAAAAGCATGTTGGGACAACTATCGTGGTGAATATTGTAATGGTTCAAGGAAATGTTCATCAAGTAATTCATTTATTCGTTTGATGATTTGCAGTGTATAGAAGTGGGGCTAACTATTCGGCTAAAACGTCCGTAGCGTCACATTGTCATTTCCATTTTTGTTTTTCTTTTTGTCGTTATTTCCGAAAATAAAATTGACTTGTTGTATGAACTGTTCATATCAGGAGTTCATTTGGTGCGTTGCAGTGTCTGTACGGTTAGATCTTGGAAGGGCATTTTTTGTTTGTTCAGACCATAGCATGGTTTAAAACAAACATACAAACTAAGAAACAAAATGGCTCTATTAATAAATGAACCTGGGAACTTTTACTTCCAAGCGGATGCTCTAGCCATACTGTGTACGTGTTTGCCTGTGTGTGAATGTGTGTAAGTGTATGTGTATGTGCGCGTGTGTATGTGTAAGTGCGCGTGCCCACGATGCGTAAATTGCAGATGGCCCACGTTATATATTTCAATTACATGGCATTAATTCATGTAGTTACTGTTGTTGTATAATATGTAAGGGGAAAGAATGATTGAGAATTTAATATGTGAAGTTTTGAAATTTGTTGTACATGTAAAGATTGATTTCATATGTAATTGAATAATGTATTATATGCAATATAATGTGCATAATTATCATTGTTTGACAATAAGGCACTTTACTCTCTGAAAACTGCTTAAGGGGGCAGACCTACCCAGATTTTATGAAAAAATCGTTTTTTGGAAACATAATATGACACTACTTTACATTTGAAGTATAATCATTCTACTTTCATGCAGAGCTTACATTTTCAAAAAAAAAATTAAGTAGTTTAGGAGTTATAAGGTCGCAATTGAGGTAGGGTGAAGACATTTTTCTCCCCCAAATTCACCCCAAAATGGATAGACTGAAGTTAGTTCATATTAACTTCTGCTTTCGCTAAATATACACACCCGCCGTGTATATAGCGTCTAAACGTATTTGTTTACTTCCGCTAAAGAACGATGGTGCGTAAAAGCATGTGGTTGTTCAATTTTTGGTGAAAATATTTATTTTTTATTGTTGTTATTTTGAGTTTTCTGATTCATCATGCCTTCATACAAAAAGTACAGTCGTGGTAGAACGAGAAAACGTTCTTTTCGTGGAAACAAGCATACAAAGGCAAAGCAAGTGTGTGAAGAAAGCGTCAGTCCAGATGATTCCTTCCACTGTAAAAATGTGTCAGCGAGTGAAGATGAACAATCTCCACCACCAAAATATTCCAAAAGTGAAAGTGCCACGCCCATTTCCAGATCAGAGGTAAAAATTCAGGATTTGTACAAAATAATGGTTGATAGTGAAGAAGATAATTCTGATTCTGAGTTAGAAAAAGAAGAGAGTGTTGATTTTGATCTGGAAACACCAGTAGGTTATAGATTGATTGATATTGAACTTTTCAATCAGAATGTCATGTCACAAGTAGTGTGTGCTTCTTGTCGTGGGCATGTAAAGGTAGTTGAATTGAGCAGAAAGGGTTTAGCAAGTCAGTTTGTGTTTTATTGTGAAAATAAACATTGTAATTACCAGAGAGCATTTCCATCTTGTCCTCAAATATCTGTTGGTAATTCTACAGTCCATGTTGTGAATAGACGTGCGACATTTGCTATGAGATGTATTGGTGGAGACCTTGCAGAACTGAGGACTTTCTGTGGCGTAATGGATTTGCCCCCACCAGTTCATAATAGTAGTTTTGGAATAATAAATGATGCTATTGAAAAGGCAGCTGTTGATGTGCAGACTGTAAGTATGAAGCAAGCTGCTATATCTGAATTTAAAAATGCTGAAACAAGAGAAGAGGATGAAAATAGACACATTGATATATCCAGTGATGGCACCTGGATGACCAGGGGTCATACCTCTACTGTAGGGGTAACAAGTGTTATTGGTATGCATGATGGGAAAGTTATTGATACCCAGAGTAAAAGCAGTAAATGTAAATCATGTGATTATTGGGAAAAACAAAACCATGATACAGATGAATTTAGAAAATGGAATAACGAGCATCTGGCAGTATGTACCAAAACACACGATGGATCTTCAGGATCAATGGAATCAGCTGGGGCTGTTCAAATTTTCTCTCGGTCAGTACAACAGTATAAACTCAGATATACAAATTCCATTTGTGATGGGGATACAAACAGCTTCAAGAAAGTATGTGCAGCAAAACCATATGATGACATCCTCATTGAGAAACTTGAGTGTGTAGGCCACGTCCAAAAGAGAATGGGAACACGTCTGAGAAATCTAAAGAAGACATGCAAGGGAAAATTAACTGATGGTAAAACTCTGGGTGAGAAGGGCAGACTTACAGATAAAATGATAGACAAAATGCAGGTATATTATGGAAATGCTATTTGGGGAAACAGCAACAA
>CM060305.1:100671750-100739250 GCA_030674185.1 Monoplex corrugatus | reverse complement strand
TATCAGGATAATGGAGAGAAGCAAAGATGATCATACTACATAAGAAAGGAAACATGAAAGATTAAAAACTACAGGTCTCTCAGTTTACTCTCCCATATGTATAAATTGTTTATAAAGAATATTGCATAGACGAATGGAAAGTATTCTCGGCGAAAACCAACCATAAAAACAGGCTGCTTTCAGAAAAGGTTATACAACAGCTGACCATCTTCAAACAATCAAGTGACAGAAAAATGTAATGAATACAAGTGAAAATGTAATTAATACAAGTTACACCTTTGCATCGGATACATCGATTATGAAACTGCATTTGATTCCTTGGAACATGAGTCAATATTCAAGGCACGGAGAACATTAGGTGTAAACAAAATCTATATTATTATACTTAAAAATATCTACACTAGAGCTACTGCAAGACTACACGCAAATAATCGAATCTCAGAAGAACTACCAATACCTAGAGGCTTGAAACAGGGGGAACCCATTTCCCAAAATTATTCACAGCAACAATATAGGAAGTCTGTAAAAATTCCAATCTAGAAGAGAAAGAAATATGTATAGATGGAAACAGATTGTCAAGCCTAAGATTTGTGGATAGTGTAGCCCTGACAACAGAAAGTACTGAAGGCGTGGAATATAGTTAAACAATGTGAATGAAGAAAGTCTAAAGTTCGATCTTAAGATATATAGAAAAAAACATTCTTGACAAATATTGATACAACAGACCAAACTAAAAAAGAAAGTACAGAAATAGAGAAAGTGACTAACTATGAATACCTTGGACAGACAAAAGCAATGAAAAACAAAACAAGAAATGATGTTTAGATAAGATGATTAGTAGTACTTTACTTGTGTGGCTGATTAGGGCGATGGTTCTATAGTTAATGTAGTCCTTGGTGTTACCATTTTCATATAGCATGACACATTCTTGTAGCTTCCAATCAACAGGCCATTGACATGATTCCCATATAGGCCTACTTGTACGTAAGTGATTTAAAGCAGTTACACCTGCTTCTCCAGTGTCCTTCAACAGATTGCCTGACACGTATTCCGATCCAGGCAATTTTCCTGATTTATTGCTCCTCTGACCTCGCTGACAAGAAGTTTTGGTTCCAGTTCTTGAAAATCGAGGCAGGGATTTATCTTTTGGAAGTTTTGGTGTGTTGTCGTGAAAAAATTCTTTGCCGTGTTCATGCTATCTTGATAGAACATCTTCCATCTCTGTTAAGGTTTCGCTCTCTTTACTGTCTATGATTTGATTTTTCCTTGAAAAAAATTGAAGATTTCATCTTTTTTATTGCTGAAACGTTTCTTTCGTTTTTCTCTGAAGATTTGCGTGTGTGATTTTTGAGCATTCTTCTTCTGTTCATGCTTTCTTATGTCTTCTGATTTTGGCTCTTATTTCTTTTAGTCGGCCTTTTGTAATCTTCTATCTTGTTCTTTCGTGCTTGGCTTTTCTCTTTGGCTAGTTGGAAAACTTCATCGCTAATGTATGGCTTTGGTGGTTTGTTTGTCCGCCTTCCTAGTTTTGCTCTGCACTTTCGATGCATACTTTTTTCGTGTCGTCCCATATATCGTCTGGCAAAGTTTCATTTGCTGTCCATTCTTCTAAGAGAGCAGAGAAGCGGTTGTTCGTTTCAACTTGGTACTCATCTTTGATTTCTCGATCTTTTAGTTTATCTAGATCGAGTTTGATTTGTTTGTTTGTTTGTTTGTTTGTTTTTTTGCTTTGTGATATTTATATGCTTTCGTTCTTAGAGTTGCAGTTACAAGCACGGGGTCTTCTCACAATCCACTCCTGGTCTAGATTTCGCATTCATCATTGACGTTCTGCATTTCAGGTCTATCATGATGTAATCTATTTGATGTCTGCTTCCGTTATCTGGTGATTTCCATGTATATTTCCTTCTATCTGGATGTTTGAAGAAGGTTTTGTGATAGCGAGATTGTTGGCTTGACAGAATGTTGCTAGCATACTGCCCTGTTCGTTTCTACTTCCAAGTCCACGAGGTCCTATACCACGTTCTCTGTCTTCACTTTCACCTACTTTAGCATTTAGATCCCCCATTATTATGCAGATTTCCCTGATGGGTATGTTGTCCTTTGTTGTTTGCAGGTCATTGTAGAACTTTTCAATTTTTTCTTCTGTGCTTTTGAATGTGGTGGCATAGACTTGGATGATATTAAATGGAGCTGGCTTGGTATTTAGCTTTGCCATGACTATTCGGTCTCTGATAGGATTGTAGCTTTTTAAGCATGCTACGTGATGTTTGTCTAAATCGATAGCTACTCTACTTGAGCCTCCTTTTTGCATTTCCACTGAAAACTATTGTATGATCTCCAGTACTAAAGATGTCTTCCTTTTCCCATCTGGTCTCACTCAAGCCTGTTATGTTGATTTTAAGTTCAACCAGTTCTTTCAGCAGTAACACCAATTTGCCTAATTATCCCATTGTTTTGATGTTCCACGTTCCAACGGTGATGTGTTTTCTTCTTATTGCTTTTCCTTTTTGCCTGATTTTGGATTTTTCTGTTTTTAATGTGTGTGGACGAGACTGCCTGCTACTGCTTCAATCAGGTACATATAAAAGTGTTTCACTGTCGTGGACACTCCCTCCCCAGTAGCTTTTCAGGCCTGTCCATCCCTGGGGGTCTCAGAAGGTCCCGTCCTATAGCCTTTTTGTGTCTTTTGTGACATCTCATGCCATTTGTAATAGGAAATACAACCAGTGGTTTGTCATTGTCTTCTGAAGTGGCAGTGCATATACTGAGGGGTGGGGTGGGGGGCTCTGGCCATTGCTCCTTTTGGAATCATCTGCCCACAGCCGTAGTGACAGTAACCGTTGCCATTGCATATCTGCGATGGTCGCCTCTTCTGACTCCATCCGTCCCCTGCTTACCAGGACTTTGATGTAATGGTAGGAGTTATTCATGGGCGCGCCTGACTCACCTGGACAAACCTGTCATTGGGATATGAGACCGTCTGAGAGAGTGGAGGCACCACCCCATACCCGAGCCTCCCCTGTTCAACAGTACTTGCAGCTAACTCCTATATCTGAGGGTCATTCCCCTATCTGTCTCCGAAGAACGAGTCAGGTTGCGAACGGTCGCCCCACACCAAGCTGTTAAAATAGTGAACAAATAATAACTGTAGTTTAACACATCACCTCGTAAGACAAGAAGTGGGAGGGGAGGCAGGTGAGAGACACACACACACACACACGAGAGAGAGAGAGAGAGAGAGAGAGAGAGAGAGAGAGAGAGAGAGAGAGAGCTCAGAACTCAGAACTCAGAACTCAGAAAATGTTTATTGTACACTGGCCCTAGGCCACAATACATGCATGGGGAAGGGGAGGGGAGGGGTTCGGGTTTTCTGATGCTTTCGTACAAGTTCTACAATCAAACTGCAGTGAACTCTATCATATTGTCCCCTTCTATTGTTTACCGTCACATAAGCCGAGTGTCATGTGCACAGGGTAATGTGTGCACACGTTTTTTGTATCGTGTGCATGGGGTGATGTGTGCACGCGTTTTTTTGTGTCGTGTGAGCAAGGAATTTTGTGTGCGCATGTGTGGTGTGATGTAGAGTTCTGAAAACAGCTCACCCAAGTTAGTGACTTGGATACAATGGGTTTGCTGTACACTTCGCCTAAAGTTGCCTTGAGAACAAGCATTGTTTCTCTTTCTTCAATCATTGGAGCTCACATCTACCACACGTATATGTAAAGTTTGACGCGATGTTAGTCATTCTATGTTCATATCTAATGTGCAGTTGAAGGAGAAGAAGAAGAAAAAGGAGAAGGAGAAGAAGAAAAAGAAGAAGAAAAAGAAAAGGAGAAAAAGAAGAAGAAGGTGAAAAAGAAAAAAAAAGAAGAAGGAGAAGGAAAAGAAGAAGAAGGAGACGAAGAAGAAGGCGAAAAAAGGAGGAGAAGAAGAAGAAGGCGAAAAAGGAGAAGAAGAAGAAGGCGAAAAAGAAGGAGAAAAAGAAGGAGAAGAAGAAGAAGGAAAAGCAGAAGAAGGAGAAGAAGGAGCTGGAGAAGAAGAAGAGGAAGGAGAAGAAAGAGGAAAAGGAGAAGAAGAAGAAAAAGAAATAGAAAAAGGAGAAAAAGAAGGAGAAGAAAAAGAAGGAAAAAGACGAGAAGAGAAAAAGGAGAAAAAGAAGAGGAAGGAGAAGAAAGAGGAGAAGGAAAAGAAAGAGAAGGAGGAGAAGAAGAAGAAGGACAAGAAGTAGAAAAAGAAGAAAAAGGCAAAAAAGAAGAAGGAAAAGAAGTAGAAAAAGGAGAAAAAGAAGAAGAAGATGAAGGAGAAGAAAGAGAAGGAGGAGAAGGAGGAGAAAAAATGAGAAGAAGAAGGAGAAGAAAAAGAAGGCGAAAAAAGAAGGTGAAAAAGGAGAAGGAGAAAAAGGAGAAGAAGAAGAAGGAAAAGAACGAGAAGAAAAAAAGGAGAAGGAAAAGAAGAAGAGGGAGGAGAAGGAGAAGAAAGAGAAGGAGAAGAAGAAGAAGAAGGAAAAGAAGTAGAAAAAGAAGTCGAAAAAGAAGACGGAAAAGAAGTAGAAAAAGGAGAAGGAGAAGAAGGAGAAGAAGAAGGAGAAGAAAGAGAAGAAGGAGAAGAAGAAAGAGAAGAAAGAGGAGGAGAAAAAAAGGAGAAGGAGAAGAAGAAGGAGAAGGAGAAGAAGAAGGAAAAGGAGAAGAAGGAGACAGAGAAGAAGAAGGAGAAGAAAAAGGAGAAGAAAAAAGAGGAAAAGAAGAAGGAGAAGAAAGAGGAGCAGGAGAATAAGAAAGAGGAGGAGATGATGAAGGAGGAGGAGGAGAAAAAAAGAAGTTAGAGAGAAGGTGCCTGCTTATGAATGTTGTATGTGTGATGTATGAAATAAATGTAAAAATAACATTGTGATCTTTCTAGTGCCATTGGTTGAAAGGGGACGTGTGTTTGTGTGATGGACGAGTGGTTATGCATGCTTTGATTGCGTGAACATGTACAAACATGACAGTGTTGACCCTGACTAAAGAATAGGTTTAGATTTTGATTTAACCCCCCGACAAAAAAGAATTGTTTAGATTTTGATTTGTATACACTGGTGACAGGGTTAGGATTTGTACCCCCTCACAGGAAAAGAGGCTAAACTTTGATTTGTACCCCTCTGACAGGTGTTTAATTTCTATTTCTTTTTGTTAAGTTATTTCATTAAATACTGATTTCCGTTTCAAAACAATGATTATTACAAAACTACTGTTTACTTCATTCATTGCGCTTTATCTTTTATCATAAATAAGCTTAGAGTTTGTGTATTTATTTGTGTGGTGCTTACTTTTCTTTGACAGTTTTTTGACAGTTTTTTATTTACCTCAGAAAGTTAAAATGGATAATTTTGATAAATATTTTGTACAAGCTCAGTGCTTGCAACTGTCTGGGAAAAGTAAATAACTATGTACAACAATGTACTGAGCGTGATGAGCGCCAGAAACAAAGAGAACTTTCAGAAAAACAGAGAGAGAGAGAGAAATGAAGGAAATAGAAAAACAAAGAGAACAAAGAGAACATGAAGATAGAAAGGAAGAACGTAGCTTTAAGTTGAGTCAACTGGAATTGGAAGCAGAGGTAGAATTAGAGAGGTTAAAATTCCAAAAAGAAACCAAATATTCGCCCCCTAAAACTTCTTCCAGTAGCTCTCAGCCCAAGTCCTTTTATATCCCAAAACTTCCTCCGTTTGATGAACATAAGGACGACATAGATTCGTTTCTTTTCCGTTTTGAGAGTTATGCAACTTCTTGGATTGGCCTCGCGAAAAATGGACTTTGTTCATCGCGTCGCTCTTTAAGGGAAGTGCGCTGGTACTTTACCATACCCTTGCGGCAAAAGATCAACTTACTTGGGATCAAATGAGAGAGGAACTCTTGAAAAATTTTCAGTGCACCACCAATGGTTTCCGTGATAAATTTTGTGCAGTCCGTCCTGAGAAAAGTGAATCTTTCCCATCGTTTCTAATAATTTCCCATTATTTGGATTGGTGGATTGATTATCACAAACCAACAAAGATTTTGAGTCTTCGTGATGTCCTTTTGAAGGAGTAACTTTTGCAAAGCGTCAGTAAAGATCTCGCTGTCTTTTTACGTGAAAGAGAATTTCGCATCGCAGAAGAAATTTGCCGTGCCGCAGATCAATACCGTGTTGCTCATCTGGACAAAAACACTGCCCAAAAAGATGATTTTTCTGTTTTTGACGCGATCGTTTCTGTATATTCTCCAAATAAAAAGCAGTTTGTCCTAACTTTGGTCGCGGTGGGTATAACACTCCACTACCTCGTTTTCAGAAACCATCACCTCGTTTTGGTAATCCATCTCGTCGCATTGGTAATACAACACCTAAACAACAGAGGACGTATGGCCCTCAGACAAACCATTTCGGTTATGGTGGTTATTCAGGACAGTCCTATTTCAGACCTCCTAACTTTTGTGAGAGACAAAACTTTGCCCCCACTCCACGTTCTCCCGTTGCTACGGGTAAAGTACATGCCAGTGGACAAAACAACAAAATTCAAAAGGTGTCTCTATATGTAATCATTGTGGATGTAAGTTCCACTTTGTAAACCGTGTCCTTATATGAACTCATCAGCAGCGTCAAATGTGGCTGCAAGGTTACTGAATCTGAAGTTACATATGTGTTAGCCCTAAGGATACTATGTCGGGCCTTCACTTAGAACAATGTTCTATTAACGGGTTTCAGGCTTCAGTCCTTACAGACACTGGGTGTACAACAGCAGGCGTCAGGAAGTCATGTGTACTTCCAGATCAGTACCTGGACACTGTCCAGAAGTGCCGTACTTAGGTGGAAAAATTGAAGAATTCCCCTTAGCAAAATTACCAGTAAACACTCCCTATTTTTCAGGTCTTCTAACAGGTTGTGTGATAGATTACCCTGTGTGTGACCTCATCTTGGGTAACTTGCCAGGTCTATCGAATATACATGGTGGTACAGGTGGTTCTTTCGTGCTTTCTCTGGTTAGTACCAGAGCGCAAGCCGACAAAGATAGTAAACCACAATCACCCCTGACAGTCCCAGACTTGACTGTTCTCAACTTAGAACCTCAGGATCTAGCAAAACTACAGAGATAAGATACTTATTTTGACTGTCTGTTCAACTTAGCATTGGACAATGTTGAACAATGTCAGACTGTTCCCTACTACAAGATAGAGTCAGACATTACCTGGTCATGACAGATTGTTGTCCCTCAAACATTGAGGAATACACGTAATGTACTACACACAGTTCATGACGCTAATTTTGCTGGACATTGTGGTATCAAGAGAACATTACAACGTGTCCTCAACAAATTTTACTGGCCAGGTGTTGTTACAAAAGCCGTTACAACTTACTGTCGCTCATGCGACACGTGTCAAAAAAACACACAAAAAGGTCGTGTACCGTGTGCCCCGTTGCACAAAATGCCGTTGGTATCAGTCCCTTTTTGTCTATTTTTTTTATGTATGATTGTAAAGATTGATTTTCAATTTCATGTATTTTGTTCACATGATTATTGAATTATGTTTGTTTGAGGGTGGATGTGAGGTGTCTAGTGTGTCAGCTAGTGACTAGTGACTGCGTGCTTGTCACCTCTCACTTTCACAGCCTACACTGCTGGCTAGCAGCTATGCGAAAAAAAGAGCAGAAGGCATAAGTCTCTTCCTGTCAGTACATAGCCTCTCCATCCGCAAGCCCTACGTTGTGCCTCCTCGTGGTGACAGGCGGTAACTGAGCACCTCACAGACTCAGGCTAAATCTCGTAGGACTCGGAGGAGGTCTGGCCCCCAGACGTGTGGCATGCAGGCCCACCGGCGTGTGGATATGCCCTGGTGCCCACGAACCAGACCCCCAAGCTATGAGTAAATAGCTCCACTGCCTTGTGGACATCTCGGGAGAGAGTAAGGCTAAGGGAGTTAACCCTGAAAAAAACAACCGATGGAAGGCAAGGGGAAACCACCATCATAGTTTTCCCCAGGAAAACCATGGACAAAAGAAAGAGGAAGAAGAAAGTTAACGACGTCAATACAGGAGTACCTTCGTCCGGTAGGGACTGATAAGTGTAATAATATCCTTTCAAAGAACACCTGCCCTTAAACACTTAAAATGCACAGCCACCTTTTTCATTATATATATATTAGGTGTAACACCACAATTCCTACTTTAACTAGCTTTTATCATACTTTGTCTAGCCTATCTGCTGGGCTCCATGAAAGGAAACCAGATTTAATTGCCGATATATATGTATGTATCGGATAGCAGATATATGTGTGTATGTGTGTCTGTTAGGGTATATAAACATACGTCACTTTAAAATCTAAATCGCCTCTCTCTCTCTCTCTCTCTGCCTTCCCCCCTTCCTTCACTATCTTTCCCTCCCTCCTTTTCTTTCACACACAACCATGATGCCCAGCCAATAGGTCTTACCTCATAATTCTAATTAATATGCTAATGAAATGCTGATGTAATTCATAATGACCACCATGGCAGAGGGATTTGTGGTTTCAAATTCTACCATCCTATTGGTTCCAAATCAAATAATTAATCATTGGAAGCCCTGAAGTACAAGAATTCAAGCTTGTCTTTTCCATCTGGTGATCTCTACTGTGGTGACATGTGCAAGAAGAGCAAGAATAATGAAAGATACGTGTTTTTTCTAACATTCTTCTATTTGTTACTGTTTGTCACGGCAGTTTTGTTCATCTTTTATTTTCGCCCCTTTTCTTCTTGTTGGGGGTGGGAATGTGCGGTTAGTTCAGTGGGGAATGTGCGGTTAGTTCAGTGTGTGTGTGTATTTTTTGGCGTGCTTTTGCACGGGGATTGTGAACTGCTCCGTCAACTTGTGTTTGTGGCCTACGATATGTTTTACGTGGGTCTGGTGTGCGTAACTTGTGTGTGTTTTGGGTGCTGTTTTGTGAACAGTTTTTCTGTCAATTTGTGTTAGCGGGCTGAATCGTGTATTACCTGGTACCCGTGTGGATAGTTTTTCTTCACTGTAGTTTGTGAACAGTATTTCTAAACTTGAGCTTGATGGCTTTAAAAGACAAGAATTGTGGGTGTTACAGTTTCAGAGTAGGTTTTGGGCTCCCCCTTTCTGCACAGACGGTTGCAGATAGGGTGGGGAGGGGTCTCGCCAGTTCCTGTTAGAATAGTTTGTTAGGGAAGATGTAAGTTTTGTGTTGTAAAGATGAGAGAGTTGAGTTCGTGTTAGTTTTAGAGTTGGTGTGGGGCCTTCTCTTGCGACAGACGGTTCGCAGAATGGGCGAGTGGGGCCAGTTCCTGGTCAGAATGTTAGTTGGTGTGGGGCCTTCTCTTGCGACAGACGGTTCGCAGAATGGGTGAGTAGGGTCAGTTCTTGGTCTGAAATGTTAGTTGGTGTGGGGACTTCTCCTGCGACAGTCGGTTTGCAGATTGGGAGGACAGGGCCAGTTTCTGGTCAGAGTCACCACTTACAGTTGGATTCATGTCCCAGAAATGGGTAGAGGCATCAGTGTTTTGTTGGTCTGTGTAATGGTGTGGAGTTTTGTGGAGGTCTATGTATCCTCGGTGTGAAACCAGGAGTGACTCGACGCCTGTAATTTTTTCTGCTACAGACGGTATGTGGAGAGTTTAAGGGTCAGTCATTTCATTGTTGGTCTGTGTAGTTGTATAAGTTTGTGGGGGTCTGTGTGTGACGCCTGTTGTTTCCTGCTATGATCGATGTGCAGCAGGAGGTTTCATCAGATGCTTCCATTTTGTCAACGTTGTTGTGAGAGAAGGTAGGGTAGAGCTGTTGTTGTCAAACATGTATCCAGCAGGGAATAGTCATTTACTCTTTTTTTTTGCTGCTGTTGATATGAAGTTTAGTGTTTGAGTTAGTGTTGGCAGTTGTTCGCCGTTCTTGTTTAGGCAACGAGTTCCGTTGCTGGTTGTCTATGTACGGGTCAGAAAGGGAGGTCGTAATCAGTGTTTCGCCAGCGTGAAGGGAGAAGATCACCGTGTCCTGAGCCAGTCATCGTTGCTGTCCATTGTGGGCCTGGTCCTACGATGAGGACATGAGTCCTTGCGCCGGAAACGTTACGAGCGTCCAAGGCAGGTGTGACCGGAGGGGCATCATGGCTGCGACTTCTGGCAAGGTCGGCGGTACTTCCACACCACGAGCCTATGGCCCAGTCGTTCTACTCGGCTCGTTCGTTGGCGCCACCCTTCGCAGGATTCCACTTATGCTTCAGTGACTCTTTGTGACTGGTAACCCTAATATAGGAACATCCTACGGACCAAAATGTTCGTGTGGACTAAAACTTTGCTGTGAGTGTGTGAGTTGGCTATGTTGCTATGTGAATTCTGTCGTTGAAAATTTCAAATGTGTTGGTTTGGGGTGCCACGTATAGCAAAATACTTTTAAGTGAATTCTATTGTTTGAAGATTTCAGATGTGTTGGTTTGAGGTGCCACGTTTGGCAAAAATGCTTCTAAGTGAATTCCATTGTTCAAAGATGTGAAATGGACATGTTTTGTGCGTGGTGCCACCCTTATTATATTGTATTTATATATGTGATTTGTGCGAATGATGCGTCATGTTGTCTAGTTTGTTGGTAATAAAGTTTGTGTGACTGTACTTTGTTCAAGTATTTTCTTATTTAGTAGAAAGGGGGTGTGTTGGAGTTGATAGGTCTGTTTCTCTGTCTTTCCCCTCTAGTTCAAACTTTAGCGAGCTTGACACTGTTAGACCTATCTATTTTACAATAGCATTAGGGATAAGTACAATGAACACAAATAAGTACTTTTCCTAACATTCTTCTGTTTAGCACCAGTTCAGTATAAATCTGTTTTTACAACAACATTAGAGATGAGTGTAACTACAATGAAAGATAATTGTTTTTCTAACATTGAGGTGATTGTTTGCATCCTCCAGCTTCTGGACTTCTATATTTTCTCTCTTCACATTAATCTTTCTGACAGTCTTTTTGCTTTTTTGTTCTGTTTGTATTTAACCTTGCTGGTACCCCAAGGTTGTAGACCACCGTGCAGCTGGGCAGTGTGATTTCTTAATTTGACACTTAGATCTGAA
The DNA here is from genome assembly GCA_030674185.1 of Monoplex corrugatus. Classification (NCBI taxonomy): domain Eukaryota; kingdom Metazoa; phylum Mollusca; class Gastropoda; order Littorinimorpha; family Ranellidae; genus Monoplex; species Monoplex corrugatus. The sequence goes on along the minus strand of CM060305.1, from coordinate 100,728,183 downwards.
AAACAGGAAGAAACATTTCATTTGTCTACATATTTATTCATTATGATGATGATGATGATAATGATACTGATAATGATGACAATAATAACAATAATAATAGTAATAATAATAATAATCATCACCACTATCAGTTTCTGCCGCCTGTGCAAACACAGTCCAATCTTGCTCCCCCCCAGCTTCTCTTACCAGGGTAGGCTTATGTGGTCTTGACCTTGATGAGAAACCAGACAGTGAACTGCAAGGACAGATCTAGGTCAGCGCTTGGCATTAGATTTTTTTAAACGCCGCATCCATTATACATTTTTCGTTCGAAAATTTATCAGCAACTAATCAAAAACAATAAAATAAAAATTACGTCACTCACGACATTTATAACGTTTGCGTTCACAAAATAGCATTTCATAATTAAATTGCAGTCGAACCCGGCCTGCGAGCTGAAGTCTCGTTCAAAGTTTTAATTAGAGCAGCTGGCGATACATACTTCTCATACATGAATTGTTTAAAACTCAGTGACATAAGACATAGGCCTACATATCAAGATAGAAAAAGAGTTTCAAAACACAACTAAAATATTACTTACCTTGAAACTTGAGGTATGCAGTCCCAAACCAGATACAGGTGAAAGCATGTATAAGTGCATTTCCATACGTAGACACGTCCCTATCGAAGCGGTACGTATTGATAAAATCGCGGGAGAAAATGCGACACGTAGTCGGTACCTTATGTATCTGGCCCGTATTCGATACGTGACGTGTAATCTAAAGGTCTCTAATGATTGCCTGGGCCAGCCGTTTTCCTAGTCTTCAGTACCTTCTTAATCAACAAAAGACTCATCAATATTATTATCCCCCACCTCCTCATCGCTTCGTCTTTTATCAGAACTGGACATATTTCGCATTACTCTTAGATCATGGGCCTGTTGGTCAGCATGCCAGCTTTGTAGCATGGAAACAATTTTGAGTTGGGAAGAGGGAGCTACACGAACACAGCCTTTATCAGATCGTCTGGCCTGTTCCCTAGAAAGGGTCACACCGGTGTTGCTACTACAAGTTTTATCATCAGCACGTCCTGCTGAACCACAGGCAGCTATAATAGTACGAGTTCGGAGATTATAAGCGTTTTCTTTGGTCAACGTACCAACACTATCAATTGGTTCTGGATCATCCTGGATAACAGGGTTTTGGGGGTTAGTGGGGTTTTGGGGTGGGCCTTTGGGGCACTCGGTTATGTTGTTGGGGGTTGGGGTGGATTTCTGGGACATTGAGTCATGTCACTGTGACTTTTCAACGGGTCTCTGGATCTCTGTGACGCACTGCATGGGCTGTGGGGTCGTTGGTTGGGGCTGAGGATTGTGCTATTGAGACTCTGGGCCATTCTAGAGTTATGACTGTATTTGGTTTTATCAAGGGCTGGGAACTCGCTCGTGGGCAACGCGAAAGGCAATGTATCTTGAATAGTGGAATCCCCAAGTCCCCGATATGCATGTCTCCATGGTCTGCACTGCATAAGATGCTCGTTCTGATAATCCTTTCACTGTCCAGGTCATTTGTGTAGACGGCTTCATCTGATACCAGCTTATCAAAACGAAGAACTGCTCTGTGTCATTTCTGACGGAGTTCGCGTTGCACAGGAACGAGTCCCCTTCTTTTCTGTTGTATCTTTTCTGAAATATCCTCCTTTACAAATACATGTTTAAAACTGCCAGACTCTTTCAGTTTCTGAGCACTACGGAGGGGAGAGAGAGAGAGAGAGAGAGAGAGAGAGAGAGAGAGAGAGAGAGAGAGAGAGAGAGAGAGAGAGAATTCAGATTCGGATTTGGATTCAGATTCATTTATTCATGTAAGGCCACAGTCCCATATGAAGAAGCGTCAAAACAAAACAAAACATAACACAAAAAACATCATCATTACAAAACACATTTTGTTTTAAATATGAAATTTAACGTATTATGTTACAGCTTTTTCTCTAAATTCAAAAGCTCTGTATAAGTGTATTGCCAAATTAACGTGTGCTTTTTTCGTCAGTCGATGCCATTAGTAAACATAATCGAAACAAACATAGATGTCTTAAATACTTAGTTGGAATAAATCGTCTACGAAGATCACACAATACAGGACATTTAAAAACAAATTGAACTTCATCCTTTTTTGATTCATTACAGAGGAGGCATTATAAGTCAGTGTCATTTGCTTGTTTGTAATGAAAAGTGTGTACATTTATTTCACATATACAAACCTAATTCTGGTTAATATAATTTGCAAATGTCTAACAATATCTATCACAGGATAAGTTTTGATTAAATGTGAAGAGCTAAAGACTCCGAATGTATTAAACCTATCACTTGTTTGAATATGACTGTCCCAAATCTGTTTACTGAATATCAACGCAGTTCTCGTATAAACATAATAATTTTTTTATGTTCATCGCACACTTTTTGATGTAACCAAGCATATCCAAATCCAAGTTCACAAATACAAACACGCACATTTGACACCCAGTCTGCTGTCCTCTTACATCTAAATCATACAACATTCCATAAGCGGCACGCGGTAGTCTGTCCGTATTCAATTTTAATAACTTAAGCCACAAACGAACACATCTGATTGCAGCACTGATCTATCTATCTATCTATCTATCTATCTATCTATCTATCTATCTATCTATCTATCTATCTATCTATCTATCTATCATCTATCTATCTATCTATCTATCTTTCTGTCTGTCTGTCTGTCTGTCTGTCTGCACTGATATATCTATATACAGATCTATCTATCTATCTGTCTATCTCTCTGTCTGTCTGTCTGTCTGTCTGCCTGTCTGCCTGCCTGCCTGCCTGCCTGCCTGTCTGTCTGTCTCTGTCCCTCTCTTTCTGTCTCTCTCTCTCTTTCTCTCTCTCTCTCTCTCTATATATATATATATATAACATATATATATATATACATGTGTGTGTGTGTGTGTGTGTGTGTGTGTGTGTGTGTGTGTGTGTGTGTGTGTGTGTGTGTGTGTGTGTGTGTGTGTGTGTGTGTGTATTCGATACTTGTTTGTTTCTCCATAAGCCAAATCATAAGGTATTCTTTTTTCTACTCCCCAAAAAACTTTTTAGTGCGAGCAGATGAACTGATTCACAGTTGACAACAACATTTCTATCTAGTTCCCAAATCTGTGAATCATACTGTATTACAGGTTGTACTTAGGTACAGAAAATTGAATAAAGATTTCCAGAGAAGTGTTAATCATCGAAAACAATTTTTTTCGTAACATTTAACAAAACATGTTTGCTCTACTGGCCAAATTTCTACACGCAGCAATAAAACTCGATCGAGTAGAAAAAAATATTCCTACATATTCATAAGCATTAACAACTGGCATAACAAACACAATCGAGTAGAAAAAATTATTCCTACATATTCATAAGCATTAACACCTGGCATAACAAACACCATTATACATTTACCTCGCAGCCAAATAGCCTTCTTTGCGAAACACAGTAATGTTACTTTTTTATATTGACATTCAGGTACAATTCGATAGCTGAGTTCTTTAGATTATTCGATTGTGTTTGTAAACCAATGAATCTTTCCAAAAGCAAAACAACATCGTCAGCTAACGGTAAAATAAATAATTTGATAAAATTTGTCGTAAATTCTGCAACATGTTTTCCTTTATTAATGACTTTCAGTGCCAACTCATTGATAAACAAAGAGAAAAGAATAGGACTACAAACATTTCCTGTTTACTTCCATTGTGCAATTGGTATAGTCAGTAACTTTGGCAGCTTAACTTATCCTTGTTTTTACAACTTCACCCATACTATTAACACATGTAAACAGTTTTCCTAGAACACCTTTATTTTAATATTGGCCACAGAAGGTTTCGGTTAATAGAATCGTATGCTTTCTGAAAGTCTGTAAAAGCTACATAGAGTTTACGGTTACAAGAGAAAAGTTTCTGTAAAAATGCCAGTAAAGTGAACATATGGTCAGCTGTTGAATATCCGCTCTTAAATCCAGAATATGGTCACCTGTTATGTTATTCTCCATTACATATTCCTGGAAGCTTCAATTAATGACAATACAGAACACTTAACTACTAAAATTGGCCAAGGAAATGCCTCTGTAACCATTCATATTATTAACACCACCTTTCTTATAAAGCGGAAGGATAATAAATTCAGACCAATTTGTTGGGAAAATACCTTAATCAACTAATGCATTGAAAAAAGTCACTAAAAATTCTACAATGTAATAGTTCACCAATAATTCCGCCAGGGCTTGCAATTCTGTGATTTTTCAGTTTTCTAAGAGCAAAGGCTACTTACTTCTTTATGAGATATTGGACAATTCATAAATTGGTCGTTTTCCTTAAACGTTCTTTGGTAATGATTAGAATTAGAAGGTGATTCTCTATATATCTACCTATTTATCTATCTATTTATCTATCTATCTATCTATCTATCTATCTATCTATCTATCTATCTATCTATCTATCTATATCTCTCTCTATCTCTCTATCTATCTATCTATCTATCTATCTATCTATCTGTCTGTCTGTCTGTCTGTCTACCTTTCTATCTATCTATCTACATAAAGAACGTCTTTCAAACAAGAAGAAGAAGAAGAACAACAACAACAACAAAACCCCACACATTTTTATATTTTACTGTCAATTCATGCATAAAAGGAGAAAAAACTAAACTCGTTTCTAATCAAACACATTATTCCACCCGATCTTGTCCCCTTGAGGTTAATTTAATACCAGATCTCCAAAAGGTTTTTAATCCTGCAAACAAACCAGCTTGACAAGCTTCCTCAAAAATCTCCACAACTGATTCAAAATCAAAAGACAAAACGTATTTCAAAAAGTCACCAATTACAAACTTTGTTGGCAAACCACTAGCTTTTCAAGAAAGAAAAGTAAATGGTTTCATGTTATCCAAAACACATAATTTATTACATATACCATTTATTACAGAAGATATTTCAAGGCCAGAGGTTTCAAAATATACTCCTAATCATAATTTAAGGGCCACTTCTTCCTTCCTCTCTAATTTTAAGTTGAAATAATTGACAATGTTTAGAATTGATTCTATGTTTTATTTCATCATTTCCACACCTGTTTTGGAAAAAGAAATTAGCACAATGACCCATTAGTGAACAGCACATGCATTTAAAGGAACATCCCCCCCTTTTCAAAAAACAGAAAGTGTCAGATTTGGCCAATCTGTTTTCAATATCGCGTGTGTCCGCCCCGAGCCTGGATGCATGCTTCACAGCGCCGATGCATCGACCCCACAAGGGTACGGAGTGTGTCCTGAGGGATGGCCGCCCACTCGATCTGCAGGATGTCGACCAGCCTGGCCAGGGTGCCCGGTGGGGGGTGGTTGTCCCTGATACGCCTCCCGAGCACATCCCAGAGGTGTTCAATTGGGTTCAGGTCAGGTGAGCACGCTGGCCAGGCCATACGGACGACTTCATGCTGCTCCAGGAAGTCGGTCACAAGGTGTGCTCGATGCGCAGGTGCATTGTCGTCCTGGAAGATGGCGCCTTGACCAAGGTCCACAAGCGCAGGCAGTGCCACGGCCGCCAGAACCTCGTCCCGGTACCGGACCCCGTTCAGGATGCCGTCAATGGGGAGCAGGGGGGTCCGGGTACCACGGCTCATGCCACCCCACACCATCACCGACCCGCCGCCGTACCGGTTATGCTCTTGGACAGTGGCGTCAGCGAACCTCTCCCCTTGACGTCGCCACACCCGAGCCCGGCCATCGTTAAAGGTCAGGGTGAACCTGGACTCATCCGAAAACAAGACCCGGGCCCACTGTTGCCTTGTCCAGGTCACGTGCTCCCTGGCCCAGGTCATGCGGCGCACTCTGTTGACCGGTGACAGCACGGGTCGGACGGCCGGTCTCCGTGACCTCAAGTTTGCCTCATGTAGCCGTCTTCTCACCGTGCTGCAGCTGATGTTAGCACCTGTTGCGTCCCTCAGCTGACCCCTCAAGGTCACCGCAGTGGATGCCCTTTCCCTCAGGACGGAGAGGGCAAGGTAGCGGTCTTGCTGTCTTGTCGTTACTCTGGGTCGACCCGTGTGACGCCTTTCCTGGACTGCTCCAGTCTCATTGAAGCGCTCCAGCAGTCTCTGGATTGTGGAATGCGACACTTCAAGTCGTCTAGCAACTTCCCGCTGCGCTAGGCCTTCATCAAGCAGAGCGAGGGCTCTCCCCCGCTGCTCATCCGTCATCCGTCGTCTTGCAAGCATGGTTAAAACGAACCAAGAACGGGTCCTTTTTATCCTCGTCTGCGGGCAACTTTGGCTGGAGTAGTGTTCAAAAAGGGCTTGCCTTGCACGTGCAAAGCGAATTTTGTCGCTACCTTGCCTGCGTCGTCAGAGAGACCCTGCTGAAGATTCGACAATTTCGTGTGGAAATTGTCTTCCTTGGGCCGCCCATTGCAAATCGGCAAATCCCCAAACACATGCCAAAAGGAAACTGCAATGTTGTCTGAGCTCTTATCCATTCAGTTACGGCAACGAATTGGAGAAAAGAGTAAGAGAAAATAGGTTATTTCTCCTTTCAAAAATTGACTCAAAAACGTTCCTGGCCCTTCAATAATGACGTGTAGTATAGATGCGCTCACCACTCAAACACATTGCCACAAGACAAACCAACATCGAATTCAAATTGCCCCACTGCCCCAAACCATGGTTCGCGCTAAACATAGCTACTGCAGTAAGGCCTACTCACATCAACCGTTCACAGTATGGAACACCTGGTTTGATCAGCATAACTAAAAAGGACATGGATGAGTCAAGGAGATAATACCAAAAATCAAATGGACTACATCCTGATCAATAAAAGATTTAGAAATTCTTTGCTGACAGCAAAAACACTACCAGGCGCAGACTGCAACTGTGACCACAATCCTGTAATGGGAAGATTTAGGCTGAAATTAAAGAAAAAGTAACATCTAACTAAATCTGGACTCTTAAAGACAGATTAAGCGACACGTAAAAAATTAACGTACATGTTCAAAACAAATTTAGTGAAGACGTTAGTGACAATGAGGAACAGTGGACAAAGTTGAGAAACTCGATCAATGAAGCTTGTGAGGAAATCTCTAGAGTAGATAGAAAAACAAAAACGAACTGGATGATAAAAGAAATTACAGGTTTGATGGAAGAACGGAGGAAGGCAAAGGGAAAAGAGGAAATATACAGAAAGATAAACAAAGAAATCAGGAATAAGTGCAGTAAAGCTAAGGAAGCTTGGCTGAAAACAAAGTGCAAAGAAATAGAAGACTGACACAAAACAGATCCTCAGGGTATGTTCAGAAGAACTGAAGACATTGCCCACAGAAAAAGGACATGCACATCAACTCGTTGCTTAAAATCGAAAAATGGTACGCTCATCATGGAAATATGAAATATTAGATAGATGGGGAGAGTACATGTACATTAAAGACCTTTTTGAAGATGACAGAAACGAAGAACACAATGTAAGAAAGAACGTTGAAGGATCACCAATAATGAAAGATGAAGTTAGAGCAGCATTGAAAAAAAGATGAAACCAGGAAAAGCCCCAGGCCAGACAATATTCCTACAGAGATGACTGAAGCCCTGGAAGAATTCGGTATTGAAAAAATAACAGTCCTCTGAAATGAATTTCATGACACGCGAAAACCCCCAAAGAAATGTCAAAATCAGTTTTCATTGAACTTCCAAAGAAAACAGGGGATATAGAATGCGAACCCCATCGGACAATCAGCTTGATGAGTCATGTGACAAAAATCCTATTAAGAATTAATCATGATTAAGACAAAGAACAGAATCAAAAGAGAAATAGCAGAAGAACAATGTGGATTTGTGGAAGGGAAAGGAGCTGTTAATGCCATATACATCCTTAGAACTATCATAGAGAGGTCAATCGACTTGAATAAAGATGTATATTTATGCTTTCTTGATTATACCAAGGCTTTTGATCGGGTAAGACATGAAAAACTGATCGACCAACTAGAAAAACTCAATACTGATGGAAACGATCTTAGAATAGTCAGAAATATCTACAGGGAACAAACAGCAGCAATGAGAATAGAAAACGATATAACCTCTTTTCAAAATATCAAAAGAGGAGTCAGGCAAGGTTGTGTTCTGTCACCGGATTTGTTTTCACTTTACAGCGAAAAATGATACACAATATTCGGTACGCAGATGATACCGTATTAATTGCAGAAAATGAAAGGGACCTACAAAACTTTGTGAATATAATAGAAATAGAAAGCAAAAATAAAGGGTTGGAGCGAAATAGCCAAAAGATTGAAGTCATGGTAGTCAGTAAAATACATGAAATCCCCTCGTGCAAAAAACAGAAAACGGCACAACTTTGAGACAGGATGATAAGTTTAAATTTCTGGGAACTGTCATCTCACCAGACGGCAGATGCACATCAGAAATAGCCAGCAGAATCAATCAAGCCAAAACAGCATTCAAGAAGATGAAAGAGAGTTCTTGAATGTTATATAGAACCAATAATGTTATACGGTTGTGAGGCGTGGGCAGTCAACACGTATAGCCAGAACAAGATTGAGGCAGCCAAGATGTGGTTTCAAAGAAGAATGTTGAGAGTTTCATGGACAGCAAAGAAAACAAACGAGACAGTCTTGATGGAGGCAGACACAAGAAAAACTTGATAGAAGATTGGGAACATTTATAGGGCATTTTATGAGGAAAGGGGAATTACAGTACCTGGTCACAACACAAAAGCTGGAGGGAAAGAAAACACCAGGTAGACCCAGGGAGAAAATATTGGACGGACTTGCAGGGTGGCTGAGAACAGAGAGGGTGGAAGATGTGCTTGCAGCGACAAGGAATAGATGCATATGGAGGGCCATGATCGCCAACGCCATGCGGCAGGGCACATGATGATGATGATAATGTTGACATCAACCACTGTGACACGACCCTGTGTTTTAGTTGGCTTTTCGCGTGAAGTGAAATCGACAGTTAGGTACGTAAAACTAAACGGTGACTTGAAAACTTAGCTCCCTTTTGAGGTGTGTACGTGTTCATTCAAATTATAAAAAAAAACGAGTGTGTTTTAGAACAAACAGGCCGGCCAGATTCTTAGGTCATCGTTTTTAGATTATGGTTATCACCTGAATAAAAGTGTTTTCCCTTCATGATCAAATGATCATAAACCATGGAAACTTTCCTATTATCTCTCTCGGCTTCTTTCAGATGAGGAACGTTTTTTTTCCTGATTTCCCTCACCCACTGGGAAAAATCCTCAGTGAAAGAAACCTGTGTCCCTTCAAGTCTGCGACTGGTATGAAGAAGTTTCTTTTTATAGAATGTGCACCGACCAATGATACGAGAGTCAGGTTTAGTACTGATCCTATGAAGCCAGTTCTCAACCCAGCAGTTGCGCTGAAGAAGTCGGCCGGATCGCCGATGAAAGCTACTCAAGTGAGTAGCCATTTTACTAAGAGATAGGTTTAGCCCGGTAGCCATTATGTCTACCCCTCAGTCGTTAAAACTTCCTCAACGTCTCATACGCGATTTCGACCGGAAAGTCATCAAAAGTTTTAGAAAACTGGAAGAGGAACATCGATTGCTAGCCAGGTTCAGGAACCATCTTCATTTCACGCTGCATTGTAAACATCAAAATGTGTGCCCTACAAGTCTTAAGATCAAAACTAGTATGAAAGGCCAGGCAGCTAACAACATCATCCATCGTGCTCAACGTGCGCTCATGAACAAACGGATGAAACAAATCAACAGTCGTTCGGTTATCATCAACAACACGATCGCCATTTTGAAGGATGAACTCAGTGCTTGTGTACTGGATACTATCATGGCGGAGACGGTTGCCTGGTCCGACTGCACTGTCAGGAGTGAATGGGACAAAGTGCGCATGCGCCACAGGAAGAAGTTTGCGAAGTTGCAGGCTAAACCAAAACATGACGATTGCGTGCCCATTACTCCCGTCAGTGATCAAGAAACGCAAGAACTCAGAAACAGGTGGGTGGTAGTTTGACTGAAGCAGAATTGGCAGTGTTGAGAAAGGGACTCAATTTTGCGGTCACTCCAGACACACTTCCCATTACAGAGTACATTACCAGTATTGAAACTGCGTGTCGATGAATCGGTCCTCAAACAGAAGAGGCCACACACCTACGATCAGAATGTGTGAACATCCTCAAACAGAGCAAACCTCCCAAATCCAACATTTCTAGGGATGAAAGACTTGCACTACAGGGATTGAAGAAGAAGGATTCCATTATGATTCTCCCAGCCGACAAAGGCCGTGCCACAGTCATCTTTCCCAACGGCAGTACTATGAGAAGACTCACGATCTGCTAAAAGACAAAAAGACCTACCAACGGCTGGGCAAAGATCCCACCAGCAAGTATACTGCCTATCTGACCAAACTACTGAAGTCAGGAGAACTCTCTTCAGAACAGTACCGCAGATTGTACCCCTCAGCTACTGATGTGCCAAAGTTCTACGTACTGCCTAAAGTGCACAAGAAAGATGTACCCCTCTGTCCCATTGTTGCCTCTAGAGGATCCCTGATGTATGAGACGGCCCGCTTCGTTGCAGACATCCTCTCGCCTTTGGTAGGAAAGACAGAACATTCCATTGCCAACAGTGCAGACCTGGTGAAGAAGCTGTAGAAGTTTGTACCACAGCCTGATGAGATTCTGGTGTCCTATGAAGTCACAGCCCTGTCCACCAGTGTCCCTGTGAAGGACAGCATTCACATCATCAGAGGGAGGTTACAGGTCGACAACAGCCTTCGACAGCGCACCAACCTGCCAGTGGAACACACCTGTGAACTGCTATCCTACTGCCTCAACACCACCTACTTCATCTTTGAAGGACAGTTCTACCCACAGACCGAGGGTGCAGCCATGGGGTCCCCTGTGAGTCCCATTGTCGCCAACCTCTTTATGGAAAACTTCGAGGAGAAAGCTTTGGCGTCGTTCCACACTCCTCCACGCCACTGGGGCTGCTACATGGACGACACTAGACTGTGCTGAAAGATTGGTGGTCGAAAACTTCACGAACCATCTCAACAACCAACACCCTGCCATCTAGTTCACCTATGAGGTAGAAAGAGAACGGCAGCATAGCGATGTTGGATACCCGCATCACCCGGACGGAGACAGGCCTCGCCTTCTCCGTCTATAGAAAGCCGACCCACACGGACCAGTACTTACAATTCGACAGTCACCAGCCACTGGAACACAAGCTTGGAGTAATCCGCACCCTCATCCACCGAGCAAAGACCCTCTGCTCTACCGACATTACCAGAGAAGAAGAGAGGTGCAGTACATCAAGAAAGTACTTAGTGTGTTGGGATACCAGAAGTGGGCCTGGGATATCCCAGGGGGCAAGGAAAACCATACCCCACCCCTCCACTGAACGGCAAACCTCTTCGAAAGGGCACGTCTCCATGCCATACGTCAGCGGCGTCACTGAGGCTCTCAGCAGGAAGATCAGGAAGTTGGGAGTCAGTGTCCACGCCAAGCCCACCAACACCATCAGAAGCCAGTTAGTCCACCCCAAAGACAAAACAGACAAACTGGACACATCAGGGGTGATATACAAGATAGACTGCCATGACTGTGACCAAAGTTACATTGGCGAAACTGAGCGCAACTTGCACAAAAGATTAAAAGAACACAAACGTGACTCTTCTTCAGTGGGGGAACATCTGACCCACACTCAACATCACTTTGAAAAGGACAGTGTGCAAGTTCTCGACAAAGAAGCAAGATGATTCCAGAGGGGAGTAAAGGAGGCAGTCTACATCACTGCAAGGAATCCCACCTTCAACTGTGACCGGGGCCGACACAACCTGCCATCGGTGTACTCCTCACTCATTCAGTCGCACTATCATGAGTTCGCTCACGGCGGTGCGTACTGAAGCCAGTTCCCAACCCAGCAGTTGCGCTTAAGAAGTCGGCCGGATCGCCGATGAAAGCTACGCAAGTGAGTAGCCATTTTACTGACAGATAGGTTTAGCCGGGTAGCCATTATGATCCTATGAAGTCTGTCAAATTCAGTGTTATCAGTCAACTCCAGTTTGTACAGAATCATGTCTTTAACAAGACCTTCGCATTCTTCTTTGGCTTCACTCTCATACCTAGGAACACCATGAGTGATGATATTGTTCCGCTTTCATCTGTCTTCTAAATCTTCACTTTTTCGTGATTTTCTTGCACAGTTTGTCATTTTGTTCTTTGAGAATCTTATTTCCTTGTTTTAAGTACAAACATTTCTTGTTTCAAAGCAGATATTTATTCACATAAGCCAGCACACGTCTTTTACCTGATGTTTGTCTTCTTTTAGTTCGTGTATATTGGACTCATGAAGATACGCCATGATATCTTTCAATGTCAGTCCACTGGATGTCCGGGAGGGAGAGGAGGAGAGGAGGTAGGTGTAAAAAAACCATCACTGGCTTCATAAGGCATGTCTGTCGTAGGTTGTCAGCCCTGCCGGTGGATTCAGTTCCAAGTTTCAATTCGATGTCACCGCAACGTGTTAACAAATACACCAGGAGCAATCCTACGGTGACACCGCCTCGTAAGCTTGAAATTTAAGAGAGAGAGAGAGAGAGAGAGAGAGAGAGAGAGAGAGAGAGAGAGAGAGAGGGAGGTAGAAACAATAATGACAATGATAATGATATTTCATTTTTCCAATGGTGAAAGCTATCAGCTGAAAGACCTTTCTCAAACATGCTGTTGTAATTCTACTTAGTTGTCTAGAATTAAGTAATACTGAAAAAAAAATCAATAAGTCAATAATATAAGACAGTGGTACCTAAGGAAATCAAAGAGTACCAACATTTGCTGTAGTTCGAATGAGCAAGAGGGAGGGAGAAAGAGAGAGAGAGAGAGAGAGAGAGAGAGAGAGAGAGAGAGAGAGAGAGAGAGAGAGCGTGACAGAGAGAGAAAAGAGAGAGCGTGAGAGAGAGAGAGAGAGAGAGAGAGAGAGAGAGGTGAGAGATAGAGAGAAAGAGAGATAGAGAAAGCAAGAGAGCGAGATAGAGAAAGCAAGAGAGCGAGAGAGAGAAAGCGAGAGAGAGAGAGAGAGAGAGAGAGAGAGAGAAAGCGTGTGTGAGAGAGAGAAGAGAGAGAGAGAGAAGAAAGATAGATAGAGAGAGAAGAAAGATAGATAGAGAGAGAGAAAAGGAGAGAGAAAGAGAGAGAGAGAGAGAGAGACAGAGAGAGAGAGAGAGAGAGAGAGAGAGAGAGAGAGAGAAAAGCTATATTTTAAGTATCCTAAAACACATTTCGTCTTTTATTACTGTTGAATATACTAGCATCACTTGACCTAACAGAGAACAATCGGATACGGGTATATTAATCAGCCAGCTTTCATACAAACAAACACAACGTAAATTCACGAAAGACAGCATTGAAATGGTAGCTTGCTGTTGAGTTCTTTTGGATATGGTTTCTTTGTAAAGCAAATATGTCTCGGCCGACTAATTGACAAATGTGTGCTGGACTATTGAAGCTACGTGCAAGCCATCATTTCTCGTGACAGTTAATAATCTGCTAAGTTATGGTTATATCTTGGATCTCTGTGTAAAATTGGTGGACGTAAAATGTTTTTAAAACGTGGATTAGAACATAGTACTGCCTTGGTATAACGATACACAATTCTAGTTAATCTAGTAATACTGAAGATTGTATGTCATATTGATGTTATTCTAGAATGTCCTTTTCCTGACGCAAGTCATGTTTCTTATAGTCTAGGAACATACACTGTACAGCTCAATACACACTTTTGATGTTCAAATAGGCAAAATACATAAAATGGTTAACGAAGATTTAAACTGTAGTTAATCTAATTAATCTTGCAGTAAAGAACTAGTCAAAGATCACCTGTGCATAAAAATATTTTGGTCACTTTGGCCACAAAGTCGCGCAATGCCTGTTGATATGACATTTTTATGCACGTGCATCTACCCACCGCAGAATACAAACCAAATAGCAGTCATGTCATCGACAGAAAGAGTCTTTCCTGCTGATGCAATTTACACAACAAACACAGATACACAGACACTATGGATCAATCTGGATAGTCCACCATTTTAAATGGGAAATCCATACACACACATGCACAGAGAGAGAGAGAGAGAGAGAGAGAGAGAGAGAGAGAGAGAGAGATCATACATACGTACACACATACTTACATACATGCATACATACATACATACATACATACTTGCATACATACATACATACATACATACATACATACATATATACATTACATACATACATACATACATACATGTACATACATACATACGTACGGGCGTGTGGGCGTACGGACGCAAGTACGTACATACACACACACATACATACATACAGACAGACAAACAGACAGACAGACAGACAAACAGACAGACAGACACACTCACATTGATTAATGGGATGATAAATAACAAAAGAAACTCACTCGTCTTTTGGAGGAGGCTATTCGCCGGTCCCTGTCCCTCTCTGCTTCCCCCGGGGTCTTCTTGAGCCAGATGATGTATCCGATCTTGCCATTTGAGAAGGTAATGATGATGAGTGGAATGAAGTACTGCAGCATCATCAGCACCAGGCTGTAGATGTACTTGTCCCGCTCCTCCGTCCACACCTCAAGACACAGACCGGCTGACGTGTCGTTGCCTTCATACTGCACGCGGGACAGAATGGCGGTGGGCAGAGGCACAGCCAAAGCCAGGCTCCAGATAAGGGCCACGACCTTCAGGAAGGTTCTCTTGGTCGTGCGTCTTCTCAACGGATATACTATAGCCACAAAGCGGTCCATGCTGATGGCCACCAGAGTGAAGGCGCTGAGGAAGACTGCCACTGTTTGCACATAAGTAACAAAGGGACACATGAACTCCCCGAAAGGCCATGTAAGCAGGATAAGGTTGGCCACGAAAGTGAAAGGATTGCAGATGACCGCTTTCATGATGTCACTGATGGCCAGGTTCAGCAGGAACAGGTTGGTGACAGTGCGCATGGCGGCGTGACTCAGAATGATATAACACACCAGGATGTTGCCGCCCAGAGACACGATGATGATGAGTGTGTACATCAGTACAATGATGACCGTCACGTACAGCGGCTGACCCAGCTGATACTCCATCAGATTCGTCATCCCCGACACGTTACTACTGTTGCCTGGCGACATCTTACTCAGTAGATATTGGGGTATGACCACAGATCCTTAAAAATAGTGTTTTCTATGATACGTTGGTTGACGTGCTGCAGGAGGTGTGCGTGGCTCAGCGACCTTTATAGCTCCGCCAGAAGGCTACTGAAGCTGAACAGGTCGACGTGGAAGGGTCAGACAAGTATAGACCACCTCCCCTTGAAGCGGAATTAGTTGGCTTAGGGTTATCAGCCCTATCTGTAAAACAAAGTATGTTACAGGAATGCCAAGGAAACTTCTTTATGACTTGTGCTTCGACAAAGACAACACAGTGTAGGTCAAGTCTGTGACCGTATGTTCCAGGCAGTAAACGCCCGTCAGTGTTACTGATTTACTTGTTTCACTATGTTAAATAACGGAACACATATGTATATACTCCAAGAATGATGTTTTACTGACACGATCAATTCCTTTACTGGCATATCTTTATTAACACTAACTAAAATGTAAGAGAAACACTCCTGGTAACATTAGTTCTTCACATATTATGTCTAACTCATATGATTCTTTCGTTTATTGTATTCAGTCAACCAATGTGAAACAACGCGAAAAAACAAAAACAAAACAAAACAAACAGAAACAAACAAACAAACGATTTTTTGAAACAATTTGCCGAGCCGTGTTTTCTGGTCTGGAAAACCTCATGTCAATAGCACGACTGTCCATTACACATAGCTCTCTCTTTGTCTCTCTTCACGTCACCTATCAACCTCCGTTACTTTAACCAAGTCAGTATAAAGAACACCAATGTTTCTATAATCACTTTCAGTTAAGTAATTGACCATCAACAATAACGAACATATTCTGAAATAAGTAATTTGATGTGTTTTACACTGCATAGTTAATAAATGGAAGAAACAAGTCATTCAGCCATGTATTTGTTCCTTTGCTGCTATCTTTCAATTGACCATCGGCGGTTATCGAAATAGTTTCCAATCGTTTGACTTGTATAACATTTCATCCAAGAAACTTTGAACGTAAAACTTGTTAATCATCAGATTTGGGAGTCCTTGTTTGTTTCGCTCACGGCAATAAAATTAGTACACAAGAGCTGTCTACTTTGTCAGCCTTGCCGTCCATTTCAATTACATTACAATGAAACGTCCTTTGGAACCTGCAATATATGTTGAGACGTTAAATGGCAGAAATATTCTGTACAACGTTCACACTGTTGATAATGTGACAAACAATGTTCTACAACCTGACAGTGATGGACAAGTTAAACTCTCATAACGATGTATACTACCATCAATCCCCTCTTTCCATTACGCCGATTGCTGTGAATCAGTGCCGGGCGCTTTCAAAAGACAAATTACCTCAATCAGGCCATAACGATGTCTTTACAGTGCTATTGAAAAATCTGCGCACTTGAGACGAGTGGCTCAGAATATTCCTGGCAGGCAGCAAAGTAATCGAGCATACATAAAATTGGATAGAAAGAACTGAGATGAACGTTACACTGCCCGAGTGCTGGATTACTTGAAGTTATACCATCGGAATTGTCGGAGGCTGCCATAGAAATCGGTCATGCCCGAATCTGCAAGGATGGAATGAGTGAAAGTGACTGCATACCAATAACTGTCTGAGCGGCACATGCACAGAAGAACGGCAATCAGAACGAGCAGCAGGGTGGATGCTGTCCTTGCAATGTATGAACACACTGGGTGGGGAGGTAGATGAGTGGGTGATGAAGAAGTGTAGTACGATAGTGAACTGTTCATGGCAGTAACTGCAACAAAAGAAGAAACAATATACACTCCACGATAGGATGAGAAACAAGACAAGATAAGAACATTTATTTTTGTTGGATTTTGCTTTTGTTTTTGTTTGTTATATTTTACAAGTATTCTATTACTACAAGTGCAAGTACAAGACCAACTATTACTTCTATTACACAACAACTATCACTACTGCTATATAACAACAGCAGCAATTGCTACAACTGCAAAACAACAACAACAACGACGACGATAACTACAACTACTACACAGTAACAAAAAATACCACCACCACCACCACTACCACCACCACCGCAGCCGCCACCCACCACCACCACCACCACCAAGTCTTATTACAACTACTTGTTGGCGATCATGGCCCACCATACGAATCTATCTTTTGTCGGTGCAAATATATCTCCTACCCTTTCTGTCTCCATCTACTCTTATATTTTCTCCCTGGTTCTACCTGGTGGTCTTTTTTTTCTTGTTTTGCTGTTGTGACCAGGTGGCCTATTTTCTCTTGCCTCATAAACTGTCCAACACATGTTGATGGTCTTTTGCTAATCTTCTTCATTAATATTCTTTTTGCATTTGCTTCTTTCAAGACTGTCTCGTTCGTTTTCTACTACTATTATACTATTACAACAACAGCAACAGTAACAATGATAATAACAGCAACGACAACAACTATTATTATACTACACAACAAAGACAACACTGACAACTGCTATATTACTCTTATTGCTAGTATGCTGCCATTATTACTGCTGCTGCTTGCCTTTTTTCTAGTCCATCGAATTATGCTAAAAACAGGCTCCAGAGCACTGTAAAATGGGAAGTTGCATACTAAAGTTATTAAAAATGAAACGTCTTTTAATAATAATAATAATAATAATTACAATATTTATATAGCGCAAAATCTTGATAAAAAATCAAATCTAAGCGCTGAAGCAGACACACACGCAGGCACGCACGCCCGCACACACACGCACGCACACACACAGAACACACACACACACACACACACACACACACCCACACACATGCATGGCTATAAATGGGGAGAAAGAATAAAAGCAATAAAAGCAAGAATAAAACCAATGGAAAATTATAGAGAGCATAGCATACAATTATATATTATAACCATGCGATTCCCTCCGAGCGGAGACAGGCTGCAGAGGGGAGGGTTGAGTGAGGTTAGGATTTTATGCAGGAGAGAAAAGGTGAGTTTTGAGAGCGGACTTGAAGGAGACAAAAGTAGGTTGCTGACGGACTGAGAGAGGAAGTTTGTTCCAGGAGAGTGGACCAGAAACAGAGAAGGCTCGTGGACCATAGGTATTGAGCTTAGTGCGTGGAAAGCGAAGAGTCAGAGGATCAGAGGCAGAGCGGAGGGTACGTGAGGGAACATAGATCTCAAGTAGGCTTGACAGGTAATCGGGGGCTGCGTTATTGAGGCTTTTGTAGCACATGGTGTCTAGTTTGTACTGTATGCGCTTTGATACAGGGAGCCAGTGAAGTTGTGCCAGGAGAGGAGATATGTGGTCAGCTTTTTTCTTTTTGAGTACAAGGCGTGCAGCATTGTTTTGAATGCGCTGTAGGATGTGAATGGTGGAGGCAGGAAGACCAGACAGGAGTGAATTGCAATAGTCAATGCGAGACATTATGAAGGAGAGAACGAGTTTTGCAGTTGTTTCGACAGAGAGATACTTCCTGATCAGCTTTATACGATGGAGATGATAGTAGCAGGATCTGGCAGTTTGAGAAACAAAGTTGTTCATGGAGAGGGTAGAGTCAATGCAGACACCAAGGTTTTTAGCTGAATCAGAAATTGGGACTGATGTGTTACATAATGGGAGAGAAAGAGGAGGCAGCTGAGAAAGTTTCTGACGGGTGCCAATGAGGATAGCTTCTGTTTTGTCGTCATTAAGCTGAAGTCTATTGTGTGTCATCCAGTTCTTAATGTCCGAGTAACACTCAGTGGTGCGAGTCAACAGGCGCTGTATATTATCAGGTGAGTCACTGTCTTGAAGTTGGGTGTCATCAGCATAGAAGTGGTGTTTTATAGAATGGGAGTTGGTGATGGTGGACAGGGGGGAGGTGTAAAGAGTGAAAAGAACAGGGCCAAGGACAGATCCTTGTGGAACACCACAGGTCAGGTATGCAGGTTGAGAGTAAGTGCCATTGATGAGAACGGTTTGTTTTCTGTTTGATAGGTATGAAGTGAACCAAGACAGAGCAATGTCAGAGATGCCAAAAGTATGATGAAGTCTAGAAAGGAGAATACCATGATCAATGGTATCAAAGGCTGCAGACAGATCAAGGAGTGTGAGGAGAGAGACTTTGCCAGTATCAGTTGCAAGGAGGAGATTGTTGAGAATGTGTAGTAGGGCAGTTTCAGTGCTATGGCACTGGCGGTAGGCTGACTGGAAAGGATTGAGGAGATTGTTGGCAGACAGGTGAGAGTTCAGCTGGTTGAGGACGACTTTTTCAAGGAGTTTTGACAAGAAAGAGAGATTAGAGATAGGCCGGTAAAATGAATAACAACGGACATGTATCTCACTACACTCACTACATTCACTACACTCTGATTAAGATGTTAACTCGACAGGACCACTTGAGACAAGAAAGTTTTGCCATGTGAAGTTATACAGTGCTTTGTTTACAATACCTGAAAAAAACACACCTGAAAACATAGTGGGCCAACGTCATAGAGGAATTAATCACATCACAATACACACTTTAATAAAACTGCAGAGCATGTAGACAACAAACATAATTTCAAACATGTAGGAACGACAGATAATGAAAGACATATCGGCATTGCATGCCTGTGTGTTTGGAAGTACAGGTCAATGCACAGCACGTGAAACCAGCACCACTTTGATATACATCTACACATTATACATACATGATGAAGAATACTTATTTGGGGATTTCCTCCTCATCTATATAGGTACTTATCGACATCAAATGACTGGCAGGGGCTGCATTTTTTAGTGTTTGTGGAGAGCGTTTTGTGCTAGTCACACGTTTCAGCTGGCATCCAGCACACAACAAGGCTGCTGCCTTCTTTTCCGTCTGAAACACAAACACTGAGAATCGCGTAGGTCTGTAGATGGCACAATTCAGCATCTTCAACAATAAGTGTGGGGTCGTAAATCTGGTTTACTGATTCCACCGAAACAGAAGTCACAAATGCACAAGTAACATTTACATTACCAATAAGAACACCACAAACATTTGTTTTCACGTGGTGCTTAAACCCTCTTTTTCTTTCCATTTGCCGTTGTTGATTTTTTTCATACTTTTTAAAACGTTTTTCTTCTATCTGCGGACTGTGTTCGCATGTACACACACACACACACACACACACACACACACACACACACACACACACACACACACACACACACACACACACACACACACACACACACACACACACACACACACACACACACACACACACACACATGTATATATATATATATATATATATATATACATACACACACATATATATATATACATATATATATGTGCGTGTGTGTGTGTGTGTGTGTGTGTGTGTGTGTGTGTGTGTGTGTGTGTGTGTGGTGTGTGTGTGTGTGTGTGTGTGTGTGAATTTTATTTCTCTCTCGCATGATTATCTACTTTAACATTGTAGTGTTCTTGTACTTTTGCTGTATGTTGATTTTACTCGTCTTGTCTCTGATACTTAAATTTGAATATACAGAATTTTGTTAGATGTTCATGACCGTAATCAGAGTTGTTGTGCATAAGTATTTCAGTGCTGGGATTGACATGGGGGTGCACCAGTCACCAGGAAACTGCCGACGTTTGTTTCTCGCTCTGTCCTAAAGGACAAAACTAGGTGACCCCACCATACAAAGGACAAAACTAGGTGATTCCACCCTACAAAGGACAAAACTAGGTGATTCCACCTACAAAGGACAAAACTAGGTGATTCCACCTACAAAGGACAAAACTAGGTGACCCCACCTACAAAGACAACTAGGTGACCCCTACAAAGGACAAAACTAGGTGACCCCACCCTACAAAGGACAAAACTAGGTGATTCCACCCTACAAAGGACAAAGCTGGGTGACCCCACCCTACAAAGGACAAAGCTGGGTGACCCCACCCTACAAAGGACAAAGCCGGGTGACCCAACCCTACAAAGGACAAAACTGGGTGACCCCACCCTACAAAGGACAAAGCTGGGTGACCCAACCCTACAAAGGACAAAACTAGGTGACCCCACCCTACAAAGGACAAAACTAGGTGACCCCACCCTACAAAGGACAAAACTAGGTGACCCCACCCTACAAAGGACAAAACTGGGTAACCCCACCGTACAAAGGACAAAGCTGGGTGACCCCACCCTACAAAGGACAAAACTAGGTGACCCCACCGTACAAAGGACAAAGCTGGGTGACCCCACCCTACAAAGGACAAAACTAGGTGACCCCACCGTACAAAGGACAAAACTGGATGACCCCACTCTACAAAGGACAAAACTAGGTGACCCCACCCTGCAAAGGACAAAGCTGGGTGACCCCACCCTACAAAGGACAAAACTAGGTGACCCCACCCTACAAAGGACAAAACTGGGTGACCCCACCCTAAAAAGGACAAGCTGGGTGACCCCACCCTACAAAGGACAAAGCTGGGTGACCCCACCCTAAAAAGGACAAAGCTGGGTGACCCCACTCTACAAAGGACAAAACTAGGTAACCCCACCCTACAAAGGACAAAACTAGGTGACCCCACCCTACAAAGGACAAAGCTGGGTGACCCCACCCTACAAAGGACAAAACTAGGTAACCCCACCCTACAAAGGACAAAACTAGGTGACCCCACCCTACAAAGGACAAAGCTGGGTGACCCCACCCTACAAAGGACAAAACTAGGTGACCCCACTCTACAAAGGACAAAGCTGGGTGACCCCCACCCTACAAAGGACAAAGCTGGTGGCCCAACCCTACAAAGGACAAAGCTGGGTGACCCCACCCTACAAAGGACAAAACTAGGCGACCCCACCGTACAAAGGACAAAGCTGGATGATCCCACCCTACAAAGGACAAAACTAGGTGACCCCACCCTACAAAGGACAAAGCTGGGTGACCCCACCCTACAAAGGACAAAACTAGGTAACCCCACCCTACAAAGGACAAAACTAGGTGACCCCACCCTACAAAGGACAAAGCTGGGTGGCCCAACCCTACAAAGGACAAAGCTGGGTGACCCCACCCTACAAAGGACAAAACTAGGTGACCCCACCCTACAAAGGATAAAACTAGGTGACTCCACCATACAAAGGACAAAACTGGGTAACCCTACCCTACAAAGGACAAAACTGGGTGACCCCACCGTACAAAGGACAAAGCTGGGTGGCCCAACCCTACAAAGGACAAAACTGGGTAACCGCCCTTACAAAAGACAAAGCTGGGTGACCCCACCCTACAAAGGACAAAACTGGGTAACCTCACCCTACAAAGGACAAAACTGGGTAACCCCACCTTAAATTAGAAAAGCTGAGTGACCCCACTCTACAAAGTACAAAACTGGGTGACCCCACTCTACAGACACCAGCGTCAATTCAGTCAGTTTCCGTTTCTCAAGATGATGTCTCCACGCTCGGAATAAATTCTATATGGACTGACGAACATATACCACGTATACCATGTGATAGATAAGATCCAGTATACCATACAATGCGCCATAAGCGTAATCCTGAACATACGCGCTGGCAAAAACTGTGACCTGCCCGAGGGTCGATCCAACGACTCCTGCCTTACCAACATGGTGGTTTAACCATCTGAGAAAAGAAGTGATCTGGAAGCACTAATTGAACGCTCCAAGTAGAAGGCCAATCAGTCAGCCACATTTCTCCAGCCGTCTCTGTCGTGAAATATCGGACTGCCAATTCCATAGATTAGACATGCACTAGCATCTTCACTTTCTTTCAAGCCTTCTGACTTCCCTCGGATATGATGAGTATGCACGTTGTTTTACCCACAAAGCCCAGGCGGTATGTTGCGTCTGTATACTCCCTCTTCGGTGGGTGTGCATGTTGGTAGTTTTCATGTTTCCATAAACCACCGTAAAGTGACATGACCTAAAGGATCATAAACTGTACGTTTGATGTTATGAGTGGGGATACACACAAAGATGGCATAGGAACCATCAGTCTGAACACATGTTGACCTAAGAGATCGGAAAAAATCCTTTACCCGCCGGACAGGAGAACCCAGACAGGTCCGAACCCAGACCTTCCGATTAGAAGCTTAACGTCTTACCCAAGTGACTATTTTACCCGTCGTTCACCTGTTTAATCTCAGGAGTGGGGCAAGTTGGTAACTTAGGTTGTTTGCTTTTTAGATTCTGGTTTCAGTGTCTCTGCTGAATATTCAGTTTTCTATGAAAATGCCGCCACGGTATTTGCGTTCATGCACACGTTAGAGTTTAGCGTAATTCATGTTGATGTTAAGGTTGCCAAATATTTTGTGCCTCTTCACCGTCTCTGTTCTGTTGCTGCCGATTTTCATGTTGTAATTTTCACAAATGCCGTTCACGTTGGTGGTATGTTCCTGTTGTCTTCATTCGTCTTCGTATGATAGGCTCTAATTGTCTGCAAACACCATCTTGTTTAAAGATTCTGGGTCTGGCTTTCCTTCTCTTGTGAGCTTGTCCATGAAAACTATAAATAATAGTGGTGATAGGATTGAACCCTACATCACTCCGGATGTGACTTTAAGTCAACCAGTGAGTCCTGCAGTGTAAGGACTGCACATTTCACGCTGTTTGTATAGATGGCTCTGGCACAATCTGCCTCCTGCTGTGCCAGTCCGACACCACTTTTCATCTTCTGCTTCTTCGTCTCCTCCACTGCCCCTGCACTCGACCTTGCTGCTGCAAACTTCGTCTCCTCCTCTGCCGTCTTCGCCTTCGCCTTCTGTCCCGCCGGTGCCGCCTTCGCCTTCTGTCCCGCCGGTGCCGCTTTCGTCTTCTGTCCCGCCGGCGCTGCCTTTGTCTTCTGTCCCGCTGGTGCTGCCTTTGTCTTCTGTCCCACTGGTGCCGCCTTCGTCTTCTGTCCTGCGGATGCCTCCTTCGTCTTCTGTCCCGTCGTTGCTGCCTTCATCTTCTGCCCCGCTGGTATCGCCTTCGTCTTCTGTCCCGTCGGTGCTGCCTTCGTCTCCACCTTGGCCGCCGCATTGTGATAAACTAAAACTATGCCTTTTTAACGCTCAGTCAACATGCACTGATGGCAAAGCCGATGTCATTGCTGACTTTATCGCAGATGAGCATGTTGACATTGCTTTTATCACCGAAACATGGCTTAACCCCCTTGGTCATGAACCTATACATGCGAGTCTCACTCCGAGTGGTTACAGGCTTGCTTCTTTCCATCGCTCATCCCGAGGTGGTGGTATCGCCATCCTCTACAACGACTCACTTCATTCCCGCCTGTCTTTCTCGGAGTCTCTGCCTTTCTCCCATCCTTCTTTCGAGCACGTTGAAGTATCCTTCCAATCCACCCCTCACCCCATCACCTTCTCCTGTGTCTATCGAACTCCACCTAGCTCTGCCAACATGCTCACCACATCCATGTTTCTCTCTGACTTTGATCAACTTCTTGATTACTACTGCCTCTTACCTGGAAATCTCATCATTCTAGGTGACATCAACGTCCACTATGACAACACTCATCGTTATGACACAAGACATATCATCAACTCTCTGTCCAATCACAATATGACTCAACACATTTCTGAACCAACCCATCAAAAAGGTCACATTCTTGACTGGATCATTTCTCGTGATCACCACAATTCAGCTACTGACAACTGCTTAGTTCTTTCTACCCGTCTAACTTCAGCCCTTCCATCTGACCACTCTGCAATTCTCTGTTCTCTTGACATTCCTCCTCCTTCCCGTAAACCATGCGCACAGTGACTCGACGCAATCTCAAATCTATCGACCTCTCCACATTTTCATCTGATGCCTTCCGTCTCCTTTCTGAAAAGTCACATAACCTTGCCGATGAATTCTATACTACTCTCCACCATCTTCTGGACACTCATGCTCCAGCCACAACCCGTCTTTTACCTGACCGTCCCCCTACCCCCTGGCTCACTCATGAGATTGCCTGTGCAAAACGTGCCCGCCGCAGAGCAGAGCGCCGCTGGCGCAAATCCAAACTCACTGTACATAGGCAACTTTTCCAAGCCTCTAAAACAAAAGTATCCCCCCTCATTGCATCTGCAAAAACAAGCTATTTCCAAACCAAAATCCTGAATGCCTCTTCTTCAAAAGAACTCTTTACAACCATGAATCATCTCCTTGGCACACGAAAAGATTTACCTCTCCCAACAAAACACACAAATGAAGAACTCCCATCTGTATTCTCCAAGTATTTCACCACCAAAATACAAACTCTTCGTGACAGGTTTGACAGGACACCCTGTCAACCATGCCCACCTGACCCTTCCTTCTCTGGCACACCTCTTACTACTTTTACCCCAGTCTCACAAGAAGAAATTCTCAACACAATCAGATCCATGTCGTTCAAAACCTGCGAACTAGATCCTCTTCCAGGTTCTCTCTACTCTGACTGTCTCCTTACGCTCCTCCCATTCATCACTGACATCATCAACACTTCTCTCCAAACTGGAACTGTCCCAGATTCTTTCAAGTCTGCTATTGTTCACCCTCTCCTCAAGAAATACAATTTAGACCCAAATGAACTGAAAAATTACCGGCCTATCTCTAATCTTCTTTCTTGTCAAAACTGCTTGAAAAAGTTGTCCTCAACCAACTGAACTCTCACCTGTCTGCCAACAATCTCCTCAATCCTTTCCAGTCAGCCTACCACCAGTGCCATAGCACTGAAACTGCCTTGCTACACATTCTCAACAATCTCCTCCTTGCAACTGATACTGGCAAAGTCTCTCTCCTCACACTCCTTGATCTGTCTGCAGCCTTTGATACCATTCATCATGGTATTCTCCTTTCTAGACTTCATCATACTTTTGGCATCTCTGACATTGCTCTCTCCTGGTTCACTTCATATCTATCAAACAGAAAACAAACTGTTCTCATTAATGGCACTTACTCTCAACCTGCATACCTGACCTGTGGTGTTCCACAAGGATCTCTCCTTGGCCGTGTTCTTTTCACTCTTTATACCTCCCCCCTGTCCACCATCATCAACTCCCACTCTATAAAACACCATTTCTATGCTGATGACACCCAACTTCAAGACAGTGACTCACCCGACAATATACAGCGCCTCCTGATTCGCACCACTGAGTGTTACTCGGACATTAAAAATTGAATGACATACAACAAACTTCAGCTAAATGATGACAAGACAGAAGCTATCCTCATTGGCACCCGTCAGAAACTTTCTCAGCTGCCTCCTCTTTCTCTCCCATTATGTAACACATCAGTCCCAATTTCTGATTCAGCTAAAAACCTGGTGTCTGCATTGACTCTACCCTCTCCATGAAAAACTTTGTTTCTCAAACTGCCAGATCTTGCTACTATCACCTCCATCGTATAAGCCTGATCAGGAAGTATCTCTCTGTGGAAACAACTGCAAAACTCGTTCTCTCCTTCACAATGTCTCGCATTGACTATTGCAATTCACTCCTGTCCAGTCTTCCTGCCTCCACCACTCACATCCTACAGCGCATTCAAAACAATGCTGCACGCCTTGTACTCAAAAAGAAAAAAGCTGACCACATATCTCCTCTCCTGGCACAACTTCACTGGCTCCTGTATCAAAGCGCATACAGTACAAACTAGACACCATGTGCTACAAAAGCCTCAATAACGCAGCCCCCGATTACCTGTCAAGCCTACTTGATATCTATGTTCCCTCACGTACCCTCCGCTCTGCCTCCGATCCTCTGACTTTTCGCTTTCCACGCACTAAGCTCAATACCTATGGTCCACGAGCCTTCTCTGTTTCTGGTCCGCTCTCCTGGAACAACCTACCTCTCTCAGTCCGTCAGCAACCTACTTTTGTCTCCTTCAAGTCCGCTCTCAAAACTCACCTTTTCTCCTCTGCATAAAACCCTGACCTCACTCAATCCCCTCTGCAGCCTGTCTCCACTCGGAGGGGAATCACACTGCAATAAATAATTGTATATAATATGCTCTCTATAATTTTCCATTGCTTTTATTCTTTCTCCCCATTTATAGCCGTGTGCGTGTGTGTGCGTGAGTGCGTGTGCGTGCGTGCGTGCGTGCGTGTGTGTGCATGCGTGCGTGTGTGTGTGTCTGTTTCAGCTCTTAGATTTGATTTTATCAAGATTTTGCGCTATA
Source organism: Monoplex corrugatus (assembly GCA_030674185.1). NCBI lineage: Eukaryota > Metazoa > Mollusca > Gastropoda > Littorinimorpha > Ranellidae > Monoplex > Monoplex corrugatus. Next base: position 100,700,908 of record CM060305.1, on the reverse strand, counting down.
TAAATATTGTAATTATTATTATTATTATTATTGTCCAAAACCTTTACACTATACAGTTCTAGCACTATCCACACAAACCTAAGCAGTATCTGTACTTGTACGTCCATATCCTATTAAAAGTGGGTTTGTTTTATTTCCTTCCCACAGTAAACATTGATAAAATTGTTGACAATATTGTTTTGAAATAAAAACTCCAAAGACTTATTGCGATCTGTCATCCCGAGATGGAAGGTCACAAGACGACTTTGTTTTCGTAATTGTTCATTGACCATGACGGCTTGAGGGTGAATTGAGGTAAATTGAAGAGAGATTCATCGTGATCGACTCCTGATTATTGTCCACTGCCTTCTTTGTCTTCGTTCCTAGTCTTTTTTGCTGACTATCGTGATCCAGATTAAGGTTTTCACTCAGCCGTCGCTCCGTTTTGTGACTTGATAATACGTGGATTTTTCTTGTTGTCACCATCGTTGACAGCACTCTTTGTACCTGCCATAATTGTCTGTGCGCTGTTCTGTTTCTGAGTTGGTCTACATCACTGTATATAACTTTAGGCAAAAATCATACTGCCTAACAGGGAGCTGCAGTTAAATATGTTCGATTACATTTGATTTCAAAGACACACATGTGCGTTAAGTATGTGAGAAGAAAGGTTTTTGATGTTTACTCCTTATTTTTTCTCTCCTTTGTGGATTGTTGGAAGACCGTGACGGTTGTGATAAATGGGTGAGGTCGTTATTGTCGCTAATAATCACACATCCCAACTCAATATTCCACCTCCCTTAAATGTTTCGCTTTCCAAATGTATGTTGCTGCCAAATGAATATTGACATTTATTTTTCTAACACAGTTGTTCTCCATGAATATAAACGCCAGGAGGAGTCGTCAGGTGTTGCTATGTATTAATCTTTTCTTGTATAATCAAAAATGGGACAATGTACATGCCTGCTGAATAATCAACAAAAACAATATTAAGAAGTACCGTCTCCACACTAACCGTGTGTTCTCTGTGAAATATTTTGTTTCTGCTTAACAGTGCGTAATTTCAATAAGACAATCTAATAAAATAAAGAAACAGACAAAGGAAACAAAATACTGCAAATTGTAATCTGAATCAAACCGATTACTTGCTTTCACAAAAAGCAGACCGCACAGAGCAAAATGAAACATGACACCTAATTTAATTCATGAGGTAAGACAGGAGTAAATTTTCAAGCACCCGAGAGAGAGAGAGAGAGAGAGAGAGAGAGGAGAGAGAGAGAGAGAGAGAGAGAGAGAGAGAGAGAGAGAGAGAGGAGAGAGAGAGAGAGAAGAGAAACTGAAACTGAAGAGAGAGAGAGAGAGAGATGCAGCAATAAAAACAGGCAAACGTATCATTCGTGTTGATCATTTTTTGTCGTGAATGTAATTGTCTCGTCAATTTCTTTGTTGTCTTTCAGCTTCCTTGATAAAACACTTGTGTTTATGCGTTTCTCTTGAAGCCTATAAACTTTTATCTTCGATTTTGCTCTTCTTGTCAATCATGTTCACTTGGAGGATCACATGTGCCACTGAATCGCATGATCAAAATTCGCCCCAATATTGTGTTGAAAGCTCAGATAAACACAATCCATTTTCTTTGTCATGCTGAAAGAATGTCATGCTAACGTAAACCTGTAATCTGCCTATTGCATGTGCAGCCGAAGTTTTAATGACAATGCCGTACAGATCCATACAAGTGTTAGACAGTTAGCAAGGAAACAAGTAAACTAAGAAAGAAAAAACAAAGAAAAAAAAAGAAAGAAGGAAGGGAAGAAAGAAAGAAAGAAAGAAACCAACCAACCAACCAACCACAACCAACCAACCAACCAACCAATCAACCAACCAACCAACCAACCAATCAACCAACCAACCAACCAACCAACCAACCAACCAACCAACCAACCAACCAATCAACCAACCAACCGACCAACCAACTAATAACCAAAGAACGAACGAACGAACGAACGAACGAACAACCAACCAACCAACCAACCAACCAACCAACCAACCAACCAACCAACCAACCAACCAATCAACCAACCATCCAACCAACCAACCAACCAACCAACCAACCAACCAACCAACCAACCAACCAACCAACCAACCAACCAATTAACCAACCATCCAACCAACCAACCAATCAACCAACCAACCAAGCAGCCAAGCAAGCAAGCAAGCAACAGACAAACAAAAACAAACAAACAAACAAACAACAAACAAACAAACAAAACAAACAAACAAACACAAACAAACAAACAAAAACATACTAATGAATATGCACTCAAGCAAACTATCAATAAACTGTTAGCAAACTAAATGACTCACTAAATTCTCACCTGTCTTACCTGTTGGCGTCACCGGGTTCGGTGTTGGCCGCTGCACATCTGAATGCCACTATCTCCCCCCCCCCTCCCCAGGCCGCTCTGTCTTGACTTTTGTGGTCAATTTCTTAAATATTTAGGCCACTGATGTTGGTTATGTTCTCGATGTATGATATTGGAGGTCTGCCTTTCTTTCTTTTTGCCACTGTTTTTCCTTGGAAGATGGTTGCCATGAGGTTCGCGTTCTTGTTGCGTGACACATGGCCAATGTATTTCTGTCTTCTCTTGTTGATGTCTGCTAGTAGTTTTCTAGTAGTATCAAGTTCTGTCCATTTGACACGTAGTAGTCTCCGACAAAACCACATCTCTGCTGCCTCAATTCTTCTGCGCTTCGCAGGAATAAATAATGACTGGCGAGATCAAACATTTTAGAAGTGTAACTTTCAGGGAATTTGGAATGCCTCTGTCTTTCCAGATTTGTTGAGTTGGACCATTTTTGCTTTGCCATTTCAACTCTTATTTTAGTGTCTTTGGGGCAGGTTCCATCATTAGTTTTTACGGAGCCAAGATATTTGAAATCTATAACATTTTCTAACGAAAACTTTGTTAATTGTAATGTTATGATTGTTTTCAGTGTCTTTGCCTTTGATATGTAGCATTTTTGTTTTCTTGGTGGTCAAGTTTAGACCAGCCTTATTGCCTGCTGCATCTACCCTGTATGAAATTCTTTTTTTGCTGGTAATGTTGTCTGCTAACATTGCAGTATCATCGGTATAGGGCAGGTTTGTAAGATTAACTATTTAAACAAATAAACAAATAGATAAATAGATAATGAATAAATAAATAAATAATAAAATAAATAAATAAATAAATAAATGAATGGATGAGTCTTGGATGGCGGTATTTCTCAAACTCATTTAGATTCACTGCGCATTGGATCGCACACATTTACAAAACACAGAATATGATTTTTACAGAGGCACCGACTACACACACACACACACACACACACACACACACACACACACACACACACACACACACACACACACACACACACACACACACACACATACACACACAACGTCTAATATCACTTATAGTGAAAAGACGTTAAATCAAGGAACGAACGAACAACACACACACACACACACACACACACACAACACACACACACACACACACACACACACACACACACCCCACACACACACACACACACACTCTCTCTCTCTCTCTCTCTATCTCTCTACACCTATAGTCGTCTCTACTAATCTTTAAGGCGCCACGCAAGCCTTTCCTGAACAGCGTGTAATTCACACCTCTGTCACTGCTACGGTGGCGTTAGGGAATATCGGTCACGTATCTCGATGTCGACTGTTCGAAAAATCCTTACTTTGTTGGGACTTTTGAACTTTGTAGCTTTAGATCCTTCAAAGTTCCCCTGAATTTCGTGGTGACTGGGAAACCCAGTACGTCACCAACAAGCAAGCAAGCAAGTATACTGACTGTACCGGAGTGTAAACAACAATGCGAAACAAGTAAAATGGCAACACCTGGCCCAAGCGCCAGTGTGGCAGTACACAACGCCCTCGGCTCAAGGATTTACCTGCCGTCCAACGAGACTTAGAGTGGATGCTTTATGAAGAAAAAAATATACAGCAGTCTGATGATTCTTTGGAAGAGGTAGATGAGGAAGATGAAGAATATCACCCTCCGGTTTGTACTCTTGACGAAGCAAACTGAACTGGGTTCGTCACTTTTACTAAATATTCTCGAGTATATTCTGAACTAACATAGGTAAACATATTATGTATTTCAAGTTCTGGAAGAAAAATGAACAGACAATTTCTTTACCTATGTTAGGTCAGAATTTAATCCGGAGTATTTTTCCAACATCTTTTCTTGTGAGGAGGAATTCATCGGAAAACATATTCTTCTCATTAGCCCAATTGCATGGCAGTCTAAAAATTAAAACATGCTACCCATCCCTGAGCATACACATAACCAAGTCTTTGTGACAGCAACAGCTTGGGCCAATCCTGAGCAAACCATATATGTGTAGCAAATCACTGGTTTGAGAGAGAGAGAGAGAGAGAGAGAGAGAGAGAGAGAGAGAGAGAGAGAGAGAGAAGAGGTGGGGTGGGGTTGGGGCACTCCGTTATACGTGTAAGCAGCATGGCCTAAAAATCACAAAGAAGTCAGGCCATTATAACAATTTCCCTGTTCATAAGGAAATTATTACAAAAAAATTCAGATTTATTTTTATTTTTCAAGGTCACTGTGTGAGCTTGATGAAGCTGCAGTTGAAATAAAACTTGATATGCATCCATGAACTCGGTAGACTGTCGCATCCGCGAATAAAGATTTAAAGTAATATCAGAAGTTTCTGAAAAAAGCACTATTCACACACTACTTAGTTTGGTCTACGTGAACATAAATCTTTCTTAACTTTCGCGTGTTTCAACAGTTTGCGTTATTTTTTTTTCTCCAAAATTTAGTAAAGATCCATTCATAAAGAGCTCCTTCTTCACACATTCTTGCCACAGATGCACAGCCAGAGACACAACCCCCCCCCCACACACACAAGCACACACAGACACATAAGCACATACACGCGAAGACACACATCTCTTCCCGATCGATATTAAAATATCTGCATGTATGAGAAAAGAAGATAGAAAAAGCAGATTAAAAGAATGAAATGTCCGCTTTCCAAGGAACAGGAGCATTGGGGCCAGATGAAGAAATGAAGGGTGGTGGTGAAGGGGTAGAGAGTGAGGTAATGACAAGACGTGCAGGAAGTGAATCAGGCAGACTGGGATGGGGAAGATCCTCAGGGGGTATCATCTCATGCCTGGACACCAGTCTCTGACACACCCTAACCCCCCTCCCCCCCCCCGCCCCTACATTCAACTCTCACTACTCTCCCATTGAATCGTAGGACTAGATCGACGGGAAAAACAATTGTGTGTGTGTGTGTGTAAGAGAGAGAGAGAGAGAGAGAGAGAGAGGAGAGAGAGAGAGAGAGAGAGAGAGAGAGAGAGAGAGAGAAGAAGAAGAGAAGAAGAAGAAGAAGAAGAAGAAAAAGAAAAAAAGAAAAACAGAAAAAAGAGTGGTGGAAGTGTGCTGTGACCGCTTTTTTTAGAATTGGATTTGTCGAAATCAGGGACATTTAGTAATTATTTATGAAGGTTAACTTGAAAATAAACAGAACAGAAAATAATACAATGCAACAAAATTAAAGAAGAGGTCGCGGGAGCAATCTTCCCCGTTAGGGTTATAACGATTGTTCACGCTAAAAGAAATCTTGTATTTGTTTCATTAATATTCAATACAGACAAGTTACCAATGCATTTGAACTTCTTTGCATGTTTGTGCCTTTTCTTTGACGAAATCATCATAATTCAAATCAGTTCAATTAAATTTAAATAGAACTTCATTATCTTTTAGAAAATACCGGAAAAAGTTACCGTTTAGAGTTACGACTAACATTACACAAAACACATTCCTTACCATTGTTTTCTGTGTCCATCACATCGCATCGTGACGAGGCACTGGCCATTTCTTATCGACATAAACGCATGACTCAAATGTATCAAACTGAAACAAACGTCTTTGTGAGCAGTTGCGCATGTTGACCTATTATAGTATTATGCAGGCTTAGACGATGCCCTATGGAGATCTGTCCGCAAGCATGGAAATGTGTCGGGTTTCGGCATGCCGCAAAATGGTCAAGCTAAATTGCGCTAAGCCCGTGTCATGGCCACTGATCGTGGACCAAACATCTCCAGACGTCCAGACATGTCAGATCTAGCGGTAACACGATGATCAATCCAATGCTTCAAATCTGCTGTATGTGAAGAGCTCTCTCCTCAGTCACAATAGTTTTATTCTCTGTCTCTGTCTGTCTGTCTGTTTGTCTCTCTCTCTCTCTCACATACATGCACACACACACACACGCACGCACGCACGCACGCACGCACGCACGCACGCACGCACGCACACACCACTTCACATTTAAAACAAAGATTAAACATATACTTTGTTGTCTACTAACAAAGAGAACAAAACGAATCTGAAATGTTTCCAATGTCCCACAATGGTTTGGTAAAAGAAAAGAACAATCCAACGACTGTCAGCTTCTTTGCAAAACTAGCAACGACACTTAGGATCTATTCAATCAAAATCAGAAACAAGATCAAATATGTTTTCTGGGTGAACGGTAATGTCAGCGCAACGTCGGTTGCAGTCTCCCCCAAACATAGCTATGTCTGTGTTTTACTGACTAGTAACTGCTGCTAAGTAGGCTCACATTAATATACAAACCAGAAAAACGCAAAAATAGGATGAGAACGCGTATTTTATGTAACAAAACAAAACAGACCAAATTTTTGGCAACTTATCATGCGCATATAAAAGATAAAGAATAAATGCACAACATTTAGCAAGAAAACGGTAGACAGCCTTCCGAAAGCGGCGTCCAGCAGGAGAAAATATCACGTTTGGGAAGATATCTACTGTTTTTTTGTTTGTTTTGTTTTTGTGTTTTTGGTATCGACTATCGATAGATAGTCAGACAGACAACAGACAAACATAACGCTCGTCTCTGCAGTTTGTACCTCTTTTTCCCAAAATAGGAATAAATGTTATGCATAGATACTTCAATAAACATATTTTGACTGATTAAATCAGTGCATGTGTCAAAACTTAACGTCATGACAAACGTTTATAGGTTTTAATAATAGAAACACATGAAAACAAAATTTGAACTTTGCACAAATACGTGATAAAGTCTACAGCTATGTGACACACTCAGGTCTACAGCTATGTGACACACTCAGGTAAAGTACGTTATAGTATTGTCAATTAAATCAGGAAGGCGGTCAAAAGTCTATGAGGTCACAAGCTGTGAACTTCACTTTATACCCGGACAGCCTGACACCAACTTCACCTTCAGTGTCCTCATTACGATACTCGGAGATCAAGTGAAACTGATAACTCAGGTCACGCGACAAACGTAACTAGATTATAGCTTCGCCCTGAGTTCAAGCACACTTGCTTCAGGTATGTAGGCTATGAATCCAACCATAGCATGCCAGTGATGTGTGTTAATTATTCCAACATTCATGTCGGATCTTACCGTTATGTGCTATTCATTGTAGCTGGCATCAAGAGATACCCGATTAACCCACAGTGAACACAGTCAATAGAATGCGTATAATTCACCAGTAGATAAATCAAATCTCATTGACCGCAGACATGAGACTGCATATAATCTATTATATAACTAATAAATTCTCATTAAGCATAGTCAATAGAACGCAAATTATGTTACGTGCTTGATAAACAATCACATCCCCCAAGGGCGTTTTTATGAGTACGTGTGTGGTAAAGGGCCATGCTATTGAAGCGTTCAGTGAAAAAGTTGCTTACTCCTGCCGTATAGGCTGTGTGTTGTGTGCGCGACATGATTACCTGGCATCACAGGGGCTGTGAATGGACAGCAAGGACAAGGAGGAGTAGTGTAAGAGGTCAACAGTGGCAGCCCCATAAGACTTGTCAAAGCTTCAGGTACAAATGGCCAGCTGACCACACCTTTAATGATGAAAAGCCTATAGCCTCCAGCCTGGCCAGTGGTTTACTTCATAACACAAATGGTTTCAGTCGATTACGAATAAATGTTTTCTGTCTTGTCACGAAAACTGAAAAATGGTGCCAGTTAACTAAATTAAGCAAAAACTTTAAATAATAACTTGGTTTCAATGGACCACAACTGATGAATGCAGCAACCACAAAGAGTAATGTCAGATTTGTGTGCCAGCTACATGTATTAACATTTTTTGACAGTGATTAAGTTGAGAGTGAAGCACCTATGTTGACTACAGCGGCAAGGCAGACTTAGTATTTAAAACAGTTTGTCGTTTGGATGAAGCCATTTAGCAGGCCATGATCTGACGGGTCTTCAAGTCAAACCGACCGAAAAGACTGGAAATTCAGAGCATGGGCCACATGGACATTAGGACAAAGGATTCATGGTTTTGCCCAGATTGTGCACTATAAAAAGACTAATCACAAAAAGCAGAAACAGTATTTTTTTTGTATGACCAGATACCTAACTATGTGTGTGTATGTGTCCATGCATACATGTGTATGCATGCGTGTGTGTGTGTGTGCACATATGTATCTGTGTACGTTCTCTCTCTCTCTCTCTCTCTCTCTCTCTCTCTCTCTCTCTCTCTCATCTCTCTCTCTCTCTGTAATATGAAAAGCTGGAGGAAACGTGGAAAAACGGAATGGGGTGGAATCTTTAACTACATCTATGTCAAGATGACGATTTTTAAAACAGTTATAGCTGCACTTGTGTTCACCCCCCACCTCAACCCACTTTATCAAGTAAACATTTATTGTGTGCAGCTGAAAGGGTTCCATTGTCTGTTACTCATGAAATGGATTATACAGCTCTACTGCAAGATTTAATGTAAGGTAGAAATCATCTTCTTTCTTTTAGATATCAGATTTGGATTAATATTGATATTAATATTAATATTTAGATCAGATTAGCATCAATATGAAATTTGCCTGGGACAATTATTACATTACAATACAATAAATAACAAAATCTGCAAGCTGCATAGCTGTTGAAGTTCATAAAACAAGGTCACAATAAGCATATTCGGTCAGTCTGATACTGACTAAATCTAATGCATATCAATATTATCAATGCAGCAACAAAAGCATGTACCTCTATTAGTATGATATATACATATATTTATATACAAATATATATATATATGTACATACGTATATATATATTTAAACTATACGATATATAACATATAACACATATAACATATAACATTTATAACATATAACATACATTACATATATAACATACAGTATACAAATAATATATATATATGATCTCATTTCATTTCTCTCCCTCGCTCTATGTCACAAGTTTTCTCCACGTAACACGATTAAGACATCTGTGAGCGACTTGCTGGATCTCCAGACCACAGACATCAGCGATGTTGTTGAGATAGGAGGTGTGCGGTCGTCCCTTTCGTTTCCTTGCTTCAGCTTTCCCCTGCAGGACAGTTGACATCAGATCTGTTTTGGTGTTTCTGATCGCATGGTCTACATATTTCAGCTTTCTTTTGTTGATCTCTGTCAGCAGCTGGCGCCTGACATTCACTTCCTTTAACACGCTATCGTTTGTTCTTCTGTCTGTCCATTTGACTCTGAGAAGTCTATAGAGCCATGTTTCTGCTGCGTTGATTTTATTTTCTTTCTCTTTTCTTAGTGTCCAGGCTTTGCAACCATATATTAAAACAGGCCAAATCAACATTTTCAGGATTTTTAGTTTTATGTCTTTGGGTCTTTCCATATGTTGTTTACCTGGATCATTTTTGTTTTTGCCATGCCGATTCTTGTTTTCACATCTCTGGTGCAGGAGCTGTCATTTGTTTTTACAACTCCTCCCCATCAGGTGCCTTGCCACATGGCGTTGGCGATCATGGACTTCCATCTGTTTCTATCTCTTGTTGCCTCAAGCATCTCTTCCACCCTCTTTGTCTTCAGCCACTCTGCATGTCCGTCCAACATCTTGTCCTTGGGTCTACCTGGTGCTCTCTTTCCCTCCAGCTTTCTCGTTGTGACCAGGTGCTTCAATTCCCTTTCCTCATAAAATGGCCTATGAATGTTGCCTTCTTTGCCTAGTCTTCCTTATGAATGATCTTCTTGTGTCTGCCTCCATCAAGACTGTCTCGTTTGTTTTCTTTGCTGTCCATGGAACTCTCAACATTCTTCTTAGAAACCACATCTCGGCTGCCTCAATCTTGTTCTGGCTTTGCTTGTTGACTGTCCACGCCTCACAGTATTGGTTCTATATAACATTCAAGAACTCTCCTCCTGATGTTAATTGATAGGCATTACAGATCCTAGACACTTGAAATATTGGACATTTTCTAAGTCTGCTTTATTTATTTGAATATTTGGTTGTTCCTGGCCTTCTTTTCTCGCTATGTGCATGACTTTGATGTTTGTAGCATTCAGTTTCAATCCTGCCCTGCAACCTGCTGCGTCTACTTGATAGAGAATTCTCTACATGCTTGTGGTGTTATCTGCCAATGGTGTTCGTCTGTCGTCGTCGACAATGACCACGGCTTCATGAAGTTGATTTGAGTCAGTGTGTCCGGAGGTGACTGATCAGTCCGATTCGGGCACGGAAGTAACGTCCACAGGTTGGACATCTGTGGTTGGTTACTGTGGTTGAAGGGTTTGCAGCCCTAGCTTTCCGTGCCACTCGTTTTTCTTGTGCAGATTGGATACGAGACCCTTCTGAAGTGGTACATCCGGTTTCGATTCTTCTACGCCAAACTGTACGGTCGAGGGCAAGGTTTTCCCAATTCTCCCAGTCTATGTTGAGGGACTTTAGCGATGTGTTCAAGCTGTCTTTAAACCGTTTTCTCTGGCCTCCAACTGTTCTCTTGCCAGACGCTAGTTCCCCGTAGAGGAGTTGCTTCGGAATTCTGGTGTCAGACATCCGGTACACATGGCCAGCCCAGCGAACTTGACTCTTTTGAAGTAAAGTGTGGATGGAGGGGAGATTGGCTCTCCCTAGTACTTCTGTATCAGGGATCTTCTCTTGCCATCGGATATTGAGAATCTTTCTGAGGCTTTTGGTGTGAAAATGATTCAATTTCCTTGCGTGTCTACTGTAAACAGTCCAGGTCTCACTGCCGTAGAGGAGAGTGGTGAGGACCACCGCTTTGTACACTTTGAGTTTAGTTGTGGCCGAGATACCTCTTCTGTCCCATACAGTAGGACGCAGCCTCCCAAATGCAGTGCTGGCCTTAGCTATGCGTTTGTTGACTTCGTCGTCAGTATGCACACAACGTGATAGGGAACTGCCGAGATATGTGAAGTTGTCGACTGCATGTAGTTTTGTGCCCTTGACCTCGATATTTGGTTCAGTATATGGAACACCTGGAGGAGGCTGATACATGACTTCGGTTTTCTTGGTGCTTATTGTAAGACCGAAGTTGTCGCAAGCAGTTGAAAATGTGTTCATGCATTGTTGCATCTGTTCACCACTGTAAGCATTTAACGCACAATCGTCTGCGAAAGGGTCACGAAGAGTGCTGTAACTGCATTTAATGGTCGCCTTGAGGCGTCTTGTGTTGTACAACTTGCCGTCTGTGCGGTAGCGTATATCTATGCCATGGTCTTCTGGAGAGAATGCATCTGATAACATTGCCGAGAACATCATAGAGAATAGTGTAGGCGCAAGGACGCATCCTTGTTTCACGCCATTGCTGACTGGAAAGTCTCTGGACATTTCTCCGTCATCAAGGACCCGTGCCATCATACCATCGTGGAAATGTCGCACCATATTTACGAAGGCTGGAGGGCAGCCGAACTTCGCCATTATCTTCCACAGCCCCCGTCTCTCACCGTGTCAAACGCCTTCGTCAAGTCGACAAAGGTTGTGTACAGTGCTCGGTGTTGTTCCTGCGCCTTTTCTTGCAGTTGACTAGGAGCAAAGATAATGTCCACCGTACCTCTCCCAGCCCGAAATCCACATTGACTCTCTGGCAACAGACCCTGCTCAAGATGATTAATGAGGCGATTCAGCAGCACCCTTGCTAATATCTTGCCTGCAATGGACAGTAGTGATATTCCTCTGTGGTTGTCACATGATTGTTTGTTTCCCTTCCTCTTGTATAGGTGGACTATTGAGGCATCCTTGATATCTTGAGTGAGTGACTGATTGTTCCAGAGTGTTTCAAAAATCTCAGTTAATCTTTGTGTGAACATTGGACCTCCCGCTTTGTAGATCTCTGCAGGTATGGCGTCAGCGCCAGGGGCCTTGCCACAGGAGAGTTGGCCAATAGCGTTTGTGACCTCTTGTATGTTAGGTGGCACATCAAGTTGGTTGTTCTTTTCTTTTGAGGGAGGCGATCAATGGCTGCTTCATTTATCTGCCAATAATGCACTGTCGTCCGCATGTCTCAGGCTGGTGATGTTTCTTCGTCCAATCTTTATTCCCATCTCTTCTAAGTCTGCCTCTCTAATGACCTGCTCTGTACATAAGTTGAAAAGATGAGGCAAAAGGATGCAGCCCTGCCTGACTCCCTCTTTTTAAATGCCAATCTATCTATCTGTCTATCTATCTATCTATCTATCTATCTATCTATCTATCTATCTATCTATCTATTATCTATCTATCTATCTATCTATCTATCTATCTATCTATAATTATATTATATATATATATATATTGCTTTTCATGAATCTTCTTTTAATACACTTTACAGTTTACAGCATGCAGTCACATCATGCGAAAGACTAAGTATGTGATTGCTATACATATTGACTGTCAACTAAAACATCGTCTTGCACGGTGACTTGGATATTAATACTTGACATCCATTTTTATGACAGCCCAAGTTGACGACAATCTGGCACTTGAGGCATTTGTGTGTGCGCACATGTGTGTGTGTGTGCGTGGTGTGTGTGTGTGTGTGTGTGTGTGTGTGTGTGTGTGTGTGTGTGTGTGTGTGTGTGTGTGTGTGTGTGTGTGTGTGTGTGTGTGTGTGTGTTATAACTGCAGTGCTGATATATAAATATACATCCAAAACTGAAAAATTGTGCATGTGCTATTCATTATCATACTGTCAGACTAGAATTTAGTGCGCAGGATTTCATATGTCAACATTTATTAGCAGCGGTATTCACTTTGCTGAGATGTTTGAATGCAAGCAAGCGCGCACGCGTGTGCGTGCCAGATGTTTTACATAAACTCACTCTGTGTGTGTGTGTGTGTGTGTGTGTGTGTGTGTGTGTGTGTGTGTGTGTGTGTGTGTGTGTGTGTGTGTGTGTGTGTGTGTGTGTGTGTGTGTGTGTTTACATTTGGTTTCCACAGCTGTCAGTAAAAGACAATTCAGTGTTATCTTGTGATTTAAGATTATGTTTTGGTCTTACAACAGACATGTGCGGAAACATCCTTACAACTGAAAAAAAGTAATATTGGTGCCATTTCTTTTTATGAAACAATGGGACACATGTTAACAAGAGCACACGACACTGTCACAATCAAATGATGTTACCTGTTCCTCAGCATGATTAAACAGCAATTGTAGCTGCTGAGAATTGTGCAAATCATTCCAATCACAAGTTCAACATGAAACTGCAAGTGCGCCAGATTTCCTGTTGATTCAATTTGTAATGCACTCAGTAGAAGCTGACCTCTTGTGAGAGCAGAAATTTTCACTTCGCTCCCTTGCATGGCAAGTAGTTCAAATATGTCAAAGCTTGTCTGCCAAAACAATATCATTTGGGAGGCAATTGTTTAAATATCCTCACTAATCACATGTTTTTGTCACTAATAATGCCATCGTATCATCTGGATATAAAAGAAATATGTTCCTGTAGTGTAACTGATATGAGATATCTGACTGTGTTAACATGGTTGTAATGTGACCATGTCAATGTATTTGTGTCTGAACTAGAAGACTTCTTAAAGAATATTTCAAAGCACTCAATTATTGATGCACAATGGCCATGGATATCCCTTGAACTGAACTGGAAAACTTGCACAAGTACTAGTTCTATCTTGCCAAAGAACCATTGGTTTAGGCCTGGATCACAGTCAACATCTAAACTTGAAAACGAGTAAGTGCTCCTCTGTTTATCCAATGTAGGCGAGAAAAAAGAAAACCAAACAAAAATGACAGTGCTGTAGTAATGTCCTGTAAAATACTCGATTGTGTCATCCTGATTATGCAAAGGTTATAAGGTAATTTCTTCGCAAGCAAGTGCCTGTTTAAACTGCAGATTTTCCTGAGTCAGCCTATTCAGTTAATCTATCATTGATTGTTCTTCCTCTGCTCTGAGATTGCTCATTTGTAAATCATTTGACAAAATGTACCAAACACATCCCTGTCAGATAGTAGTGGTGAGGCTGTCAGTTTATTTCAGCTGGTCTCAGTTCCATTATCAGACTGAATAATTATGTGTTCCAAGATATACATCTCCTTTCACATCAGTGATTTCATCACCAGTTCAGGCTGATTTTTTCTGATTGCTATCATTTCTGTTTGATTCTTTTGATACTACTTTCTTTCACTTCTTTCTAGACCTTATGTCCAGAGCTGGTTTCCAACTGGGGTTAGTGATATACATAATGCAAACCTTCACTCATAATATGGACATGAATTGTTAAAGACATCATTAACAAAATTAAAACTGAGTGTGCGTATACAATTGAAATATGGAACTTGTTATCATAGTATATTTTACACACACACACACACACACACACACACACACACACACACACACACACACACACACACACACACACACACACACACACACACACACACACACACGCACGCACACACACACACACACTCAGTTTTTAATTTTGTTAATGACGTCTTTTGTTAATGATGTCTTTTGTTCGAATGACTAATATTCAACAGCAGTTGAATAAACCTGGCATCCAATGTAGTATAAGAATGTTTGAAAATAAAGTTCTCCGCAGGATACAAAAGATAGGCCACGTAATTTATGTACATAAGCTGTTGTGTACATGCACATGTGCACACGCGCGCATACACACAAACACACACTTCAAATGGAAAGCGTGCACACACAAAGCACACATACACACACACACACAAATCACAACACACACAGTGGACACACACACACACAGTGGACACACACACACACACACACACCACACACACACACACACACACACACACCACACATACACACACACGCACACACACACATACACACACACACACACACACACACACACATACACACACACACACACACAGTGCACACACACGCGCGCACCTCGGCATGGACATACACACACTTGAAGTAGAAACAAAGAAGTTCAGTGTTCTGTGTAAGAGATGACATCTGTTCATACAAACTGAAAGCAAATGAAAGAAGCTTAGTCTGCCAGTGAAAATAATTATTTGTTTATTTCAGTGATTCACACGCCCTGTGACTGAAAACAAGATGTAACTCGAATGTACAAATACACCCACAATTCAAACGCTATGCCCGCTGCCGTCTATGACAGACGACGCAGACGGTGGTGGTGGGGGGGGGGGGGGGGGAGGGGGGAGTGAAGGGAGAGAGAGAGAGAGAGAAAGAGAGAGAGAGAGAGAGACAGACAGAGAGAAAGAGAGACAGAGAGTAAAGGCGAAAGTAGATCTCTCTCAAGACCATGCTTGCATCAAAAACAAATAAATAAATCTATAGCATTAATAAAAACATACTATTTTTAAAGTGGTCAGAACAAATAAATCTGCAGGTTGTATTTCAATCAAATATAAGGCTGGAACTGTGCCAGCCATTCTCTCCATCTCTTGCCATGTCAGCCCTCCTCCATATCTTGTCACCTCGTTCACACATGGTGATCTGTACTTTTGTCTTTTGTTCGACTGTTTGTTGAGACATACTTCACACAACAATTATTTACCATCTCTAACATTTTCTTTCCTCGCTTCTTTCATTGATTTTTCCATCTGGTGTCAACGCAGTAAGCAGTACAAAAGCATGGAACCGACAGTGCCGACACGGACCATTCCGCAGACTCGCAGGCGCGACCCGACCCGTCCCATTCGAAAGAAAAGATAACTCCTCCCAGCCTGGAGAGACGCCATCTGCACACAGCCCATACGCACACATTTTTCCACACACACACACACGCACACCATTTTTGACTGATTTTATTTTTGATTGTTTAAAAGCTGATAACTCGAACAGAATTTTCAAACAGCGTCACAGCCAGTTTTTATCGAGACTTCCACCCCACATTCTGACCGGTGAGGTCCAAACAGGTAAAGAGTGAGTCGGCGTTTCAGACAATTACCTAATGGCAATAGTCTACATGCATTGCCTGATTCAAAAATAGTGTCGAGTTTCTGTTACAGTCACGCTGCTGTGGGGCTTGCGATAAGGTTAAAGTTTGAGGCCAGCATTTAGAGGCCAGTGACAGTGCCGACACGGACCATTCCGTGTTGCTAACGTTACGTGACGTAAAACCCCGTGGCTGTGCCTACGCACTTTGGCAACATTAAAAAAACAAAAAACAAACAAACAAACAAACAAACAAACAAAAAAGTTTTTACCAAGCGGCTGAGGCCTGCACATCATTTAGCACATTGAACCAAACATGTAATGGTAGAAAGAAACTCTAGGGAGAGCTAGACAACAGAAGGTCTTCAGAGAAGTAACCCCCTTTAGACAAGTGTTTCGGCCCTGAATTCCTTACACTCTCGGGGAGCCGGGCCACATCCAGGTCATGACTCCTGGATGCCCTTCTGCTGTTGTCTATTTTTTTTTTTTTTTTTTTTTTTCCCACGCCGGGGATCGAACCTGGGCGATTCTGCGCTTCAGAACTGCGGTACGCGGTTTTACCAATGTGCTAACGGGGCACACATCATCTGTAGGGAATTTAATCCTTATGAAGTTCACTTTTTTGGTTCCTCCTTGCCCAGATCCAGCTTGAGCTCCTTTCTGCTGCCTCTGCCATCGCTTTAAGGGCTCTAGTCCTCTTCTTCCCAGAAATGGCGAGTTGTTTCATGAGATCATAAGCGGAGGTGCCAACAAACCCTCTTGCCCCGACCTCTATGGATAAGATTTTGACCCGCAGACCTGCTTTCTTCAGGGTGCTGGCAAGACCGGCGTATTTTTCGGTCTTGTAGATATGTGCTTCTTCCATTCTGCTTTCGTATGGCACAGTGAGTTCTATCAGAATCACTTGTTTCGAGGAGTCAGAGTGGAGAGCGATGTCTGGTCTCATGCCTGTCTTGCTGATGACATCTGGGTAATTTCTCCACTCTGGGAGGTCTGCTGTACACTCCCAGTCGACTGCTCCATCCAGAAGACCCTTTGGCAATGTGCTGGTTGTCATAGCCCTTTCGGGCCAGACCTGTTTCCCTCCTGCTTTGTAGAACGTTGTCATAGCAATTGGTGCGTTTGGGGTCATGGTTTTTTCGCTAACCACATCTGTGATCACTTTCAGAACTTGGTTGTGCCTCCATGTATACCTTCCTTGGGCTAGCGCTACTTTGCAAGAGCTTAGGACATGTTCCACTGTTTGTTTCTTCTGACAGAGCGGACATGCTGGGTCGTCTGCTTTCCCCCATTTCACTAAGTTTGCATTCGAGGGGAGCAGGTCATATACAGATCTGAGGAGGAAGCTTATCCTTAGAGGAGCCATGTGCCACATATCGTTCCAGCTGAGACTTCTTTGGAGTGCACTGTCCCATGTTGTCCATTGCCCTGTTGACCTTGCTGGACTGCCTTCTGCACTCTTTTGACATCTTCTTCTTCCTTCAACTCCTGTATGATCATGTCTCTTTTTTCCTTCCCTTTGGCTTTGGACCACCACTGCATTTTTGTTGCTCCCAGTCCCTGTCTGTTGGTTTGCGTGCGTCCAATTATTTCTTTGATGCTGAGGTTTCTCTTGGCATTGTTTACAGCCTCTTGGACTTTCCACTTTCTGCCAGTTCTCAGCTTTGGATGAACTGCTCTCACGATATTGTCCTCCGATTCCTCCAGCATGCTCAAGTCTTGCTTTTCCAACTTTGTATTCCTCCACTATGGATTTGAGAGGTAGCTTCAGCATTGCTTGACGACAGTAGAATGCAACATCAGTGAGACCAGGTGGGACACCGAGCCATTTTCTTGTGTATTTGTTGATTTTGGCTTCCATTGCTTCGACTGTGCTGGTGCAAATGTCATAGATTAGCAGTGGCCACAGCAGCTTTGGTATCAGCATGAACTGTAGACACCAGACTTTGTATTTGCCTGGCAGTCCGCAGTTATCTATTTTCTTCAGGCCTTCTTCTGCTGTTTGCTTGGTTTCACATCCCCTTTGTGTGTCTTTCAGGGAGTCATCATACCATCTTCCGAGACTTTTTACTGGCTCTTCTGTGACAGTGGGGATGGCTTGGTTGGCTACCATGAATTTGACTGAATCTGCCACTTTTCCTTTTCGCAGTGAGAGACTTCGGGATTTCTTAGGTTTGAACCTCATTCTTGAAGAGGCCACCAGCTCATCCAGCTGCTTTAAGATTTGGTGTGTCTCTTCCTCATCCGTGGACAAGACTGTTGTGTCATCCATGAAAGCTTTCAGAGGAGGCATCTGGTATCCATCTCCCAGATTCACTGGACCTGAACTCTTCATTGCAGCTTTCAAGATGACTTCCATTGCCAACACGAACAGTATGGGAGAGATTGCACAGCCCATTGCAATGCCCACCTCTAGGTCTATCCAGTCCGTGGTGTATTCTTTGGTAGAGAACCGCATTGAGAACCCTTGGAAATACTTCCTCAGCATTGTTCGGATGTTTTCTGGGATGTGATACATTTCAAGAGCCAGCTGGATCATATCGTGTGGAACTGATCCATATGCATTCGCCAGATCAAGCCAAACTACGTCAATGTCTCTCTTCTCTGTTCTTGCTTTTTGGATGGCATCCCAAATCAACGTGGCATGTTCCAAGCATCCAGGCATTCCTGGTATGCCTCCCTTTTGGACTGACATATCCAGATACTTGTTTTCAGTCAGGTATTTTGTCAATCTTGCTGCCATAACAGAGAAGAAGATTTTCCCCTCGACGTTCAGAAGTGATATTGGCCTGAACTGATTGATGCTGCTGGAGTTCTGCTCCTTCGGAATGTACACTCCTTCAGCTCTCATCCATTGGTCGCTGATCTTCTGGTTCCTCCATGCTGATCGAATCATCTTGTGGAGCCACTCGAGCACTTTTGGGCATTTCTTGTAGAGCAGGTATGGTATTCCGTTTGGTCCAGGTGCTGACTTGGCTCTGGCTTTCTTTACTACGTTCTTCACTTCATCCAGTGTTGGTGGTTTGTTATTGAATTTTCCTTCTGGCGCTGCAGGCCAAACCAGATTTTGGATTCCAAGTGGTGCCTCGCGCTGAGAATCGGAATATGTTTCCCTGAGATGCTGCTCTAGGGTTTCCTTGCCCACTGTGAGAGTCCCTGATTTGGGTTGTTCAAACAGCTTTCTTGCAAAGTCAAAGGGATCTTTGAAGAAACGATCTTGAGTCTTCTTCTTTTTGCTCTTTCTTCGCCTTGCTGATTCCACTTTGCTGAGAGCATTGTGTTTGGCCTTCAGATCTTTCCAGAGTTCCAGGAGCCCTTGCTTCTCGAATTCTGAGGCAGTTTTCATTCGCTTTTTAAGCTTCCTTTTCTCCCTCCGGATGCTCTCCATCTGTTGCTGTCTTCTGGATTTCTGGGGAGGCGTTTTTGTCTTTGGCTGCTTCACTCCATAAGTGTCCCTGCAGATAGAGTATATGATGTCTCCGTATGTGTCAAGTTTGTGTTCCAGCGTACTGTTCCCTATTAGCGCATTCAGCTTAAGGACAAGTTCCTCATCTAATTTCTCCCATTGTTCTTTTGCACCGGCAGGCGGCAAATCGAGTTTTCCACGTTTGGCGTTAAGAGCTTGTGCAAAATCCGCATCAGAACCGTCAGCGTGGATGTCCTCGGCACTATGGTTTAATTCCTGGCCTTGGTCATCCAACGTCTCACCTGCTATCGCAGTGCGCTGCTGCTGGTTCGTATGTGTCTTCAAACAGCCCATTTTTGTCCTGTGGATCTTCATGCCGCGTTTGGTGGTGAATCTCCTTCCACACGCACACGGAAATTCCAACTGGTCATTAATCATGGTCCGTTGTGCGTTTCCAGTCGTGATGGAGTCAGTGCCGATGGATTCATCATTCTCTCCCCCTTTCGGTGAATCCTGGGAGCATCTTTCATTTGGAAAACTCGTGGCATGTTATCAAAGGCAAGGTGGGAAGCCAACCCACAAAGCCCGCAGATCTAGTCTTTCCCAGTGTCCTTCGGTCTTTCCCGAATGTCCTCCGAACTATTCCCGGAAGTCAATGGACTGACCATGTGCAGGTAGAAAGAAACTCTAGGGAGAGCTAGACAACAGAAGGTCTTCAGAGAAGTAACCCCCTTTAGACAAGTGTTTCGGCCCTGAATTCCTTACACTCTCGGGGAGCCGGGCCACATCCAGGTCATGACTCCTGGATGCCCTTCTGCTGTTGTCTATTTTTTTTTTTTTTTTTTTTCCCACGCCGGGGATCGAACCTGGGCGATTCTGCGCTTCAGAACTGCGGTACGCGGTTTTACCAATGTGCTAACGGGGCACACATCATCTGTAGGGAATTTAATCCTTATGAAGTTCACTTTTTTGGTTCCTCCTTGCCCAGATCCAGCTTGAGCTCCTTTCTGCTGCCTCTGCCATCGCTTTAAGGGCTCTAGTCCTCTTCTTCCCAGAAATGGCGAGTTGTTTCATGAGATCATAAGCGGAGGTGCCAACAAACCCTCTTGCCCCGACCTCTATGGCGAAGATTTTGACCCGCAGACCTGCTTTCTTCAGGGTGCTGGCAAGACCGGCGTATTTTTCGGTCTTGTAGATATGTGCTTCTTCCATTCTGCTTTCGTATGGCACAGTGAGTTCTATCAGAATCACTTGTTTCGAGGAGTCAGAGTGGAGAGCGATGTCTGGTCTCATGCCTGTCTTGCTGATGACATCTGGGTAATTTCTCCACTCTGGGAGGTCTGCTGTACACTCCCAGTCGACTGCTCCATCCAGAAGACCCTTTGGCAATGTGCTGGTTGTCATAGCCCTTTCGGGCCAGACCTGTTTCCCTCCTGCTTTGTAGAACGTTGTCATAGCAATTGGTGCGTTTGGGGTCATGGTTTTTTCGCTAACCACATCTGTGATCACTTTCAGAACTTGGTTGTGCCTCCATGTATACCTTCCTTGGGCTAGCGCTACTTTGCAAGAGCTTAGGACATGTTCCACTGTTTGTTTCTTCTGACAGAGCGGACATGCTGGGTCGTCTGCTTTCCCCCATTTCACTAAGTTTGCATTCGAGGGGAGCAGGTCATATACAGATCTGAGGAGGAAGCTTATCCTTAGAGGAGCCATGTGCCACATATCGTTCCAGCTGAGACTTCTTTGGAGTGCACTGTCCCATGTTGTCCATTGCCCCTGTTGACCTTGCTGGACTGCCTTCTGCACTCTTTTGACATCTTCTTCTTCCTTCAACTCCTGTATGATCATGTCTCTTTTTTCCTTCCCTTTGGCTTTGGACCACCACTGCATTTTTGTTGCTCCCAGTCCCTGTCTGTTGGTTTGCGTGCGTCCAATTATTTCTTTGATGCTGAGGTTTCTCTTGGCATTGTTTACAGCCTCTTGGACTTTCCACTTTCTGCCAGTTCTCAGCTTTGGATGAACTGCTCTCACGATATTGTCCTCCGATTCCTCCAGCATGCTCAACAGTCTTGCTTTTCCAACTTTGTATTCCTCCACTATGGATTTGAGAGGTAGCTTCAGCATTGCTTGACGACAGTAGAATGCAACATCAGTGAGACCAGGTGGGACACCGAGCCATTTTCTTGTGTATTTGTTGATTTTGGCTTCCATTGCTTCGACTGTGCTGGTGCAAATGTCATAGATTAGCAGTGGCCACAGCAGCTTTGGTATCAGCATGAACTGTAGACACCAGACTTTGTATTTGCCTGGCAGTCCGCAGTTATCTATTTTCTTCAGGCCTTCTTCTGCTGTTTGCTTGGTTTCACATCCCCTTTGTGTGTCTTTCAGGGAGTCATCATACCATCTTCCGAGACTTTTTACTGGCTCTTCTGTGACAGTGGGGATGGCTTGGTTGGCTACCATGAATTTGACTGAATCTGCCACTTTTCCTTTTCGCAGTGAGAGACTTCGGGATTTCTTAGGTTTGAACCTCATTCTTGAAGAGGCCACCAGCTCATCCAGCTGCTTTAAGATTTGGTGTGTCTCTTCCTCATCCGTGGACAAGACTGTTGTGTCATCCATGAAAGCTTTCAGAGGAGGCATCTGGTATCCATCTCCCAGATTCACTGGACCTGAACTCTTCATTGCAGCTTTCAAGATGACTTCCATTGCCAACACGAACAGTATGGGAGAGATTGCACAGCCCATTGCAATGCCCACCTCTAGGTCTATCCAGTCCGTGGTGTATTCTTTGGTAGAGAACCGCATTGAGAACCCTTGGAAATACTTCCTCAGCATTGTTCGGATGTTTTCTGGGATGTGATACATTTCAAGAGCCAGCTGGATCATATCGTGTGGAACTGATCCATATGCATTCGCCAGATCAAGCCAAACTACGTGGTACTTAGAACGGGCGGTCGTTGCTCCAGATCTGGTGTTGGCGGGAGATCAAATGTCAGGCTAACAAACAGCACAGCAAGTTGTGCCATAGCCTTCGTCGAGGAACAATGAATGAGGGACAATGATTTGTTTCTCTTCTCTCTGGTGTTATGATATTGTCAGTTACACATACCCACCGGCAGCATAAATGTCGGGATGAACGTACATGTAAATGAATGCGAATAATTTCATTCACGAATTTTTGTCCAGAATCAAATTATACAATTTTTTTCTACATCTAATTTACACATTGTTTCACACACACACACACACACACACACACACACACACACACACACACACACACACACACACACACAACACACACACACACACACACACACCACACACACACATATATATATACATATATATATATGTATATATATATATATATACAGAGAGAGAGAGAGAGAGAGAGAGAGAGAGAGGCAGACACAGATACAGAGACAGAGAGAGACATAGAAGGTAGAAGGTGGGAGGGGAAGAGAGAGAGAGAGAGAGAGAGAGAGAGAGAGAGAGAGAGGAGAGAGAGAGACAGACACACAGAGACAGAGAGCGTGAAGGAGGAGGAGGAGGAGGAGGAGGTGGAGGAGGAGAAGGAAGAGGAGGAGGAGGAGGAGGAGGAGGAGAGAGAGAGAGAGAGAAAAGAGAGAGCTACTGACTTTATGTTTTTTTTATATACGTTTCTAGACATTTTCATAAATTTTCACGAAATCCTTTTTGAAAGTCTAAACAACAGAACAGTCTGGGTAATTGCTGTTTTAAATCTTAGCAGTTGGTTAAGTCATATATTAGTAACTGTCTTTATTCTGTTTGCAATACACGCAGAGCCAATATTATATTATAATGTATTCTTTATGTTTATTATGTTTTGGAACGCGGGATTACCTATTGCTTACAAACAAAAGAAAGGAGATATATAAACGGACAGATTCAAACGGAAACGGAAACGGAAATGCATCAAAACAAGCTAGGACAACGACTAAAATTGGAACATGGAACACATCTGCACTGGTTGAAAAAGAACTTGAGTTTGTTCAGTTTATGAAAGCAAAGAAAATAGAAGCATTAGGAACAGCTTATTTAAGGAAGAAGAAAAATGTCAGTAAACGAACAGATAAACACTAATTGACCTTATGGAGTGGAACTAAGAATGGCAAGGGAACAAAACATGGGGTAGGGTTTACTATCAGCCATGAGAAAATCAAGTTATAACAGATGTCAAATATGTATCGGAAAGAATCATGAACATCAGGATGATAGATGGTAGAGGAACCGCAAGGTATGTTCATGTATCTGCCCCATGTAAGGACACCTACTCTGAAGAGGAAAGGATAAAATTCTGTGAAGATCTTAGTGACCTTGTCAATTCATTAAAAATCAAAGAAAAGGTCATTTATTGGGGGACTTCAGTGGCAGAGCTGGCCCCAGGAGACCACCTTGGGAAAGATATCTTGGCCCTCTAAGCAATCATGATAAGAACACAACAGCAACAGAAAACCGACATAAAATGGATCCTACGTTTCTGTTCAGAAACGTTGAAGAAATTGCCCACAGGAAAAATACCAGCACATCAACTGGTTGCTTAAAATCGAAAGATGGTACGATTATTACGGAAAAAGACAAAATATCATATAGATGGGGACAGTACATTAAAAACCTTTTTGACGATGAAAGATGAAGTTAGAGAAGCGTTGAAAAAGATGAAACCTAGAAAAAAAACCATCGGGACCAGACACTGTTACTATAGAAATGACTGAGACTCTAGATGAATTTGATATAAAAAAATAACAGTCCCCCTATATGAAATTTATGACACCGGAAAAAGCCCTAAAGATATGTCAAAATCAATTTTCATTGCATTCCCAAACAAAACAGGGGCTATAGAATGCAGAGTCCATCGTACAGTCACCCTGAGTCATTTAACGATGATTCTATTAAGAATAATCATGATAAGGACAAGGAACAGAGTAAAAAATGGAAATAACAGAAGATCGGTGTGCATCTGTTGTAACGAAAGGAACTGTTAGTGCCATACACAAATTTGGAACTCTCATAGAAGGGTCAATCGAGTTGGGTAAAGATTTATTTTTATGCTTTGTTGATTATACCATGCCCATTGACAAGGTAAGACATGAAGAATTTATAAACCAAGTAGAAAGGCTCAATATTGATGAAAAGAATCTAATAATAATAAAGAATATGTATTGGGAAAGAAACAGCAGCAATGAATATAGAAAACGATATGAGCTCTTCCCAAAATATCAAAACAGGAGTTAGGCAGAGATGTGTTCTATCACCAGATTTGTTTTCACTTTACATGTACAGCTTGTCATATTGGAAGATGTGATGCGTCTAGTGTGTCGGCTTCGGCCTGCACCGCTGGCTAGCACTGCTGTGCGAAAAGAAGAGCAGAAGGCGTAAGTCTCTTCCTGTCAGTACATAGTTTCTCCATCAGCAAGCCCTACGCTGTGCCTCCTCGTGGCGACAGGCGGTAACTGAGCACCTCACGGACTCAGGCTGAATCTCGTAGGACTCGGAGGAGGTCTGGCCCCCAGACGTGAGGCATGCAGGCCCACCGGCGTGTGGACATGCCCTGGTGCCCACGAACCAGATCCCCAAGCTATGGGTAAATAGCTCCAATGCCTTGTGGACATCTCGGGAGAGAGTAAGGCTAAGGGAGTTAACCCTGAAAAAAAACCGATGGAAGGCAAGGGGAAACCACCATCGTAGTTTTCCCCAGGAAAACCACGGACAAGAGAAAGAGAAAGAAGAAAGTTAACGACTTCAATAGGTGGTCCTGTGGAGCGCCTTCGTCCGGTAGGGACTGTCATGCGGCGCAGGTGACACCAGACCGTCAGCCAGCTACTGCGACCAAAATTAAATTCAACACCAAAATAGCAACATGGAACATCAGAACAATGCTGCAGAAAGGTAAATTAGACAACATCAAAATGGAGATGGAAAGGCTTAACATCAGTATTTTAGGACTGGGGGAAGTGAGATGGAAGGGGGCAGGCATGATAACATCAGGAGAATATACAGAGATATACTCTGGTGGTAATTCACATGAAAGAGGAGTAGGCATCATAATGGACAAAGACAAATCAAAAGCAGTTAAGGGATACTGAGCAGTGTCCGACAGAGTTTTACTGGTCAAATTCGGAGGCAAACCTTTTGATATCAACATCATACAGGTGTATGCACCAACATCCGCAAGTACTCAGGAAAACATCGACAACTTCTACGAAGTTTTAGAGATGGCCAACGTCCAATGTAAATCACAAGAAGTTACAGTCATAATGGGAGATTTTAATGCTAAAGTGGGACAGGATAGGGTGGAGGATATAGTTGGACCTCATGGCCTTGGTCCACAAAATGAAAGGGGGGGGGGGACTTGTAGAATGGACACTTATGAATGAGTTCATAGTAGGAAACACCTGGTTTGAGCAGCCTAACAGAAGAAAATGGACTTCGATGAGTCCAGGAGATAATACCAAAAATCAAATTGACTACATCCTGATCAACAAAAGATTTAGAAATTCTTTACTGTCAGCAAAAACACTACCAGGCGTAGACTGCAACAGTGACCACAGGCCTGTAGTGGGAAGGTTTAGGCTGAAATTGAGGAAAAAGAAACAGACCAAAAGCATCATCAAACTAAATCTTGGACTCTTAAAGACAGATGAAATGATACGTCAAAAATTTAATGTACATGTTCAAAACAAATTCAGTGCTCTGGAAGACGTTGGTGACAGTGAGGAACAATGGACAACGTTGAGAAGTTCTATAAATGAAGCTTGTGAAGAAATCCCTAAGGCAAATAGAAAAGCAAAAAAGTGCTGGATGACTAATGAAATTTTGGGCCTGATGGAGGAAAGGAGGAAGGCAAAGAGAAACGAGGAGATATACAGGAAGATAAACAAAGAAATCAGGTAGAGGTGCAATGAAGCTAAGGAAGCTTGGCTGAACACAAAATGCAAAGAGATAGAAGAACGACACAAAATGGATCCTCAGGGTATGTACAGACGAATTGAAGAAATTGTCCACAGGAAAAATACATGCACATCAACTGGTTGCTTAAAATCGAAAGATGGCACGCTTATCATGGAAAAAGACAAAATATTAGACAGATGGGGAGAGTACGTTAAAGACCTTTCTGAGGATGACAGAAACGAAGAACACATTATAAAAAAGAAATTTGAAGGACTACCCATAATGAAAGATGAAGTTAGAGCAGCACTGAAAAAGATGAAACCAGGAAAAAGCCCCAGGACCAGACAACATTACTACAGAGATGATTGAAGCCCTGGAGGAATTTGGCATATATAAAATAACAGTCCTCCTAAATGAAATTTATGACACTGGAAAAATCCCCAAAAATATGTCAAAATCAATTTTCATTGCACTTCCAAAGAAGACAGGGGCTATAGAATGCGAACTCCATCGCACAATCAGTTTGATGAGTCTTGTAACAAAAATCCTGTTAAGAATAATCATGATGAGGACAAGGAATAGAATCAAAAGAGAAATAGCAGAAGAACAATGTGGATTTATGGAGGGGAAAGGAACTATTAATGCCATATACATCCTAAGAACTATCATAGAGAGGTCAATTGAGATGAATAAGGATTTGTATTTATGCTTTCTTGACTATACCAAGGCTTTCGATCGGGTACGACATGAAGAATTGATCAACCAACTGGAGAGACTCAATGTTGATGGAAAAGATCTACGAATAATCAGGAATATGTACTGGGAACAAACAGCTGCAATGAGAATAGAAAACAATATAAGCTCTTTTCAAAACATCAAAAGAGGAGTCAGACAGGGTTGTGTTTTATCACCAGATCTGTTTTCACTATATAGCAAAAACATCATGAGAAACCTAGAAGAAGACCCTGGATTAAAGGTTGGAGGGAAAATGATAAACAACATTCGGTACGCAGATGACACCGTGCTAATTGCAGAAAATGAAAGGGACCTACAAAACCTTGTGAATATACTAGAAATAGAAAGCAAAGGTAAGGGGTTGGAACTAAACAGCAGGAAGACTGAAGTCATGGTTATCAGTAAAAAACATGAAATCCCCTCATGCAAAATAACAGCAAATGGCACAACCTTGACACAGGTTAATAAGTTCAAATACCTGGGAACGGTCATTTCATCAGACGGCAGATGCACATCGGAAATAGCTGGCAGAATCGGCCAAGCCAAAACAGCATTCAAGAAGATGACAAGCATTCTTACTAACAAATGCCTATCAATTAACATCAGAAAGAGAGTCCTTGAATGTTATATAGAACCAATACTGTTGTACGGATGCGAGGCGTGGACAGTCAGCAAGCAAAGCCAGAGCAGGCTCGAGGCAACCGAGATGTGGTTTCTCAAAAGAATGTTGAGAGTTCCATGGACAGCAAAGTAAACAAACGAGACAGTCTTGATGGAGGCAGACACAAGTAGATCACTCATAAGGAAGATTAGGAAAAGACAAGCAACATTTATATACCATTTTATGAGGAGGGGGGATTTGGAGCACCTGGTCACA
Organism: Monoplex corrugatus; assembly: GCA_030674185.1. Classification (NCBI taxonomy): domain Eukaryota; kingdom Metazoa; phylum Mollusca; class Gastropoda; order Littorinimorpha; family Ranellidae; genus Monoplex; species Monoplex corrugatus. The sequence continues at coordinate 100,672,737 of CM060305.1, read as the reverse complement.
ACGGGAAAGCTGGAGGGAAGAGAGCACCGGGTAGACCCAGGGAGAGAATGCTGGACGGACTTGCAGAGTGGCTGGGGATGAGAAGGGTGGGGGAGATGCTGGGGGCAACGAGAGATAGATATGGTTGGAAGTCCATGGTCGCCAACGCCATGCGGCTGGGCACCTGATGATGATGATGATGTACAGCGAAACCATCATGACAAAACCTAGAAGAATGCCGTGGGATAAAGGTTGGAGGAAACTTGATAAACAATCTTCGTTATGCAGATGACACAATTTTAGTTGCTGAAAATGAAAAAGACCTTCGAAATCTTGTGAATATAATAGAAACAAAAAACAAAAAAAATAAAGGGCTGGAGCTAAATAGCAAGAAGACCGAAATCGTGTAATCAGTAAAAAGATAAGAAATCCCCTCATGCAAAATAACAGGAAATGGCACATCAGTGTGACAGATCGATAAGTTTAAATATCTGGGAACGGTCATTTCACCAGACGGCAGATGCAAATCAGAAATAGCCATCAGAATCGACCGAGCTAAAACAGCATTCAAGAAAATGAAAAGCGTTTTTTCCAACAATGCCTATCAATTAACATCAGGAAGAGCGTTCTTCAGTATTTTATAGAACCGATGAAGGAGGCAGACACAAAAGGAACATTTAAATTAATGAATATTATGAAAAGACAAGTAACATTTGCAGGAACATTTTATGAGGCAAGAGAAATTAGAGCACCTAGTCACAACAGGAAAGCACAAGGTTGGCCCAGTGAGAAAATATTGGACAGACTTGCAGAATGGTTGAGGACAGAGAGGATGGGAGATGTATTTGCAGCGACAAGGATAGATTCTTATGGATGTTCATGATCGCCAACGCCATGCGGCAGGGCATATGGTAATGATGATCTCAAAACAGGATTACGTCCAATTTCAGTATTGGTTAATTTTAAAATGAAAAATTTGTCAAATGAGAAAACAGAGAAATACTCTAC
>CM060305.1:100634250-100666750 GCA_030674185.1 Monoplex corrugatus | reverse complement strand
GTGTGTGTGTGGATGTGTGTGTGTGAGTGTGTGTGTGCGTGCGTGTGCGTGTGTGCGTACGTGCGTGCTTGTGTGTGTGTCTGTGTGTGTGTGTGCGCGCGTGCGCGAGTGCGCGAGTGTGTGCTTATGTTTGGGAGCGTGTGAGCATATATACGCACGAGAGTGTACATGTGCATATGTGCGTATGTGCGTGTGTATACATACGTGAGTGTGTGTGCATGTGTATGTATATGTACATATATAATTATTACATGTATACATATATATATATATTATGTATGTATGTTTGTATGTATGTATGTATGTATGTATGTATGTATGTATGTATGTATGTATGTATGTAATGTATCTGTCTATCTATTTATCTATGTATGTATGTATCTATGTATGTATGTATGCATGTGTGTATGTATGTATCTGTCTATCTATCTATCTATCTATCTATCTACATGTATCTATCTATCTATCTATCTATCTATCTATTTATCTATCTATATGCATGTGTGTGTATATATATGTGTTATATACATATATATGTACATACATACATACATACACACACATATGTAAACACACACACACACCACACACACACACCACACACACATATATATATATATATATATATATATATATATATATATATATATATATATATATGAATAATTAGGACATAAGCCTGTGTACAAACAGATGTCATTTTGAACTAACCAGTGTTTACACACACATTGCTTTTATTCCTGTATGCCTGACTAATCTGATTGATATTTATATTTGACACAGTTTTTGTTAGGTTTCACTTTTTTTTCTCTTTTTGTTACTTAATCTGTAACTTTCGGAAATAAAGACTCTGTCTTGTCATGCTTTTTCTGTCTGAGTGTGTGTGCATGTGTTCACGCGGGCCACACGTGTGTGTGTGTTTGTGTTGGTGTGTTGTGGATGTGAGAGAGAGAGGGGCCGACATGGGAGGGAGTGGAGAGAGAGAGAGAGAGAGATGGAGAGAGGGAGAATGGAAAGAGAGAGAGAGAGGGAGTGGAAGAGAGAGAGAGAGAGAGAGAGAGAGAGGGGTGAAATACAGTGAGGAGGGGTGGAAAGAAAGATATATATATATATATATATATATATATATATATAGAGAGAGAGAGAGAGAGAGAGAGAGAGAGAGAGAGACAGAGAGACAGAGAGACAGAGAGAGCGAGCTCTATGATAAACTTTTATCTAATAGTGCTCATGGGCTCGGCCCACCAGAGAGCAAACTGCGTGAATGTGAAACATGACTGCCAAGCATTGCAACCAGAGTGACAAAGACGTTTCAACAGAATGTTGCATCTTATGAACTTAAACATGTTGTTTCAATGTGTACTCGAGGCTGTTCATCTAAATGAGGTCGATTAATTTCTAAGATATGACATGTGCTGAGTTAGACTTTAAATCAGGAACTTGGACTTACACTTGAACTCATTTGCTATCGGTTGCAACATGAAGGAAGTACATCTTAATAAAGCAAAGCAAAAGATGTACCACAAAGCCACATTTACCATTATTACGAGCAAAACATAAGTTGTATTATAAAACCACAATAAAATTATTGCGAGCAAAACTAAAGATGTACCACAAAGCCACTATTACAATCGTCAACAACTGCAAATCGAGGAACGATTCCACTCCCATATGTCTATCGTGAAATATCACACTTTTTTTTTTATAGAATATCAGACAATATTCCGTTGCTAAGGAAACAGGAAGTTGGGCCAAGTGAAAAGCACTAGACTCCACGATTGACCTTAGTGCACATCAATGCCTAAATGGTGGTCAACGGCTGATGGTGGTCCCGGTTTCGCTTTGAGTGGGAAATTAACATCAAAGTCTTCAATACCGGAGGGCTCACAGGGACTGCTGTTTGAGAGAACTAACAGCGGATTACATCAAGGAGGAAGGAGAGAGAGGGGTGTGATTACTGCATCTAGTTCTAATCTTAAGCAAATCATGCCTTCAGTAAGGATTATGATCCAAGTGGTGGCCTCATCGTGCTAATTATATCATGTCACTGAACATCATGCAAATGAGTGGACAGCATAAGAGCTCCTCTGCTGGGTGGATTCACAACTTGCCACTGATAGCTTTTTCTAGAGTCCAAAGACCGAACTGCAAAGGAATGATAGATAATGCATAGAATATTGAACAACAACAACAACTTTCAGAGTGAGGCGGGGAAAAAAGTAACGAGAGATCTGATCACTGATGGAGTTCCCGTCAGTCAGACGGATAAATAAGCATACTGATCGGCTTTGTCTGGTATGAATCATCATGTGGGATGCAAGACCGATTCTGGAGGCACATGCTTATCTGCCAGCGCTGCATGGGAAAGAATCCTGCGGCCTTCAGCTCTGCTTCTGCTGGTCCCTCTTCTGTTGAGTCTAGCTATTCTGCATAGTTCAGATGTGACTGCGCACTGCGTACACTGTTGTTGCCATTACTCTGTCTTTCCAGTTGATGATGTTGATGCTACGGCTGAGACGGCTTGGCCTTCAGAGTATCTTTGTATCACTTAAGCTGTCTTCTTGCTTCAGATCTCCACATAGGAACAGCTTTGGGATATGGTTGTCTTTCATATCGCGTCTCGGCTAACGAAGATGGCATTTGATGAGTAGACACTGTATTTACCAAACCATACTTCTTCAGAACTTGAACTTGGACAGTCGATCATAAAACGTGCTTGTACAGCTATCGGGTGGACATCATTGGTGGAAACGTTCTAACTGCTAAATGTGGCGCTGGTAGGTAGTATCCAATTCGGTCATTCATTGATTTCACAATTTGATCTTATGGTCTGTTTTGCAAAGACATCAGAAAGGATTGTGGTTACATGTAGCTTGTAAAGAGCCTGTATTTGCTAACGCTGAGTCTTTTCTCTCGACCATAATTGTAGTCTATCTTTTGATCATCGATTCTGGGTCACATAGTCGTCTAAACACAGACAGTGAAAATAACCCCTATGCATGCTCTGTAAGCCTACACATGCATTGTACATGTATAGAGTGGGATGATTCGACCAGTTGAATAACTGTGACGTTAAAAATCCAAATAATTTCTGCTTTTAAACGCGTAAGTTCAAGCAGTTGTAAATTATTGTCGTGGGTTTGTGCTGTACATTTACTTAGTTCCACCAAAAAATGAATTTTATAAAATGTTTTTTTGTATTTCCAAATTAAAGCTTACTTAAAATAAAGAGTAGTTCTCTGTGAGTTGTTTCTTTTCATGGACTAGAGGTGGATACAACGAATAATGGTGTCATATTTGGTACATCGTATTATCGTTGCCTGAAAGTTGCTCGAAAAATGATAGAAAATAGAAACAAAAACATGTTGGGTGAATTGTTTGATTTCTTTCTTTCTTTCTTTCTTTCTTTCTTTCGTTCTTTCTTTCTTTCAATGAATATGAGCTACAGCGAAGTGGAAGGATGACTAAGTTTGATGTTGCTCAGCTCTTCTTTCTTTCTGTTCATTCTAAATCAATATCTCATTTCGTTTCCAACCCTTCTCTTTCATAGTTTTTCGTCTTCCTCTCCATTTCTTGAGACATGATTGACATCGCTGCGAAATCCCTCCACATAATCCCCTGCTTCTCTCTCTCTGTTTCGCTCTCTCTCTCTCTCTATTTTTCTCTCTCTCTCTGTTTCTCTCTCTCTTGTTTCTCCTCTCTGTGTTTTTCTCTTCTTGTTTCTCTCTCTTTCTGTTTCTCTCTCTCTCTCTGTTTTTCTCTCTCTCTCTGTTTCTCTCTCTCTCTCTCTGTTTCTCTCTCCGTTTCTCTCTCTTTTTTCTCTCTCTCTCGTTTCTCTCTCTCTGTGTTTCTCTCTCTCTCTCTCTGTGTTTTCTCTCTCTCTCTCTGTGTTTCTCTCTCTCTCTCTCTCTCTCTCTGTTTCTCTCTCTCTCTGTTTTTCAGACGTAATAACCTTCTCTTCCTTGGATTTCAGTCAAGGAGGGAGACTTTTGAGGACTGTCAGCGGAAAGTTAGGGAAGTCATTCAGGTTGGAATGGGCATATCTAAATAGGTAGAAATTGACAGGTCGTATAGATCGGTCTTTATAGATCTGGTGAAATCGTCATTGTTATGTTTCAGTCCTATCGACAGAAGATGTTAGTGCTTGTCAATGCCAGGAAGTTAAAAAATTCGGAGGATTTCTAGTATTTTTTTGTGAGGGAAAATTTTCCTGAGAAAGTGCAGCGGACAAGAAAAGAGCTAATGCCTATATACAACGTCAGCTCCTCCCGAAAAGTAAAAGGGCAAAATTACACTTTGACAAGCTGGTCACCAACGAGGCAGTCTACGCCTCCGATCTTGACAACATAAGAGTTGTCAGAAGAAAGAAATCTGGGTCATGGAGATATACGCACCAAGGGGTCGCTGAGCCCGCAGGGGGAAGTACTGGAACTTTTGTACCGCTAAGCAGACCAATACTTACCAGGACGTAGCAGACAATTTACTACCCAAAAATGAGTTTTCAGCCCTGGATACAGGCAGAGGCAGTCGAAGCTCCGAATTGATCAAGGTGTGTGCGTATCTAATAAAGAATAAATGTGAAAATATGATAACTTTGAGGCTATTAAGGGATTTATTTGGTGGCCACAAGATATATTGTATTTGTCTACTCATATCCTACCATAAGGGAGTCCTTTCTACGATCATGCAGAAACATACCGCCACACCTGGAAGTAGAAATGTGGATCGGTGATTTACTAGATATAGATGACAATGTAGGACCATTACTGCCAAAAAGGAAAATTACAAAATGCCAGGATAGAGATGGAAAGGCTTAACATCAATATTTTAGGACTAAATGAGGTGAGATGGAAGGGGGCAGGTACATGTATGATAACACCAGGCAAGTATAAGATCATATATTCTGGTGGAGACACACATGAAAGAGGAGTAGAAATCATAATGGACAGTGACAAGTCAAAGTCTATCAATAGATACTGGGCCATATCAGACCGAGTTTTATCGGTTAGGTTGGATGGCAAGCCATTTGATATCAACATCATCCAAGTATATGCACCTTCCTTCCTTCCTTCCTTCCTGTCCCTTAACCCTATCCAGGGTCGTGGGGGCTCCACATGGATGAACGTCGCACCGTCTGTCTCCACCTCTGTCTGTCATGAGCAAGGGTCTGGGTCATGGCAAAGCTTTTTCCTGTCCATTCGTCAATATTGTCCATCCACCTTTTTCTCTGTCTGCCTCTTTTTCTTCCTCCCTGAACTGTTCCTTGGAGTATTGTTTTTGATAGTCCGTTAGTTCTTGTCACGTGACCATACCACCGAAGTTTCCTTTTTCTTACTGTTGTCAGAAGGTTTTCATAGTTTTTGACATGCTGTGAAATTGTTCTTCGCACTTCCTCATTGGTAATGTGGTCTTTGTATGAGATGCCAAGCACTCTTCTAAAGCATCTCATTTCTACTGCCAGGATCTTCTTTTGCAGTTCTGCTGTTAGTGTCCATGACTCGCACGCGTAGAGAAAGATTGACAGGACCAATGCGTGCATTAGCTTCAGTTTGGAAGTGAGGGCGATGTTTTTGTCCCTCCAGATGGGCTTCAGCTTGGCTAGTGCTGCTGTTGTCTGTGCTGCTCTTGCAGGAACTTCAGTTTTCGATCCCTGTTCACTGATAATGGCTCCGAGATATTTGAACTGAGCCACGGTTTCCAGCTCACTCCCGCTGACTGTAATCTTCTTTTCTATTGGTTTTGTGCTGTTTGTCATCAACTTTGTCTTTTCGGCACTGATCTCCATGCCATATCTGGATGATGTCTCGTCCAGGTGTTTCACCAGGTTGGCAAGTTCGTCTTCATTTCCAGCCAACCCATCGATGTCGTCGGCAAATCTCAAGTTGGAGATTGTCCTTCCTCCAATACTGACTGAGCCGTGATGGTTTTCAAGGGCATCCGTCATAATGCGCTCAAGGAAGATGTTGAACAAGGTTGGAGAGAGGAGACAGCCCTGGCGAACTCCAACTGATGTGTGAAACCAGTCCCCCACTGTGCCCTCAACAAGCACTGCGCTGCTCGCTTTTGCGTATAACTGTGTGATGGTGTCAATAAGCTTCCTTCCCATGTTGTACTTCCTCATGGTGGCCCACAGTGCTTCATGCCATACTCTGTCAAATGCCTTTTTGAAGTCGATAAAAACGTGGTAGATGTCCTGTTGGTGTTGGCTGTATTTTTCGCATAGGACTCTGAGATTGAATATTTGTTCTGTTGTGCTTCTACCACTGCGAAATCCCGCTTGTTCTTCAGCAATGATCTCCTCTGCCTGTGGTTTCAGTCTGTTCAAAATGACTTTCAGCATCACTTTGCTAGCATGGCTGATAAGGCTGATCGTTCTGTAATTCAGGCATAGTTGTAAATTGCCTTTCTTGGAAAGTGTGATGATTAGTGACTGGGTCCAAGGTGTCGGCCATTCTCCCGTCTGCCAGATTTTGTTGCAGATTTTCCAGAGGATGTCAGTCACTGCCTCCCCTCCATGCTTGATCAGTTCTGCTGGGATGTTGTCCATTCCAGCAGCTTTTCCATCTTTCAGCGATCGTATTGCTGTTTCGACTTCTTCGCGTAGAATAGGGTGGTCATCGTCATTTGTTGATTCCTGGCATGTAAGGACAGTTGAGTCACCCTGTGTCTGGTGGTTGTAGAGTTCAGAGCAGTATTCTGTCCATCTATGGATGATTTCTTTATCTTCTGTCAGGCACTTTCCTTGTTTGTCTTGAATGGTACTGATCCTTGCCTGTCTCTGTGTGGTGAGTTCTTTCACCACTTTGTACGCCTTTATGCTGTTGTTCTTGTTTAGGCTGTCTTCTATTTCTGTGCATTTATTTTGTATCCATCCTTCTTTGGCCTCCCTCATGCCTTTTCTGATTTCTTTGTTGATGTTTCTGTAGGTTAGGGCTCCGTCTGTTGTATTTTTGACTTTCTTGATTTCTCTTCTTTTGTCACACATTTCAAGGATTTCGTCTGTAATCCAGGGTTGGGTTTTCCGGCGTTGTTTTCCTAAGAGGTCATTTGCAGTCTCTGTCATCACTGTGTTAAACTTGGTGGTCATTTCCTCCGCAGTTTCTTCTTGTGTGCTCAATGCTGCAAACTTTCCGCCTATTGTTGCTTGGAAGGACTCTGCAATGGAGGGGTCCTTGAGTCTGTCCAAGTTGAACTTCAGTCGGGTGTTCTTGGGCTTCTTGATCTTCTTCAGCCTGACCTTGAAGTTCAATATCACCAGGTCATGGTCACTACCTACATCTGCACCTGGAAATGTTCGCGTCTTGGCTCTGCAGATTCCAGATCTAAAACGGATTGGGACCAAGATGTAGTCGATCTGGTGGTTGGTCCCATTTGGTGCATGCCAAGTCCAGCATCGTGACGCCTTGTGTTCACCAAGGGTGTTAGCCAGTGTCATGTTGTTGTATCCGGCGAACTCAAGTAGGCGCAGTCCTCGCTCGTTGGAAATTGCATTACAGGAGGGCCCACAATGGTTCTTCCAGTCTTTTAATGCATCAGCGCCCACCTTAGCATTCCAGTCTCCCTGAATGATAAGAATGTCTTTTTTGTCAACCTCGTCAATGATTTCTTGAAGTTGTGTGTAGAATTCCTCCACATCCTCATCATCATAGTCTGTTGTCGGTGCATAGGTTTGTATCGCTGTGATGTTGAATGGTGCTGCTCGGAGGCGGATGGAAATGAACCTGTTGGATATTGGGCGGCACCCGAGTATTGAGTTCTTGACGTTCTTATTGACAAGAAATCCTACGCCGTGGATGTGTTTATGCACCAACATCCACAAATACTGAGGAAGATATTGACAACGTCTTCGAATAATTAGAGACAGTCAAGGCTCAGTGTAAATCACAGGACATTACAATAATAATGGGAGACTTTAATGCTAAAGTGGGACAGAAAAAAGTAGACGACATAGTTTGACTTCATGGCCTTGACATACGAAATGGAAGGGGAGAGAAACTTGTTGATTGGGCAAAAGAAAGTGAATTCATAAGAGCAAATACTTGGTTTGGGCAACCTAACAGAAGAAAATAGACATGAATGAATCCAGGAGACAGTACAACTAAATCAAATTGATTACATCCTAATAAACAAAAGATCTAGAAATTCTATCTGATAGCAAAACCATTGCCAGCGCAGACTGAAACAATCCTGTAATAGGGAGATTTAGACTGAAACTAAAGAGAAACAAACCTAAAGTAACACCAAACTACATGTTGGACTCTTAAAGACAGATGAATCAACTCGTGCAAAATTTAAGGTATATGTTCAAAACAAATCCAGTGTTCAGCTACTTGGTGACAGTGAAGAACAAAGGACAAGGTTGAGAAACTCAATAAACGAAGCTTGTGAAGAAATGCCTTGAGTTGAAAGAAAAACAAAGAACTGGATGACTAAAGTCATTTTAGGCTTGATGGAAGAACGGAGGAGGGGAATAGGAAAACAAAAAGAATACAAAAGATACATAAAGAAATCAGGAATAGGTGAAATGAAGCTAAGGAAGCCTGGCTGGAAACGAAGTGTACAGAAATAGAAGGCCGACACAAAACAGATCTTAAATTTATGTACAGAAACATTGAAGAAATTACCCACAGGAAGAAGATGTGCATATCAGCTGGTTGCTTGAAATCTAAAGATGATGCAATTATCATGGAAAAAGACAAAACATTAGATAGGTGGGGAGAGCGCAATAAAGACCTTTTTGACGATGACAGAAACGAACAACATATCAAAAGAAAAAAAAACGTTAAAGGACGACCCACAATGAAAGACGACGTTAGAGCAGCGTTGAAAAAAATACAACTGGGAAAGGCCCTAGGACCAGAAATTATTGAGACATTAGATGAATTTAGTATTTGAAAAATTACAGTCGAAGGGAAATGAACTAGTAATGACATCTATATCATTTGGGACTGAAGCCCTGGAGGAATTTGGTATTGAAAAAATAACAGTCCTCCTAAATGGGATTTATGACACTGGATATGGCAAAATCAATTTTCATTGTACTTCCAAAGAAAACAGGGGCTATAGAATGCGAACTCCATCGCACAATCAGCTTGATGAGTCATGTAACAAAAATCCTATTAAGAATGATAATGATGAGGACAAGGAATAGAATCAAAAGGGAAATAGCAGAAGAACAGTGTGGATTTGTCGAAAGGAAAGGAACTATTAATGCCATATACAGCCCAAGCACTATCATAGAGATGTCAGTCGAGATGAATAAGGATTTATATTTATGCTTTGTTGAATATATCAAGTCTTTTCGATCGGGAAAGACATGAAGAATTGATCAACCAGCTAGAACGACTCAATATTGATGGAAAAGATGTACGAATAATCAGAAATATGTATTTGGAACAAACAGCAGCAATGGGAATACAAAACGATGTAAACTCTTTCCAAAATGTCAAAAGAGGAGTCAGACAAGGTTGTGTTTCATCACCAGATCTGTTTTCACTTTGCAGCAACAGCATCATGAGAAACCTAGACGAATACTCAGGATTAAAGATTGGAGGAAAAATGATAAACTACATTCGATATGCAGATGACGCCGTGCTAATTGCAGAAAATGAAAGGGACCTACAAAACTTTGTGAATATACTAGAAATAGAAAGCAAAGGTAAGGGGATGGAACTAAACAGCAAGAAGACTGAAGTCATGGTAATCAGTAAAATACATGAAATCCCCTCATGCAAAATAACAGCAAACGGCACAGCCTTGAGACAGGTTGATAAGCTGAAATATCTGGGAACGATCATTTCACCCGACGGCAGATGCACATCAGAAATAGCCAGCAGAATCGGCCAAGCCAAAACAGCATTCAAGAAGATGAAAAGCATTCTTACTAACAAATGCCTATCAATTAACATCAGGAAGAGAGTTCTTGAATGTTATATAGAACCGATAATGTTATACGGTAGTGAGGCGTGGACAGTCAACAAGCAAAGCCAGAACAAGATTTAGGCAACCGAGATGTGGTTTCTAAGAAGAATGTTGAGAATTCCATGGACAGCAAAGGAAACAAACGAGACAGTCTTGATGGAGGCAGACACAAGAAGATCATTCGTAAGGAAGATTAGGAAAAGACAGGCAACATATATAGACCATTTTATGAGGAAAGGGGAATTGGAGCACCTGGTCACAACAGGAAAGCTAGAGGGAAAGAGAGCACCAGATAGACCCAGGAAAAATATATTGGACGGACTTGCAGAGTGGCTGAAACCAGAGAGGGTGGAAGATGTGCTTGCGGCAACGAGGGATAGATACATATGGAGGGCCATGATCGCCAACGCCATGTGGTAAGGCACTTGATGATGATGATGATCATAAGAAGTGTCATAGAAAGATCATTTGAGTTGAACAAGGATTTATATTTATGCTTTGTTGATTATACCAAGGCTTTTGGTCGTGTAAGACACGAAGAATTGATCACCCAACTAGACAGGCTCAATGTTGTTGGGAAGGATCTAAGAATAATAAGGAATATGTATTGGGAACAAACAGCAGCTGTGAGAGTAGAAAATGATATGCAGTAACGCCTCAGGATACGAGCGTCTCGCTGTACTAGCAAATCAGGTTACGAGCACAAAATACTTGGAAAAATCGTCTCGGTATTCGAGCATTAGCTCGCGTTACGAGCGACATTGTTGTTACGCCACGTGCTTCCCGCCGCTGCATCCCGCTCTCAGTGTGCGTTGTTCTCTCGTAGCGAAAGCATCTCTGCGTTCATTTGCGCTTGTTATTATTTTTTTTATTTTTATTTTTGTGGTTTACATGAAGAAATTTTATAACCCACGATGTCATCCACAGTAACCCCTCTCCTCCTCCCCATCGTCTCCCTCAAGCCAGCCATGACTCTTCAAAAAGGTAAGGTACAGTATATTATTTATCATTGTTATATGTTAGAAAATGTACTTTAATTCTGCATAAAATACAATGTTAATTGATGTTTATATTGATATTTTTGGGGTGTGGAACGGATTAATTGGATTTCCATTATTTTAAATGGGGAAATTCGTTTTGAGATACGAGTTTTTCACGATACGAGCTACGTTATGGAACGAATTAAATTCGTATCCTGAGGCGCCACTGTACGCTCTTTCCAAAATATCAAAAGAAGGGTTAGGCAGTGATGTGTTCTGTTACCAGATTTGTTTTCACTTTACAGTTGAACCATCATGAGAAACCTAGATAAACCCGGGATAAAAGCTGGAAGAAAAATGATAAACAATCTTCGTTATACAGGTGACACCGCTCTAACTGCAGAAACGAAAAAAGACCTACAAAATCTTGTGAATATAATAGAAATAGAAAGCAGAACAAAAGAGTTGGAGCTTACAAAAAGACATCCCCTCATGCAAAATATCAGCAGACGGCACCACATTGAGACAAGTTGATAAGTTAAAATATCTGGTAACAGTCATCTCACGAGACGGCATACAAGCTGGACTTGCGGAGTAGATGAAGACAGAGAGGGTGGGAGATGTACTAGCAGCAACAAAAGATAGATTCGTATGGCGGGCAAAGATCACCTACGCCATGTGGCAGGGCACATGATGATGATGATGATGTACATATAATCTGCTGTGTGGATTGTAATGCAAGAACTGGAAACTTGCAAATTAGCACACACGTTTCTGATGTAAACAATAATGTCACAGTTTTTGACATGTCCACTGAGCTTGATTACAGTAGACATTCACAAGATATAGCTGTAAATGATTACGGCAAGAAACTACTTGAAATGTGCATATACTACGATATGAAGACCTTAATCACATCTCCTGACATATATGGTTCTGGTAATTTTACTTTTATATCTGAACCTGGTCGATTTCCGTACAAGTAGGGATAGGTTTAGGTATGTCGAAATTTGTTTTTCCTTGCTTATCAATGAACTCGCAAATCAAGTGATTTTAAATGAAAAGCATGGTGCTACGTTTTCTCCACACGAAATAGAACTGTTTCGATTGCTTTATGCGGATGATCTCACCCTTATGGCTTCAAATGCAGTAGTCTTCAGCATCAACTATACATTCTTCAACATGAAACATGCAGATTAAGACTAACAGAAAATTAGTCAAAAATAATAGTTTTTAGGAAAGGTGGCTTTCTGGGTATAAAAGAAAAGAGGATCATAAATGGTAATGATCTGGAAATTATAACCCCCTGTAAGCATTTAGCCTCTCTTTTTCAACCAAGCAGCAATGGAGGACACAAAAGGTAGAAGTAAAAAGTACAAATAAGATTAAATGAGATTTGAGTGCACATGTAATTTACCAGACATTTTGCAAAAACTTTTTGATGCACGGGTGTTTCCTTCACTACTCAATGCTGCTGAAATGTGGGGTTATGTCATGGTATCAACGTGAACAAGTACATCTCTATGCGTGTAAGAGATTTTTTGCAGATAAAAAATAAAACGGCAAATAATAGGGTATTTGAAGAGTTAGGGCAATTTCCTCTGCGGATAACTACTGTCACAAGATTCAGCTAAAAACCTTGGTGTCTGCATTGACTCTACCCTCTCCATGAACAACTTTGTTTCTCAAACTGCCAGATCTTGCTACTATCACCTCCATCGTATAAGCCTGATCAGGAAGTATCTCTCTGTGGAAACAACTGCAAAACTCGTTCTCTCCTTCATAATGTCTCGCATTGACTATTGCAATTCACTCCTGTCCAGTCTTCCTGCCTCCACCACTCACATCCTACAGCGCATTCAAAACAATGCTGCACGCCTTGTACTCAAAAAGAAAAAAGCTGACCACATATCTCCTCTCCTGGCACAACTTCACTGGCTCCCTGTATCAAAGCGCATACAGTACAAACTAGACACCATGTGCTACAAAAGCCTCAATAACGCAGCCCCCGATTACCTGTCAAGCCTACTTGAGATCTATGTTCCCTCACGTACCCTCCGCTCTGCCTCCGATCCTCTGACTTTTCGCTTTCCACGCTCTAAGCTCAATACCTATGGTCCACGAGCCTTCTCTGTTTCTGGTCCGCTCTCCTGGAACAAACTTCCTCTCGCAGTCCGTCAGCAACCTACTTTTGTCTCCTTCAAGTCCGCTCTCAAAACTCACCTTTTCTCCTCTGCATAAAATCCTGACCTCACTCAATCCCCTCTGCAGCCTGTCTCCACTCGGAGGGGAATCACATTGCAATATATAATTGTATATAATATGCTTTCTATAATTTTCCATTGCTTTTATTCTCTCCCCATTTATAGCCGTGTGCGTGTGTGTGTGTGTGTGTGTGTGTGTGTGTGTGTGTGTGTGTGTGTGTGTGTGTGTGTGTGCGTGAGTGCGTGTGTGTGCGTGCATGCGTGCGTGTGTGTGCGTGCGTGTGTGTGTATGTATCTGTTTCAGCGCTTAGATTTGATTTTATCAAGATTTTGCGTTATATAAATACTGTAATTATTATTATTATTATTATTTCGATTACTAAAATTACCAGAGAGTAGGTATTGTAAAAAAAATGATGTAAAATGTAGCTGGACATACATGAAAAAGGTTATGTAACTTGGATGTCAAAAATTAGAAAGTTTATATGTGATAATGGTTTTGAAGAAGTTTGGCTTTTTGGGTGTGGCAATGAAAAAAGATTCATCGAAGAACTGAAACAAAGGCTTCGCAGCAATTTCGGGCATAACTGGCGTAGCCACTTGGATTCAAGTGCACGGTTTTCCTTGTATGGTAAATTTTAAATCATTAATAACACAAAACTACGTGCAGGTTTTGCATGTGGAAGATTGCAGAAATGCGGTGGCACAATTCAAGGTGGATGGGTGTGTCCCAGGTAAGCATTCATAGCTACCGCTTTTCACCAACGACTGAAAACACCTGTCCAGTCTGTCCAAACACACAAGAAAAAGAAATACATTTTCTGTTTAAGTGCCCATTATACAATGAGATCAGACAGCTCTATTTTCCTGTTACATTTTGAAGATAGTGATTTAGAAGAAATGTTCACTGGTACACTGACCAACGACTCAATAGGAAATATGGTTAACATAGCTTAATTTCTGGTCGCTCCCTTCAAGATGCAAGAAAACAGTATTGCAAATATAGTAAGCGAAGTATTACGTGACTATATCTACAAGAGCTGAGAGACAATAATTTACCTGTAAAATTTCATATTGTTATTTAAGGTCATCAGTACTGGAGTTTGTTTTCTGCTATTGTATTCACGACAAATACGTGTGTACTGATTCTACCTCCATAAAAGGAGCTGTTGGCCTATATTCATTGAAATTCCGAGTTCCGGTCCATTCCAAGTTATCTCTCTCTGTCTCTACTTTGGCATCTTTTTGAAGTAAGGCATTCAATGTGAAACAGCATTTGTAAACCTGTTTTAAACAAAGTGTAAACGGTTGTTTTTGGGAGAAGTGGTCTAGTAACTAGAAGATGTATCACATATCGTACATTTGGATCATTTCTGCAGTCAAGAAATAGTGTTCTTACACCACTATAGTAAGTTTAAGAATATTGTTATATGGCTGTCAATGACTTGAAAATAAACAAAAGACATAAATCATTAATGTTGTAATGTGCACGTATATTGTGAACAATTGAAAAAGATAAAACGAATGTTGGTTGGAATGCAACTGCATGACTAGCTAAGAGAAAACATGTCTTTAGTGTCATGACAGGCTCATGAATGTACGTGTTATCTTCATGCAACCAAGTTACAAGCATATATTTCCACGAGTTCTATTCATGTTCGCTTGAAATCAACGCGAATATTTGTTAATGACCTTGCTTGTTATGTACCGAGGATAATCATGGTGAATGACTGCTGTTTTATTTCAATTGTGATCTGTGTTCTGTGATTGTGTTTCTTTAAAGATTTATATGCATGCAAATAGTGTGCCTTGTCGTTGTGTACAGGCTGAACTTCTTACAATAGTTTCTCGTTTCTCTCCTGCTGTCTTACTACTGTACTAAGTCACTTAATTAATTAATTAATAATTAATTAATTCATACATTCATTCATTCATTTATTTATTCATTCATTCATTCACCTCTCTCTCTCTCCCTCTCTCTCTCTCCCTCTCTCTCTCTCTCTGTGAATCTGTACGTTATGATTATTTTGGCCTGAGGGATCTCAATTTTTGTAGCTTACGCTAGAATGAAACCTGAAAATATTAATCTTGAAGATGTGACTATGGCAACAGAAAACAGAGGCATAATTTGAAAATTTCTTTTTCTGGATGCTTCTTCTGTGTATAGCTGTTTCGGTTTCTTCTGAAACACGTTACTGACAACAGGGAATACATGTAGAACTGCGACTTTTTTGCGACCGTGCTGAAGGCAAAGTGCTGGCTGATATGATTCCATGTAGCTAACCGGATTTATTTCAGGACTTCTGTAGGATTATCACCCTTATGCAAATGACGTCCCCTTAAGCTGCAGCACTGCCCAGTATGGAACCAGAAAGATGTGTGACACATTGGGTTTTCTTGCCCATCACTCCACACGCACCACAAGCATCACAAGTGTGATTTCAAGTAAAACAAATTATCGAACATTGTATTCGGTTTGTGAAAACAGAATGTCATCCCTGGAGAAATTCAGGTTGCTGTCCTTAGAGAACTGTCGTCATAATACAATACTATTATTTTCTGCTGTTTTCATTTTTTTCTTTTTTTTCAAAAGGCACAGGTTTAATATCAACCATACATAGGTATCAGTGAGTCATAAAACATTCTCAGATATTTAAGGATTTTACACATATACATGAAAGTCGCCATTTTTTATGCTTTTATCTGTGCGCTTGTACCAGCATGAGTTGATTGTCGGCAGCCAGCTAAAGGCCTGAAGAGGAGAAACGTCATTTGACGTCAAGTTCTCTTCCATGCTATCGAACCAGGTCTTGCTTGGTCTATTTCTTTCTTTAAAAATCCGTTTATCTTTTTGTAGTATACTTGCTGAGCGAACTGATGGGTTTAAAATGTAGTCAGAGTACCAAATCTGTGAATTCTCTGGAGATGTATGGACTCAAAGACTCAGAATCACACTCTTCTTATTATTATTCTTATCAAAGGCACAATGGTCACTACAGAAAAATGAAACAAAGGGGGGAAAAAGAAAAAGAAAGCATATCCGTTCATTTGCAGAATAGGAGCGCAGGATATGTACATTTTATACCAAGTAGTTTTAAACATTCATACACATATCTGGCTGATTCAGCCTGAGCACAGTTTTATGGTACAAGTGAACTTGATTCCAAGGACCAGATTTGTTATTAACGGCAGCTAGTGAACGGAACTGTACATTAGCTGCCATTTAATGATGTCATTTAGAGAGCAATTGTGTAGAAAGTGTAGTTCATCCTCCACGATTAAATTTGATCTACAGTGCCGTTCTTGTTTAGGTATGTAATATGAACGACCTTTCTCAATTTCATGTGTGCTTAACCCTTTGCCTCCTGAATCCTATCCACCAACTACAAAAACTTAACCTTTTGACTCCCTCATCCTATCCACCAACTTCATGCAAAAAGCTGGTGGATAGGGTGAGGAAGTCAAAGAGTTCAGTTTTTGCTTTGCTAACATGGCTGACAATGCAGGATGCTGGTGGACAGGGTGCAAGAGTCAAATGGTTAATGGTAAGAAGCACAATACTATTCTGTGTTCAGCAAATTCGGATTTTGTCAATAAGCCTGTCGGTGATGTTCCTTTACGACTGTGTTGTAGAATGACGGTTTTGATGTTTTTTTGCTTTTCATATCATTCCAAAATTAAACAAAACTTTCGTGTAATTTCATTGTTATAGCATATTTAAGCTTCTCAACGCTTCAAGTGCTTTGGGTTTCCAATACATGAGAAAATACTATGGAAGTAGCATGTAGATTTTGACGAACAAATGCCATGGAGTAGTGTTTAGTGATTGTGCCGACAGCCTATCACTGTCTGCTCGTTTTAGGTAGCTGTCTTCATTGATTGTGTTATGTGTGTCCAAAACTATATCACCTTACGCATGACTGTCAGACCGATAGGAAATCTGTCAACTCTTCTGGAACATGCAGTTTTGTGTTTTTTGTGTTCACTTTGTAGGCTCCTGATTTCGTTGTTTGACCAGGTGGTCCTGTGCATAATGGAAACTTCCATTCTTATGGAAAACGACCCGTTTACATAACTTTACTCTATAGATTGGATGTAATGATCTCCATAGGAAAACAGTCGTGTTTGGGGGTACAATTTCGTGATATATGACAATTTTTTTTGTCTCTGTTGATTTAAAATCCCCTAGATTCACTAAGATTTATCTAACTGGGCTATTTTTTGCCTTCTACTTTTTAAAGACCTCAGTTGCATGTAGTCTATGGAACACTTTTTCTTTGGTGCAGCTACTTTTCCCTCTTCATTGCCTTATTTTTAAGCATAACATTTTTTCGAAAAACATGACGATATGAAAGATATTCTACTGTTGTCAAATTATTAGATGAACAACTTTACATCATCGTTAACAGTTTTGTTTGGTTTTTGTTTCGTTTTGTTTTAGGTGACTTTGTGTGTCATAGCATGTGTGTGTCGTGTGTGTGTACCTGTGCGCGCGTCAGCGCGATGCATTCTGAAACAGCATTCACTCATTCGGTCGTTGTACCTTTCCCTCCCCCTCCCCTTCTCGTCTCTTTATTCCCAATCTCCCTCCCTTCTGTCCTCATCACCTTCTCCCACCCCACCCCCTGTTCTAAACAGCTCAGGTCTAGTTCTTATGTTGTTGGTCTAATTTCTTTTGTAGTCCTAATTTTGTGGTAGAGTACAATGCCACTCGGGCATAGCAGACTTGGAATACTGGTTTCGGTGGTCTCATTTATAAATGGAGAAACCTGATCGTGGATCACCGCTTTGATATCATTAATGAAAATGTTAAACAAATAGGACTTTATATCATTCTCTTGGATTACTCCTATTTTGACTGGATCAGGACGTTCAAATAAATGTAAATCTTTGTAGCACATTGTCCATTTATCCCCTTGCATTTGCTTTTAGTAAGAATGCATCATACCATACATTGTTAAATGCATTTTGAAAATCCATACAGCAACTGTAAAGTCTTCCTTTATGGTGTAATCAACTTCTTTTTAAGTATGAACAGATGATCCGTGGTTCAGGAATGTTTTTTGAATCCTGATTTTGTTCTTTTATAACACACTGTTTTAAGATAAGTCAAGATTGCCTAGACTTCTGGAGAGTATTATATTACGATAATTATTGGGGTTTGCTGGGTCCACTTTTGTAAAGACGGAAACATTTATCAAATCTTGGCTTTAGACAAGTCAGTAGTATGGACATACGCATTTGATCCCTTGCTTGGCGGCGTACAGTCATCACAAAGGAGGAATACACCACTGTTTTCAAACAGGCCCCAAAATGTGACCAGTGAAAAGTGGCAAACTGACAGTAAGGGCAACAATTCTTAAAGGTTTTCCTTGTTTTTTGTTTTTGTTTTGTTTAATGTTTAAATCGATCTCCTTTGAAAGTAAGACAACAATTAAACAACCAGCCAATCAATCAACCAGCCCACCAGTCAATCAACCAACCGACCAACCAACCAGCCAACCAACCAACCAACCAACCAACCAACCAACCAACCAACCAACCAACCAACCAACCATCCATCCAACCAACCAACCAACCAACCAAACAAAACAAACAAACAAACAAACAAACAAACAAACAAACAAACAAACAAACAAATAATAACTAAATAAATATATTAATGAAGAAATAAATAAACAAATAAATAAATAAACTTAAAAAATCAATAGGTGACGTCGTCAGATATCGATTGGTGGTGTCTGTGTATCACATACATCAGGGAAGAAAGGAGGGGGTGAGGCGCTGTTGTTATTTTTTTTAGCAAAAGCGAACGCACATATGCACTCTGATAGGCAGAGGACGACGCCACTCGAATATTTTTTAAGTCAGACCGAGAGACCGTTCACATCATCGAGATATTGTCGGGCCAGTATGTTTTGTTGCACTGTCTGCATACTCATTGGTCTTTGGTGTACGTGCATACTGGGTGCTCCATGTTGCCATAAGCTACCAGATGACTTAGTATTACATGATCTACCATGCTGGATGGTCGGCAGTACAGTACATATACTGAAGGAAGTTCACGCACTAGCACTAGATCTGCTGCATGTAACTTGTCTCAGGAGAGTGGGAAGGGGAGATCGGGAAAAAAATCTGCATATTTACAACAATCAGGCGAGAAGTAGTTGGGCAGCATCAAACCCTCGGAACTTGCGTATTTTGTTTTTGCTTTGCCATCTTACCCACGGTGACTGTCAGCAGGGGTAAAGCCTATCTGATCGTACGCAAGTCCCGTAACACAAACGATGTCCACTCCGAATTTAGAGAGAAAAAAAGGTATCAGTTACACCACTCGGTGGTTGCTCTGCTGTCCAGTTATTTACATAATATTGTTCATTTAATTATGTCCTGTCTATAACTTAGATTATGAGCATAGAAGAGTGCGTGAATGAAATACTGTATTGGGGGCCCAATGTTGTGGTGGGAAATAGAAAAATCCATTGGAAGTATTGTCAACGCGGTAGTAAAAGCAACGTATTGTAAGATTTCTTTTCTACTATTGTTGTCCTTGTTTTTGTTTGTTTTGAGTGTACTAATATACTTGTCAAATGTTATTTTTGTAAATAAAATCTTTCTTGATTTTGTCAACCCGTTTTGTTGGGATTCGATCTTTTGTGAATTGTGTCTATGTGGTAGCGGGGCAGGGTTACATTTTGGAGGGTTTCATTTCGCTTTTGTTTTAGTTTTTTCTTTTTGTTGTTCAAACCGTAGCTCGGTTTAACAACAGTCGCTGTCACAGTTTTCTTTCTCTTCCTTCTGTCCGACTATAGTCGAGTTCTTTTCTCCTCTGCAAAGGCAATGCCTGCACTTAAAGCCTGTCGCCAGGTACAGCATTTGTAGTTGTCTCTTCCTAGATGTCAACACTGATATCAGCAGGCTCCAGATCACGTTTACAAATGTCCCTATTCGCAGCAGTGGGCATCCCATGGCCAGGATCTTGCAGCGAGGTCTTCTACAAGATATCTTTTGGGATGTGGCCATTCTGCATGCACGCCCGGTTTGCCAGGGCAAAAAAACAGTGGCCCCTATCCTGAGCTCATGCAAGGTAGCGCTAACCCAAGGCAGGTACACAAGAAGGCACAATCAAGTACTTGGAGAAAACGCACTAGCGACCAGTACTGCAAGGGAAAAAATGGCACCAGAAGCTCCGACAACCTTCCTTCTACACGGCAGGAGGCAGCAAACTGTGGCCTGAAAAAGCTGTGACATCCGGAGTGTGGAAGTGGGGTCTACTGGATGGAGCAGACGACTGGGAGCGTACAGCATATCTTCCACAATGAGAAAAAACAAACAAACAAACAAACAAAACAAACAAACAAACAAACAAACAAACAAAACAAAACAAAACCAAACCAGAAATCATCAGCAAGAGTGGCATGAGACCGGACATAGTTCTTCACTTTCATTTATCAAAATAAACGATTCCGATCGAATGCACTGTACCGTATGAAAGTAGAATGGAGGAAGCCGATATCTACAAGATTCGAAAGTATGCCAATCTAACCAGAAACTTGAGGAAATTTGGCTTTCAAGCCAAAGTCCTCGCCATAGAGTTGGAGCAAGCGGGTTGATATGCACATGAGCTCATAACCTCATGAAACAGCTATCGATTTCTGGGGGTGAGAGGGCCATAACCCTAAGGGTAATGGCAGAGACAGGTGAAAAGAGTTCCAGCTGGATGTGGTCAATGAGGAACAAAAGTAAGCTTCATAAGGATTAAAATTCCCCGGACAACCTTGGATGAGCACATTCGAACCAAGGAGGAGGTTAAATTTCTGCTAAGAAAAAACAACAAACAAACAAACAAACAAACAAACAAACAAACAAACAAACAAACAAACAAACAACAACAAACAAACAAACAAACAAACACACACAAACAAAAAACAAACTAGTGGAGACAACAGAAGGGCATCCAGGAGTCATCACCTGGATGCTGCCAAGCCTCCTTAGAATATCAGGAGTTAATGGCCCAACACTTGCTTGCGGAAGTTTGTCTTCTGATGACTTGCTATAAGGCTGTCCCAAGAGTTTCTTGCTACTCTTCACCAGTACTTCTGACTTTGCAGAAACCAGCCTGTTCTTCAGCAATAATGGTATCAGCTTGCGACTGTGGTCTATTCAGAATGATTTAGAACACTACTTTGCTGCCATGGCTGATCCAACTGATAATGCTGTGGTTCTAGCTGTGTTAGATATTTCGTTTCTTGCGAAAGAGGACAATTTATGACTGGATGCATGACGTGGGCCTCTTCTGTGAGCAAGATTTTGTATCAATGACAGGCGGGATATCATTTACTACATTTTCTCCATGTTTCAAGAATTCTGCGGCGATGCTGTCAATGCCTCTTTACGCAGTATTGCGAAATCATCTTCATTTGAGAACTCTTGTACTGTTTGCACACTGGCAATTCCATTGCCCTGTTTGTTACACAATTCCAGAGCAGTACTCGTCAGCCTTAATGTCCTCTTCCCGAGTCAGACAGTTGCCATCTTTGTTCTGAATAGTGCTGATTTTACGTTGCTTTTGTTTGGTCTTGGTCAAGTTTTTACAGTTTAAAATCTTTCTTTGTGCCGTTGTTGTCAAGTTTTTTTTCTCTCAGTGTCTTCGCAGTGTTGTTTTACCCAACTTTCCCTTCCATTCTTCATTTCTTGTTTAAACTGCTGTATTCCTCCTTTCCTTTCCTGTCCTTTTTCATATAGTTTTTTTGTAATTGTAAGCTTTTTATAGTGTCACACATCTGTATGATATTATGTGTGATCCATGGTTGGAATTGTTTGTAAGGGCTTCAAGTCCGTCTTCAAGCAACAGTAGCGGTGCGCCATTTCCTTCTGTGGCCGCTTGGAATCGTTCAGCGATGTCAGTCAGGATCATTCAGTTTGTCAAGCGTGAATCTGAGACGTCTGTTTTCCTTCCCTTGTTGTTCTTCAACCATGTTTTAAAGTTGATCATGACAAGGTCATGGTCACTGCCAATGTCAGCTCCAGGAAACGTCCTAGATTTAGCCCTGTTCATTTAAACATTACATACATTATTATATGTTCCAGCCCTATTCATTTAAATGTTATATACATTATATATTAGTTCCCCTTAAGTTTGGTAAGTAGTGATTGTTTAACCATTTTCAGATTTCTGAGAAGAAAAGGCCATTGTTTCTTTAAAGACTGAAGAGTACAGTCTATAATGATGTCTAAAAGAAAGATTGGATGATCCTCGAAACGTCCTTTGACACCTCACCCTCAGCAGAGCTGTGAATCTGCGGTTCCTGTCTGCGGACACACTTGGAGCTGGTCACAAGCCCACCATTGACATTTCATAACGCTGTCGTTGATAAGCAGTTGCTATGGTCACATTAATGACATTTTCACTTCAATACCTTCTCGCCAGAGCAACACCTATAACGTTTCATTACAATCACACATGTACTGCAAAAATTCAATGTCACTTTCGTTACAAATGCATCAGTGTTATTTCACACTAAATACCCCAATGTCTTTTCATATGTCTGTACTATTTTGGACATGTTGATGAGCGACAATGTATAATAATGAAATCAAACTATCTATGAGATTAAACAAGTATATAATAAGGAACAAAGAAACAAATAATCGGCCAATCAACAAACCAAACCAATCAATCCAACATAAAAATGAAGTCACATTACTAACTTCCCCTAAAAGAAAACAAATGAACAAACCACCACCAACAAAACAAAACAAATTAAAGAAAAGCAAAGATAGGGAAAGTCCTCATGACTGTTTTGTGTACATAAAATTTAATTTTCTTTAAAGGTTAGTTATTTACATTTTTATGATAGAAAAACAGAAATAGAAAAAAAACCTACATGCACATGTTTCAGAACGGATAAAATTGAACGATAGTATTCAGAATTCATCTTGTTATAACAAAGGGTTCATATGTCTTCATAGTGAACATTTTCATCAAATGTTAAGTGTATTGCAAGTACATATCGTGCGTGCATACGTGTGAGTGCGTGCATGTGTGTGTGTGCATGTGTGCGTGCATGCGTGCGCGCGCGCGCGCGTGTGTGTACAAAGACTAAGATTTATTAGGTATTGTGGAAAGCCTTTAATTAATTGGTTTATAAACATTTCCAGTTCTTCCTTGCCAGCAACGAACAAAATTATAGGAAGCATTTATCTATAATACAAACAATAGAGCCATGATTTGTCGGTACAGATGAAGAATGTGGCACAATCTACACACACACACACATACACACACACACACACACACACACACACACACACACACACACACACACACACACACACACACACACACACACACACACACACACACACACACCACACACACACACACACACACACACACACACACACACACACACACACACACACACACAACACACACACAAACACCACCACACACGCACACAAAAACAAATAGCGGTTGTTTGTTCAACTTTGATTTTTCATACCTGGTAAGGAAGCATGAATGTTGGAAGGGTTCATATTACTAAATCGAGTTTGAAAAAAATATTGTATATTTATATTTTCTTGCAGCAGTGCCGTTCATTAGTTTCATTTTTATTTTCAGCTCGATGTATATCCCATTGCTCCGCGCACAACTACAAAACACACATACACACTGAGACAGACCTGAGAATTACACAAGACACACTTTATCTGTCTTCATACTTCTGCATCACAAGGCAAACTTTTTCCTGAAGACGTTTTGAAGAAAAAATTGATCGACTGGTTAAAACACCCAGAGAAAAAAAAAAGGCAAAAATAAAGTGCTACAAGGTAAAGACCACAACTTTTAACATTTAATTTTTAAGCAAAAGATAGGAGGAAAGTAATTAACTCAGCTGAATGGCGAGGCCAGAGATCCATAGTCCTTTTGACTTCAGTCAACGTTAGTTCCCTACACTTCGTAGTGGCATTGTAGTGCAGTCCGTGTTCCCTTGCTATGCACTTGCTGCCACTCCTTCTTTTACTCGACATATTTGGACACACACACACACACACACACACACACACACACACACACACACACACACACACACACACACACACACACACACACACACACACACACACACACACACACACACACACACACACACACACACGCACACAAACACACACACACACACACACACACACACACACACACACACACACACACACACACACACACACACAACTGCTCCTTATTTCCGGACTTAAGAATTGTATGTTCAAAAGAAATGCAGTTAACTTTTGTGCTTAATGTTATTCTCGTTATTTCAGTCTCCCTAGTTAACAAGACCACTTCTCGTTACCGGATATTAGAAAACACATGCATGGCTTGCTTACAATGTGCAACGTGGTTTTTTTTTTTTTTTCACACATTAAACAAAATGGTTGGGCCACAATAAGAATCTCATTTCTTCCACCATTAAGGAATTTAAGAAGTTTTCCAATCCCTAATCTTAAGAAATAAGCCATGTCCTTGTGCAAAATATGTTCAACATTAGTGAAAACATGTTCTTAAATAGTGGAGACATCTATGATGAACCGCATGATTTTTGTAGTACGGTTACCCTAACAGTTAGTCGATTCCTATTGAAAATCATGCTTCCCCACATTCGTTCTTTTCAAAATGCATTACAAGGAATGTTTTTAGGTTCATCGCACTTAGGGAGATTTATTTTGTGCTCACCTTTTTTTTGCCCCATTTTTTACTCCACCCTAATGGTAACAGAAGCTAAGCTGGCACAGTTTTTATAATGCGATGATGAAGATTAGTATGGTAATCATGATGTTATGGAATTCCGTCTAGAATTGAGACTGTGTGACAGGGCTGTACTCTACATTTACGATCATGTACCCTGGCATCAACCAGGCTCGAAAGGTAGAGACACCAGAAGATTTCAGCAACACTTTCCATGACGCATCCGTGATGTGAATGAGACTTGACTGTGTGGTACCAGCCTTTCCAGTTGAGCTCACAACACGCTCAACTCTCGGTAGAAGCCGGTTGGAGCCGAAAAATCCCACAACGATTTTTTGAAGGGATTAATGGGGAATCGAATCCACAACCTAGTCGGTAGTCCGTTGTGTTAACAACTACACCACAGCGACTGGTCGCATTACAAAGAATTCACAGTGGCATTGTAGTGCAGTCCGTGTTCCCTTGTTGTGCACTTGCTGCCATTCCTTCCTTTACTCGACCTATGTGGACCTTTCTCTGAGAAAGTATTTGCAGGTACACCATTACATTTCGGATCAGTGCCATACCTATATATCTCTGTATATATATCTCTATATATACATATGTATATATGTATATACATATATATATAATATATATATATATATATATATACATGTATATATATATATATATATATATACATATATCTCGAATAATGATATATTTTCAAATAATGCATTTACAAGAAACCAAAGGAAAAATCTATGACACAAAGCTATTGAAATTAATAGGCCCCTAACGAAGTTAGAACAAATACTGATCCAGTATTCGATCTATAATGTTATATTTGCAGTGATTCCGTTAAAGTGGCATTGAAGTTTGACATGTTTAGTTTGAGCATACTGTCGTAGCTTATGTCAAAATGTACACAATGTTATTGGGGTAGTTTTTGGTAGATGTAATTAAATCAGTGTGTGTGTGTGTGTGTGTGTGTGTGTGTGTGTGTGTGTGTGTGTGTGTGTGTGTGTGTGTGTGTGTGTGTGTGTGTGTGTTGTGTGTGTGTGTGTGTGTGTGTTGTGTGTTTGTTTGTATGTGTTTTAACTGTCCTATTTGTGAGTGGTTGTTGTTGTGTGGTGTGTATGTATGTGTTTGTGTGTGCTTTAAATGTCCTGCTTCTGGGTTGTAACCCTGGTGAAGTCTGGTTCAGTTTTCTTTTGCAACTGGAGCTAGCATAATCAATGAGAAAACTTCGTTGGCCTGACATTGTGGCCGATTAGCCACAAGAAACTTTTGTGTCAGCTGAGAATGTTAGTTAGACAGCGGAAGTCAGAAAAAATTCTGATTACAGAAATGGATATATTTTATTTTCATATTTCAAGAGATTTAGTTGATACAATAGAATAATGATTTTCATTTTTACGAAGCAAAGTTAAAGACAAAAAAAAAAAAAAAAAAAGAAAACATTTGTGAAATGAACCAGGAATACACTGAAATCATGGTAATCATTAATGAACAAGAAATCCCCTCACGCAAACTAAAAGCAAATGGCACAACACTGAGAGAAGTTGAAAAGTTTAACTATCTAGGAACAGTCATCTCACCAGACGACGATGCACGTAAGAAATAGTCAGCAGAATCGGTCAAGCTAAAACAGCATTCAAAAAAATGAAAAGCATTCTTATCAACAAATGCCTATCAGTTAACATAAGGAAGAGAGTTCTTCAGTGTTATATAGGAGTGTTATACAGAAGCGATGGTGTTGTACGGATGTGAAAAGTGGACAATCAGCACGCAAAGTCAGAACAAGATTAAATCAGCTGAAATGTGGTTTCTAAGAAGAATGTTAAGAGTTCCATGGACAGCAAAGAAAACAAACGAGACAGAATCTAAAACAAGTGTGACTGCCTGCGTTCAAGCAAACAGGAACCAGAAAAAACACGAAAGAAGAATACGAACGCGTATTTAATACAAGACAAGACAGGTGCAAATTTTCGGCCAACTGGCCTTTGTCAGCGTAAGATTACAAACAAACAAACACCAGATACAAAAATTATGAGAAAAAGACTGAAACTTCCCTGCTGCTGTGTCCAATGTGAGAAAAGGAATAGACTTGAAAGAGGCACGTGCGCGCGCGCGCGCACACACACACACACACACACACACACACACACACACACACACACACACACACACACTCACACACACACACACACACACACACACACACACACAACACACACACACACACACACACCAGGAAAGCTGGAGCGAAAAAGAGTTGACCCAGGGAGAAGAAACCACTGCGGAGTGGATGAGGACAGAGAGGGTGGGAGATGTACTTGCAACGACAAATGATAGATTTGCCTGAAGGACCATGATCGCCAAAGTCATGCGGCAGGGTACATAATGATGATGACATAGTGTCTGTTGGAAATAGAAGGGAACTTATTAAATGATTTTCGTTTCAAGCTGCCCCAGACGTGGTAGCATCTAGTGGATCTGTAGCCAGGAATTGTCTGCTGCACAGTGGTGCAGGATTCTGGGTCGGAATGAGCAGTTTATTTGTTGTTCCATGGATTGATTGTGTGTAGTAACCTATACAAAGGCAAAGATGGCAAGTCCAGCTATAATAACTATCGTGGGATCTTCCCTTTGAGCATTGCAGGCAAGATCCTTTCCAAGGTCATCTTAAACAGGTTGAATACTCATCTTCTTGATGAGACAGTACCAGAGAGCCAGTGTGGTTTTCGCCAGAGCAGAGGGACAGTCGACATGATATTCCTGCAAGACAGATCCAAGAGGAATGTAAGGAACAAAATATGGATTTCTATATCCTCTTTGTCGACCTCACCGAGGCGTTCGACACAGTGTCACGCCCAGGACTGTGGAATATACTTCCCTGAATTGGAATCCCTCCCAAGATGGTAAAAATAGTCAGATGCTTTCACGATAGCATCAACGCAAGATTAGTCAATGGCAGTGAAGATGATGACTTCCCCTTCAGTAATGGAGTCAAGCAAGGATGCGTTCTTGCTCCAACACTCTTCAGCTTCCTTTTTAGCATGACGCTTCTCTCTGCCTTTAAAGACTCAGATCCAGGCATCCAGATCACATACATGATAGATGGAGGTATCTTCAATACTCAGCGCATGAAGGCAAAGACGAAAGTCACTAAATCAATTCTTCGTGACCTCCTGTATGCTGATGACTGTGCTATCGTTGCCTACTCGGAATATGACCTTCAAAGATTTACATAGTCTCAGTCTGTGGCCACTAAGCGTTTTGGACTCGCAATAAGCTGAAGTAATGTCTCAACCTGCAAAATGATCAACAGCAAACATGTCTGAAATAAAGATCGACGACAATGTCCTTAATAATTAATAATTACAATTACAATATTTATATAGCGCAAAATCTTGATAAAATCAAATCTAAGCGCTGAAGCAGACACACACGCAGGCACGCACGCTCGCACACACACGCACGCACACATACAGACACACACACACACACACACACACACACACACACACACACACACCCACACACACGCATGGCTATAAATGGGGAGAAAGAATAAAAGCAATAAAAGCAAGAATAAAAGCAATGGAAAATTATAGAGAGCATAGCATACAATTATATATTATAACCATGTGATTCCCTCCGAGCGGAGACAGGCTGCAGAGGGGAGGGTTGAGTGAGGTTAGGATTTTATGCAGGAGAGAAAAGGTGAGTTTTGAGAGCGGACTTGAAGGAGACAAAAGTAGGTTGCTGACGGACTGAGAGAGGAAGTTTGTTCCAGGAGAGTGGACCAGAAACAGAGAAGGCTCGTGGACCATAGGTATTGAGCTTAGTGCGTGGAAAGCGAAGAGTCAGAGGATCAGAGGCAGAGCGGAGGGTACGTGAGGGAACATAGATCTCAAGTAGGCTTGACAGGTAATCGGGGGCTGCGTTATTGAGGCTTTTGTAGCACATGGTGTCTAGTTTGTACTGTATGCGCTTTGATACAGGGAGCCAGTGAAGTTGTGCCAGGAGAGGAGATATGTGGTCAGCTTTTTTCTTTTTGAGTACAAGGCGTGCAGCATTGTTTTGAATGCGCTGTAGGATGTGAATGGTGGAGGCAGGAAGACCAGACAGGAGTGAATTGCAATAGTCAATGCGAGACATTATGAAGGAGAGAACGAGTTTTGCAGTTGTTTCGACAGAGAGATACTTCCTGATCAGCTTTATACGATGGAGATGATAGTAGCAGGATCTGGCAGTTTGAGAAACAAAGTTGTTCATGGAGAGGGTAGAGTCAATGCAGACACCAAGGTTTTTAGCTGAATCAGAAATTGGGACTGATGTGTTACATAATGGGAGAGAAAGAGGAGGCAGCTGAGAAAGTTTCTGACGGGTGCCAATGAGGATAGCTTCTGTTTTGTCGTCATTAAGCTGAAGTCTATTGTGTGTCATCCAGTTCTTAATGTCCGAGTAACACTCAGTGGTGCGAGTCAACAGGCGCTGTATATTATCAGGTGAGTCACTGTCTTGAAGTTGGGTGTCATCAGCATAGAAGTGGTGTTTTATAGAATGGGAGTTGGTGATGGTGGACAGGGGGGAGGTGTAAAGAGTGAAAAGAACAGGGCCAAGGACAGATCCTTGTGGAACACCACAGGTCAGGTATGCAGGTTGAGAGTAAGTGCCATTGATGAGAACGGTTTGTTTTCTGTTTGATAGGTATGAAGTGAACCAAGACAGAGCAATGTCAGAGATGCCAAAAGTATGATGAAGTCTAGAAAGGAGAATACCATGATCAATGGTATCAAAGGCTGCAGACAGATCAAGGAGTGTGAGGAGAGAGACTTTGCCAGTATCAGTTGCAAGGAGGAGATTGTTGAGAATGTGTAGTAGGGCAGTTTCAGTGCTATGGCACTGGCGGTAGGCTGACTGGAAAGGATTGAGGAGATTGTTGGCAGACAGGTGAGAGTTCAGCTGGTTGAGGACGACTTTTTCAAGGAGTTTTGACAAGAAAGAGAGATTAGAGATAGGCCGGTAATTTTTCAGTTCATTTGGATCTAAATTATGTTTCTTGAGGAGAGGGTGAACAATAGCAGACTTGAAAGAATCTGGGACAGTTCCAGTTTGAAGAGAAGTGTTGATGATGTCAGTGATGAATGGGAGGAGAGTAGGGAGACAGTCGGCGTAGACAGAACCTGGAAGAGGATCCAGTTCGCAGGTTTTGAACGACATGGATCTGATTGTGTTGAGAATTTCTTCTTGTGAGACTGGGGTAAAAGTAGTAAGAGGTGTGCCAGAGAAGGAAGGGTCAGGTGGGCATGGTTGACAGGGTGTCCTGTCAAGCCTGTCACGAAGAGATTGTATTTTGGTGGTGAAATAGTTGGAGAATACAGATGGGAGTTCTTCATTTGTATGTTTTGTTGGGAGAGGTAAATCTTTTCGTGTGCCAAGGAGATGATTCATGGTTGTAAAGAGTTCTTTTGAAGAAGAGGCATTCAGGATTTTGGTTTGGAAATAGCTTGTTTTTGCTGATGCAATGAGGGTGGATACTTTTGTTTTAGAGGCTTGGAAAAGTTGCCTGTGTACAGTGAGTTTGGATTTGCGCCAGCGGCGCTCTGCTCTGCGGCGGGCACGTTTTGCACAGGCGATCTCATGAGTGAGCCAGGGGGTAGGGGGGCGGTCAGGTAAAAGACGGGTTGTGGCTGGAGCATGAGTGTCCAGAAGATGGTGGAGAGTAGTATAGAATTCATCGGCAAGGTTATGTGACTTTTCAGAAAGGAGACGGGAGGCATCAGATGAAAATGTGGAGAGGTCGATAGATTTGAGATTGCGTCGAGTCACTGTGCGCATGGTACGGGAAGGAGGAGAAATGTCGAGAGAACAGAGAATTGCAGAGTGGTCAGATGGAAGGGCTGAAGTTAGACGGGTAGAAAGAACTAAGCAGTTGTCAGTAGCGGAATTGTGATGATCACGAGAAATGATCCAGTCAAGAATGTGACCTTTTTGATGGGTTGGTTCAGAAATGTGTTGAGTCATATTATGATTGGACAGAGAGTTGATGATATGTCTTGTGTCATAACGGTGAGTGTTGTCATAGTGGACATTGATATCACCTAGAATGATGAGATTTCCAGGTAAGAGGCAGTAGTGGTCAAGCAATTGGTCAAAGTCAGAGAGAAACATGGATGTGGTGAGTTTGTTGGCAGAGCTAGGTGGGGGTCGATAGACACAGGAGAAGGTGATGGGGTGAGGGGTGGATTGGAAGGATACTTCAACGTGCTCGAAAGAAGGATGGGAGAAAGGCAGAGACTGCGAGAAAGATAGGCGGGAATGGAGTGAGTCGTTGTAGAGGATGGCGATACCGCCACCTCGGGATGAGCGATGGAAAGAAGCAAGCCTGTAACCACTCGGAGTGAGGCTAGCAAGTATAGGTTCGTGACCAAGGGGGTTAAGCCAGGTCTCCGTGATAAAAGCAATGTCAACATGCTCATCTGCGACAAAGTCAGCAATAACATCGGCTTTGTCACCAGTGCATGCCGACTGAGCATTAAAAAGGCATAGTTTCAGCCTATCACAGTCATATGGTGGCGGCTGAGGTGGCGACGAAGGCGGCACCAACGGGACAGAAGGCGAGAGCGGCACCGGCGGGACAGAAGGCGAAGGCGGCACCATCAGGACAGAAGGCGAAGGCGAAGACGGCAGAGGAGGAGACAAAGCTTGCAGCAGCGAGGTCAAGGGCAGGGGCAGTGGAGGAGAAGAAGAAGCAGGAGACGAAAAGTGGCGTCGGGCAGGAGGCAGGTTGTGCCAAAGACGGTGGAGACACTGTTGCTTCCTCAGCTGTCTTGGTAGCAGTGTCTCTTACAACAGTCTCCATAAGGAGATATCCAACTGCATCGCTAAGACAAATGCTTCCTATGGCAGACTCCACAAACGAGCATGGAACAAAAGGGGCTTGAAACTGGAGACGAATGTGCAGTATACAGAGCAGTAGTCCTGAATGCATTGCTGTATGGATTCGAGTCCTGGACTCTCTACCGTAGGCAGTGAAGCTACTAGATCAGTTTCATCAGCGCTGCCTCCGACGTATCTTAAACATCAAATAGCACATGAGAGTCTCAAACGTGACTGTACTTTTGCAAGCCCAGATGCCAAGCATAGATGCATGCACTGCTGACACAGTCTCAGCTAAGATAGTCTGGACATCTCGTGCGCATGCAGGACAACAGGCTTCCAAAGCAGCTCTTCTACGGTGGACTGACAAAGGGCCATCGATCAAGAGGACAGCCAAAACTTTGCTACAAAGACACCCTGAAAAAAATCCCCCAGAAATGTGACATTGATGAAGAACAATGGAAAATCGTGGCCACAAACAGGTCTGAATGGAGGCAAGCTATTCGTAAGGGAACAGAAGCTTATGAAAACGAAAGACGAAGCAGCCAACTGGAAAAGCACGCAGCAGTAAAGGCCAGAACCAACTATGCAGAGCGTTCCATTGAGTGTCCAGTATGCGGCTGCCTGTATGCATCAGACTTTCGCCTGAGATCCCACATGAGGGTACACAAATAAAGTTGTAGGTTGGACTTTATCGACCATGATAGTCGACCATATACATAATTATTTTGGAAAAATCAGTCATTTACAAGTTTTGGGATCTGTTCGTTCGAAAT
>CM060305.1:100611750-100629250 GCA_030674185.1 Monoplex corrugatus | reverse complement strand
GCTGTATCTTGTCATTGTTCACCATTGCCTGGTCGTCCGCAAACATGAGTTCATTGAGTGCCTCGGGGTCTGGGTTTACCTCCTTCGTAATCTGATCCATATAGATCACGAAGAGAAAAGGGGAGAGATTACAGCCCTGCCTTACTCCCGATGTCACTGGGAACCAGTCAGATGTTCCACTGGCGGTGCGGACTGCACTCCTGCTGTTGGCGTAGATGGCCCGAATTTTGTCTAGCAGCTGGCCCTTGACGTCGTACTGCTCGAGGACCTTCCACAGCTTGTCTCTGTTGACTCGATAAAAGGCCTTTTCTTTATCAACGAATACAAGATGGAGATCTCGGTCATATTCGATCGCCCTCTCGCACCCTCTTCCTTTTCTGAAGCCAAATTGGGCGTCACTGAGGAGATGTTCTGTTTTTGCTCGAGTGCGCTGCTCCCGGATCTTCGCGTACATTTTCCCTACATGGCTGAGTAGTGATATGCCTCTGTAGGTACTGCAGTCTTTCTTGCTGCCCTTCTTCTTCCATATTGGCACCACTATTGCATTTTGCCAGTCTTCTGGTACCTTTCTCTCCTCCCAAGCTTTCTTAAAGATGGTGGTGAGCCACTGAATTCCGGGTTTCACAGCACACATGGATGGCTTCAGTTGTTATGCCGTCGTCTCCAGCTGCCTTGCCTTTAGGACTGGTCTTCACTGCTTTTTTTACTTCACTCTCTAGGATGGTAGGTTCTGAGTGGTCTGGGTGGCTGGAGGTGAACTGGGACTGTGTGTCTTGTGCCCGTACTCCTGATGGGTTGAGTAGGTCTTTGAAATAGTTTTCCCATCTCTTCACTATTTTCTCCTCTTCATGCAATGCTTCCCCGTTTGCATCTTTGATGATAGTGGTTGGATCGAAAGGTTCGTCTCGCACTCTCATCGCTTTCACACTCTTGTAAAACTCTCTTGGGGAAGCTTTGCATGTTTCACAGAGTTTTTCACCATACTGGGTCCATGACTTTTCCTTTGCTGTTCTCACAACTTTCTTGCTGTGTCTTCTTGCAAGTCTGTACTTGATGTAGTCCTCTTCATCCTTTGACTTGACTCAGATCTTGTATAATTTCTTCTTTTCCTTGACAGCATCCTTCACTTCTTTGTTCTACCACGCTGTTGCCTTTGTTTTTCTTCCTCCTGTCTTCTTGGTGCCACAGGCTTCTTTTATAGTGTCCAGGAGGACTGTCTTGAAGATGCCCCAAGCTTCCTCTACGTTTAGTAATGTAGGGTCACTACAGTCCAATTTTTCACTGATGGTGCACCTGATCTGATTCTGCACCTCTTCGTCTTGAAGCTTGTGCATGTTGATTCTTTCCGGCTGTTTCTTCTTTTTGGTGAACTTCCTCTTCTTCTGAGTGACCAACATCGTGATGATTGGCCTGTGATCTGTGTCCATGCCTGCGTTGGGGATGGCTCTTGAGTCTCTGATGTTGCTCCGCATTCTAAATCTTGCTAGTGTGAAGTCGATTTGAGATGAGACGTCGATGTCGCTCCATTTGTACCAGGTGTAGATCTGAGTGGCTCTGTGCTGGAAGAAGGTGTTGGTGACAATAAGATCATGCTCTGCACACAGTTCCAATACATGGTTGCCGTTGTAGTTGCATGGTGTTCTGTGGTCACTGTGTGGACCAAGGTGTTTTGTCCATGGTGTTCTTCTTTCTCCGACTCTGCCATTGAAATCTTCCATGACGTACAGGTCTTCTTGGTCCGAGATACTGTTGATGGTGTCCGAGAGTTTTTCGAAGAAGGAGTCCTTATCCTCATCTGAGTAGGAGTCATTACATGGTGCATACACTTGAATGTAGTCCGTTTGTATCTCCTTATGTTGTCTTGAGCAATTTGTTTATCCACTGCCGGCCTGCTAAGCCAGTCACAGCTTCACCAGTGCCCCGTTGGCCAGCATTACCTGTTTCCACCTCCCACGACGAGGACGAGACAATAACATGATTGCTTCTTGAAATATTGCTGTTTAGCACTGTCATTGAAATGTCTCTGTATCTCATCTGTTTCTAAAGAATGTGAGCGATGGTGATCGAAACATTTTTTTAATTGTACCTCTGCCACATTTTCTTTACAAACAGCATCACTTACACGCCAGAGCACAGATAGTGTGTGCAAAAATCTTTAAATGTTTATGTTCTTTTTCATCTCTTTAAAAATTCAAGCACATGCGGGGATTTTTCCTGCTGGGACCAGCAATATCCTGTCTGCACAGATTGGCATACAGCACTCCTCCACACGAGGTAAATGCATCTGTTCTGAATTCCACTTAGTTTGTTTCTCTAATCCGCTTAAAACATGATTTGTGAACATTATGAAACCACCATTGAATTTACTCATTTGTGACAACATTTCCTTTGTGATGACTTAGAGCTGCAGACTGTCCAGTGCTAACTGCCCGTAGTACGATGGATCCCACTGGGCTGCCGGCATGTGCCAGCTTCCTGATGGTAAATATCAATTTTGTTTTTAATCCCCTAAATCAACTTGAAAGAATGTGTTTTTTTTTCTTCTGTTAATGTGACGAGTTCACTTGCGGCTACCATTACTATTATCCCCCAATCCTCACCCCCCAAACAAACAAACAAACAAACAAACAAACAAACAAACAAACAAACACACAAACAAACAAACACACAAACAAACAAACACACAAACAAACAAAAGAGAAATGACAGATAACAGACAGAAAACATGGTTTCTTGTTCTTTTGAAACGAAACTTGTTTCTCAGCGATACACAATATTCAGACAATGTGAAATGTACAAGTAAAGTAAAAAAGAATGATTAAACACGCACATGCGTGCGCTCACACACACACACACACACACACACACACACACACACACACACACACACACACACACACACACACCACACCACACACCACACACACGCACGCACGCACGCACGCACGCACGCGCACACACACACACGTACGCACGCACATACTCACACACACACACACACGCATACACAGACACACACGCACACACACACACACACACACGCATACACATACACACACGCACACACACACACACACACGCACGCACGCACGCACATACTCACACACACACACACACACACAAACACACACACGCATACACATACACACACGCACACACACAGTGAATGTTTCCGTAGCTGGTTCACCACTGCTTTCCGTTGATGACTGACTACTGCCAGAGGGAAGGATTTCCTGAAGCGGTTGCGTGTGGCGATTGCTTTGCTCCGGCCTCATCACACATTGTGCCATCATTGAATGAAGAGGATGGGTATCATCGTTCATGATTTCAACGAGTTTCTTTAGGTTGGGGTCCATTAAGCGCTGACTACTGGTTTGATGTCCTTTTGAATTATCCGAGATTTCTAACGGTCAAACCATACAGA
Source organism: Monoplex corrugatus (assembly GCA_030674185.1). Taxonomy (NCBI): domain Eukaryota; kingdom Metazoa; phylum Mollusca; class Gastropoda; order Littorinimorpha; family Ranellidae; genus Monoplex; species Monoplex corrugatus. Next base: position 100,625,826 of record CM060305.1, on the reverse strand, counting down.
ACCTGTTTTTTTTTACGATGTTGTAGTAGCAGATTTGATCGTTCAGCATGATCTTTTGAAGTACTGCTCTGGAGAAGTCAAAGAGGGTGCTGTCGTTGATTTTAAAATCATGTAATTTCCTCACGAAGAAAAATTGTTGTCTTGCTTTCTTGCATGCGGTATACTGTCAACGTTCGCTGTCCATTCCAGCTTGTCTTCGATAGTCGTGCCGTTGTATTTTTATTGGATTTACACGTACGTCCTTGCCTTTGATGACGGTTAGCATTGATTTGACCTTCTTACGGCACACGTCTAGGATTACTATTTCTGTTTTTATCATATGAAGTTCAAGACAGTTTTGTCACTCCATCCCATTAAGTCTTCTATGACTACTCTGTACGATGTCTCGTCGTTTTTCGACAGTCCGGTGAGTGATGTGTCAATAGCAAACTTGATCTGAAAGTTGGTGCTGTCAGTTATGAGACAATCAGCATGTAGATGGCAAATAGTACTGGTGAAAGGACACGTCATGTGGTTCTTATTCTTCTTGCTGCTTAAAGCCCAGCCGACTGCGTAGAGCCATATCAGAGCTATAACGTTTCAATACATACACGGTACTTCAACAGAAAAAAAAGGAACAAAAAATGAAGTACATATATCAATGCATTCATGCACATAATCTAAGGAGATGCTCTTGGCGTTGACCACTCCGTCCAATTTATCACGAAGGGGATTTAAAGAACATACCTGAATACAAATTCAAATATAAGTAAGGAAACTAAGACATATATAAAAAAGGGGCCTAAATCACCTAAAATTGCTTCCGCATATCTCATTTCCCTAGAACCAAAAATGCACTTAATATATGTACTCAATTATCAATCCTAAGAGAAAGTATGTAAGACTTTATTGAACATACACAGGTGAATGGACCGCCAAGGCAGAAAATGATAGAAAGAAATGACAGAAATCAAATGAGCGAGGCAGAAACAAAGAGAGTGACAGAAAAGAGAAAATGTTTACGACAGAAGTTCCAGAAGGTGGGTATACTATTCATACTGAAAGAGCTCCCTGCATTCCCACGGAGATTCTGTATTTGTCACAAGTTGATCAGATATTATGTTCCACATTTTTAGTCTCTGTGGTCTTGCTGTATAAACAAACAAACAAACAAACAAACAAACAAACAAACAAACAAACAACAAACACACAAAACACACAAAACACAAAAACAAACAAACAAAGCAAAACAAAGCAAAACAAAGCAAAACAAAACAAACAAAAACAAAACACACAAAACAAAAAAGACAGAAACAAACAAACAAAAGCAAAACAAAGGAAAACAAAACACAAAATCAAAACACAAACAAAACAAACAAATAAACAAAAGCAAAACAAAACAACCTGATGATCCATGTGATTATAGAGTGGAATAACAGTCATATTTAAGAGTTTGTTGACGAGGGAATGTGGCTGGATCGTGTTAAACGCTCTGGAAAAGTCAGCAAAAAGAATACTAGTATAAGTACCTGGCGTATCGAGGTGTTCGTACCACCTGTGAAGCAGAGTAAGGATAGTATCGTCAGTGTTCTAGTTCTTGATGTTAATGAACTGAAACCCAAATATTTCAGCTTCGTTGTAGGTGTGAAGACATTTCTATGTCACACAGAATACACCCAAGAGACTCAACCTGACTGTGCATGTACAGTAAATTTTCTTCGGACATTCCTCAAATATTGAACCATGTTAACAGTTAACAGCAATTAACCAGAAACACCCGAGAGTGTCATGGGGCCTAGATCGACGCTGCCCCACTAGTGACCGGGCAACCACTAACCAACCCCGACACCACACGGCAGCCACATTGCGAAGCAAAGGCGGCCGCCCATGCGCGGTACGACCCATTCGGACCCAGCCGTCAGTTACCCCATTCACAAACCGAATGGCGAGGTGGGGAAATGGCAAATCCCGGGATACAGCTACACAACGCTTACCAGCCTGGTTTAGCTCAGCAACCGGATCAACAGAGAAACGGGGGTATTCGTATGATCGCTAAAGTGGCCAGACATGATGCCCAAGGCACAGGCGATCCCGCTTTTCTGCTATGTCTGACATGAGTACAAAGGGATCCCAAGTTTGCCGTCTTTCTGAGCTGTCATCAGATTTTCCCTTGCAGTCATCTGGCCTGACTCCCTGAAGCCAGCAGTCAAAGTTAACAACAGACATCCGAGGGTGCCGGATGAGATCCATGGCAACAATGGCTCATCGCTGACGGGACAACCATCTTCCAACCCCCGATGCCACGCTGTACAGCAAACGGGGCTGCCCATGTGCCGTATGACTTGGCCATCAGTCCCACAAGCCGAATAGCAAGATGCGGAGATAATAAACCCCGGGATATAGCCACACAACGCGCACCAGCAAATCAAGTCCAGCTGTCATCAATAAATAATATAGATAGATCTGTCCTGAGATTGGCATACATGGCTTCATCAAATATGTAAAGTAACTTGGCCAATATGAAATACCGTTTAGCAAGGTGGTGTGGTTATACAATTGCCCTTTCCAGTGGAACTTGGGGACTGTGTTTTGTAGTCCGGATCAAACAGGGCGGACTAATAGGAATGTCGTCAATCCTCCGATGCCACATAGCATCCGTCCCTCATCATTTTCATAGCTGAGTTTTTCATTTTGAAGGATTCACACGCCACATTCTCATCAAATTTCTTTAGATTTACAATCAGTCTGTATGGACCATCTGCTTTTGATACGACAAATATGGGTGATATAACTTCACCATTTTCAAGAGCAAATCGTTATGTAACCTGCATCTCAAAGGGTTTTTTGTTGTTGTTGTTGTTGTTTTTACTTCATCATCTGAGTGGAGAGACTCTGCAAACTGAGGAGCATCCATTTCTGTGTGTCGGTGGAGACGTACAAATGGGACTCTAGCTCCAGTTATTATTTGTACAGTATAGATTTATCTGAAGTTTGCTTCTGTCATCTCAGCCTAAAATGCTGCAAATAATTCTTCTTTTACTTTGTATGAATAAATTTTACATGTGTCTCCTTTGAAGTTCTTTGAGTTAGTTGTGTTGTGGCTGCCTCTGCTTGCTTCCACTACTCCTTTTCTGAACTCACAGGAAGTGACTGTCACACTAATAGGAGAAAGAACAGAAAGAGAACCTCCACGACTTCACTATACCAACATCAACTCGTGGGGAGTTGTTCATTTCCCAGTTGAAAAAAAGCAGACCTGTCCGACAATGACTGGATCAACTCTAATATTGAGGAGTTTTTGTTTATTTTTTCTGTTACTGTGACAAATGATTTTGGTCCTTTCGTTTGACAAGATCCGAGTTACGTCTTGTGTGCTGGATGAATCTACTGCCGACAAAGATGTTCTTCAAATCATTTCCAAACAATAGCCTTGTCACTGGTATCTTTGATGATGTTAGTTTGTTTTTCAGTTCGTTTATTCATGGTTTATGCATTTACAATTTTGAATACCTATCTGCTGGCAGCTCTTGTGGACATCTTGAACACTTATGCCATGGTGTGTCTTTCAGAATTTTGTTACAGCATTGATTCGCCTTATGGCCAGTCCTTCACACGTCTTATCCATGGCATAGTCTGTTCTCGTTAGCACTTTCTTTTGGAATTTCAAATTGATGCCCTTTGCTACATGCTCCATATTCGCCCAGATTTCTGCGTCGACTTTGTGGGTTGTGATTTCACAATCCTCATACGTTTTGTCTCTGAGGTTTTCCTCATTTTCGCTTTGGACATGATTGAAAAATTTTGGGCTCTTCGGTCTGAAACTGCTGGACCAATACTATCTTTGTGCTGTTACTCTTCTTCTAGTTCATCCAGATGAGAATTCTTTTCCGTTTCATTTTTTCGTTCTGTTTTCTTTGTTGTAGGTATAAGTTTAGACAACCTGTCAAAATTTTCTCCCCCCATATATCATGATTTATCACCTGTATTTTCCTGGCTCATTTTGACCAAGTCAATGTTGGAAAGAATTCCAAAGTTTGCTGATTTCTTGTCATTCGACCATCGGTACTGAAAGCATCTCGATTGGAGATTTCGGCACAAAGCACAAAATGGAAGCATCCTCAAACAACAATATTTCCTATAGACAGGTCGGTCTTCATTTTGAGCTTCTGAAACCATTGACATCCAAAGATTAGAATATTTACTTGTAGCTATGTATTGGGAAAAAACAGCAGCAATGAGAATAGAAAACGACAAGGGATAGATTCGTATGGAGGGCCATGATCGCCAAAGCCATGCGGCATGGCACAAGATGATGATGACGAGCTAAGTAATAACTTGCTCACAATTTCCAGTCAAAATGGGGCACATCGCTAATCCTCTACAGTCAATTTTGGTATTTAAACTGAGTTTATGTCACCCATGGCTTAATACGATTTTGTTACCTTAATAATTTTGCAAAACGCGTAAAGAGCGTGGCTATGGCTGCACGAAGCTTACAATATGGGGATACGAGTGTATCTCGTTACATGTGAACCTCATGTAGTTTTGGTAAACGAAAATGTTATAACATTATGATATCATAATACTGTGGCATTATACTACATATATATCCATTGTGTAAATGACACTGAGGTTTGGCGTTTTAAATTTGTATTTGTTGTCACAGTTTAGACTGTGACAGTGTAGTCCAACAACCAATCATCTGCTGTTGAGATGATCGTAACGAAACTTCCCCCATTGGGATCTGAAAGAAACTAAATCTGTCACCGTTTGTGGCTATAGTGTTCAACATAAAATGTTTTTAAATGTGCGTGTGCGTGAATGTATATGTGCTTGCGTGTGCATGCATGCCTGCGTGCATGTGTATATGTGTGTGTACCTGCATGTATATATATATCTATATATACATCTATATATATATATATATATATATATATTTCATATCATCATCATCATCATCAGTCCCGTAGTCTGGTTGACCGTTGGGGCACCACTGAAGATTTTGCAACCAACTTCCTTCACTCCTCACGGCCCTCAGCTTTCCGCAGAATGATGTTTCATTCAAGGCCAGTCCACTCTCTGATATTGTCTTCCCATCTTTTTCTCTGTCTGCCTCTTCGTCTCCCTCCCTGAACTGTTCCCTGCAAGACGGTCTTGGCCAGTCCAGATGATCGTGTGACGTGCCCGTACCATCTCAGTTTGCGTCTTTTCACTGAAGTCAGGAGGTCTTCATGGCGTTTTCGATTCGGGTTTTCACTTCCTTATTGGTTATATGATCTTTGTACGAGATACCAAGGAGTTTGCGGAAGCATCTCATCTCCATTGCCTGTATCCTTCTTTCAATGTCTGCTGTTATGGTCCATGTTTCGCATGCATACAAAAATATTGACATGACAAGGGAACGCATCAGTCTGATCTTGGAGCCGATAGCGATATTCTTGTCGTTCCAGATGACTTTTAGCTTGGTCATTGCAGCTGTGGTCTGGGCAATCCTGGAAAGTACTTCGGGCTGTGATCCTTCATCTGATACTATAGCTCCCAGATATTTAAATCTATGGACGGTCTCAAGTTTCTTGTTGTCTATGGTAATGTCAGTGCTGATGCCATTGATATTATTTGTCATCAACTGGGTTTTCTCTGCACTGATCTGCATGCCATATGCTGTGGAGGCCTCATCAAGATGTTTTATCAAGCTGACTAGCTCTTGCTCTTGCCCAGCTAGTCCGTCAATGTCGTCAGCAAAACGCAAGTTTGTGATTGTTCTACCTCCGATGCTGACTGTTCCCTCGTGGTCTTCAAGTGCGTCAGCCATTATTCTAAGAAGATGTTAAAGAGAGTGGGGAAGAGCAGGCATCCTTGGCGTACTCCAACTGTGGTTCGGAACCATTCTCCTATGTTGTTGTCATGGTAGACTGCACTGGTCGCCTTTTCGTAGAGGCATTCTATGGTTCTGATCAGGTTGGCATTGATGTTGTACAGCCTCATGGTTGCCCACAAGGCTGCGTGCCAAACTCTGTCGAATGCCTTCTTGAAGTCCACGAAGACGTGGTAAAGGCCTTGCTGGTGTTGCAGGTATTTCTCACAGAGCAATCTGAGGTTGAAAATTTGCTCTGTGGTACTTCTTCCTGGTCTGAAACCTGCCTGCTCTTCTTTTATTATCTCCTCAGATATGTGTGTGTGTGTGTGTGTGTGTGTGTGTGTGTGTGTGTGTGTGTGTGTGTGTGTGTGTGTGTGTGTGTGTGTGTGTGTGTGTGTGTGTGTGTATGTGTGTGTGTGTACATGTCTGTCTGTGTGAATGGAATGAGTTAGCAGAAAATTCCATGTTGCTTACAGATTTTGCATCATGTCTGTTCTACCGGGAAGTGACAAATATATGAACTGGAATATTTCATTCGTATATGCAGAAACAAAACAAAAAAGAAAAAGAAAAAAAAAGAGTGGAATAAGTGTAAGTTGCATTGTGTGTCGATGGGAGTAGATAATGATTCATTCTTTTAGATGAAAAAAAAAGTCCCAACGAGGGTGTCTGAACTGTTTGTAGACGAGTTTATCACTTTAGTCAACTGCCTGGTCTTGAAACAATGCGAGATTTCCACCGTTTAAATGAAAATAGTAACTGCTCAAAATGACAATTACGTGAACAAAAGAATCACTCGAAAAATAGGTGTGAAGATAAAAGTTTGATCTTGTTGAGCTATACAGATATGCTCTCTCACTCTGTCTTACACAGACAGACAGACAGACAGACACTTACACACACAGCCAGAGACGAACGTGCGCGAACAGGCACACAGGCACGCACGCACGCACGCACACACACGCATGTACACACGCACGCACGCACGCACGCATGCACACACATACGCGCACACACACGCACGCACGCACACACACATTTTAACTATTTAGCAATATTACTGTATGATTGGAAACACACACACACACACACACACACACACACACACACACACACACACACACACACACACACACACACACACACACACACACACACACACGGATGCTGTTATTGGTTTAGTTCCAGAAGCATGTGTGCCATGCGTATGGATTATGACAGTGAACAGTGTGGTTATAATTTGTCAAAATAATCACAGGCATGTTACTGCTGACTGTCATGTCCACGCAGCTTGGCACTGAAAGGGTTAACTCATCATGATTTTTCTTCTTCTTCTCTTCTTCTTCTCCCTTTAGTCCGTCAATAGTCGCTGTCTTCCCTCCTTCTCCCTCTTTAACCAGCTCCCTGGAGGACTGATTTACCAAGGCCACTGGATCTTGTTACGTGGTCATACCAATTATTAGTTTTGATTTCTTAACTGATGTCGGCAGATCGTCAAATGGTCCAGTATGCTGCTTGATGGTTTGGCGCACTTGTTCATTAGTGACAATCATGGTCCCTGTATCTGATATTTAATATCTTGCCATGGATTCGTATTTCGCCGTGAGGGTTCATGTCTTGCATGAACACAGGAAGATGAACTATACCTGCACCAGCCTGGTCTTATGTTTCATGGAAATGTTCTTGTTCTTCCATAAGATTGCAGCCTCGACAATGCTGGTGTTATCTTGGTGCCTTTAAAGGATTTTAAGTTTGGATCCATCCTTGCTGATAAGGGATTCCAGGTAAGTGAATTAATGGATTGTTCCAAATTTCAGTCCATGGATAGGTATGTCAGCAGTGGTGGTGGTGCTGTGGCTTGTCATCAGTTTGGTGTTAACGGTGTCTATTGCCATGCCATATATTGTCGATGTTTTGTCTAGTCTTTTAACAAGCTTGATGAGTTCTTGCTCACTGCCTGGCAGACCATCAACATCATCTGCGATGTAAAATTTTGTGATGGTTCTTCCTCTTGTGCTGACTGTGCTGACATGAACTTTCAGAGCGTCAGTCATAATGCGTTCCAGGAATACGTTAAAAATCCTGGCGGACAGAAGACAGCTGTGACGAACTCCAACCGAAATATGGAACCACACTCCAATAGCTTCAGGAAGAAGTTGCTGGATGATGTTGATTATCTTTTGTACGATGTTTAATTACTCTCTGTGACCGCTAGTGCCTCTTGCTTTCTTGAAGTTTATAAATGAATGGTAGAACGCCCTCTGGTGTTGCAGGTGTTATACCGCAAACGGTACGCAGATTAAAGATCTGTTTGGTGGTCTCTGTGGGTTACTTTTGATTGTAATCTATTCAGAATGATTTCGGACATTACTTTGCTGTCATACTGATCAAACAGATAGGGCGTAGTTCTGGCATTGTCGCAGATTTCCATTCTTGGGAAAGATGGCGTATAGTGATTGGGTCCATGGCGTGGACCATCGCCTTTATGCCAGATTTTGTCGCAAGTGGCAGTTAGGATATCAGTTACTGCCACTTCGCCATGTTTCAAGAGTTCTACAGGGATGCCGTCATGTCTGCAGCCTAACCACGTTTCAGCTACTTCACTGCTGCTACAACTTCTTCATGAAATACTGGGAAGTCATTTTTGCTTCATGAATCTTGTACTGCTAGCACACTTATGTCCTTTACCCTGTTTGTTGTGCAGTTCAGAGCAGTACTTAGGCCATCGTTTTGGGATATCTTTTTCCTATGTGAGACAGTTCCTCTGATTTGTCCTGCACAGTGCTGATTTTCTTTTTGTTTTGGTCAAATCGTTTATATCTTAAAAGCTGTCTGTTTGTTGTTGTTGTCAAGGTTTTTCTCATTGTCTTCATACTGTCGTTCGATCTAGTTTTCTTTTGCATTCTTTTTTTTTTTTTTACCATCCTCTTGTTTATGGTGCTGTATTTCCATTTTTTTAATTTCCTTTTGTAGCTTTACGGTACTTTGAGTATCACACATCTGAAAGATATTGCTTGTGATCCTTTGCTTAGATTTCTATTAGCTCATCCCCAAGACTTCTGTTGCTATTTCTGTCATCACATAATTGAAATTGTTTGTGAGAGTTTCAAGTTTTTTGCCAAGCGGTAGTAGTGGACGAATGGACAGGAAAAAGCTTTGCCACGACCCAGACCCTTGCTCATGACAGACAGAGGTGGAGACAGACGGTGCGACGTTCATCCATGTGGAGCCCCCACGACCCTGGATAGGGTTAAGGGACAGGAAGGAAGGAAGGAAGTAGTGGGGCGAGTTTACTTCTTATGGTGGCTTGGAATTTTTCAGCTATGTCAGGATCTTTCTTTTGTCGAGATTGATTTTGAGACGATTGTTTTTCATTCTCTTGTTGTTCTTTAACCGTATTTAAAGACCATTATGACAAAATCACGGTCACTGTCAAGGTCAGCTCCTTCAAAGGTCGTTGTTTTAACCTTATTGACGCCAGACCTGTTCTGGTTTTTCATAAGATTATAGTCTATCTGCCTTGATACTGACCGTTTTGGGGCACCATGTCCATCGTCGGGAAGCTTCAGAGTGTTAGCGAGAAACAACTCATTATTACCGGCAGATTCAAGCAGACGCAGTCCCCTACCGTTATTGCTATGATTACATAATTCACAATAACTTAGAGACTGTATTATTTCTTTTCTTTATGTTTTTTTTTTCTTTAGCAAATACACACGAGCAAGCGGGCACACACACACACACATACAACACACACACACACTACAACACACACACACACACGCGCGCGCGAGCGCGCGCGCGCAGTCTGAAAAAGAGAATGAAAAGAGACGAGAGGCATACTATTTGAAGAAGAAGAAGCAGAATAAGAAAAAGAAGGAGGAAGACAAGGAGAAGGTGATGGAAGGAGAAAGAAGACGAAGAAGAAGAAGAAGAAGAAGAAGAAGAAGAAGAAGAAGAAGAAGAAGAAGAAGAAAAAACAAGAACAAGAACAAGAGCAAGAATAACAACAAGAACAAGAAGAACAAGAAGAACAAGATGGAAAAGAGGAAGAGGAGGAGGAGGAGGAGAAAAAGAAGAAGAAAATGAAAGAGAAAGAAGAACAAAAAGAAGAATAAATATGACAAAGTATAAACAGAAGAAAAACACCACACTACTTTTTACTCTCTCAAACAGTAGGGAATAGGCACAACTTATCACACACCACTGCCTTCTCAACTCCACATCTGACACGACAGTTGCACATGCACGAGTGTGTTGTATAGCCAGTGGAGGCAAAACATCAGCAAGGGATTTCCCTTTGCAGATCCTGTGATCCCCCCCCCCCTCCTTTTTCTTCCCAGTTTCCTCCTATGCTTCCATTTCTTTTGCTAACTTTGAAGTCCCTGTCAATTTCATGACATGCCATTAAAGATTGCACGTTGACATCCTCAGCTGATGATAAGCTTGGAAACTCCTTGGTTTTCAGGATGGACACTGGCATGTTTCCTGGTATGACGACGTGTCTGCAGCCTTCTCCATATCATTCTTGATGTTTGCTGTGGTAAACCATAGATTTTACTGCAGCAGGTTTGCTTTAGTGAACCATATATTTTACTGCAGCAGATGTTTGCTGTGATAAACCATAAATTTTACTGCAGAAATATCATAAAAGAAACCCTAAAGAAGACAAAATATGAATGGCGACTGTGAGTGACTCTTTTCTTCACGCAATAATACATAGACGACTAGCACGTGTGTAGCTGATGCCACGAGCAGCAGTTCTAAAACGCATAGTAAGAGACAAATCGTGTCTCCTAGAACCCTGGAATCTCAAACCAAACACCGCATTCCAGAAATGCACAGCAGGTTGTCTCTGCGTGACAGTTACCTAGGAACATAATTATTATGACAGAAAATTAGATACTGTCTCTGATGGGACGTGGAACATGACAGCTTTCTCCTACTATAGTTGATGGCAAATAGAGCTGATATATTTAAGCCACCAGACACAGTTTGGTTATACGTTGACGCATGGAAAGGTTCCAGTCGAATACGAAGTCTAGATTTCGTACATAATCAGAGAAGGGAATATCGCATGCATTGAGAGAGACTGAACTTGGAAGAGGTACAACTTTGTTGGGGTGTCAAAATAACAGAGCCTCAGTCTTATCATTGTTAAGCTTAAGTCGGTTGTCAGTTATCCAATTTCAAATGTTACTTGTGCATTACTGAAGAAACTGAGCTATAACTGAGCAGCCGAAATGTGGTTTCTAAGAAGACTGTTAATAGTTCTATGGACAGCACAGAAAACAAACGAGACAGTCTTGAAGGAGGCAGACACAAAAAGAACATTAATGAAGAAGATAAGGAAACGACAAGCAAGATTTATAGGGCATTTTATGAGGCAAGAGAAATTAGAACGCCTGGTCACAAAAGGAAAATTGGAGGTAAAAAGAGCACAGGTACACCCAGTGATAAAATATTGGACGGACTTGCAGAGTGGATGAGGACAGACAGGGTTGGGAGAAGTACTTGCAGCGACAAAGATAGATTCATATGGAGAGCCATGATCGCCAACGCCATGCAGCAGGGCACCTGATGATGATGTGCGAAATTGGACAAAGGAAATCATTTCATTCAGTTCCACTGGAGCTGCTGGTTTCTGTAGTTGTGTGTCGTCAGCAAAGAGGTGATGGTCAACGGAATATTTGACAATAATGGCGGAGAGACGGGTAGTGAACATGACTTCCATCGGTTTCCCAATTATGTTTTGCATAGTCAGGATGTGATATCCATTTAGTCTGCAGTGCTCCTTACCTGGTTTCGGTAAGGCATTTCAGAAGCTGTGTGTCCAGTCCTTAGGAACATGACCTTTCTCAAAACTGCCTTGATAGAGAATACATAATTCAGTTTTGTTGTGTTCAGACAGTGTTTTGATGTCAAAGTATCGAATCTTGTTTGGACCAGGGGCTGTGTCGTTTCTGCACCGTGCATGTGTTTCATGCATTTCTTGTTCAGTTATTTCATCATCTAGTCCAGTCCGTGACAATGTTTTTGTTCAAGTCCGCAGTGATTTTTCTTTTTTCTTCAAGATTTTTCTGGTCAGTCTGTTGTTGTATGAAACGTTGTTCTAGGACTTGTCCTTTCTTTTCGTTTGTTCATAATATGGTTCCATTTGTGTGCGTGATATCAGGTATTGTGGTGTTTGTGATTTTCCCTTCCGTTTGTTGATAGAACTGCCAGAATTGTGTTTGTGTTGTATCGGCATTGAGTCTTTCGCAGAATTGTTTCCATTGTATTTTTTGCTTCCTGAGCTATCGTTTTGAACCGTTCTGTTTTTTCATCCATATTTTTTATATTCGTCCATTTTTCTAGTGCTGTCATGATCTGAATGATGTCTTCTTCTGTGTTTTTGCCAGGCTTTTACAACAGCCTGTTTTCTTTCCAGGCAGTCTCCGTATCATGGATCCCCACGGAGATTGTTTCCCGTTTTCCATTTTGATTTCAGAGTTCTGAGTTTAGAAACAATATCAATCTAAGATTGTATATTTTCATATTGAAATGGGTTTTCTTGGTTGTGTTATGGAGTTTCTAGGTGAACTATGTTTCATTATATTGAGTTCCACTGGTACATGGTCGCTGCCATGTGTGTTCAGTGTCTGTGCACTTATTTCTGGTGTTAGTTTAGGAGAGATGAATGCTATATCAATGGTGCTGTCTGTGTCTCCATGTCTTGCACCCATATGGGTTGGTGACGTTGTTGTGAGTGGGCTGAGCTGGATATCACACAGCATCTCTTCCAGAACATGTCCCTGGGTATTAGTCCCATTCTGATCCCACATTGCAGATCTTGCAATAATATCTCCTAGTTCATCTTCAATTTCTTCAACCACCTTTCAGCTGCCCCAATCTTAGTTTCTACATTTGTATTGATAACAAGCGAGTTCAGACATACCTTACCTATAGATATAGAGAGACCTCGAAAATACATAGTATGGAATGTATTTCAAAAAAGAAAATCATCACCCCATTAGAATGGGTAAATGACACACTAAAGCAATGTACATAAACTAGAATAGACGTATACATTTGAACAATACTCATATAAATAACAAACCTGAGACATAGATCAATACGCGCTAGTCATTGTCAGTGAGGATCGACAATATCAATGTAGTTTAATTTTCGCAATAACAGATTGCCGTCTCTCAAACCAGCTATATGAATAATTTGGAGAAAGAGAGATCCGGAATTGGATATGGATTCGGATAATTTATTCAAGTTGAGCTAGAGCCCCACATGAAATAATTTGTACACAGAATATATGCAACATGTTCAATAACAGAAAAATCAAAAGAGACAGACAGAATAAGTTTTTAACTTGTGTACTGCATCATGACGTTTCTTAAATGCCTTATACAAAACAAAGATAGATTACATATATCAGATGAGGTTGATGACATTAGTAAAGTCATTTTAAATGATGAAGATGCCTGTAATGTTTCGGTTGAATCAATGTCTCTCGAATATGTTGTAGTGCTGGACAACAAAGCAAAAAGTGCACTTTATCTTCTTTTCAATTTTTACATAATGAACAGAATAAATCACTCTCTGTGTGAGATCTATATCTAAAGTAAAGGGTTTTAATTTCTGGTATGCGAAATCTAAATCTTGTTGTCATATACTTAAAATGTCTGCCCATATTTGATGTTATATATGTTTTCATTTCAAGAGTATTACAAAAAGTTTAGTAAATATCAAATCTGTTGCTGTTTTGAATGTGATCATTCCTTGTCTGCCATCTGCAGTTAGTCAAACGCTGACGAAACTCACGTACGATTTCATTTAATTTGCCAACACCTTGATTAATCCATACGACGTCAAATCCATATTCAAACGAGCAAGCACGCACATTCGATACCAAGGTGTGTATACCTTTGGCATCTAGATCATATAGCATATTATACGTTTTGTGAGGCATTCTATAATTTTCCATCTATATTAATTTTAACCAATAGCGGATACATCTAACATCAGAGTTTACATATATTGGATATCTGTTTGTCTCTCCATACACAAAGTCGTTAGGAGTACACATATCTACTCTTAAAATATTTCTTTAAGGCAAATGTGTGAACCGATTCACAGTGGACAACAGCTTTATCTAAACTCCATGATTAAGAGCCGTATTGTACTGTAGGTTGAATCTGAAAATAAAAAAGAAATGTTATAGATAAATCAAAAGAATTCTTATTAAG
>CM060305.1:100604250-100606750 GCA_030674185.1 Monoplex corrugatus | reverse complement strand
TCTTAATAGGAGTTTTGTTACATGACTCATCAAACTGATTGTGCGATGGAGTTCGCATTCTAAAGCCCCTGTCTTCAAGGTCATTACTACGTCAGATCTGAATGCTAGGGATGTCACTGTCTAACCGGGTGGCTGTCTCACCTCAGTTATGCATCTTCACTGGCCATATTTTGGCCAGTATTCTTTTTTGTATTAAGATGGGAAGTGTTTGCATGGTTTGGCCATCATTTCACATTTAATAACAATCATTCCATTTGTACAACCCAAACATCTGATACCTTTCAGTTTACAGCACAACGTCCGATGTGATTGGAAACCAAGAACATTTCTCCAGGTCCGCAAACACCTAACTTTTGTTTCATGAATCGCGTCTTCTGTTGAGACTCCGGCTATGTTGGATGCTGACGGTTTCAATAACAGATTAAAAGTCTGTCGTCTAAAACACACTGTGCGTTCAGGGAGCCTACACACGACCTGGGTTGAAAAGACAGACAAATCCACGTAGTAAAATGTTGTAATAAAAACTTTCTATTACCAATATTGTCTGGTATATTGGTGGTCTAGAAATAAAGAAGATCAATGTTAAATTAACCCGACTGCCGTCTTTAAGCACACCACGCCCATTATGCCCTTGTGCATGTGGTCCGTAATGAACGAAAATGTCAGGGGTAAGTAATTGTTTGATGACCGTGACTAGATCAAAACCCGCATAGATCCAGTTCCATGTGCCCATATAAAGGTTTACTCTGTGTATACCGAAGACTTTTGAAGAGTTGGATCTTTTTATTGTAATGTATCGAACACCCAAAATCGTTATGAATCGTTCTGTAATTGGCATCACATAAAAGATTTGATTTCCACTTCTGGAGTGTTATGATTAAATACATTAATAGGAAAATTTGAAGTCCTTTGGCATTTCTTGAAGGTCGTGTAGAGATGGGCAATCCAGTCTTATTCATCTATCTATCTATCTATCTATCTATCTATCTATCTATCTATCTATCTATCTATCTATCTACTATCTATCTATCTATCTATCTATCTATCTATCTATCTATCTATCTATCTATCTATCTATCTATCTATCTGTGTATCTATCTATCTGTCTATGTATCTATCTATATGTCTGTCTGTCTATCTATTTATCTATCACCGTGAAAATACAAATCAATCGAAGAATCAATCCACCTATCTATCAATGCATCTGTCTATTTATCCACCCATCTGTCTGTCTATGTCTTAATATGAATATATTTTGTGTCTTTAATACCGGTCAATGTGAATTGATTTTAAGACATCAATGAATGAATAGACAACCATAAATAGACGTAAAACGATAAACAAAAGCGACCCTGAACAGTTCAGTTTGATTCTTAATTTTCCAAAAGGCCGCGATGAAGTTATTAGCTGAACAATTAACATTTTCCAGAGTTTTGCTGATTTGAAACAAGCAAGTTTAGGTTAGTTGTACGAGAAACAAGTAAACGCACAAAGTGGAGTACTTTTTTCCACCATGAATAAATTCTGTGTAGCATTATATTTAATTCTAAACGTGTTTGATCTGAGTCCGTCAAGCTTAGGATGGGTCTTACTGTTATCAGCAATAAGATCACTATGTATTTCTCTGACATCTTCTATTCTCATTTTAATTAGGCTTTTTCAAGAAAGAAAGCATTCGCAGCTCTTTGCTGCAATCCCAAGAAAATGTATTGATTTTTGCAATTTCATTTGACCTGTCTCTTCTCATGTAGCTTCTTACAATTTTTGTTCTTGTTCAGATCTTGATCATCGGAAACAGTTTGCTCTTTATTTGTTCAGTTCGAAGACAAGGTAACTTTGTCTCACTTTCTTTTTGCTCCCTGCCCTTTTTTTTTAATTGAAACGTGCTTTACTGTCGCTGTGTGCTGTGTGCAACCCGTGTGTGCATGCACATTTTGATGTAACTCTTACTGAAACAATTCTTAAAGCTGTAATGTCTTAATGGGCTGTGTGCAGATCGACAAGTAATCGAGAGTTGCTACGGTACGCGACGGTCGTAAATAAGGACGCCATAATGCAAACTCAAGCGTCGTCAGCATTAAAATACTGGGAAAAGCTAAGTCCAGATGTAGGCTAAAGTGTATCAGCACCGTGAATTATTTTGTTTACGAGACGCCCGCTTACAATGAGGACGAGATAGATAGTAAATGGAAGATAGTATGGCTCTTTTGCTTTTGCAGATGGAGGGAATTTGGGCCCTTGGTTGCTTGTGATACTGCCCATTGGAGTGGTTTCATTTTGCATTTGCTCGGCTGAAAACAAGAGCAAAGGATTCATGGTTTTGTCCAGATTGTGCACTATAAAAACAAGCTAATCACAAGAAGCAGAAAGAGTAATTTGTTGACATGACAAGATACCTGGGCATATGCGTGTGTGCGTGTGTGCGTGTGTGCGTGTATCTTGTGTGTGTGCTTGCGTTGCGCGCGCGCGTGTGTGTATGTTTGAAAAAGACACTTAAATG
>CM060305.1:100589250-100599250 GCA_030674185.1 Monoplex corrugatus | reverse complement strand
TGTGTGTGTGTATACTGGCCCAACGCAGTCAAGACAATGTGGACACCGTCATCATGAAAAGACGACGAAGATGGTTTTGGCACATCATGCAAACAGAGCAGGATGACATTTTTCAGATCAGCCTTCATCGGATATTAGAAGAATGACACAAGAGAAGAAGACCTGGGAACGTCTGGCCATGAACTGTAGTACGAGAACCCAATGTCGTATATAACACCAGGTGTATCATAGATGGTTGTCTTAGACCCTACAGGCGTGCAGGATTTTTTGCTGCTCTACAATGCTAATGGTATGATGGGCAGTAAGTAACTAACTACAGTTTCACAGGAAGAATTCTCACGTCGGGGATGCATTGGACTTTTAAGACTTTTATTAAACTATCATACTAAGCCATACTAAACTAAACTGTACTAAACTTAACTAAACATAACTAAACTGAACTCAACTGAACTGAACTGACCTGACCTGACCTGAACTGACCTAAGCTAAACTAAACTAAACTAAATTAAACTAAACTAAACTAAACTAAACTTAACTAAACTAAACTAAACTAAACTAAACTAAACTAAACTAAACTAAACTAAACTAAACTAAACTAAATTAAACTAAACTAACTAACCTAACTAGCCTAAACTGACCTCAACTAAACTGAACCAAATCAGTCAAACTACACTACACTACGCTTAGCTAAGTTAAACTAAGCTAAGCTAAGCTAAGCTAAGCTAAACTAAACTAAACTAATACTAAGCTAAACTAAACTAAACTAAACTAAACTAAACTAAACTAAACTAAGCTAAACTAAACTAAGCTAAACTAAACTAAGTTAAGCTAAGCTATGCTATGCTAAGTTATGCTAAGCTATGCTAAGCTACGCTAAGCTAAGCTAAGGAAAACAAAGCAGAGCAAAGCAAAGCAAAGCAAAACAAAGCAGAGCAAACAAAACAAAAAACATAAAAAGTCGATAATAAAATGAAATAGAATAAAATACAATAGACAATAGAATAAAAAAGAAAGAATAATTAAAACTGGATAAATTCTAAATAAACCATGCTACATTCGATGACACCAAAGCTGTGTTTAAGGAGGACATGCCTATTATATCCTTGTCTATGTGGTCAATAATGAAGGAAAACATCAGGGGAGAAACAAGTTGTTTGACGACTGTGATTAGCTCGAACCCCATATTGGATCCGGCGGACGAATGAAATTGTGAGCCTCCATGGGCCCATGTAAGTATTTACTCGGTGTGTATGAAGAGTTTTGAAGAGTTGGATATTTATTGAAATGTATTTAACAACCGAGATCGTTCTAAATTGTTCTGTAATTTGCACCAGACAAGTAAAATCAATCTTCAGTTTAAGGAGCTGCAGTAAATAATTTCTCTGCTGAAGTGTGCTCACAGAGAAGCTTGGGACCCAGTGACATTCGCGGAAAGGTGTCCTTGTACAGAAGGGTTCTTCTATCTGTCTAGCTAGCTGCTGTCCTGTCTGAGGTGTGTATGCTGTTTTTTATTTGCTGACTGTTCACTCGATCTTAATTTAGACAATATAGAAAGAAAGACAGAAAGTAAACAGACAGAAAAACAGAAAAGATATGAGGTCATCAACCAGAATGTCCACCTATCATCTTAACATAAAACAATAATATCATGATGATAACAAGAACAATAGTGATAATGAACATAATAGAAGTGATAATAATGATGATGATGATGCTGATGATATGATGATGATGATAATGATAATAATTATAATCTTAACAACAATTATGACGACGATGATAACAATAACAACAACAACACCAGCAACGTGAAGAAGAAGAAGAAGAAGAAGAAGAAGAAGAAGAAGAAGAAGAAGAAGAAGAAGAAGAAGAAGAAGAAGAAGAAGAAGAAGAAGAAGAAGAAGAAGAAGAAGAAGAAGAAGAAAGAAGAAGATAGAGGATGAAGAAATAAAGAAAGAAAAAGAAGAAGATGAATAAAGAAAGAAAGAAAAAGAAAAAGAAGAAGAAAGAAAGAAGAAGAAAAGAAGAAGAAGAAGAAGAAGGAGGAGAGGAGGAGGAGGGAGAAGAAGAAGAAGAAGAAGAAGAAGAAGAAGAAGAAGAAGAAGAAGAAGAAGAAGAAGAAGAAGAAGAAGAAGAAGAAGAAAAGAAAAGAAGAACAAGAAGAACAAGAACAAGAACAATAAGAAAAAGAAGAAGAACAAGAAGTAGAATTTGGAAAAAAAACAACAAAAAACGACAACAAAATAGGAGGCGGATGATAATTTGCTACTGACGGGTATGGTAGTCGTTATGCCGGTGATAGTCACTGTAACCAACTTATGATTTCTTGACTGTTGGACAAAACTGTGTGATGTTTCAGTATTTTGTTTGTGTGTGTGTGTGTGGTGTGTGTGTGTGTGTGTGTGTGTGTGTGTGTGTGTGTGTGTGTGTGTGTGTGTGTGTGTGTGTTTGTGTGTGTGTGTGTTGTTGTGTGTGTGTGTGCGTGTGTGTGTGTGTGTGCATGTGTGTGCGTGCGTGCGTGTGTGTATGTGTGTGTGCGTGTGCGTGAATGTGTGTGTGCGTGTGTGTGCGTGCGTGCGTGTGTGTGTGTTCTGTTCTGTTCTTGCCATACTGTGAAATACTTTCACTGTCAGATTTCTTGTCAACTTACATGAAAGACGTTGGCGTAAAACCTAGCATGACCACTCTTACTGTATGAATTCAGAAAGCCACTAAGATTCACGGTAGAAATGTAGTCTCTTTATTGAAAAATAAGGTGATTGGTAAATTACCGAGTAAGTTCACAGGTTATTGGTTTAGTCGTCGAAAGATATGCTGCTTCTTCCTTCAGTCGAAAGGAAAAAAGCTGGTATTCAGTTTGTTGTTTTTGATCAATTATTTTCAGACGTTGAAAATCAGATCAAAAACGACGTCATATACCTCAATGAAAAAGCGAGAAAATGAAGAGAAAAAAAGGCGCTTGAGGAAAGCATACACAATTTAGAAATAAAATGTAATTAAATTGACGAAGAATGAAAGAACTTGATGATGATAAAACAAGAATTATCACGAAAAAGAAAAGAAAAACAAACAACACACACACACACACACACACACACACACACACACACACACACCACACACACACACACACACACACACACACACACACACAACACTCATACACACACACACAAAAAAAACCAGAAAGAATTTACTAAGGTCAAGCACTGGATGGATAACCGGTGGTTAAAAATGAAGATTTCTTCCTAACTTATACAGTATTTAAGGAACTGTGTCAGTAAACAGATGAAAACACTTGCTTTGCCTGATGGGATGAAGTAGAAGTTGCAGAGACCAGGACGTTAAGCCATTTTATGAAAAGCTGTCAGGAAAAAAAAAGAGGTGGAACAGCGCTAAATTGTACATATGGCCGAAAATATATCAAAATTAATAAACAACAACTCACTCGTACAAGGGGAACTTACTTTAGAATACGCAGGGTGTTTCTAAAATATGAAAAATACTCAAAGCCCAGGCAGAGATGGCTTCACTACTGATTTTTTCAAAATGTTTTGGTCACAATTTCGACAATGGACAGTCACCGCGTCACCGGACTTGCTGAGTTGGAGGTAAAATGTTTGGTGTGACGATGTGCACAGATAGCATGTCACTCGTCGATGCAATGGCAAACAACGACTGGAAGGGTACCAGCTACTGGCTGTACGAAATCAGACATGCATGCCCAGAGTCGACTCAACGATAACACTCGTGTGGATATCAGCCCATGTTGATATTGAAGGAAACGAGAAAGCTGACGAACTTGCAAAGGACGGCTCGAGAAAGCACCAAAGAGTGATCCCTGTGACTAGAGAATTTGTTAAAGCGAGGATAAACAGAGAAATGTGGGATGTTGAGCATGATAGAGCGAGAGTACCGTATGGTGACAGAAGATCCCCAAAGTTTGAGGTAGAGAACAAATGGCCAAGATCTGTACGAACAATGTATGCCCGGCTGTGGACTGGTCACTGCAAGCTGTTCAAGGCCTACCGCCACTTCATCGGAACGGAGGAGGATGGATTATGTGAATGTGGATCTGGAGCGGACGAAAACATCCATCATATCCTCTGCGAGTGCCCAGAAACCGCAGATGCAAGGGTTCGATTCGGTGGAGAGGGGGTGGACGTGGGAATGATGGTCTCAAAACCGGAAATGTGTAGGCGCATCTTACTCACAAGATTCAAGGGGTTGGAGATCACCGTGGAAGATGACGAAAAGTCATGATGAAGGGGCGTCCAGACAAACAGGGAGGATAAAGTGGGAGTCTCGGAGTGGTGATTGGTTGTCTGGACGCCAAAGGATAGATGGGCTGTAATGCGATTGTTCCGGGGCGCCGACGCAGCATTGAGTAACTCGCTTTGTTCGGTCCCAACTGTGAGCCGCCACTGCGGCAAGGAGGCTTCCATAGGCTTAGTGCCCATGTGTGCCTTTACCTGAAAGAGAAGAAGAAGAAGAAAATAGACAGTGAGGTCACTGAAATATTGGTTTTCAAAGAGAAGAGGTAATTGTATACCAAATGAAAATAAACCTGATGATTTTATCAGAAATTTGAGACCAGTCTCGCTCGTGAATGCTGTATATAGAATAGGATCAGGAGTCATTGCCAGATGATTAAAATTTATCTTCTTTCTGTAATAGATTAGGACCAAACAGGAATTATTTCTCAGATTCATAAAAGACAATTTAAGGTTAATGTATTACCTGATAAACTATTTAAACAAAGAAAACAAGCTGGCATGCTCTTGCATTTAGTCTCTGAGAAAACACTTGATTTTGTTCATTGGAAATACATACATAGAGTTCTTAATGTCTTTGGCCTTGGATCCGTTCAGGGATCTAAAGCAAAGCAGAAAGAGTTTATAGTAAATTTGTTTTCCTGATGAAAAGCTAGTGAAGAGAAAAAAGCAAAGGAACACACCACACACACACACACACACACACACACACACACACACACACACACACGCACACACACGCACGCAACCGACACACACACACACACCACACACACACACACACACACACACACCACCACACACACACACACACACGTTCAAGAGCATGTGGGAACAAGAATCCATCCCCCAGGAACTGAAGGACGCGACCATTGTCCATCTGTACAAGAAGAAGGGCAACAGGCAGTCCTGTGACAACCACAGGGGAATCTCTCTGCTCGCCACTGCCGGTAAGATCTTCGCAAGAGTCATCCTCAACCGCCTTATCGTTCACCTGGAAAATGGCCACCTACCAGAAACACAGTGCGGCTTCCGAAAATCACGCGGGACAATCGACATGATATTCGCAGCACGACAACTGCAAGAAAAGTGTCAGGAACAACACTAAGACCTGTACACGACATTCGTTGATCTGACAAAGGCCTTCGACACGGTCAGCCGTGAAGGACTATGGAGAATTATGGAGAAGTTCGGATGCCCATCAAGTTCATCGACATGATACGCCAATTTCATGACGGCATGCAGGCACCTGTGTTGGACAACGGAGATTGTCCGAGATTTTCTCCGTCACGAACGGTGTCAAGCAGGGTTGTGTACTGGCGCCAACACTGTTCAGTATGATGTTTATGGCCATGCTCTCAGACGCATTCTATGACGACCATGACACATGCATTGGCTTCAGATACAGGACAGACAATGCCCTCAGGCTTCAGGCGAAAACCAAGTTTGAAAAAGACTGGGTCCTCGACCTCCTGTTCGCCGATGACTGCGCTCTGAACGCCACCACTGAAGCGAAAATGCAGCAGAGCATGGATCGATTCGCATCATCCTGCACAAACTTCGGACTCACCATCAGTACGAAGAAGACCGAAGTCATGTTTCAGCCTGCACCACACCAGCGGTACTCGGAACCAAGCATCACTGCCGAGGGAGAAACCCTGAAAGCTGTGGACAATTTTACGTACCTCGGAAGCACGATCTCAAGATCAGTGAACATAGACACTGAGGTAGACACACGCATCGCCAAAGCAAGTTCAGCTTTCGGACGCCTCAGGGTATCGGTATGGGACAGGAGAGGTATCAAACTGTCCAACAAGCTGAAGGTATACAAGGCAGCTGTTCTGCCAACCCTTCTGTATGCCTGTGAGACATGGACCGTATACAAGCGCCACGCCAAGAAACTCAACCGATTCCACACCAACTGCCTCAGACAGCTCCTGGAGATCACCTGGAAGGATAGAATACCTGACACAGATGTCCTCGATCAGGCCGGAATGACTAACATTCACACCCTGCTCAGAAGAGCTCAACTCAGATAGGCCGGACACATCGTGCGTATGCAAGACACGCGTCTCCCGAAGAGACTGCTCTATGGTGAGCTCGCGAGGAAGGCCAAATCTGCGCTTCAAGGACACACTTAAAGCGTCTCTGAAAAACTTTGGCATCGACACCAAGACACGGGAGGTCCTTACACAAGACCACTCGTCATGGAGAAGCTGCATTGGCGAAGGTGCCGCCTCCTACGAACAAAGCAGGATCAGTAGAGCACAAAAGAAACGAGAGCTGCGTAAATCCCGAGCCAACTCCCAAGTCCAGAATCCAGCAGAACACATGTGTCTCATCTGCGGCAGAGCCTTCCGCGCACGAATCGGCCTCATCAGTCACAGCCGGACACATGAAACGTGATGCTCTTTGGTCAACGTCGATCACGACGGACATAGATATATATATAATGTAAGTATATATGTATATAAATATATACACACGCATGACATCAGTGGTTTAAAGCATCTGAAAATGTGTGTTTTCTGATGTCTGAGGCGAACATTCTATGGCCAGCCAGCAAGGAAAGAATTACATTAATATATAATTTATGTTTATGGAAATCCAGACAAGGATTTACAGCTCTAAGCATGAAATCAGCTCACCACTTAAAGAAACAACACCACTAATCAACAAACAACCAAGTAATCATTACTTTTTCTTAACCACCACTCTGAGGAGGAGGTCTGGCCCCAGACGTGCGGCATGCAGGCCCACCGGCGTGTAGATATGCCCTGGTGCCCACGAACCAGACCCCCAGCTATGGGTAAATAGCTCCACTGCCTTGTGGACATCTTGGGAAATAATAAGGCTAAGGGAGGTAACCCTGAAAGAAAAAAATCACCCTACTACCTTGTAGGTTGTCGTGGGAACGACACAGGTTAGCGAAGAGACCACACAAAAAACAACAAAAAATCCGATGGAAGGCAACGGGAAACCACCATCGTATTCTTCCTAGAAAATTATGGACAGACAAAATAGAAATGAAGATAACAACGTAAATAGGTGCTCCGATGGAGCACCTTTGTCCGGTAGGGACCGTCATACGGCGCAGGTGACACCAGACCGTCAACAAGCTACTGCGACCAAACTCAAACTCAAAAATACTGAAATAGCAGCATGGAACATCAGAACTTTGTTCCAAAAAGGCAAATTAGACAAAGTCAAAATGAAGATGGAAAGGCTTAACATTAGTATTTTACGACTAGGGGAAGTGAGATGGAAGGGGGGCAGGCATGATAACGTCAGGAGTGTATACAGTGATATACTCTGGCAGACCATCAACATCATTCAGGTGTATGCACCAACATCCACAAGTACTCAGGAAGACATCGACAACTTCTACGAAGTATTAGAGATGGCCAAGGCCCAATGTAAATCACAAGAAGTTACAGTAATAATGGGAGATTTTAATGCTGAAATGGGAAAGGATCGGGTGGAGGACATATTTGGACCTCATGGCCTTGGTACACAAAATGAAAGGGTTGGGAAACTTGTAGAATGGGCACAGATGAATGAATTCATAATGGGAAACACCTGGTTTGAGCAGCCTAATAGAAGAAAATGGACTTGGATGAGTCCAGGAGATAATACCAAACATCACATTGACAACATCCTGATTAAGGAATGATTTAGAAAATTTCTTTGCTGTCAGCAAAAACACTACCAGGTGCAGACTGCAACAGTGACCACAATCCTGTGGTGCGAAGATTTAGGCTGAAATTAAGGAAAAGGAAACAGACCAAAAGCAACATCAAACTAAATCTTGGACTCTTAAAGACAGATGAAGTGATACGTAAACAATTTAATGTACATGTTCAAAACAAATTCAGTGCTCTGGAAGACGTTGGTGACAGCGAAGAACAATGGACAAAGTTGAGAAATTCGATAAATGAAGCTTGTGAAGAAATCCCTGAAGTAGACAGAAAAGCAAAAAAGAACTGGATGACAAAAGAAATTTTAGGCTTGATGGAGGAACGGAGGAAGGTAAAGAGAAACGAGGAGATCTACAGGAAGATAAAGATAAACAAAGAAATCAGGAATAGGTGCAATGAAGCTAAGGAAGCTTGGCTGAAAACAAAATGCAAAGAAATAGAAGATCGACACAAAACGGATCCTCAGGGTATGTACAGACGAATTGAAGAAACTGGCCACAGGAAAAATACATGCACATCAACGGGTTGCTTTAAATTGAAAGATGGTACGCTTTTCATGGAAAAAAACAAAATATTAGACAGATGGGGAGAGTACATTAAAGACCTTTTTGAAGATGACAGAAATGAAGAATTCATTATAAGAAAGAACTTTGAAGGACCACCCATAATGACTGATGAAGTTAGAGCAGCATTGAAAAAGATGAAACCAGGAAAAGCCCCAGGACCAGACAACATTACTACAGAGATGATTGAAGCCCTGGAGTAATTTGGTATAGAAAAAATAACAATCCTCCTAAATGAAATTTACGACACTGGAAAAATCCCCAAAGATATGTCAAAATCAATTTTCATTGCACTTCCAAAGAAGACAGGGGCAGTAGAATGCGAACTCAATCGCACAGTCAGTTTGACGAATCATGTAACCAAGATCCTATTAAGAATAATCATGATGAGGACAAGGAATAGAATCAAAGGAAAAATAGCAGATGAACAATGTTGATTTGTGGAAGGGAAAGGAACTATTAATTAATGCCATATACATCCTAAGAACTGTCACAGAGACGTCAATCGAGATGAACAAGGATTTATATTTATGTTTTGTTGATTATACCAAGGCTTTCGATCGGGTAAGACATGAAGAATTGATCAACCAATTAGATGGAAAAGATCCACGAATAATCAGAAATATGTATTAGGAAAAAACAGCTGCAATGAGAATAAAAAACGATATAAGCTCTTTCCAAAACATCAAAAAAGGAGTCAGACAGGGTTGTGTTTTGTCACCAGATCTGTTTTCACTTTACAGCTAAAACATCATGAGAAACCTAGAGGAAGACCTTGGATTAAAAGTCGGAGGGAAAATGATACACAACATTCGTTACGCAGATGACACTGTGCTAATTGCAGAAAGTGAAAGGGACCTACAACACATTGCGAATATACTAGAAATAGAAAGCAAATGTAAGGGGTTGGAACTAACCAGCAGGAAGACTGAAGTCATGGTGATCAGTAAAAACATGAAATCCCCTCATGCAAAATAACAGCAAACGGCACAACCTTGAGACAGGTTAGATAAGTTTAAATACCTGGGAACGACCATTTCACCAGCCGGCAGATGCACATCAGAAATAGCCAGCAGAATCGGCCAAGCCAAAACAGCATTCAAGAAAATGACAAGCATTCTTACCAACAAATGCCTATCAATTAACATCAGGAAGAGAGTTCTTGAATGTTATATAGAACCAATGCTGTTGTACGGTTGCGAGGCATGGACAGTCAATAAGCAAAGCCAGAACAAGATTGAGGCAGCCCAGATGTGGTTTCTAAAAAGAATGTTGAGAGTTCCATGGACAGCAAAGAAAACAAACAAGACAGTCTTGTCACACACACACACACATACACATACACACACACATATATATATATATATGTATATACTTACATATACGTATGTATACATACATACATACACACACACACACACACACACACACACACACACACAATTATATATAAATATATATAATA
>CM060305.1:100556750-100584250 GCA_030674185.1 Monoplex corrugatus | reverse complement strand
AACAGTAATGATAATAATGATAGAAATACAAACAATAATAGTAATAGCAATGATAATAGTAATAGAATGATAATGATAATAATAACAATAATAGTAAGTCATTCTTTTACAGCGATTAGTACAAAAAATGCAGTAAATTTTGAAGTATAGTATTATTTTGTAGAGACAAAAATAGTAATTGTTTGGAAGGGCTTATATGTCATCAAACATTAAACTGGATATATATATATATATATATATATATTACTATTATATATATATATATATATATATATTGAGTGAGAGAGAGAGAGAGAGAAACAGAGATAGATATATAGATATATAGAGATCTAGATAGATAGATAGATAGATAGACAGATAGAGAGAGAGAGAGAGAGAGAGAGAGAGAGAGAGAGAGAGAGAGAGAGAGAGAGAGCATCTATTGGCATCTAATGGCAATGCGTCTGCTCCATGTTTGTCCAGTCGTCATAAGGAGATGGAGAGTACATGATGTTGTATTGACCTTCTGTGTGTGTCAACGGTCCCTGCATTGCGTCCGTCGTCTTAGACACACATTGTGCATAATGTCATCAGTTTGTGCACACTGACCTACTTCCCTTCCCAGGAAAATTGCATCACTATGCAACATCTTCACGGCCTTGTGTGTGATCACCGACTGCTTTGCTGATGATGGTGCTAAAGCATGATGTGGAAATGAACATGGGTAGATTATACTATTGACTGTTGACAGTGTTCCCATTCGGAAGGGAAGTGACCGGGTGCTGCTCTGTTTTGTGGCTGTAACTTGTCATTAACTTGAACCTTATGTCCATTGAGAGCATTCAAATCATGTCACAAGCACGTACACATGTTATTATTGCGTGCCATCTCAAACCTTCACCGAAGCATTCTTCCCCTGTTCATTTCTAATAAGTGCATAAATGTCATAAATTTGCATAAGCGTACGTGCATGTGCGAGAGCGCACGCAAACACGCGTATATGTGTATGTGTATGCGAGGGTGCGTGTGCATATGTGTGTGTGTGTGTGTGTTGTGTGTGTGTGTGTGTGTGTGTGTGTGTTGTGTATGTGTGTGTGTGTGTGTTCCTCCATTCTTGTATCACCTCATGTGCACGTGCATGGCAATAGACATCTTTACCACACTATTTATCCATGGACACACTCACATCCAAATCAGCCTGGATGGGGATAAATGCTTCATCATCATCATCTCGTGCCCTGCCGCATGGCGTTGCCGATCATGGCCCTCCATACGAATCTCTCCCTTGTTGCTTAAGTGCATCTTCCACCCTGTCTGTCCTCAGCCATCCTGCAAGTCCGTCCAATATTTTCTCCTTGGGTCTACCTGGTGTTTTCATTCCCTCCAGCTTTCCTGTTGTGACCAGGTCCTCTAATTTCCCTTTCCTCATAAAATGGCTTATAAATGTTGCTTGCCTTTTCATATTCTTCTTTATCAATGATCTTATGTCTGCCTCCATCAAGACTATCTCGTTTGTTTTCTTTGCTGTCTCAACCTGATGCAATGGTCTTGCCACAACATTTCAGTCAGCCTTCCAAAGGCAGATTGGCCTTGGAGATGTGCGGCATCAATTCAGCGACAAGAGCTCCACTGCACCTCACTGTACTACCCAAGTAGCAGGATGTGTCTACAGTTTTGATCTCCTGGTTTCTGATGACAATCGGAGGTAGCAAAGCACCAAAAGCTTGAGACTGTGTTGGTAGAAAAAAAATCTGTCTTGATAGTTAATGTGCGCTCATCAGCGAAGAAAAATTCCCGCGGGACGGGTTGAGTTCTTCGGCTTTTAAAGAGATTTCCATCTCGGCAGAACTTGATGTAACAGCCGACCCCCCCACCCCCTCCCCACCATAAAAGTCGCTGAATGCTTCAGTCAACATTGCCACAAAGAGGATGGAGAAGATAAGGGTATAAAGGTTTGGTTGTCTCCCTTTTATATTGGATCCTGGCCAGCACGACGCTGTGGAAGAAAGCAATCAACGAGACGAGCTTCTCATATTATTTTCATATTGTTTCCCACAGAATCTTCAAATTTTTGGTCAGACGTACAGACATCATATGCAGCTCCTGGTTTTGTTTACCGCATCTCTCTTGCAGCTGGCTTACGGCAAACACCATGTCACTCGCGCCTCTTCTATCACGTCAGTTACACAGAGAGTCGGGCTCAGATATGTGGATGATGATTCTGTTAAGGATGATGCTTTTAATCACATTTCTTACAAATCACCGGACTGATATGCATGAAAAGTATCGCCTTTCTTGTTGTAACTGTAGATGATCATAGTATCTTTAGTCTTGAGGAACATATTCCTTATGTCACATAGAATAGTACAGGGTTGGCAGCTCTTACTGTCTTCCCAGACTTGCAATGCTTAATGGCTTTGGTAATCTCGGCACCAGAGGATGGGTTTGCCAAAGTCTTTTACTGGCAGTTGGGGGAGTACTGCCATGGCGTCAAAGGATACTGACGACTTTCTGTTTAACAGTGTTAAAATGTTCAGCTAGCATGATTCGATGTCAGTTTTCTCTGTCAAGCACAGTGGGGTGGTCAGGGGAACGTATCGGTGTTTAGCCAGAAGCCTTCGGTCCATGCACTGCAAGTAGGCCACAATAGAATGGCTTCATGTCATTAGCATCAGCCACAGCCTAGAGTTCTGCATTTTTCGTCTCCCACCATTGGTTCTTCATCTGCCGCAGTTTTCATTGGACAAGCTGCTTTGTGTAATAGTATTTTGGCTTCTTCCTCTCACAGGTCTTGTTTTTTTTCCCTTTTTTGTGAGTGGCCTGTAGTTTGTTGATAAGCTTGCTGATCTCCATGCATATACATTTTACAAAACCTAGAGTATCGGCCGCAGTGCTGTAAATAGATTTTTAGAGGTTGATCATCGCTCACAAATCGTATGAACACGCACTGTTAGATTCTCTTGGTTCTGGATAGTACCATTAGAAAGTAGCGTCCGGTTCCGATTGATAGTGGTAATAGTGTGCTAGTCTTATAACGACGATTTTGTGGGTGTATTTTTACACGTTTTTGGTAAAATATAACAGGTTTAACAGACTGGAAGATATTGTCCATTTCTCTGTGTGTTAACATCTTGTGTTAGAATTCATTATGTATAGCACGAGAAATACCTAGAATGAAGTGAATCGTGCTCTACTTTATTCGTCTGGGTGCATTATGTTTGTTATGAAGACGCAATGTTTTGTGTTTGACACGATGGCGGACAATTCTTGTGGATATAATTCCCTGTAACGGTGTTTGACAATACAATATAAGTGTCATATACATTATTATATTGTGTAGAAAATGAACATAATCCTGGATTATTAAGGTAATTATGAGTAGCATTCCGAAATACTTCAGTGCCAGTAAAAAAAAAGGTAAGAGAAAACAATACTCTACCTCTTCCACTAGTGACATAGGTAACAGTCCGGAACTAGTTGACAGAACAAGACAGGAGAAAAAGAGACAAGCCAGGGAACGAATAACTCAATCAGAAAAGGATGTGACGCATATTATTGAAGAGTTTGACAAAAGAATAGAACTTTTATCAACGAAACAAGACATTTCACAACTTAGAGCAGATATGGACAAAACAGTGTCAGCTGTGAATAGTCACATTGATAAAATGGAAAGTGCTGTGTTTGACCAAGACAATGAAAAAGATAAACTTAAAGAACAAGTAGTTAAATTGCAAGGGAACAATAATGAATTACAGGGTCAATTCAGTCAATGTGTGAAAGGGAACAATGACTTGAAGAAAGCACTGAACGACCAGGAACAGCATGGTAGGTCGTGGAACTTACAGGTGTTTGGGGTGAAGGAGGTGGGAAAAAACAGAAAAGTGGAAACTGTTCATGACTGTAAAAAAGTGTATTGATGTATTTACCAGAAAAGTCGGTGTTCCAGTGAAAGAGACATTGAAATTGCACACCAGACTGGCAAACCAGGAAGAGACGGATCACGACCTATCATTGTACGTTTTCACTCCAAGCAACTCAGATCTGCTGTTTGACATCACGCAGAAAATAAAGCGATCTGGAGTATCTGTCTGGGAACACCTCACACAGGCCAACTATAAATTGTTGATGAAAGTCAAAAATCATACTGCCACAATGGCATCATGGTCGGCCAAAGAGAAATTTTTGGCTAAACTTGAAAACGGACAAAGTGTTCGCATTGACATAGACACCAGCATTGATGAGGTGTTTAAAAAATTGATGTAACTGACCTGATGTAGACTTGGATACCTATTGAATAGCTCCCATACATATCACAAGAGCGAAGATTACCTACCATAAACTTGGGGGTTTCTTACTTTATTGTACTGAGGTGATGTAATTGAAATATGACGGTCCAAACGGGTCTATTATATCTTCTGTGCGAGTTTGCAGCAAATATGAACCAAAACCTCGGCAATGTTCAAACAAATTGATTGCTGAAACAGCGCCTATGGATTCCTGTCATCCATGACTGTCTTTATTTTCCGATTCAGCAAAAAAAGGTGTTTTATGTTTGTAACAGGTAATTACAGAAGAAAGAAAGAAAGAAAGAAAGAAGGAAGGAAGAAAAAGAAATAAAGAAGCAAACTAAAAGACAGACAAAATAATTTGAAGATAGAAATAGAGACAACAATAGAGAGTATGATATATTTCAGATCATATTTGTGCGAGTAGCTAGTTTTGATTGTATTATACGCCAGGCCCAGGTCTGTTAATTCGATAAAGCTGGCTTTAGATTTAGCCATTCTTCGTCCATTCAATGTATCATACCAGTTTGAGCGCAACAACAGCAGCATGGGGAAGTCGAGTCCTCCCTAACTATGTATAATGAGGAATTTTACAATTAGGGAATACACTCCTCATCTCGTCCCCTAATGCTTTCTTTAAAAAGAGAAGTTTAAAGACAGTTTCTCTTTCCCTCCCCAAGTCATCCATCATGTGGGGTCTGGGTTGAGCAAACTCGTCCTTTTAAATGCATTGAACGTCTGTCTCTGCATTCCTTCAGTCTGAATATTGATCATCACAACCTCCTGTTCTGTCGCGGAACTGATTTTGGCATCCGCCTCACAGCTTTCTAATGATTCACGTCTCTTTTGTCGGACACACTGGCAACGTTTTCTTTTCTCCATCAGCGTTTACACTGGATATTCTTAATGAATTTATCTTTGGTCCATTCTTAGTTTGTACATTGTTCCCCAAATCTCATTAATACTGTTATTCTGTAAGTCAACGATTTTCTTTTGCTGGCGACTGTTAACTTCTGAAGCTTCCCTACAGGGGAGAAAGCAGAACATGAAGATACAGAGATCTAAACACAGGTATACGATATTACACTTAACGATTGAAGTCTGTTACCAACAACATATTCAACAGAGGCATGACACCACAATCTTTTGTCTAATAAAAGGATGATGAATCTAAAAATTAAACCAACATTTAATGATGTGTTTGTGATTCTCTAACAGTTTTTGGCCTAAATAACATTAAAAATAGCTGAGTAATGCTTGCTGACATGTTCTATTCACACACATACACCACACACACACACGCGCGCGCGCGCGCACGCACATACACACACGCACAGTCACACACAAACGCACGCGCGCGCGCGCCCACACACACTGTTTTTTCTGTCGTTCGATTTGAAATAATCTTTAAATGATAAAAGGCCGGGGGCAAACAAACCAAAGGTTGTTGATCGAGCAAACAGCTTCACAGAAAACCAGTGTGAACTGTCCAACGAAAGCTGTTTTCCTCCAACGATTAATAGCTGACAGCAGATACGGTAGTGTGCATGATCATGTCAGTCCTCTCCTTCGCTCGTTGCACCGGTTCCCTGTTTTGAACAGAACTGAATATAAGCTGGATACCTTGTGTTACAAATCCATTCCCCAGTCTGGTCCATCATACTTTTCTGACAACATCAATATCTATACGCCAACTCGCACCTTGCTCCTAGCTTCGGATACTCTTTCTCTTCACGTTCCTAGATTTAAATTATCAACTGTCGGCTAGCGTTCTTTTGTTATTTCGAGATCATCTGCCTGGGATAAACCTCCATTCTCCCTTCGTCTAATACTTACCCTTTCTGCTTTTAAATCCAATTTTAAAACCCACCTCTTTTCCTGACAATGAATTCTGCAACTGCCTCTTTTCATCAGTTTGTATGGGTTTCTTTTCCGCGTGTTGTAACGTGGTCTGCGTTGATCGCGTGCGTATGTCTTGTGCGTGGGAGTGCTTTGATTTGAATTGTCAAGATTTGGCGCCAAATAAATACTGTAATTAGCATTATCATTATTCTCGCTCTCTCTCTCTCTCTCTCTCTCTCTCTCTATCTTATATATATATATATATATATATATCTGTCTAACTATCTGTAATGCTATATACTTACTGACAAGATTACCCCCCCCAAAAAAATTATTTTTGAAATCTAAGAACTTAACAACTTATGCTGTAATGCAAACTACATGCAGGTCAATCTCACAAAAAAATGGTAATAACAATCTCCAAAAATACCAACTTTCAAAACTATATTTTAAATCAATTTGAGATAGTATGAACCGTGTACATGCTGTACCAACACACACACACACACACACACACACACACACACACAACACACACACATACACACACGCGCGCGCGCACGCACACACACACACACACACACACACGAAAAGTACATCGACAGTCCATATCAATCATCTCAGTAAAACTCTAAGAATATATTTCTCCTTTGTAAGTTTTCATATTTTATTAAAACTGAAGCAAAGCAAAACAACAACAACATCAACAACAAAACAATTTTACACCGCCTATGACAAACCCATGATATACATAAGAATATGGGATGGTTGCTTTATTAATTAAAAAATCAGTGCACGGAAGAGCAGGCAAGCTGACAGTCCCTACCACAGATACATTTTTTTTTTAAAAGTGGAAATATTTTTCACAAGAAACCAGCTTTAGTACAACAGAAGCACACAAATGTAAATGCTTGTACACAGATCTGCCCCAAAATATTTAATAGAACTATTTATCCCATGCAAAACCCACCATACAAATTCAAGCTACAAGCTTATCTTCCAAGATCAAGATTAGGCATATTTGAAGTAAACATCTTCTTTTCTGGTACGTATCTCTGGAATACACTGCCCACCAATATCAAGTCACGCAGATTACTAAACAACTTTAAACGAAAGTTTCACAAATATCTGCTTGAAATAACGTAAATAATTACTCTGATTGAAATCCCCTTTGTAGATGCACATACACTCTGCTCATAAAAACTTTAGTCACCTCATTATTACACACGATTCCACTTTTATCTCAGTTTTAAGCTGTTATCTTTCAGTGTTAAAATACTAAATCTCTCTCTCTTTCTCTCTTTGTCTGTCTGCCTGTCTGCCTGTCTGTGTCTGTCTGTTCTGTCTCTGTCTGTCTGTCTGTCTCTCCCATCCTTAGTCCATTCCTGCTATGTTGATTTGATAGTAGTTTCCCCTTTACAACTCGTTTGATATGTGTGTTATGGTTCATTTATTTTCGCCATAGCGTTATAGTTGACCCATATCACCCCACCTCCACCCCCACTCCCTATTAATTACTCCTACGTTCCTATGTTAGTAATTTATAACACATACATACATACATACGTACATGGTCATTGTAAGACGAGCAAGCCTTTAGTTCGTGCTTCTTACCCGAACATACCATAATGCAAATTGTGACACAGACCACTCACTAGTGTGTTGCAAGATCAGACCAGAATCTAAGAAGCTCCACCGTACCAAACAAGAGGAGAAGCCTCGCACTGACATCTTATAGATGCAGTACCCAGAGAAGGTCGAGGAATTTGCCAAGTCTCTCAGAAATGCTCTATTCACAGACCAACCGCTCAACTCTGCCTCTGAAAAATGGGATCACCTCTGGGAGACTATTCAGAAAACAGCCCTAGCTATATTTGGGAGGGAGATCTCCAAGCACGACGACTGGTTTGAAGCCAACTCCTGTGAGATGATCCACGTTATTGAGGGAAAGCGTTCTGCCCTTGCTGAACACAAGTGCTCATCAAGAGAGAAATCCCTGCAAGCACTCAGAGCTGCCAGGAGCAAAGTGCAGCAGACAGCAAGATATGCCAACGAATACTGGCAACAGCTCTGTGACGATATCCAGACTGCAACAGCTACAGGCAATATAAGAGGTATATACGAGGGCATTAAGAAAGCTCTTAGTCAACCAAAGCCCCTCTACATCGCCTTCATCGACCTCACCAAGACCTTTGACCTAGTGAGCAGGGATGGGCTGTTCAACATTCTCCTGCAAAAAAAATACTCCTCAAAGCAGCACATCCTGATTAGACCATTCCACAACGATATGAAAACAACCATCCAATACGAGAGCAGCGTGTTCAAACCCTTTGACATCAAAAGCTATGTTCTTGTTCCCACCTGTTTGGCGTCTTCTTCTTCGTACTCCTGAAGCATGCTTTTGGGACGGTAACGGAAGGTGTGTACGTACGCACCAGATCCGACGGGCGACTCTTCAATTGGCAAGACTGAGGAACAAAGGACAAAGGTGCGCGAGGCGATAACAAGAGACCTGTTCTTCGTTGATGACGCTGCTTTTACCTCACACACTGAGCAACAACTCCAGTGCCTCATAGACAGACTTTCCCAAGCCTGCAAAGACTTTGGTCTGACCATCAGCCTGAAAAAGACATGGACACTCCACCTGTCATCACCATCAACACATACGAACTTGATATCGTCCACCAGTTCACATACTTCGGGTCCAACATCAGCAACAATCTGTCCCTCGATGCCAAGATCAACAAGCGCATTTGCATGGCAGCAACAACCTCTGGCCGACTTACTGCTCGCGTCTGGGAGAACCCAAAGCTGACAACTTTGACCCAAATGGCAGTGTACAGAGCCTACATCAGCAGCACTCTACTGCGTGGCAACGAAACATGGACAACATACGCCAATCAAGAGCGAAAGTTGAACAGCTTTCACTTGTGCTGCCTTGGCTGCATCCTCGGCACCAAGTAGAGCGACAAAATACTAAACGCTTAGGTCATAGCATGCGCTGGTCTCTCCATCATGCACACGCTGCTCACGCTGCTCAGACGACGCAGGCTGCGCTGGCTTGGCCACGTGCTCTGGAATGAACTGTTCTCCGGCAAGAGATCTGTTGGACGTCCCCAGCAACGATACAAAGACGTCTGCAAGCGCGATGTGAAAGTTCTACACATCAACACAGAGAGCTGGGAAGACACAGCAGCCAACCGCAACAGATGGCACAGTGTACTCCAGAAACGAGTCAAGACGGGGGTTTCCAGACCTTAGCTGAGGAAAAGAGAGTCAGGCTGAGAGCAAATTCCTGTTAAGGCAGTCCTATGGCCAGCATCCATACATGCACCCAGTGTACAGAAACTGCCTTTCCCGCATCGGCCTTACCAGCCGACGCTGCTCTAGGTGCGTCAACTCGACTCGACACGACACTAGGGCGCATCATCCATAGTCGACGCCAATGATTATAGAAATCGATATAATCGGAATTCATTGTCATTACTCCAGTCACGTTGCATGTGTTACGGTTGATCTATTTTCATCACTATAGTAGTTGATATGTCTCCCTTCCCTCTTGTGTGTTTCCAATACTTCCTTTACTTTTTTTTAACAAACTATTATTGCAACTACAAGCAATATTGTTATTGACTGTCTACTACTGTTTCTGCTTCTTTGTCTTCTTGTTTAAACTTCTTATTGGTTCACCGTTCTGTTGGCTATGTTTTTATCCACAATTTCTCCTTTTTCTATCTATACCTTTGCTTGTAACCTGTTATCAAGCCTGCTGTTTGGGGTGCACATGAGATAAGAATTCGAGACCTTTCTTTTTCCATTCACTTTTCTAGCTTGGTTTGTGTGTTCGCTGAAGCGAAAGGCTAGTAATTTCTTTGACCGGTGAGGATACACTGGACGATTAACAATTCCCCAGACTCTTAATCTTCTACTCAGATTTCAGTTTGCTTCTTTCATACTGTTGTCTTCTTTACAGCTTAAGAATATCTGTGGGATTATCACTGACTGTTGTAATTGTCGGTGCTGTTGCTGTGCTTGTTGAACTTGCAAATATTTTGTTTGCAATGATTTCTTAAGCCACCGCTCTTTGTCATAACGATTATTAAAAAGTATAGATCTATCTCCGTTTTGTTGCTGACAGGAGATTCGAAGGCCTAAACTGTTCAGTAAACTCTCTGTCTGTCTGTCTGTCTGTCTGTCTCCCTCCCTCTCTCTCCCTCCCTCTCTCTCTCCCTCTCTCTCTCTAGCCCTCTTTCTCTCTCTCTCTCCTCTCCCCCCTCTCTCTAGCTCTCTCTCTGTGTGAGAAAGTTTGAGAGGAAAAAAAAAAGAAATGAACGGAGAAAAACAAAAAAGGAAGGAAAGAAAAAATGTCAAGAAGGTAAAGAAGATCAAAATGAAAGAAAATAGAAAGGAAGAAAGAGAAGCACATAAACAAAGATGTAGGAGAGAAAAAAAAACGCAGACAGAATAGCAGGCAGGCAGGCAGACAGAATAGCAGGCAGGCAGACAGACAGAATAGCAGGCAGGCAGACAGAATAACAGGCAGACAGACAGAATAGCAGGCAGGCAGACAGACAGAATAGCAGGCAGACAGACAGACAGAATAGCAGGCAGACAGACAGAATAGCAGACAGGCAGAGAGAATAACAGGCAGGCAGACAGAATAGCAGGCAGGCAGACAGACAGAATAGCAGGCAGGCAGACAGACAGAATAGCAGGCAAACAGACAGACAGAATAGCAGGCAGACAGACAGACAGAATAGCAGGCAGACAGACAGAATAGCAGGCAGGCAGACAGAATAGCAGGCAGGCAGACAGAATAGCAGGCAGACAGACAGACAGAATAGCAGGCAGACAGACAGAATAGCAGGCAGACAGACAGACAGAATAGCAGGCAGACAGACAGAATAGCAGGCAGACAGACAGACACAATAGCAGGCAGACAGATAGAATAGCAGGCAGACAGACAGACAGAATAGCAGGCAGGCAGACAGAATAGCAGGCAGGCTGGCAGACAGAATAGCAGGCAGGCAGACAGAATAGCAGGCAGACAGACAGAATAGCAGGCAGACAGACAGAATAGCAGGCAGACAGACAGAATAGCAGGCAAACAGACAGAATAGCAGACAGGCAGACAGAATAGCAGGCAGGCAGACAGAATAGCAGGCAGGCAGACAGACAGAATAGCAGGAAGGCAGACAGACAGAATAGCAGGCAGAGAGAATAGCAGACAGGCAGACAGAATAGCAGACAGGCAGACAGAATAGCAGGCAGGCAGACAGACAGAATAGCAGCAGACAGACAGAATAGCAGGCAGACAGACAGAATAGCAGGCAGGCAGACAGACATAATAGCAGGCAGACAGACAGAATAGCAGGCAGGCAGACAGAATAGCAGGCAGACAGACAGAATAGCAGGCAGGCAGACAGACAGAATAGCAGGCAGACAGACAGAATAGCAGGCAAACAGACAGAATAGCAGACAGACAGACAGAATAGCAGGCAGGCAGACAGAATAGCAGGCAGGCAGACAGACAGAATAGCAGGAAGGCAGACAGACAGAATAGCAGGCAGAGAGAATAGCAGACAGGCAGACAGAATAGCAGACAGGCAGACAGAATAGCAGGCAGGCAGACAGACAGAATAGCAGACAGACAGACAGAATAGCAGGCAGGCAGACAGACATAATAGCAGGCAGACAGACAGAATAGCAGGCAGGCAGACTGAATAGCAGGCAGGCAGACAGAATAGCAGCAGGCAGACAGAATAGCAGGCAGGCGGGCAGACAGAATAGCAGGCAGGCAGACAGAATAGCAGGCAGGCAGACAGAATAGCAGGCAGGCAGACAGACAGAATAGCAGGCAGGCAGACAGACAGAATAGCAGGCAGGCAGACAGACAGAATAGCAGACAGGCAGACAGACAGAATAGCAGGCAGACAGACAGACAGAATAGCAGGCAGACAGGCAGACAGAATAGCAGGCAGGCAGACAGACAGAATAGCAGGCAGGCAGACAGAATAGCAGGCAGGCAGGCAGACAGAACAGCAGTCAGACAGAATAACAGGCAGGCAGACAGACAGAATAGCAGGCAGACAGACAGACAGAATAGCAGGCAGGCAGACAAACAGAATAGCAGGCAAACAGACAGACAGAATAGCAGGCAGGCAGACAGACAGAATAGCAGGCAGGCAGACAGACAGAATAGCAGGCAGGCAGACAGACAGAATAGCAGGCAAGCAGACAGACAGAATAGCAGGCAAGCAGACAGACAGAATAGCAGGCAAGCAGACAGACAGAATAGCAGGCAGACAGACAGAATAGCAGGCAGACAGACAGACAGAATAGCAGGCAGACAGACAGACAGAATAGCAGGCAGACAGACAGAATAGCAGGCAGACAGACAGACAGAATAGCAGGCAGGCAGGCAGACAGAATAGCAGGCAGACAGACAGAATAGCAGGCAAGCAGACAAACTTCACAGACCGACTGACCGACTGGCCGACCAAAACACACACAACAAGAAGACAGCTAGAAGAAACGTATCCCCAAACAGAAAGACTTTTCAAAACACAGGCATGTGGCCCGCTCACTACTTCACATAAGATTTATTTGCACTTCCGTCATGACTGTTTTGGATTCTACATCATTATGACATTTGTGGCGTGGCGCATATGGAATCATTTGCGAACTAATGCGTCCTTTCATTGTCACAGATGGCCAACGATTAATCGCGATAAATGATCTGTCTTTACTTTTGACCACTGTGAACAACAACAACAACAACAACAGCAACAACAACAACAACAACAACAACAACAAACAACAACAACAACAACAACAACAACAGCGTGGTATTACTACTACTACTACTGCTGCTGCTGCTGCTACTATTTCTACTACTGATAACGATGATGATGATGATTAATAATAATAATAATAATGATAATGATAATAATAATGATAACAATAATAAACATGGTAACAACAGTACAATTTTTTCGACTGCAAAATGATCACAACAACGAAGATATCTAATCACGAAGAAAGGTGGCTCGACCAAGTCAAAGAATTTCACCGGTTACCAATCATATCTCTGTGCCAGTATAAAAGTGCAAGCCTTCATATCACCATTTTGATGAATCTTTTTTACCACTGCACCTTTCAGATCCCCTCTGCACATATCAAACATCACATAGCCTGTGATCCTCAAAACAAATGCTTCTGCTGGTGCAAAAACACAGTATTAAATCAGCTGGCGAATACACTCAGTGTCATCGCGCTATCTATTCGGAATTCAGTGCCGGCTGATTGAGTTACCTGCCCACCTCTTCCCACTTCCAATCACAATTAAAGACTTACGTGTTCACCCAGGCCGTCCATCGTAAATATCAAAACTGCTCATCTACAAATGTGCACTTCAACTTCTATCTGCAAATCATGTGGCATCGTTTAATCATTCACGTGCACGTGTATATGTTTATGACCATAGATATGTTTGCATGCATGGTTAGACATTATGAATGAATTTTCATTCGTACTTGTTTACATGTCAATGGCGGATGTGATGCGTCTAGTGTGCCGGCTAGTGACTGCGTGCTTGCCACTCTCACTTTCAGCCTGCACTGCTGGCTAGCACTGCTGCTTGCAGCTATGCCAAAAGAAGAGCAGAATGCGTAAGTCTCTTCCTGTTAGTACATAGCCTCTCCATCAGCAAGCCCTACGTTATGCCTCCTCATGGCGACATGCGGTAAATGAGCACCTCACGGACTCGGGATAAATCTTGAGGGACTCGGAGGAGGTCTGGCCCCCAGACGTGCGGCACGCAGGCCCACCGGCGTGTGGATATGCCCTGGTGCCCACGAACCAGATCCCCAAGGTATGGGTTAATAGCTCCACTGCCTTGTGGACATCTCGGGAGAGAATAAGGCTAAGGGAGGTAACCCTGAAAAAAAATCACCCTACTGCCTTGTAGGTTGTCGTGGGAACGACAAAGGCTAGCGGAGAGACCGTAAAGAAACCGAGGGAAGACAACGGGAAACCACCACGGTATTTTCCCCAGGATATTCATGGATGGACAGACAAAAGGAAAATGAAGATAACGACGTAAATAGGTGCTTCTGTGGAACACCTTCGTCCACTAGGGACTGTCATGCGGCGCAGGTGACATCAGACCGTCAGCCAGCTACTGCGACCAAACCCAAACTCAAACTCAAAAATACCAAAATAGCAGCATGGAACACCAGAACACTGTTGCAGAAGGGAAAATTAGATAATATCAAAATGGAGATGGAAAGGCTTAACATTAGTATTTTAGGACTAGGGGAAGTGAGATGGAAGGGGGCAGGCATGATAACATCAGGAGAATACACAGTGATATACTCTGGTGGTAATTCACATGAAAGAAGAGTAGGCATCGTAATGGACAAAGGCAAATCAAAAGGGATACTGGGCTGTGTCCGACAGAGTTTTGGGAGGCAAACCATTTGATTTCAACATCATTCAGGTGTATGCGCCCACATCCACAAGTACTCAGGAAGACATCGACAACTTCTACAAAGTATTAGAGATGGCTAAGGCCCAATGTAAATCATAAGAAGTTACAGTAATAATGGGAGATTTTAATACTAAAGTGGGACAGGATAGGGTGGAGGATATAGTTGGACCTCATGGCCTTGGTACACAAAATGAAAGGGGAGGGAAACTTGTAGAACGGGTACAGATGAATGAGTTCATAGTAGGAAACACCTGGTTTGAGCAGCCTAATAGAAGATGAGTCCAGGAGATAATACCACACATCAGATAGACTACATCCTGATTAATAAAAGACTTAGACATTCTTTGCTGTCAGCAAAAACACTACCAGGTGCAGACTGCAACAGTGACCACAATCCTGTAGTGGGAAGATTAAGGAAAAGGAAACAGACCAAAAGCAACATCAAACTAAACCTTGGACTCTTAAAGACAGATGAAGTGATATGTAAACAATTTAATGTACATGTTCAAAACTAATTCAGTGCTCTGGAAGACGTTGGTGACAGTGAGGAACAATGGACAAGGTTGAGAAATTCGATAAATGAAGCTTGTGAAGAAATCCCTGAGGCAGATAGAAAACCAAAAAAGAACTGGATGACAAAAGAAATTTTAGGCCTGATGGAGGAAAGGAGGAAGGCAAAGAGAAACGAAGAGATATACAGGAAGATAAACAAAGAGATCAAGAATAGGTGCAATGAAGCTAAGAAAGCTTGGATGAAAACAAAATGCAAAGAAATAGAAGACCGACACAAAACGGATCCTCAGGGTACAGACGAATTGAAGAAATTGGCCACAGGAAAAATACATGCACATCAACTGGTTGCTTAAAATCGAAAGATGGCACGCTTCTCAAGGAAAAAGACAAAATATTAGACAGATGGGGGGAGTATATTAAAGACCTTTTTGGGGATGACAGAAAGGAAGAACACATTATAAAAAAGAACTTTGAAGGACCACCCATAATGAAAGATAAAGTTAGAGTAGCACTGAAAAAGATGAAACCAGGAAAAGCCCCGGGACCAGACAACATTACTGCAGAGATGATTGAAGCCCTGGAGGAATTTGGTATAGAAAAAATAATAGTCCTCCTAAATGAAATTTACAACACTGGATATGTCAAAACCAATTTTCATTGCACTTCCAAAGAAGACAGGGGCTATGGAATGCGAAGTCCATCGCACAATCAGTCTGATGAGTCATGTAATAAAAATCCTGTTAAGAATAATCATGATGAGGACAAGGAATAGAATCAAAAGAGAAATAGCAGAAGAACAGTGTGGATTTGTGGAAAGGAAAGGAACTATTAATGCCATATACATCCTAAGAAATATCATAGAGAGGTCAATCGAGATGAACAAAGATTTGTATTTATGATTTGTTGATTATACCAAGACTTTCGATCGGGTAAGACATGAAGAATTGATCAACCAACTGGAGAGACTCAATGTTGATGGAAAAGATCTACGAATAATCAGAAATATATACTGGGAACAAACG
Organism: Monoplex corrugatus; assembly: GCA_030674185.1. Classification (NCBI taxonomy): domain Eukaryota; kingdom Metazoa; phylum Mollusca; class Gastropoda; order Littorinimorpha; family Ranellidae; genus Monoplex; species Monoplex corrugatus. Next base: position 100,568,117 of record CM060305.1, on the reverse strand, counting down.
GCTGCAATGAGAATAGAAAACGATATAAGCTCTTTCCAAAACATTAAAAGAGGAGTCAGACAGGGTTGTGTTTTGTCACCAGATCTGTTTTCACTTTACAGCGAAAACATTATGAGAAATCTAGAAGAAGACCCTGGATTAAGGGTTGGAGGAAAAATGATAAACAACATTCGGTACGCAGATGACATCGTGCTAATTGCAGAAAGTGAAAGGGACCTACAAAACCTTGTGAACATACTAGAAATAAAAAGCAAAGATAAGGGGTTGGAACTAACCAGCAGGAAGACTGAAATCATGGTGATCAGTAAAAAACATGAAATCCCCTCGTGCAAAATAACAGCAAACGGCCAAGCTGAAACAGCATTCAAGAAAATGACAAGCATTCTTACCAACAAATGCCTTTCAATTAACATCAGGAAGAGAGTTCATGAATGTTACATAGAACCAATACTGTTGTACGGTTGTGAGGCGTGGACAGTCAACAAGCAAAGCCAGAACAAAATTGAGGCAGTCGAGATGTGGTTTCTAAGAAGAATGTTGAGAGTTCCATGGACAGCAAAGAAAACAAACGAGACGGTCTTGATGGAGGCAGACACAGTAGATCATTCATAAGGAAGATTAGGAAAAGACAGGCAACATTTAGAGGCCATTTTATGAGGAAAGGGGATTGGAGCACCTGGTCACAACGGGAAAGCTGGAAGAAAAGAGAGCACCAGGTAGACCCAGGTAGAAAATACTAGACGGACTTGCAGAGTGGCTGAAGACAAGAAGGATGGAAGAGATGCTTGAGGCAACAACAGATAGAGAGGTAGGGTACCTGATGACGATGACTTGTTTACTGATATTTGTATTCTGGTGTGTGTTTGTGTTATGTATGTGTGCTTCGGCAAATATTACACTTTGTGGCTTTCAACCATGTAATGCGCAGTGAGTCCAAATGAATGTGGGAATCTCTGCAAGAATGATTATCAGGGCTATCATCATCATCATCATCATCATCATCATCATCATCATCATCATCATCATCATCATCATCATCATCATCATCATCATCATCATCATCATCATCATCACCGTCATCATCATCATCACCAACCACCACCACCACCACCACCACCACCACCACCACACCACCACCACCACCACCACCACCACCACCACCACCACCACACCACCACCACCCACCACCACCACCACCACACACCACACCACCACCACCATCATCATCATCATTATCATCATCATCACATCATCATCATCATCATCCAACTACTACTATTATTGTCGTTACTATATATTTTTTATCATTACCATCATCATCATCAATAATGGTAATGACAGTAATCAGTTTAATGATAATAGCAATGGAAGTTCGTATTATAAGTATTGTTTTTTGGAATTTGTTTTTCTTACTTTTTCTTATTGATTTTAAATGATAACAATAAAAAGAACAATTATAATAATTACAATAATAATGATAACAATGATGACATTAGTAACGATCATCATCATCATCAGGTGCCCTGCCGCATGGCGTTGGCGATCATGGACTTCCATCTGTCTCTATCTCTCGTTGCCTCTAGCATCTCCCCCACCCCCCTCGTCCCCAGCCACTCTGCAAGTCCGTCCAGCATTTTCTCCCTGGGTCTACCCGGTGCTCTCTTTCCTTCCAGCTTTCCCGTTGTGACCAGGTGCTCCAAATCCCCCTTCCTCATAAAATGGCCTATAAATGTTGCCTGTCTTTTCCTAATCTTCCTTATGAGTGATCTACTTGTGTCTGCCTCCATCAAGACTGTCTCGTTTGTTTTCTTTGCTGTCCATGGAACTCTCAACATTCTTCTTAGAAACCACATCTCGACTGCCTCAATCTTGTAACGATAGTTAACAATAATATTAGTAACAATGATAAGAAGGATAACAACAGCAATAATAATAATAATAAATAATAATAATAATAATAATATATAATAATAATAATAATAATAATAATAATAATAATAATAATAATAATAATAATAATAATAATAATATAATAATAATAACATGATGATGATGATGATGATGAAGAGGAAAAGTATTATATTTTCCTCTTCCTCATCTTCTTCTTAATATCATTGTACTTTTACATTACTGTCATAAATTCTATTGTTCTTAGATATCATAACTCGACAGTTTAAGATTAAGTGTGTTCACTTGTATTCGTTAAACTGCATACACAACCATAAATTTGTAGGAACTTGACCCCAAACAGAATGTTGTATAGACTCATTTTGTTTTACAGAAACACGGCCAGTCAGGAAAAGAGACGATCAGACACGTGTAATTAATGAATTTGAATTAATTCCCATGAAAAAGAAATAAAAGAAACTCAACAACACAAAAACAATAACAAAATTCAGTCCTCTAGATTATCAGTCCAGTCTAGGGAAAGAAAACAGTTGGCGAAGTGTAGCAGCATATGTGAAAACACCTTCTTCATACCGGAGTACGGTCACCGTACCTACCTACAAACAGTGCGTTTAGGTCAACTTCAGAGTCATGTGGGGAGGGGATTAGCTGTATCATGTTACCCACGCGAGTTAAGCCGTTAAAGATCTACAGTCACACCGTCCTTCACACAGTAAACGACCACTGGTCATTCAAGCGGCTGAATGGTCAACGATATTGACATTTTTATAGCAGTGTTTAATACAACCAGACAAGACGCGCACATTTTCGGCCAACTGGCCTTTGTCAAGCGTAAACGTAAGATCACAAACGAACAAACTACAAACAAAAGAATTAGGAGAAAAAGACTGAAACTTCCCTGCAGGTTCGTCCAGTGGGAGAGAAGGATTAAAATGAAATCATGATATGTTACATGTCCATCTTATCCCTGACTTCGGGTGGTTGTGTGAACTTGCCCTCACAGAAAGTCTAAGTTTTCCTTCTCTCCTCTCTCTCTCTTCTCTCTCTGTCTCTCTCTCTCTCTCTCTCTCTCTCTCTCTCTCTCTCTCTCTCTGTGTGTCGTGCGTGGTGTGCGTGTGCGTGTGCGTGTGTACAGGACTTGCCTTTGGAATAAACTTAATCCAGAGTAGAGAAATGCGCATAAACAATACTCGCTCACACCACGTAAGTTCCACTTCCCATTATTAACCGCAATTAATTGTAACTGAACCGCCTCTTACCGTTGTAATAAAGTTTTGTTTCTTAACTTAATGCGTGTTTCAAACTGCGTGAGCCTACAGAATCATAAAATGAATTGTCAGTCATTTGTTTTGTTTTGTTTTTTTGCTGTGTGTAGTTGGGCTTTAACGCTTATTTAAGTGCTATAGTTATTTCACTGTATAGGTAAGGATTTTCTAAGATTTGTTTTGTCTTGTTTTTGTTTGTTTTGTTTTAATGCTGAGCTAGGGGTAGTGATATTGTTTGTGTATTAGACCATGCACACTGTAAGAAAAGCCTTATAAGGGGGCAGTCCTAGTTCCGACATCGTTCCCACCCACAAAAGGTTAGTGGATAGCAGGAAGACTGCAGTTTGCTGAAAAGAAAAGGCAGATTCTTCATATCGATCTGACGGAAGCTGTTTGTCTGTCTTCGTGTTTGTGTGTGTGTGTGTGTGTGTGTGTGTGTGTGTGTGCGTGCGTGCGTGCGTGCGTGCGTGCGTGCGTGCGTGTGTGTGCGCATGCACGTGTTCGACCTACAGGCGTGAAGCTTACCAACTAATGATAAAACAAACATCTCACAGTCTGTCAAATTCTGAGGATAAGGAAAGCAGCAAGTCCACATGGAATACCACAAGAAACAAAGGGCAGATATTCCAACAGGATAGAAAATATGCGAACGAGAACACGTATCCAAAGAGTGGAAAAAGGGACACCTTGTAAAATTAGCGAAGAAGGACAATCTCTCATCTTGCAATAACTGGCGAAAATTCGTACATTTACGCATCTACGGTAAAATCTTTAGCAGATATACTTAAAAGCTTTTGATGAGAGACTGTGCAAAGAACAAGCTGGGTTCCGACAAAACAGATCTTGCAGAGATCATATAGCTACACTGCATGTTTTCACTGGACAATTAAATGAATTATAGTACCTATTTCATACAACATTTGTGGACTTTGAGAAAACCTTCAGTAGCGTGGACAGAGAAGTCATCTGGAAACTGAAGCATCACTATGGAACGCCAATAAAGCCAAAAGCCATCATCCGGAAGCCTTAGGACAACCATATATGTCATTATGTACAATGGCAAGCTGACAGATTCTTTCAATGTGCAGACAGGTGTCAGACAAGGATGCACCTTGTCACCAACTATCTTTCGTACTTGTTATTACTACTGTTAAAATAAATCCTTATTGTATAGTGTTGTTCCCTAAACTTGTTTGCACTCACTGCACATTTTATATAACCAGATGTTTTCGTGGGGTATGGACAACCACATTCCAATGTTGATACAGTTCCCATCTTTTGTGGGCGTGCATGCTGGGTATGTTCATATTTCCATAAGCCGACCACTCCATGACTTACAGGATATTGTGGCTGGGTCGCCTGCTTCAACAGGATCCATCCTCAGCTACTAGAAGTCCCTACCAACACCAACTGTCCTCTGACCACCTAGCTCTAGGCAACCAGAATGAACTGGAACAAAATAACTACATTGATCGGCAGTTTGTAATCTGACCATGTAGAAATGACCGAAAGACTTACATGATCTGAATGATGTACGTATACATGGGGATTTAAGCACTGGCAGGTCCGCACATATATTATTTTGACCTGATAAATCAGAGTGATCTTCACCATAATCCACCAGACAGAGGTGTCTAGGCAGATTAAACCAGGACCTCCTGACTGGATATCTGACATTTACCCACTTGACTACCACATCTATTATAGATTGGATCATTAAGAAGCTGACTTATAGTGGGAATACAAATTCCAATAAGTCTTTACTAAACAACTGGACGAAATCGATTTTGCTGATAGTACAGGTCTCTTATCACACGAACACCAAGGTGTACCAGAAACGTAATCCACCATTCCGAAGTAACGATGACATTAGGCCTCAGAATCAACACCCAGAAGACAGAATTCACGTGTATCAGTTACAAACAGCAGATTCAATGTAATCTGCAAGTCAAAAACATCAATGAAACTAAGAAGTTTGCTACCAGGGCAGTGTAGTTAGCGAAGATGAGAGGTGCAAGTGAGGACAGTAGAAGCTGGATCAACAGGCCCAGACATACATGCAATACCTTACGGCCTACATGGAACACCACAGCCTTGTCCAACCACACGAAAGTGGAGATATTCAGTACCAATTTATGGCGATATTCAGTACCAATTTAAATATGTCTTTCTGCAAGGATCAGAGGCTTGGAGATTAACAAAATTAGATACCAACAAACTCTAGACTTTCAGCACCCTCTCCTGTCCCACTTTAGTATTAAAATCTTCTATCCTGTGATATGCGTTGAGCCTTGTTTCATAGAAGTTGTCAATTTCTTCTTGAATACTTGCGGATGTTGGTGCATATATTTGGATGATGTTGATATCAAATGGCTAGCCATACAACTCAACTAGCAAAACTCGTCTGACACAGCTCAGTATCCCTTGATTGATTTGGACTTTCCACTATGATGCCTACTCCTCTTTCATGTGTGTTTCCACCAGAACATATTATTGCATGCTTGCCTGATGTTATCATGCCAACCACATAGAACACACGTACAGAATTTCTCTAACCACTCAGAACAAGATTTTTGAAGTGTATCAACTATTGTCAATGTTTTATAGTGTAGCCGTGTTCCTTTTGATCCAGAATAAGTTGTTTTCAATGCTGTACTTTCATTTTTGCATGTTCATTTTTGTCTACCATGCGATACCTTTACGGGATGACAGCCAACAGACCAGCATCAGCATACACATGCGACCGCTGCGACAGAGACTGCCTCTCTCGCATTGGTCTGTACAGTCACAGGCGACGCTGCTTGGACCAAGCAGACAGCCCATCTAGACATTAGAACGGATGTACTTTGTCCATGGTCAGTCATGACCGAAGGAGGTCTACTACTACTTTATGCTAATATTCATTAAAAATGAGAAGATTTATACTCATTCCATATTATCCGTTGAACTCACAATGTTTCTATAATAATTCATTATCATTCAAATATAGTGCAGTATAATAGACTCCTTTTTTATTCCATCAAATATACACTATATCATTCCCAATAGTGATGTTTACATTACAGAAGACTGGTAAATCAGTTGGCGTTATTGGTGCTACAGACTAGAAAGACGATTATTTGCCTGAAAGGTATGTTTTCAGAATGAAACGTCTTTACCTTGATGTGAGTTATTGCTAGGTAATATATTTTTCAAAACATGTTAGAAAGGGGTATAGTTCAAAAGCTATATTCTTCCAATTACGTTTGTGTTGTCTGTATTTTCTTAACTAGAAAAGTTTTAAAGTTTCAGTGTACCCTTACACATTTGATATGTTTAAACATCTAGTTCAGTCAAACGTTTATTGATAGGGTGTCTTATTTTTCTAAATTGCAAAAAAAAAAAAATTTATTTTTTCCCTTCTGCTATAAATTTTGCGCTTGATATGAAAATTACTATTTTCAGTTTGTTATTTGCGTTTGATATGAATATTATTACCTTTACTTTCTTTTCTCTTAACTACACTAACTCCTTATTTTTCTTTGATAATTTAACATCTTCATCATCATCATCATCAGGTGCCCTGCCGCATGGCGTTTGCGACCATGCGCTTCCAACCATCTCTATCTCTTGTTGCCCCCAGCATCTCCCCCACCCTCCTCATCCCCAGCCACTCTGCAAGTCCGTCCAGTATTCTCTCCCTGGGTCTACCTGGTGCTCTCTTTCCCTCCAGCTTCCCCGTTGTGACCAGGTGCTCCAAATCCCCCTTCCTCATAAAAGGGCCTATAAATGTTGCTTGTCTTTTCCTAATCTTCCTTATGAGTGATCTACGTGTGTCTGCCTCCATCAAGACTGTCTCATTTGTTTTCTTTGCTGTCCATGGAACTCTCAATATTCTTCTTAGAAACCAATCTCGGCTGCCTCGATCCTGCTCTGGCTTTGCTTGCTGACTGTCCACGCCTCGCATCCGTACAACAGTATTGGTTCTATATAACATTCAGGGACTCTCTTTCTGATGTTAATTGATAGGCATTTGTTGGTAAGAATGCCTGTCATCTTCTTGAATGCTGTTTTGGCTTGGCCGATTCTGCTGGCTATTTCCGATGTGCATCTGCCGTCTGAACTTATTAACCTGTGTCAAGGTTGTGCCATTTGCTGTTATTTTGCATGAGGGGATTTCATGTTTTTTACTGATCACCATGACTTCAGTCTTCCTGCTGTTTAGTTCCAACCCTTACCTTTGCTTTCTATTTCTAGTATATTCACAAGGTTTTGTAGGTCCCTTTCATTTTCTGCAATTAGCACGGTGTCATCTGCGTACCGAATTTTGTTTATCATTTTTCCTCCAACCTTTAATCCAGGGTCTTCTTCTAGGTTTCTCATGATGTTTTCGCTATATAGTGAAAACAGATCAGGTGACAAACACAACCCTGTCTGACTCCTCTTTTGATGTTTTGAAAAGAGCTTATATTGTTTTCTATTCTCATTGCAGCTGTTTGTTCCCAGTACATATTCCTGATTATTCGTAGATCTTTTCCATCAACATTGAGTCTCTCCCGTTGGTTGATCAATTCTTCATGTCTTACCCCATCGAAAGCCTTGGTATAGTCAACAAAGCATAAATACAAATCCTTATTCATCTCAATTGATATCTCTATGATAGTTCTTAGGATGTATATGGCATTAGTAGTTCCTTTCCTTTCCACAAATCCACACTGTTCTTCTGCTATTTCTCATTTGATTCTATTCCTTGTCCTCATCATGGTTATTCTTAACAGGATTTTTCTTACATGACTCATCAAACTGATTTGCGATGGAGTTCGCATTCTATAGCCCCTGTCTTATTCTGTCTTATTTTCCTTTTCTTCAGATTGTTCATTTTTCTTTCTCTGTCGCTTTCTTTTTTTCATTCTCACATAAGATGTAGTTTTAAATATGATTTTCATTTAAAAACATTATGAATGATTCGTCTGTGACAATGAGATCTACATCCATCAAGGGAACAGTATCGAGCATAGCTGTGATGTAATGGTCATCAGAGTATTCCATTATAACCTCATCTCTGTTTGTTTATCTGTTTCTTCCATGTAGTGCTTTTCTTTCAGTAAAGAATAAATTAGGTTTGATATTTTTTCTCCAAATTTAGATTTTATACTTACTATGGAATGGTCAGATCTAAGCTCTGGTATTATATCTGCATCATAGAAATTTCACATTAGGGTTTATGACAGAAGTAAAAAAAAAAGTCAACTTTGCTTTTGAAGCGAAGCCTTTCACCAAGTAAAACGTCTAACTTGAATATGATTTTCTATCCACATGTCTGTCAATTTTCATTACTTGATACACGTTTCAAAGAACACTTGGCTGATATCCGACATCAAAGAGATAAAACTATCTCAGATCATTTCAACCAATCAGACCACTCAATCAACGACATCCGAGTGAAAGGCTTCTATACAATAACAGCACCATAGACAGGAAAGAAAGAGAATCCCATCTCATAGATAAACGTGGAACACGCAAGCTAAATGGTCTCAATGACAAACCATAAAGAATTACTCAACAGAATCCAGTGAATGCCACTTCATGTACTTTTATCTGGACATGACTCATTGTTCATGTACTTTCACATGTGTGCACATGTGTGTGTGTGTGTGTGTGCGTGCGTGCGTGTGTGTGTGTGTGTGTGTGTGTGTGTGTGTTGTGTGTGTGTATGTGTGTGTATGTGAGTGTTTGTGAATGTGTGTGTGTGTGTGTGTGTGTATGTATGTGTGTGTGTTGTGTGGTGTGTTGTGTGTGTGTGTGTGTGTGTGTGTGTGTGTGTGTGTGTGTGTGTGTTGTGTGTGTGTGTGTGTGGTGTTCATCGAATATATAAGAATTAACTTCCTTGTACTTTACGCAGACGTTTTTTTTATACTGCTTGGATAAATCTATGTATAGTATCTTCTTTATTGTGCCCTTGAGTCCATGCATATTTTATTTATGATACTTTCTTTCCATCTTTCCCCCTTTCCATATCTTATCCTGCTGAAATTCCTGAAATTGACCTACTTCCCGTCTCAATGAGGTCTTGGCTATGCAGCTGCACATATGCCCCCCCCCCCCTTTTTTTTTTCCATCTGTTCTAATTCTCGGTTCACAAGACAGGCCCAGCCGCGTCTGACTACGGGGTTTTACTCCGGGTACTCCGGTTTTCCCTTCAGCCCCTTGGCTGTTGGTTTAGGATGTTTTTCGTCCTATTCCAAGGTCAGACTGGATTCGTTGCACTAGGCACGATCCATTTACATCAGCCTTACCTCATAGTTATAGCCCTGGACCCTCTTCAGGACAAAACAATACTAATATGGTATGACCACTTTTCAAATTGCAGAATTCATCTCACTTCCCCTTTGACATCCTATTTGCCTCCCCTCTCCCCACTTCTTACCATTACTCACAAACACATTACAATATCAATTTAGTGCCTTTTATCCAACTGGACGAAGCAACAGGGAAGTCTCAGTCTTTTTCACTTCATTTTTGTATCTGGTGTTTGTTTGTTTGTAATCTTACGCTTGACAAAGGCCAGTTGGCCGAAAATTTGCGCCTGTCTTGTCTTGTATCAAATACGCGTTCTGATTCTAATTTTGTGTTTTTCTGGTTCCTTTTCATTACTTCATTATGTTTCTTACTGTTTAGATAGTTGTACTCTGAATCAGTTCAAGAACAAAGTTCCAATCACCTACCAGTATTGTCATGACTGTCATACTTGACATTTCCTTTACATTTTCCATTAACTAAAGAGCTATCTTTGTTTTGGGCTATAAACAGACAAAATGATTCATTTTTACATTCTGGCACATACACAAGAAAGAAAGAAAAGAAAAAAATACGATGGCAAAGTTGCCACTAACATTTTTTTTATTTTGTTGATTTTAAATTCAAGATCATTATTAAATATTGAATATTATAATAATGATGATAATGATGATAATAATAATAATAATATAACAAAAATAATAATAACAACAATAGTAATAATGATAACAATAATAATGATGATGATGACGACGACAACAACAACAATAATCATAATAGTAACAATAATGATAATGATAATAATAATAATAATAATAATAATAATATGATAATAATAATAGTAATACAATAACAATATATAATAATGACAATAGTAATAATAATAGTAATAATGATACTGATGATGATGATGATAATAATAATAATAATAATGATAATGATAATAATAATAATAATATAATAATAATAATAATAATAATAATAATAATAATAATAATAATATTCCTTTGATCAGCGCTACTTCTGTGGAGTGATGGTTGCCCGCACTGCCTTGGGTATCTCGTATTCTATTCTGTCCTGTCCTGTCCTGTCCTGTCCTGTCATGTCCTGTCCTGTCATGTCATGTCATGTCATGTCGCGTTGCGTTGCGTTGCGTTGCGTTGCGTTGCGTTACGTTATGTTACACTATCAACAAAGCAGAAAAATAAAAACCAAAAAAATCTAATGATAAATGAACCACGAAACACTACCAACTACACATACACACACACACACACACACACACACACACACACACACACACACACACACACACACACACACACACACACACACACCACACACACACACACACACACACACACACACACACACACAAGAAAGAAAGAAAAGAAAAAAAAACCTAACATTTTCTTTGCCGTCCCAACTTGCGTGTCGTCCAAATGGCGTTGATCCTACCGCTCTCACTCCGATTCTACAACCCACCACCAAGTTTCTTCAGGAAGCCTACAGCAAGATATTTCACGCTGCTGTTAGAAGGAGGAGACCCTGTACTGTTGGTGGTTACTACGGTAGTAACAATCCCCAATGAACCACTGACACACAAGGTCATTTCTTGAATCCCCTTAGGTATGTAAAAAGTGATGGAAATAGAAACTGAGGTCGCCAAAAGGTCAGGACATAAAAGGCTACAGCATCTGGGGACGAGTTTCATAATGCCATGACGATAGATAATTTCATGATAATGAGTATGATGAACATGATGCTATGGGGTTCCATCTAGAAATAAGACTGTGTGACAGGGCTTCATTCAACACTTATTATCATTATCAATATAATCTGGCATCAACCAGGCCCGAAAGATGCAGATGCCAGTGTTGCTCGGGAAATTTAATCAGAACTCTCAATATATTTGTCA
>CM060305.1:100539250-100554250 GCA_030674185.1 Monoplex corrugatus | reverse complement strand
GTGTGTGTGTGTGTTGTGCGTATGTGTGTGTGACTGTGAGTGTGTGTGGTGGTCTTTCATTTAATGTCTATTCACTTAAGTGATTTTAGACCAAAAAAAAAAAAAAATTCATGAGGAGTGAAGAGTATACTTGGAAATGGTTAATCTTCAGGAAAAAGAAATGAACCAACTGTGCCAAAGACGAGAAGGAATAAAATCACAAGACGTTATCATAATTAACAATTGAAACAGTAAAATTGGCTAACCATAACATTGAACATGTGAAATAACGGCGTGTTAAAGATAATTTGCTATAGGACTTTTTGACAGGCTAACAAAAAATTCATATGTTAAGGATGGTGAGGCAAATATATCAGAAACTGTCTTCTTAGATAGTGTAGGAATATGTCGTTTCACCCGAACGCATGAAAGAATATGACTATGTGTTATCTTTTTTCCACACAGACATACTATATTCCTGGTGTGTATTTTGTTTTAAATGCATCAAGTTTCCATCTATACATAAGGGATTGTATACTTCTGCTGGCAGGAAACTGCTTAAGTGTTTTGCTAATTTCAAAGTTCATGTAACAGTTTTCATACTTTTTCTGTTTATCTTGAAACTGCTTCCATACATAGGAGTCCACTAAGGTATAACACTCATGCAATGAGAGGGAAAGTTGTACATTATTTGAATCTGGTGAGCTCTTTGCCCCCGTTTGGCAGCCCTATCAACCATATCGTTATAATGAAAAAAACTATGAAATGGTATCCAGCAGAAAGTAATATCAATGCCTCTTAAGGATAAACTATCAACCAAGTGAGTAATTTCCAATATCATTTCAGATCTTGTTTGTAATTTTGATAATTCAAGAGCTTGAAGTACAGATTTTGAATCAACGCAATCTGGGGAAGTGTCCTAGGAAAATTTATCATATAATTCAAAGCCATTAAGATTGCAAAGAGTTCAGCGGTAAAGACAGATTTATTAATTAAGTCCTATATAGAAGGATTTCTCAATTTTGAGAGCAGGTATTAAAAACGCTGAGCCTGCTTGTCTTTCAGTTATTGATCCATCAGTGTAAACTTTCAAGTGATCGGAATAAAAATCTTCTATATGACATTTAACTTGACTTGCCAGTAAGTTGATATTATCTTCTTTTTTTAAGTCAGTGTGATGTATGTCAAATCGTGCTCTTTGAAGTTCCCAACTGGGTACAGGTGAAAAGGAAGGTCTTGAAGTGACAGGATCTGCTTCTAGATCAATTCATAACATCAGTTGTATATGTTGCTAGTGTGACCTGTGAGGATATTGATTTAGCTCTTTTTGGAAAGTCGGAGTCTGATCTTATTTTTGTCTCTGTTTCGATGCTGTTTTCTATGGTGGTGTTTCTTAACAGAAATTTAGTGGAAGCGACTTTCCTTTGTTCATCAAGTGGCAACAATTTGATCGCATTGTATGTGCGAAGACAAGAGGCATGCATTGGAAGACCCAGCGCAAGTTTGAAACCTTTACAATCTAAGCTCTGCAGTTTTGTTAGCAAGTGTTTCGGTGCACTGAAGAAAATTTCTTAGGCATAGGTTAATTTAGATCTAATAAGCGATTTACAAAGATGAACAAGTGTTGATGTATCTTGTCCCCATGTCTGTTTGCGAACTATTTTCAAGAAATTTAAACTTTTTTGAGCTTTTGTTAATAAGTATTCAATATGCTGATTCCAAGATAATTTCGCTGTAAGGAAAACTCCTAAGAATTAAATCGACTTGTTATATTGAAGAAGAGTATCTCCCAGTTTGAAAGTGGGAATATTTGCTGGGTTAGCTCCACTTTTAAACAAAACTATCTTTGTTTTTTCCACTGATAGATGCAGTCCATTTTCTACCATATATCGTGCTATTGTATCAAGCTCTAATTGATAACATTTACGTGTATAATTAAGACAGCGCAAAGGAGTTTTTCTTTTCATATTTACCTGCATCCACATGCATAAATCGTCAGCATATTGAACTAAAACTACATATTTAGAAATTTTACTTGGTAAGTCATGTAATAATATCATGAAGAGAAGGGGAGCAATAACGGATCCCTGAGGGATACCCATTTGAAGAAGTCGTTTTGTCGAATACACATTTTCAATCCTCGTTTGAAATACTCGGTTTTCTAAGAAGCATGACATAATCAAAAGTGTGACCTGTCAGCCCAATACTTTTCAATTTGAGTAATAATCGGGAGTGCCATACTTGGTCGTATGCTTTAGTGATATCAAAAATGTAGCTAAAACACATTGACGTCTGGCAAATTGTTGTTTGATATTAGTGGTTAGCTTTGTAAGGAGTTCCACTGGTGACCTGCCTTTTCTAAATCCTGCCTGATTCACTGGTAATATTTTATTCTTTTCACAGTAGTGCGTCAATCTCTTTAAAATTATTTTCTCCATTAGTTTACATACGTGCGATGTTATTGCAATCGACCTGTAGTTTTTCAAGTCAGCATTACTTTTACCTGTTTTAAGCACAGGAACCACTATTGATTGTTTCCAATAGTTAGGCAGTTTGCCGCTATTCCAGCATTTTTTAAACATATTGTGTAGCAAGAATAAAAAATTTCTGGTAAATTTTTCAATATCTCATTGGAAATTGCATCGAATCCTACTGATGTCTTTTTATTTGGAATTGATTTAATGGCATCTTTTAATTCTTGGAACGTGATTGGTGCATTTACGTAGTGCATATTATCTGGGGCAGGAGCCTTATATGCGTCGGTCTTTTCTTCTTGTACCCTATAATTTCTACTAGAGGCAGGAAGTCCTTCTATTCGACAGACCTCGGCAAACATGTCTGCAAAAGCTTCTGCTTTTTCCTGTGATCTAGGTAAAGGGTCGTCTTCTAGCTTTACTGGAATTGATGGCAACTTGATCCCATTTTTCATTGTTTTCAGTTTTTCCCAAATCTTTTGCATATCTTTATGGCCACTTACTTCATATGTACAAAAAGATGTCCAGTATTGTTCTGTAGCTTGTTCTATGACTCTGTTACAGTTTATATTGGCACTTTTCATCGCCGTATGATTTTCAGGTAACCTATTTGCTACATATTGTTTGTATTTTTCTTTCTTTTCGTTGACTGCCTTTTCACAGTCTTTATTCCACCAGACGTTTCCGTGATGTTTTCCTATTTTTGACGCTTTAAGTTCTGGAACTGAAATTTTTACAGCCCTTAAGAGTGAATTACAGCCATTTGCGTACATATCGTTTAAGGTGGAAGGGAAAGGAACTATTAATACCATACACATCCTAAGAACTATCATAGAGAGGTCAAATGAGATGAATAGGGATTTGTATTTATGCTTTGTTGACTACACCAAGGCTTTCGATCGGGTAAGACACGATGAATTGATCAACCAACTGGAGAGACTCAATGTTGATGGAAATCTACGAATAATCAGGAATATGTACTGGGAACAAACAGCTGCAATGAGAATAGAAAACAATGTAAGCTCTTTCCAAAACATCAAAAGAGGAGTCAGACAGGGTTGTGTTTTGTCACCTGATCTGTTTTCACTTTACAGCGAAAACATCATGAGAAACCTAGAAGAAGACCCTGGATTAAAGGTTGGAGGGAAAATGATATACAACTTTCGATATGCAGATGACACCGTGCTAATTGCAGAAAGTGAAAGGGACCTACAAAACCTTGTGAATATACTAGAAAGTGAAAGCAAAGGTAAGGGGCTGGAACTAAACAGCAGGAAGACTGAAGTCATGGTGATCAGTAAAAAACATAAAATCCCCTCATGCAAAATAACAGCAAATGGCACAACCTTGACACAGGTTGATAAATTCAAATACCTGGGAACGATAATTTCATCAGACGGCAGATGCACATCAGAAATAGCCGGCAGAATCGGCCAAGCCAAAACAGCATTCGGGAAAATGACAGACATTCTAACCAACAAATGCCTATCAATTAACATCAAGAAGACAATTCTTGAATGTCATATAGAAGCAATACTGTTGTACGGATGTGAGGCGTGGACAGTCAACAAACAAAGCCAGAACAAGATTGAGGCAGCCGAGATGTGGTTTCTAAGAAGAATGTTGAGAGTTCCATGGACAGCAAAGAAAACAAACGAGACAGTCTTGATGGAGGCAGACACACGTAGATCACTCATAAGGAAGATTAGGAAAAGACAGGCAACATTTATAGGCCATTTTATGAGGAAGGGGGATTTGGAGCACTGGTCACAACGGGAAAGCTGGAGGGAAAGAGAGCACCGGGTAGATCCAGGGAGAACATGCTGGACGGACTTGCAGAGTGGCTGGGGACGAGGGGGGTGGGAGAGATGCTAGGGGCAACGAGAGATAGAGACAGATGGAAGTCCATGATCGCCAACGCCATGCGGCAGGGCACCTGATGATGAAGATCGTTTAAGGTCATTGTTTCAGATAGATTCTTCTTGTGTTTTGTAGGATAGCTTTAAACATGGCCCAATCTGCGTATTTATAGTTAAACTTGGGTAAACTATCTTGTGGCATTGCATCTATTTCAGCGATAAGGTTAAGGGTAAGAAGTATGGGGAAGTGATCTGATCCCAACAGGTCATCTTCTGTTTGCCATGTGGCATTTGGTGCTAGGGATAGTGAGATTAAGGTAAGGTCGATAGCTGTGGGTCTGTGGGTTGGTATATCAGGGACACGGGTAACGTGTCCGTTGTTAAGTAAGTATAAATTGGAATCTATAATATTTTCAATCAACCTGTTGCCAGTTATATTTTTACAATTCTTGTCCCAAAATGGGGCATGTGCATTAAAATCACCACCAATGATCCATTTGTCACGTTGATCATGAAAATGTTTCATCCACTCAGTATTCACAGAATCGTCACCTCTTGGTAGATACACAGAGGCCAAATTCAGAACTGATGATGATGAAAATTTATAATGATTGCACATGAAGAAATAGATGAGGACGATTTTGGTACTGGCGATATTCTTTCACAGTAGTTCAGTCCTTCACGAACATATATAGCTGTTTGTATTCGGCCACCGTCATTTTTAGAGTCATATATTGGTGGATAATAAAACCCCGATATTTTAGGTATATTAGTCTTGGTGGTATTCATCGATTGTAGAAGCAAGACTTGGATGTTTCTAGAAGATAGATAGTTACTCAAACAGGAAATGTTTTTTACAAGGGAACGTGTGTTCCACTGAACAACGTTGATATCACGGACTTCACACTTCTTCATGATGAACAGTTGAATAAGCTTGGAGTACTATCCTATATTTAGATAATTAGGTAATCAAATAAATCAAGTGTGTGTGTGTGTGTGTGTGTGTGTGTGTGTGTGTGTGTGTGTGTGTGTGTGTGTGTGTGTGTGTGTGTGTGTGTGTGTGCGTGCGCGCGCGCATGTGTGTATGAAGTCTAATATTTTATACACTGAATTCGAAGAAATATTGTTATTTAACTACGTTCGGTAAAAACAACAACAACAACAACAACAACAAACCACACACACAAAAAAGCCGTCCCAATATCAGCTTAATCTGGAGATCTAGCAGACAGCATGTTACGTCGGAACAGTTTCTTAACACCTGGAGGGAACTGAATGTTGGTTGTAAGTTTGATATCCTTGTTGTTTTCTGATTGCTTGATAAAGATGAAAAGAAACGTTGTTGGGCTCGAATCATATAACCTGTCCAATGGTAAATCAGACATATTGGAATATTGAACAGAAAACAACAATAAGAATAACAGCGACAACAACAACAGTTTCAGTTTCTCAAGATGACATCTCCGCACTTGAAACGATTTCATATGCACTAGCGTAACAGGTGCCATTTAATTGTGATCATGGCACAAGCCCTAAGCCTGCGCATAAACCCATGAGCTGGCCACCTACCTAACCTATGTCTTACCTAGCCTACACTTTTTTATATGTACATGTATACTAGATTTGTATCACTCTATCATTGGAGCGATCTTGGTTACATGTAAATGACATGTGTATCTTTGTATCTTATCTTCAAAGACAAGAACAGATAAATAAATAAACAAATAATTAAAGCTCTGAATCAAAACGCAACTAGCCACTCAGTATAAATTTGTCTCATATCACAGAAAAGCCCTAGTCAATGCACAAAGCCTCCGCTGCCTATCAACAAGATGAAAACAATATTTCCTAAATCATAGCACTGCCAGTCCGTCGTCCACTTCCGATGAAAGAAAAAAGGAAACAGAAAAGTAAGTAAAAATATAATGAACAAATGAATAAATAAATGAATACATAAATAATAATAAATAAATAATAATAAATAAATAAATAATAAATAAATAAATAAATAAATAAATAAATAAATAAATAAATAAATAAATGAGTCATCATCATCATGTGCCTTGACACATAGCGTTAGCGATCATGGTCCTCCATATGCATCTGTCCCTTGTTGTCGCAAGCACATCTTCCACCTTCTCTGTCCCCAGCCACTCTGCAAGTCCGTCCAATATTTTTTCCCTGGGTCTACCTGGTGCTCTCTTTCCCTCCAGCTTTCCTGTTGTGACCAGGTGCTCTAGTTCCCCTTTCCTCATAAAATGGCCTATAAATGGTGTCTGTCTTTTCCTAATCTTCCTTATGAATGATCTACGTGTGTCTGCCTCCATCAAGACTGTCTTGTTTGTTTTCTTTGCTGTCCATGGAACTCTCAACATTCTTCTTTGAAACCACATCTCGGCTGCCTCAATCTTGTTCTGGCTTTGCATGTTGACTGTCCACACCTCACAACTGTATAACATTATCGGCTCTATATAACATCCAAGAACTCTCTTCCTGATGTTAACTGATAGACATTTGTTGGTAAGAATGCGTTTCATCTTCTTGAATGCTGTTCTGGCTTGGCCGATTCTGCTGGCTATTTATGATGTGCATCTGCCGTTTGGTGAAACGATCGTTCCCAGATATTTAAACTTATCAATCTGTCTCAAGGTTGTACCGTTTGTTGTTATTTTGCATGATGGGATTTCATGTTTTTTACTGACTACCATGACTTCGATCTTTTTGCTGTTTAGTTCCAACCCCTAACCTTTACTTTCTATTTCTATTGTATTCACAAGGTTTTGTAGGTCCCTTTCATTTTCTGCAATTAGCACGGTGTCATCTGCGTATCGAATGTTGTTTATCATTTTTCCTCCAACCTTTAATCCAGGGTATTCCTCCAGGTTTCACATGATGTTTTCACTGTAAAGTGAAAACAGATCTGGTGACAAAACACAACCTTGTCTGACTCCTCTTTTGATATCTGGAAAGAGCTTATGTCGTTTTCTATTCTCAATGCAGCTGTTTGTTCCCAATACATATTTCTGATTATTCATAGATTTTTTCCATCAATATTGAGTCTTTCTAGTTGGTTGATCAATTCTTCATGTCTTACACGATCGAACGCTTTGATATAATCAACAAAGCATACACATAAATCCTTATTCATCTCGACTGACCTCCCTATGATAGTTCTTAGGATGTATGTGGCATTAATAGTTCCTTTCCCTTCCACAAATCCACACTGTTCTTCTGTTATTTCTCTTTTGATTCTATTCCTTGTCCTCATCATGATTATTCTTAACAGGATTATTGTTACATGACTCATCAGACTGATTGTGCAATAGAGTTAGCATTCTATAGCCACTGTTTTCTTTGGAAGTGCAATGAAAAAATGATTTTGACATATCTTTGGGGATTTTTCCAGTGTCATAAATCTCATTTAGGAGGTCTGTTATTTTTGCAATACCAAATTCCTCTAGGGCTTCAATCATCTCTGTAGTAGTATTGTCTGGTCCTAGGGCTTTTGCTGGTCTCATCTTTTTCAGTGCTGCTCTAACTTCATCTGTCATTATGGGTGGTCCTTTAACGTTCTTTCTTATAATGTGTTCTTTGTTTCTGTCATCTTCAGAAAGGTCTTTAATGTACTCTCCCTATCTATCTATCATTTTGTCTTTTTTCCATGAAGCATACCATCTTTCGATTTTAAGCATGTATTTTTCCTATGGACAATTTCTTCAATTCGTCTGTACATACCCTGAGGATCCTTTTTGTGTCGGTCTTCTATTTCTTTGCATTTTGTTTTCAACCAAGCTTCCTTCGCTTCGTTGCACCTATTCCTGATTTCTGTGTTTATCTTCCTTCTTTCTCTTTGACTTCCTCCGTCCCTCCACCAAGCCTAGAATTTCTTTTGTCATCCAGTTCATTTTTGCTTTTCTATGTACTCTAGGGATATCTTCGCAAGCTTCATTTATTGAGATTCTCAACTTTGTCCATTGTACCTCACTGTCACCAACGTCTTCCAGAGCACTGAATTTGTTTTGAACATGTACGTTTGATGTTGCTTTTGGTCTGTTTCCTTTTCCATAATTTCAGCCTTAATCTTCCCACTACAGGATTGTGGTCACTGTTGCAGTCTGCGCCTGATAGTGTTTTTGTTGTCAGCAAAGAATTTCTAAATCTTTTGTTGATCAGGATGTAGTCAATCTGATTTTTTGGTATTATCTCCTAGACTCATCCATGTCCATTTTCTTCTATTAGGCTGGTCAAACCAGGTGTTTCCTACCATGAACTCATTCATCTGTGCCCACTCTACAACTTTCCCTCCCTTTTCATTTTGTGTACCAAGGCCATGTGGTCCAACTATATCCTCTACCATATCCTGTCCCACTTTAGCTTTAAAATCTCCCATTATTATTGTAACTTCTTGTGATTTACATTGGGCCTTGGCCATCTCTAATACTTCGTAGAAGCTGTCAATTTCATCCTGAGTACTTACGAATGTTGGTGCATACACCTAAATGATGTTGGTATCAAATGGCTTGCCATTCAATTTAACTAGCAAAACTCTGTCGGACACAGCCTATTACCCCCTAACTGCTTTTGTTTTGTCCTTGTCCATTACGATGCCTACTCCTCTTTCATGTGAGTTTCCACCAGAATATACTATTGTGTGCTCTCCTGATGTTATCATGCCTGCCTCCTTTCATCTCACTTCCCCTAGTCCTAAAGTAAATGGGTATGGAGATAAATATGCAAGTGAAGAATGAGAAATGGTAAATAACAGTAAATACACACATATACACACACGCGCATACAGGCACGCACACATACATATCTACTTACATTCCTGTATATATACTCATATCCACTTGGCATGATGGCCAAAAACAATAACAACAGCAACAACGAAAAAGGTAACACGCATATACCAGTGCTCACAATATACATCAACCAACATCGATGCAGCAGATGATAAAACAAAAGGTAGACAAATATCATGACAAACGTATAGACAGATACACAACAATCAACAAACAGACCACAAACACACACACGGACAGTGTTACAAACTTGCCTGTTCTTCAGTTGTCTTTTCCATTTCATCACTTTTCGTTTATCTCTGTTTCAGGTAAAGCCCAGACACTTTCTATTCCACGCTGTAAGAGTCTGCACAGTGTTACGTTTGAGATGGTACCAGTGTTAGTCTGACTTTCATAGTAGATTTTCGGCCACTTCCTCAACGTGTTCATTTTTGGGCAAGACGTTCGATGGTATCATGTCCTACATTTTGTTCGCCAAGATAAGATTTTAAACATCTAAGAACCTCAGATTTTCCCAAATGGAGATTTTTTTATGGTAACGGCATTGCCTGTAAGTTTATCGACACGTTCATTTCCCTTAGCACCAGCGTGTCCAGGGGAGTAGATCATCGTGAGATTTTGAGGTCGATGCTATTCATTGCTTTGTCCCATTCTGCGGTTCCTACTCCGTTTTGCATTTTTTGAAGTAGATTCATCGAGTCAGTCATGATGAAGGCTTGACTTTCTTTCATTTCATCATCCAGAGAAATTAACTTATGGAGTGCACGCGTGGCTACCTCAATTTCCACCGTTAGACTGGAGGTTGTTATATCACATGTAGCGTTTTCTTCATGTTTGGTGTTTCCATTCTGGTTGACAGTGAATCCCCATCCAGATTTGTTTTTGGTGATTGAGCCATCCGTGTATATGTATGATTACATCTTTCGGGTTGCCATTTAGTTGCTCCATGAATCTTGAATTTCTGCATCTGCTTTCCCTTCTGGCCATTCGCCACAGTATCTCCTTAGTTTTTTTTGGTGTGATTATTTTGTATAGAGTTTTGAAATAGTTCGGACGTTTTTTCCATTCCTTTGCCCCTTTGAGCTCTGCCAGCTGACACACTGCTGAATGGATTCTTCTGCCTGCCCCATCATGATTTTCCACGTTGGAGTCTGTTGCCCTTTGCTGTTCCGACCATCTCATGGTGTGTGTTTTTCTTCTTCTATTTTTGGGGGGAGGGGGCGAGGGGGCTCCAAAGCCCTGAAATAAGCCTTCACTATTTTGTGTCTCCACTGTATTGAGGGAAGGTCAAGCAGGTATCGCTTAGTTTCTGTGGGTTGTCTCTTACGGTTAAAAAAAAATAGCAGCAGAGGTATAACAGGAAAAAATGTATAGAATTCAACACAATGTTTCCATGTACAAACACAAACACATGAGAAAAACAAACAAACACACGCATATATATTTTCAAACACACAAAGGCATATACTTTCACACTCACACACACACACACACACACACACACACACACACACACACACACACACACACACACACACACACACACACACACACACACACACACACACACACACACAGACACACACACATACACACACACATACACACACACACACACACACACACACACACACACATACACACACACTCACACACACACACACACACACACACACACACACACACACTCACACACAGAGGATCCAGAGCCAGATTACGCTCAGCCTGTGACCATTGACCAAGTTATCACTCTGTCTCTGTCTCTGTCTCTCTCTGTCTCTCTCTCTCTCTCTCTCTCTCTCTCACACACACACACACACAAACACAAACACACACAAACACGCACAAACACACACACACTCACACACACACTGGATATTGAGCTAGGGATGTTGATTTTGTATGCGCTTGATTTGAGTGTGCTAAGTACAAATGTTTGCCTTTCCCATTATTCATATTTATAGTTACTTCTTTTGTCGCAGTGGATTTATCATGTGAAACTCGGCCTGCTTTTTTTTATTTTAACCAAGACTTCAGAAATGCAGAAGGCTAATTGGCCTTCACGGGATGGACCTGGGAAATGAACAATATTTTAGACCAAGGCAGACGGGCGAATCCCGGCTATTCATGATTTTAAACTGCCGTGGGATATTTAGCTTGCACAGGTCAAAAGTAACAACGACAACATTTGATAACAAGGATAACAATGATAATGATAATGATATATATATATATACATACATATACATATATATGCATGTACATATATATATATATATATATATATATATATATATATATATATGTACATACATACATACATCCAGACTAATAGCACCCAATTCCAGTATATGGGAACTTTCGCTAGGGCTTGCCTATCTAGTCTCTTCAAAGTCTACATCTCGCGGACTGCGGGGAAGAAACTACTCCTGTGGTTCAACGGGCAGAAAGGCAGTTGTAGCAACGGCGCTGTGGAGCGTCAACAGGGCATTGTGAGGCACAATAGGACACTCTGGCCATCCACTGCATCCCTACCCATCGCCAGTCGTCTTGATCATGTCTTGCCACTGGCTCACGATGGTTCGGGACGAGAGAGTGAGGTTGACGATCTGCGCAAACTCTCCCTCACTATAATCTAATTCACGCTCAAGTCAA
Source organism: Monoplex corrugatus (assembly GCA_030674185.1). Taxonomy (NCBI): domain Eukaryota; kingdom Metazoa; phylum Mollusca; class Gastropoda; order Littorinimorpha; family Ranellidae; genus Monoplex; species Monoplex corrugatus. The sequence continues at coordinate 100,542,481 of CM060305.1, read as the reverse complement.
GGCATCACTAAAACTGGAGTCCTAAGGCGATTTGCGAGTGGCGAAGTGGCAGGTCTGGAAAACCTGGCTTGCTTACTGCGGCAGGCGGGGATCCCACTCATGCGGTCGAAAAACAAAGAAAAAAAATACTCTCGGTGACTCCGCTCACTATCAGCACATGGAATGTGCGCACGCTCTTGGACAACCGAAGTGCAAACCGACCTGAACGACTTACAGCAATGATTGCAAGAGAACTCGATAGGTACACCATCCACATCTCAGCTCTATGCGAGACCAGGCTCGCAAACGAAGGCCAATTGTCAGAAACGAAAGCTGGCTATTCCTTTTTCTGGAGTGGTCGCGGTAACGACGAACGTCGTGAGGCGGGAGTGGGTTTTGCCATCAAATCAAATCTGGTCGGTAAACTAACCAGCCTCCCGAAAGGAACTAACGACCGACTCATGTCGTTGCGCCTTCCACTAAGAGGAAAACGTCATGCCACCCTCATCAGCGCCTATGCCCCTACAATGGCCAACACAGAGGAAGCAAAGGCCAAGTTCTACGAAGACCTGGAATCCCTACTCGCGACAGTACCCAAAGAAGACAAGTTGTTGATTCTCGGCGACTTCAGTGCCAGAGTTGGGACAGATCACAAAACATGGGAAGGGATTATCGGACGAAATGGAGTCGGAAAGAGCAACAGCAATGAGCACCTACTCCTGAGGACCTGTGCGGCACATGACCTGCTCAGCACCAATATAATCTTCCGCCTGCCAAACCGCAACAAGACGTCATGGATGCATCCTCGCTCGAAGCACTGGCATCTCATCGACTACGTCATCGTTAGGAGAAAAGACAGGCAGGACGTCAGAGTAACGAAAGCCATGTGCGGCGCAGAATGTTGGACTGACCATAGGCTCATCATCTCTAAACTCAACATCTCTATTCAGCCGAGACGACGTCCACAAGGAAAGAGGTTCAACAAAAGACTGAACGTCACAAAGCTGGAACGACCCTCTGTGTATCAAAAGTTCAGAAATAACCTTGATGCACAGCTCGAAGACCTGAATCTGGGCTCCAAAAGTGCGGATGAGGACTGGGCAGCCTTCCGAGATGTCGTCTACAACTCAGCGCGGGAGCAACTCGATATCAACCAGCGCAAACACCAGGACTGGTGTGATGAAAACGACGCCGATATCCAGATATTGTTGGAAGAAAAGCGAAAAATCTTCAGAGCACACCAGCAAGACCCAAAGTCCACCTCCAAGGAAACTGCCTATAAATCAATCAAAAACAAACCTCAGAGAAATGCAAGACTCCTGGCTTAGCAGAAAAGCGGACGAAATACAGAAGCACGCTGATACCTACAACTACAAGTGCTTCTATGACGCCCTAAAAACCTCATGGGCCACAGCTCCAAGGAACATCGCCGCTGCTCAACGCTGACGGATCAACACTTCTCACTGACAAAAATGCCATCCTATAACGCTGGGCCGAGCACTTCGAGAGCGTCCTCAATCGTGCATCTACTAGCAGCAGCGAAGCCATTGACCGCATGCCGCAGGTGCCAATATGCACCGAACTGGCAGTTCCTCCAACGGAATCAGAGATCACGGCAGCAATCAAGCACCTTTCAAACGACAAAGCTCCAGGCTCCGACTCCATTCCAGCAGAAATATACAAGGCAGACGGACCAGTCATGACCCGAAAGCTAACAGAGATGTTCAAGAGCATGTGGGAACAAGAATCCATCCCCCAGGAGCTGAAGGAAGCGACCATTGTCCATCTTTACAAGAGGAAGGGCAACAGGGAGTCCTGTGACAACCACGGGGAATCTCTCTGCTTGCTACTGCCGGTAATATCCTCGCAAGAGTCCTCCTCAACCGCCTTATCGTTCACCTGGAAAATGGCCACCTACCAGAAACACAGTGCGGCTTCAGAAAATCACGCGGGACAATCGACATGATATTCGCAGCACGACAACTGCAAGAAAAGTGTCAGGAACAACACCAAGACCTGTGCACGACATTCGTTGATCTGACAAAGGCCTTCGACACGGTCAGCCGTGAAAGACTATGGAGAATTATGGAGAAGTTCGGATGCTAATCAAAGTTCATCAACATGGTACGCCAATTTCATGATGGCATGCAGGCACGTGTGTTGGACAACGAAGATTGTCCGAGATTTTCTCAGTCACGAACGGTGTCAAGCAGGGTTGTGTACTGGCGCCAACATTGTTCAGTATGATGTTTACAGCCATGCTCTCAGACGCATTCTATGACGACCATGACACATGCATTGGCTTCAGATACAGGACAGACGGAAGGCTCCTCAATGCACTCAGGCTTCAGGCGAAGACCAAAGTTGAAAAAGACTGGGTCCGCGACCTCCTGTTCGCCGATGACTGCGCTCTGAACGCCACCACTGAAGCGAAATTGCAGCAGAGCATGGATTGATTGGCATCATCCTGTACAAACTTCGGACTCACCATCAGTACGAAGAAGACCGAAGTCATGTTTCAGCCTGCACCACACCAGCGGTACTCGGGACCAAGCATCACTGTCGAGGGAGAAACCCTGAAAACTATGAACAATTTTACATACCTCGGAAGCACGATATCAAGATCAGTGAACATAGACACTGAGGTAGACACACGCATCGCCAAAGCAAGTTCAGCTTTCGGACGCCTCAGGGTATTGGTATGGGACAGGAGAGGTATCAATCTCTCCACCAAGCTGAAGGTATACAAGGCAGCTGTTCTGCCAACCCTTCTGTATGCCTGTGAGACATGGACCGTATACGAGCGCCACGCTAAGAAACTCAACCGATTCCACATCAACTGCCTCAGACAGCTCCTGAAGATCACATGGAAGGATAGAATACCTGACACAGATGTACTCGATCTGGCCGGAATGACTAGCATTCACACCCTGCTCAGAAGAGCCCATCTTAGATGGGCCGGACACATCGTGCGTATGCAAGACACCCGTCTCCCGAAGAGATTGCTTTATGGTGAGCTAGCAGACGGCAAACGCTCGCGAGGAAGACCAAAGCTGCGCTTCAAGGACACGCTTAAAGCATCCCTGAAAACCTTTGGCATCGACACCAAGACATAGAAGGTCCTTACACTAGACGGCTCATCATGGAGAAGCTGCATTGGCGAAGGTGCCGCCTCCTACGAACAAAGCAGGATCAGTGGAGCACAAAAGAAACGAGAGCTACGTAAATCCCGAGCCAACTCCCAAGTCCAGA
>CM060305.1:100516750-100536750 GCA_030674185.1 Monoplex corrugatus | reverse complement strand
TGACACAGGTTGATAAATTCAAATACCTGGGAACGATCATTTCATCAGACGGCAGATGCACATCAGAAATAGCCGGCAGAATCGGCCAAGCCAAAACAGCATTCAAGAAGATGACAAGCATTCTTACCAACATCAGGAAGAGATTTCTTGAATGTTATATAGAACCAATACTGTTGTACGGATGCGAGGCGTGGACAGTCAACAAAAAAAGCCAGAACAAGATTGAGGCAGCCGAGATGTGGTTTCTAAGAAGAATGTTGAGGGTTCCATGGACGGCAAAGAAAACAAACGAGACAGTCTTGATGGAGGCAGACACAAGTAGATCACTCATAAGGAAGATTAGGAAAAGACAGGCAACATTTATAGGCCATTTTATGAGGAAGGGGGATTTGGAGCACCTGGTCACAACGGGAAAGCTGGAGGGAAAGAGAGCACCAGGTAGACCCAGGGAGAAAATGCTGGACGGACTTGCAGAGTGGCTGAGGACGGGGAGGGTGGGGGAGATGCTAGGGGCAACGAGAGATAGAGGCAGATGGAAGTCCATGATCGCCAACGCCATGCGGCAGGGCACCTAATGATGATGATGTCTATTGGCGCTATTTTGACGCGTTTCGGGTGAGAGCCTCACAAGAAAGCAACCGATTTCAACAAATGTCTGGATTTACATGTACTATGACGTAGCTCAGCGATAAGGTTTTCTACAGCTTCAGGCATATATTATGAATTACATTTGATCCAGCTCCTATCATGAATAGCAACAACAATAACAAAAAATGCACTTCGAGAAAAAAGTGCTTATTCAGGTTTGAAGTTTTAACTAAAGCAGTTCAGTCCAAATACTGGACTATATTCACCTGAATTTTATAAGGCCATACACGTATCAGTCCAGATCTGTCAAAAAACGAACGGATATCCTTGTTGACACCTTCTAAACAGATTTCGCATTAGCAGGATTTTAAATCTTTGACCGATCGCTTAACCACATCACACTTTTGCTCCAAAACTCTCACGTCAGAAATTGTCTAATATATGGAGTGGCTCCTAACCAACGACAAAGTCGGAGAGCGGTCCAATCAGACTCCACTGTCTGATGACTTGTGCAAACGGCGCTTGAAATCGTTTGGCCATATACCAAGCATCCCTCCCACAAGACTCGCCAGCCAAGTGATGTTGTGGACTCGCAAGGGAAAACGAAAGGGAAGCCGGTCCAAGACCACGTGACAAACCATCCAGAAAGACCTCCAGCGAGTAGACAAGAGCTGGAGATACGTCATTGTGTTGAATACTGACCAATCCACTGGCAGAGGGTTGATTGCCGCAAGCATCCTATGAGGTGGGAGCGACTGAACTCAACAAAGACGATATATGTTGAATTAAAATTCGTCTCACAGCCCCAGATGTCTTCATATCAGTATTTTCGCATGTGGGACTTTCCAGTCCAAAATATTGAACCATTGCAGTCCATATTTCATTAATGACAAAAACATATACATCAAAATTTCGTAAACATTCACCAACACACAGTTGGTACATTTTCTGCACGGCTAGACATACATACTACATACATACATACATACATACATACATACATGCATACATACATACAGACAGACAGACACACGGAGAGACAGACACACAGACAGATACAGACACACACCCTCGTTGTGGTGTGTGTGGTGTGTGTGTGTGTGTGTGTGTGTGTGTGTGGTGTGTGTGTGTGTGTGTGTGTGTGTGTGTGTGTGTGTGTGTGTGTGTTTGCTTGATATTTTCTAAGCAATTATTTGTAATGGAGAATTTGCTATTCTCGTGGCTGTTGCGGTTTTTATGTGACACTAGATGACAGGATGCAGAAGCAGACAGGATCACCCATCCCTTTCTTTTGACGCTGGCACCAAATAGGTCAGGCATGCTCAGTTATCAGTTCCATGATATTGCCACAGATCACTTTGCCGTCTCTGGAGATGGACTTGTCCCAGAGTACTTAAGTATCCTGTGTAGAGCAGATAACGAGAGTAAACCTAAAAACTTTGTGTGATACTGATCTGGTTCTATACATATTCGTTGATCTCATGTTGCAGGTAGATATCCAGGTAGACCTTAAGCCTTGTCAAAGCAGTCTCCGTCTAAAAGAGGGACAACTTGATTTCAAAAGTCACGAACCATGAAACATCAGGTAAATGACCATGTGCCTCCGAGGAAAGTTTCTTGAACCAGAAGCTAGGAGTCAGATACTCTTAACAACAAAGCCACACCTGCTGAGGCTGTTCTACACATGGAAGTCATTTGTATCTGTTGAATTACTGCAATTTAACCCCCCCCCCCGCCCCGTAATTTGCAGGCATGCAGGCAAGTCCGAAATGACGACGTCCAGCGACGATGGTGAGGTGATGGTCCTGCACACGAGATCCTCTAATGGCGACAGCACTCCTTCACTGAGGAGGGAGAAATAACAACTCTAAATAAAGCCTGCAAAAGAGTTACCTGGCAAAAAGTCACGTCTGCCTAGTCATCCAAATCTGTAGGCGAATAAGAGTAAAGGCCTTAAACAAGGAAAAAACAGAAAGAAATTACCTCTAACCTTTGGTGCAAGGAATGTCTAAACCCTATTAGACAAAGGTGATAGACCAAAGCAGTGCACAGCCCGATCGCAAGGATTTGGATCACTAGAAGATGACATAGCTGCCCTGAGTGAGACCAGCTGCAGGAATGCGGAAGAGGTACACCTTCCACTGCATTAGAACACCTGAAGACGCTCCATGAACCTCTGGGGTCGGATTCACTATAGGCACCCACCTCGCAAGGACGCTGGAAAATTACTCCGTGATATCAAATAACGCTTGATGGACTTGTCTCTTCAGTTCACAAAAGACCACTCCGTTACATTCAGCAGTGCTTACGCCCCAACGATGACATATTCAAATGATGTCAAAGGTGCCCTCTATAAACTGCTCAAACAGTCAGTCACAAAGACGAGCTTCTCATTCTAAGAGATGTAAACTTTGAGTGAATGTGGACTACTCCACTTGCCGAAACATCCTTGGCCACCACTGTACTGACAAATACAATTCCAGATCACTCATGTTGCTGTCACTGTGTGCTCAGCATAAATTCACTATCATCAAAATCCTCTTCCAGCAGAAAGACAAAGTCAAGAACACGTAAATGCACCCACGTTTCCAGCTGTGGCGCGAGTTGGATTATGTAATCGCGCTACAGAAAGATAAAAGAGACGTGCATATCACACGCTGTACGCAAAAAGCTTTGATGATGGGAGGAGGGGATGGAGGACAATGCTTTGTGATGAAGGGCAGGATGGGCATCCTGCATGTTAAATGGAGACTCTAGACTCTGGACTTCACCGGCATGCCAGTAATCTATAGATTGTTTCTAGCAAATTGAAATTTTGACGCTAGATTGGAGTTCCATGTTAATTTGGGGTGTGGGGTGGGTGGGGGTTGTGGAGCATCATAGATAATCTAAGTTGGTTTTAATAACAGATCGATACACGAATAAATAGTAGTATATAGAACCCACACGTTAGGTAGAACCCCAAGATCCTACCAGCGCGTAGGGTTTATTCACAGGCTTGATAGTCACTCTGGATCCTTCTCCTTCACATGGTATCTCTGATAATAACTGTGTATGGAATTCATCCGAGCGCGGAAACGCTGTCTTGAAAAAATTTGAAACAAACTGCGCATGTGCATTTGTTTGAGAGGCTATTGATATGAAAGACTTATATCAGGTCACACACCTCACAAAGTTAAGTGAGCCTTGCCGTCAGCCCTTCAACGTTTTGTGTTCTTTGAAACATTGATTCAATGTAATTTTTGTGCGAGATACGTGCAATGCCCTGTGAGTCTGATTGGTGGTATGATTGTGCCACTCCATCAGACAGAATGAATGTATTTACCATTTTCTTGTGCGCTTTCGCAATCATCATTTTCAAATATCCCCCATCAAATCGCCCTTCATGTTCACCTCAATTAACACCAGTTTTTCAAACTAACACGCCACAGTCTGTCACCTATCGTGTGTTAAGCATTTCTGAAATAGTAAAAAAAGTTTTTACAATGCCCATCACCTCTGCACGTAGAGACAGTCTTGCCTTTTATATCAAACTATCCAGCGAGAAGTTTGATTGTAAGTTCGTTTCCAGTATAAAACCGTATGTCCTTTTGTCCATGCACTGCCGACCACCTGGCAGAACACATAAGCTTATAAACAGACTGTTTGTAGATGTGTTTCCCCATTTACTTGATGCATATACAGCATGTGATAAGTTTTGTTTTGTTGTTGGTGATATGAGCTTTTATTTTGACTATGTTTTGACACATATGTTGGCAATGTAAAGAAAACTTGATTGGCAGTTACAGCTTAAACCAGTTTATAGTTATATCTATTCACCGTCATGCTCATACACTTGGCTGGCTTAATGTGCCTGCCAGACTGACCTTATTCATCTCTGACAGCTTTGTATTTATTTTCCCTATATATTGATAATGAAGAAAAGCAATTTAAAAAGTCGTTTCATTACACGAGACCATTGCCTTCAAGTTGACATTGTGTCAAATCTTAACACACTATCCTAGTATTCTGATTTTGTAGGCCATTACTACTCGCCTGACTATCTATAGACAACTATATGCACCCAACACAGAACGATTTTCGAAGCCCAAAATTGACACAGATGTGATGAAATCACTAACTCAGATACTCAGATTCATTGCAGGAACTTTTCCGGTTGCATCTTCAGATGACGGGTGCAACACATAAATTGTCCTTCCAAACAACAATCTACCAAACGACCTCCCTTACAAATTCAGTGAGTTCTTCAGAGGAAAAAATAGAACAAATCAGAAGAAACTTCAGCTCCAACTGTGATCCTTCAGCAGTGTCTTTATTATCAACATCCCAGTTAGATCATTTCAACAATCAGTCTAGACATCATTATCATCAAGTGCCCTGCCGCATGGCGTTGGCGATCATGGACTTCCATCTGTTTCTATCCTTTGTTGCCTCGAGTGCCTCTTCCACCCTCTTTGTCTTCAGCCAGTCTGCAAGTCCCTCCAATAATTTATCCCTGGGTCTACCCGGTGCTCTCTTTCCCTCCAGCTTTCCCGTTGTGACCAGGTGCTCCAATTCCCCTTTCCTCATAAAATGGCTTATAAATGTTGTCTGTTTTTTCCTAATCTTCCTTATGAATGATCTTCTTGTGTCTGCCTCCATCAAGACTGTCTCGTTTGTTTTCTTTGCTGTCCATGGAACTCTCAACATTCTTCTTAGAAACCACAATTCGGCTGCCTCAATCTTGTTCTGGCTTTGCTTGTTGACTGTCCTTGCCTTACAACATTATAACATTATCGGTTCTATATAACATCCAAGAACTCTCTTCCTGATGCTAATTGATAAGCATTTGCTGGAAAGATTGCTTTTCGTTTTCTTGAATGCTGCTTTGGCTTGGCCGATTCTGCTGGCTATTTCTGATGTGCATGTACCGTCTGGTGAAATAATCGTTCCCAGGTATTTAAACTTATCAACCTGTCTCAAGGTTGTGTCGTTTGCTGCCATTTTGATTGATGGGATTTCATGTTCTTTACTGATCACCATGACTTCAGACTTCTTGCTGTTTAGTTCCAAACCCTCACCTTTGCTTTCTATTTCTATTATATTCACAAGGTTTTGTAGGTTCTTTTCATTTTCCGCAATTAGCGCGGTGTCATCTGCGTATCGAATTTTGTTTATCATTTTTCCTCCAACCTTTAATACAGGGTCTTCCTCTAGGTTTCTCATGATGTTTTCACTGTAAAGTGAAAACAGATCTGGTGACAAAACACAACCTTGTCTGACTCCTCTTTTGATGTTTTAGAAAGAGCTCTCTGCAGCTGTTTGTTCCCAATATATATTTCTGATTATTCGTAGATCTTTTCCATTAATGTTGAGTCTTTCTAGTTGGTTGATCAATTCTTCATGTCTTACCCGATCGAAAGCCTTGGTATAATCAACAAGGTATAAATATAAATCCTTATTCTTCTCCATTGACCTCTCTATGATAGTTCTTAGGATGTATATGGCATCAATAGTTCCTTTCCCTTCCACAAATCCACACTGTTCCTGTGCTATTTTTCTTTTGATTCTATTCCTTGCTCTCATCATGATTATTCTTAATAGGATTTTTGTTACATGACTCATCAGACTGATTGTGCAATGAAGTTCGCATTCTATTTTTTGGAAGTGCGATAAAAATTGGTTTTGACGTATCTTTGGGGATTTTTCCAGTGTCATAAATTTCATTTAGGAGGACTGTCATTTTTTCAATATCAAATTCCTTCAGGGCTTCAATCATCTCTGTAGTAATGTTTTCTGGTCCTGGGGCGTTTCCTGGTTTCATCTTTTTCAATGCTGCTCTAACTTCATCTTTTATTATGGGTGGTCCTTCGACGTTCTTTCTTATAATGTATTCTTCGTTTCTGTCATCTTCAAAAAGGTCTTTAATGTACTCTCCCCATCTGTCTAATTTTTTGTCTTTTTCCACGATAAGCGTGCCATCTTTTGATTTTAAGCAACCAGTTGATGTGTATGTATTTTTCCTGTGAACAATTTCTTCCATTCGTCTGTACATACCCCGAGGATCCGTTTTGTGTCGATCTTCTATTTCTTTGCATTTTGTTTTCAGCCAAGCTTCCTTAGCTTCATTGCACCTATTCCTGATTTCTTTGTTTATCTTCCTGTATAGCTCATCATTTCTCTTGGCCTTCCTCCGTTCCTCCATCAAGCCTAAACTTTCTTTCGTCATCCAGTTCTTTTTTGCTTTTCTATCTATTTTAGGAATTTCTTCACAAGCTTCATTTATCTAATTTCTCAACTTTGTCTATTGTTCCTCACTGTCACCAACGTCTTCCAGAGCACTGAATTTGTTTTGAACATGTACGATAAATTTTTTACGTATCACTTCATCTGTCCTTAAGAGTCCAAGGTTTAATTTGATGTTGCTTTTGGTCTGTTTTCTTTTTCTTAATCTTAATTTCAACCTTAATCTTCTCACTACAGGATTGTGGTCACTATTGCAGTCTGCGCCTGGTAGTGTTTTTGCTGACAGTAAAGAATTTCCATATCTTTTATTAATCAAGATGTAGTCAATCTGATTTTCGGTATTATCTCCTAGACTCATCCAAGTCCATATTCTTCTATTAGGCTGCTCAAACCAGATGTTTCCTACATGAACTCATTCATCTGTGCCCATTCTACAAGTTTCCCTCCCCTTTCATTTTGTGTACCAAGGCCATGAGGTCCAACTATATCCTCCACCCTATCCTGTCCCACTTTAGCATTAAAATCTCCCATTATTATTGTAACTTCATGTGATTTACATTGGGCCTTGGCCATTTCTAATACCTTGTAGAAGTTTTCAATGTCTTCTTGAGTACTTGCGGATGTTGGTGCATACACCTGAATGACGCTGATATCAAATTGCCTGCCTCCCAATTTAACTAGCAAAACTCTGTCGGACACAGCCCATTACCCCCTAACTGCTTTTGATTTGTCCCTGTCCATTACGATGCCCACTCCTCTTTCATGTGAGTTTCCACCAGAATATATTACTGTGTGCTCTCCAGATGTTATCATGCCTGCCTCTTCCATCTTACTTCCCCTAGTCCTAAAATACTAATGTTAAGCCTTTCCATTTCCATTTTGATATTGTCTAATTTACCTTTTTGCAACAATGTTATGTTCCATGTTGCGATTTTGGTATTCTTCCTGAGGTTGAGGTTGGACGCAGTAGCTTGCTGACGATCTGGCGTCACCTGCGCAGCATGACGGTCCCTACCGGACGAAGGTGCTCCATAGGAGCCCCTATCTACGTCGTTACACTTACTTTCATTGGACTGTCTGGCCATGAAGTCTTGGGAACGTACGATGGTGGTTTCCCGTTGCCTTCAATCGGTTTGTTTACGGTCTCTCCGCTAGCATTTGTCGTTCCCACGACAACCTACAAGGCCGTAGGTTGATTTTTTTCAGGGTTTACTCCCTTAGCCTTATTCTCTCCCGAGATGTTCACAAGGCAGTGCAGCTATTTACCCATAGCTGGGGCCTGGTTCATGGGCACCAGGGCTTATCCACACGCCAGTGGGCCTGCGTGCCGCACATCTGGGGGCCAGACCTCCTCCTGGTCCCTCGAGATTTAGCTTGAGTCCGTGAGGTGCTCAATTACCACATGTCGCCACGAGGAGGCATAACGTAGGACTTGTTGATGGAGAGGCTATGTACTGACAGAGAGAGTCTTACGCATTCTGCTCTCCTTTTCGCATAGCTGCAAGCAGCAGTGCTAGCCAGCGGTGCAGGCTGAAAATGAGAGGTGACAAAGACGCGGTCACTAGCCAAGACACTACACGCATCACATCTACCATTTGACATGCAGTTTAGACATAGCAACAAAATTACCCTTGCAATGCTTAAAACATCTACAATTTTGAGTCCATCCATGCCTCTCTTCCTTTTGACTGTACTGAATTAAACTGTCTCCAATTGTAAATGAAGTCATGAATATTTTCAGTATACAAGCATCATGTCACAGAGTTTTAAGCATGCCTTGGAGAACCCCCTGCTCAGAAAGTCTAACATAGATTCCCATGAATAATGTACTATCGGCACATTTCCATTCTTCCATATTTATTTAAGGTCTTTGAGCGTATCGTTTTCTTAAGGCCGATGAGATGCCAGAAGCCAATAAATTCCTTGAACCTGCTCAGTCAGTCTATTGTAAAGCCCATAGTGCATCAACTGTTTTGTTAAAAGTTGTGAATGAAGAAGAAGAACGCGTATTTAATACAACAAGACAAGACAGGCGCAAATTTTCGGCCATCTGGCCTTTGTCAAGCGTATGATCACAAACAAACAAACACTAGATACAAAAGCTACGAGAAAAAGACTGAAACTTCCCTGCTGTTCCGTCCAGTGTCACACATATACCAGCTTTCTTAAAAACAACAACGAACAAGTGGAGAGACAAACACATTTCGTTCGTTGTTTCATTTAACGACATTTGTGTGCAAACATTAACATGCTAGTGTTTGTGCAGAGAACACCTTATCTATCCGCCACTGAAAGATTATTTGGCGTGTATGAAACCATGCGCACGATTGCGCTAGCGATATGTCTGCACTCTCGCTTTTGCGTGTGTATATGTATGTGTGTGTGTGTGTTGTGTGTGTGTGTGTGTGTGTGTGTGTGGTGTGTGTGTGTGTGTGTGTGTGTGTTTGTTTGTTTGTTTGTTTGTGTGTGTGGCGCGCGCGCGCGTGTGTGTGTGTATGTGTGTGTCTGTGTGTATGTGATGTGTGTGTGTGTGTGTGTGTGTGTGTGTGTGTGTGTGTGCGTGAGTGCATGGGTGCGTGTGTGTGTGCACTCAAGCATGCGACTGTATGTGCATGGCATCTTGGGTTCTAGTTTATATCGAATTGTCCATGTCCATGAGAAAACTGAAGAGACATAGAAATTACAGATCACAATTATATCTAATGACCTTGCCTGCTTTTAAGACACTACAAAACGAGTAGTCTGCATGTAAAAAGACATTTTGTATGTCGAATTATTCGGTTCGTTTTTCTCGATTTAATGGCATATGTTTAAACTACATTTCATGATACTTTCTTCGTGTATTTGATCTCTAGGGTGACGAATAATATCCTTCCAACGATTATTGGAATATTTGGACTTCGATGCTTTTACTAGGTGTGGATAATCTCTTAAAATCCTGAAAAAAAACACGAAAAAAAGCAACAAAAACCAACCAAACAAAAAAACAAACAAAAAAACCACCACCACCACCACTACCACCAACAACAAACCAACTCACTCACTCATCCACCCAAACGAACAAACATTGAACTTGAAGACCATGCATTATTGCAAACAATCCTGGTATTGAAACCTCTCTACTCGATGCAGAAAGGTACTTGAGTTTATGATGTTATTTTGATATTGAACGACAGCAGCTCAAACTGTTTCAAAATTAATGAGAACTTAAAACAAATGTACAGTTCTATGGAAACAAATATTTACAAAACGCACAGAATTATAGACACTAAGCTTGTTTTGTTCCAGATTCCTATCGCCTATAGAATACTTGTAACGTATATTGTTTTGCAAGAAATGAAAATTGCTAACCATGATCTATGCAGTTTCTTTAGGGGACACAAAGATCATATTGACTTTTTTACAATGTGTCATCATATAATACCGCTTGGCAACGTTTTGAAAAAAATGCTGGATGAAAAGTGTCCACTTCTTTACAAGAAGCTGAATGCAAATATTGTCCAAGTTTTTTTTTATAGCATACTTTAGAATCAAGACAAACGTACTCCTTGATTTTATTATGTTGTATAATACAACAATAAAAGTGAATTTTTATCAGCTTTGAGACACACATATAGCTTCATTCTGCATTTTGTATTCCTCCGTTGCCACTTAGTCAATTTTGACTCTTTCCTGCTTGTTATGAGACAATCGTGTGTATTATTAATGACATTTGGTTTCTCTTTGTATCGATGCCTCTCACAAATAAATTGCATGCATCATATTGTTGATTCAAACTTTGACATCAGACCAGTGGATCTATATTTTGTTCCTGCGTTTCGTGATTTTTGTGTTGCTTTATTCCTTTTCTGTTTATTTTCTCTGAATCTGTGTCTTTACCTTAGTTGATATGTGCATTTCATGTTGTATGCCAGATGATACTGTGTGTTACGAATAAAGTAAAATGAAAACAGATGTGTGAGAAAAACAAAACAAGAACAACCCACCAAAAAACAAACAAACAAACAAACAAACAACCAACCAACCAACCAACCAACCAACCAACCAACCAACCAACCAACCAACCAACCAACCAACCAACCAACCAACCAACCAACCAACCAACCAACCAAAAATCGCATTGTGGGGAAAAGAGAAAAGAATTGTGCTTTCTGACCTGCCGGCACTGACGTCTATCAAAAGTATGTTAGCTTCTTCTTGATGACCTGTATTCTTTAATTAGAAAACAGTTGAATTAAATGAGCAAGAGTGTGATGATTTCTCGTAAACGACTTACTTTGACCTTAGGATGATTTGATATTTTGACTGTGACATACATTTGGTCTGACAAACCACAGTGACCCCTGTGGTCAGTTAAACTGGAACTTTACATTAAAACCGAGGTTTGTTGTCATAAAATGTCAAAAAAAGTTCTAAGTACATGAATAGAGAATACACTTTGAGGCATGTGTTAATCTTCGACTTCCAAATCGGACCTTGTACAACCAAACTGAAATTTAGAATTACAGATCTGCTCAAAATTCCATACTTGGTAAAAGCTCTGTTCATGTTAACACACAGTTCTGTCCACAGACAAACTGAAGTATGTAACAAATCGATTTGAATAATTTTTCCTTCTAAGGAAAGCATAATCAAACAAATGCAGACCCCTATGCCCCAAAGGATCATGTTGCATAAATCCTTTTACTCCCACAATGGTTTCACAGCTTTTTTAACCCTTTCACTCACACCTCTTGCACACCAGTTTCCACCAGCTTCTTAAACCTCTCACTCCCTCACTGTATCCAACAAACCAATTTCCTGCAGGAGAATGGTGGAAGCTGGTGGACAGGATATGGAATAAAAAAGCTGATTATGCAATGAGCCCTGTACCACGGTTGTAGCCAGGAGTGAAAGGCTTAATGGTTTGTCTCTGCCGGCAGCAATCTAGACGCTGAGCTGAATCATTACGTGGGCCAGAGTGTCTGGCTGTTGACCTCATCAAGCATCTACTGTGGTGATCCATGAGGTGGGTGATGCGTGTGGATTCCATGTCCCTGTAGACACTTATCTCAGTGCGCCCTGTCCCCGTGATGATAGCGCTAGAGAGGTGGTAGATGGCTCACCAGTGATGTCTCCTGTGGGACATTAAGTGATGGTATCAGAATGAATGCTATAGGAATTGCATTGAGTGGTATAGAACATACATAAATCTATTGTCACTCAGGTCATTTGAAGAAAAGAAGGCAGTTTAAAATAATAGTCAGACAATGGATCTATAGGGATAGTAAAGTAGACCATAACACACTACATGCGATGTTAAGGCGAGAGAGACCTGGTCTGTAGAGATGTGTATGTTAACTGGCGAAGCATTCACTGATTTTGTGCTGACTGGTTCATCTGTTATGGAGGGGGAGAAATGCCTTCAAGAAGGCAGACGTTTTATATATCTATGTGCATGCTTGCCTGTGTGTACGCCACTTTAGTTTGCACAAGTATGAAAGGCTCCTTTTCAAGGTCACGATTGCCCAAACAGAATTTATATCTCCGGTAGAACAATCTAACATTTATAAGGATCCAGAAAAACGCGAAAGAAGAATACGAACGCGTATTATGTACTGGGAACAAACAGCTGCAATGAGAATTGAAAACAATATAAGCTCTTTTCAAAACATCAAAAGAGGAGTCAGACAGGGTTGTGTTTTGTCACAAAATCTGTTTTCACTATACAGCGAAAACATCATGAGAAACCTAGAAGAAGACCCTGGATTAAAGGTTGGAGGGAAAATGATAAACAACAGTCGATACGCAGATGACACCGTGCTAATTGCTGAAAGTGAAAGAGACCTACAAAACCTTGTGAATATACTAGAAATAGAAAGCAAAGGTAAGGGGTTGAAACTAAACAGCAAGAAGACTGAAGTCATGGTGATCAGTAAAAAACATGAAATCCCCTCATGCAAAATAACAACAAATGGCACAACCTTGACACAGGTTAATAAGTTCAAATACCTGGGAACGATCATTTCATCAGATGGCAGATGCACATCGGAAATAGCTGGCAGAATCGGCCAAGCCAAAACAGCATTCAAGAAGATGACAAGCATTCTTACTAACAAATGCCTATCAATTAACATCAGAAAGAGAGTCCTTGAATGTTATATAGAACCAATACTGTTGTACGGATGCGAGGCATGGACAGTCAGCAAGCAAAGCCAGAACAAGATTGAGGCAGCCGAGATGTGGTTTCTAAGAAGAATGTTGAGAGTTCCATGGACAGCAAAGAAAACAAACGAGACAGTCTTGATGGAGGCAGACACAAGTAGATCACCCATAAGGAAGATTAGGAAAAGGCAGGCAACATTCATAGGCCATTTGATGAGGAAGGGGGATTTGGAGCACCTGGTCACAACGGGAAAGCTGGAGGGAAAGAGAGCACCAGGTAGACCCAGGGAGAGAATGCTGGACGGACTTGCAGAGTGGCTGGGGATGAGGAGGGTGGGGGAGATGCTAGGGGCAACGAGAGATAGAGATGGATGGAAGTCCATGGTCGCCAACGCCATGCGGCAGGGCACCTGATGATGGTGATGATGATTTAATACAACAAGACAAGACAGGCGCAAATTTCCGGCCAACTGGCCTTTGTCAAGCGTAAGATTACAAACAAACAAACACTAGAAACAAAAATTTTGAGAAAAAGACTGAAACTTCCCTGCTGCTGTGTTCAATGTGAGAAAAGGAATTTTGCAGAGTAGTCAGTGATGCCTCTGTTTCTCTAAGCATAATCTTGTTGTCTCTGTGGGACAGAATTCTAAACTAGCTGTTACTCCATAATTGTACCCCCTCCCTTACACAGCAGCCCTAGCAATTGGAAGATGCATCAGGCGTATCTTGGGTCATTTTCATGGATACAATGACAACCTGAAGCAATGTAGTGACTTTAACTGTTTCCTTCAAGCGACAGTCAAGTGGATACATGTCAGATTTCCAATCGAAAGGTCATGAGTTCGATCCACCAAGAAACGTGCACCTGGTGGATGAAGGGTGATCTCTCCAATCTCTCTGTTCAACTTGCGTGCAGACCTGTCAGCACCTGAATGACCTTAATGTATATGCACATACAAAGTATGAAATCTACACGTTGAAAGATCCGTAATTGGTGTCAATGGCTGGTTTATGGAAACACGGAAACACCCAGCATGTTCACCCACCAAAGATTCAGACTCTCCAACAACATAGTAGAAGCTGGTCGATCAGCTCGTCTGGGAGCTCGAGTTCTCAGTGCTGCACTAAAGGTTTAACTATGCGATATAGATTTTGGAGGACAGCGCTATACAAGAAGAACGATTTGTAATTCATTATCTGTTACTTGCGGTGAATATATTTGGACTTGACATTTGAGCTAGGATCAAAAGGTGCTTTGGGGTGACTTTCCTAGTTCAAATCATTGCAACTAATTTTCTTGCCTTTGCACAGCCTGAACAGGAAAGTCACTCCAAAGCACCTTTTGACCCTGGCTCATGGAATGCTGCACCTGTTTCTGCAGTCTTCATTGAGCGTTCTGCAGGTTTTTTTTCGGTAACTCGACTTTGTAAATATGGGACCGGGTAGCACTATTTATAATGTGTTCAAATGGATGGGCACGATTTACTCAATGCTAGAATATATAAGCACGGAGCATCAGTAATACACCACGCAACATCATGCATTTTACAGTACGTAATATGACAACACACAGCAAGGGAAGCAGACAACACAACACTAGCTGGAACCTGTTCCAGGGGAGTGGAAAAGAAGTTAACATTTTTTTTGCTATGAAACACTGTCACAAACTAGAGCATCACTGACGGGAAGTCTTTCAATCTCAGGAAGGAAGGGACACACTGAGAATGCTCTGCTTTAAGGTCAGTCAAAGCAAAACAGCAAGATGATTATGCTGGAAATACGGACTTGTGTGTGTGGTGAATGCAGAGAGAAAGTTTTTCCAACACTGAGCAAACTCAAATGCGCAGTTGATGATTACTCATCAGACGATAAAGACGTTTGCTCATGTACGTGCTTCTTTGTTGCCGTTTTGAATGACGGTAATCGTGCTTTTGCAAGGTTTTCATGGCGTATAAATGTGCGAATGTCTATTATTAATCTACACTTGGCAAAGGTAATTGCTTTCAGCACAGACAACGAATATAGCTCGTAAAATGCACACACACATGCACGCATACATAATGTTATGCACTGGCTCGCACACATACACGCGCGCGCACACAGAGAACAGAGAGAGAGAGAGAGAGAGAGAGAGAGAGAGAGAGAGAGAGAGAGAGAGAGAGAGACAGAGAGAGACAGAGAGAGAGACAGAGAGAGAGAGAGAGAGACAGACAGACAGAGACAGAAACAGACAGACAGAGAGACAGACGGACAGACAGACAGACAGACAGACTGACACAGACACAGACACAGAAACACAGAGAAACAATGAGAGAGATTGACAAACAGACAGACAAAACGACATACGAAAAGAATAAGCTACCCCGTTCGTTGTTGCATGTTCAGCCAGCTGGTGATACAGATCATTTGAACTTGGGTGTTCACAGATCCACAAAGCAAAAAATGAAGTAATAAAGAATATGTAAGTTTGTAATGATAGTGTTTGTCGCCAAACTAATATGAAATGGTTTCGAGTAAGCTCGGTATTAATTTCGTGTTGGTCTCTACCTCATATAGGCTACTGTTTGTGTAATATCTGTGAAGATATCAATTCAGGCAAGAATTTTTCATGTTTGCATTTTCAGCTAGATTAAATTTTTTTTCCAAAACTCGATATATTTTTCTTTCAAAATAAGATTATGAAATCAGAAACCAAATCTGCATGAGTAGATTTGTCAGAGACTAAGAACGAAGTGTGATTTAACGTTTGCTTGGAAGAAGCAAATACATTTTATCATACGTATCATTTCGAACGGCTTTTCTCTGTGCTCAAACAAAACATCGTAATCTCTGCCTGGGCTCCAATGAATTTTGATTGTTAGTACATGTCAAATCCTACTCATTTAGGGAAAAAGGCTACTGTTGAAGTCAGAACCAATTTTCTATGTTCAAAACTGTTTCAGTTTATCAATCTTAAAAGCTACATGTACAGCAAAGACACCACAAAAACCAGTAAATTTGGCTGCCAACTCACTATCTCCATTCATTCTTAGATGTTCGTTAAATCTCTCTCTATTTGTGTGCACGATATTATAAACGCGCGCGCACACACACACACACACACACATACACACACACACAAACACGCACGCACGCACGCACGCCGCACATACACACATGCAACCACACACACACACACACCTCAAGTTTTATGTACAGTTAATACACCGCAGGAGATGAAGGGCATTCATTATAAGAATTATAAGCATTATAGGCCATGCAGACTGAATCACATCATCATCATCATCATCATCAGGTGCCTTGCCGCATGGCGTTGGCGATTATGGACTTCCATCTGTCTCTCTCTTGTTGCCTCAAGCATCTCTTCCACCCTCCCTGTCTTCAGCCACTCTGCAAGTCCATCTAGTATCTTCTCCCTGGGTCTACCTGGTGCTCTCCTTCCCTCCAGCTTTCCCGTTGTGACCAGGTGTTCCAATTCCCTTTTCCTCATAAAATGGCCTATGAATGTTGCCTGCCTTTTCCTAATCTTCCTTATGAATGATCTACTTGTGTCTGCCTCCATCAAGACTGTCTCGTTTGTTTTATTTGCTGTCCATGGAACTCTCAACATCCTTCCTAGAAACCACATCTCGGCTGTCTCAATCTTGTTCTGGCTTTGATTGTTGACTGTCCACGCCTCGCAACCGTACAACAGTATTGGTTCTATATAACATTCCAGAACTCTCTTCCTGATGTTGATTGATAAGCATTTGTTGGTAAGAATGCTCTCCATCTTCTTGAATTTTGTTTTGGCTTGGCCGATTCTGCTGGCTATTTCTGATGTGCATCTGCCATCTGGTGAAATGATCGTTCCCCGCTACCGGTATTTAAATTTATCAACCTGTCTCAAGGTTGTGCAGTTTGCTGTTATTTTGCATGAGGGGATTTCATGTTTTTTACTGATCACCATGACTTCAGTTTTCCTGCTGTTTAGTTCCAACCCCTTACCTTTGCTTTCTATTTCAAGTATATTCACAAGGTTTTGGAGGTCCCTTTCACTTTCTGCAATAAGCACGGTGTCATCTGCGTATCGAATGTTGTATATCATTTTTCCTTCAACCTTTAATCAAGGGTCTTCTTCTAGGTTTCTCATGATGTTTTCGCTGTAAAGTGAAAACAGATCTGGTGACAAAACACAACCTTGTCTGACTCCTCTTTTGATATTTTGGAAAGAACTTATATCGTTTTTTATTCTCATTGCAGCAGTTTGTTCCCAATACATATTTCTGATTATTCGTAGATCTTTTCCATCAATATTGAGTCTTTATAGCTGGTTGATCAAATTTTTCATGTCTTACCCGATCGAAAGCCTTGGTATAGTCAACAAAGCATAAACATAAATCCTTGTTCACCTCGATTGACCTCTCTATGATAGTTCTTAGGATGTATATGGCATTAATAGTTCCTTTCCCTTCCACAAATCCACACTGTTCATCTGCTATTTCTCTTTTGATTCTATTCCTTGTCCTCATCATGATTATTCTTAATAGGATCTTGGTTACATGACTCATCAAACTGATTGTACGATGGAGTTCGCATTCTATAGCCCCTGTCTTCTTTGGAAGTGAAATGAACATTGATTTTGACATATCTTTGGGGATTTTTCCAGTGTCGTAAATTTCATTTAGGAGGACTGTTATTTTTTCTATACCGAATTCCTCCAGGGCTTCAGTCATCTCTGTGGTAATGTTGTCTGGTCCTGGGGCTTTTCCTGGTTTCATCTTTTTCAATGCTGCTCTAACTTCATCTTTCATTATGGGTGGTCCTTCAAAGTTCTTTCTTATAATGTGTCCTGCCCTTCTGTCATCTTCAAAAAGGTCTTTAATGTACTCTCCCCATCTGTCTAATTTTTTTGTCTTTTTTTGATGTACATGTCTTTTTCTTGTGGACAATTCTTCAATTCGTCTGTACATACCCCGAGGATCCGTTTTGTGTCGGTCTTCTATTTCTTTGCATTTTGTTTTCAGCCAAGCTTCCTTAGAGCTTCATTGCACCTATTCCTGATTTCTTTGTTTATCTTCCTGTATATTTCCTAGTTTCTCTTTGCCTTTCTCCGTTTCTCCATGAAGCCTAAAATTTCTTTTGTCATCCAGTTCGTTTTTGCTTTTCTATCTATTTTAGGGATTTCTTCACAAGCTTCATTTATCTAATTTCTCAACTTTGTCCATTGTTCCTCACTGTTACTAACGTCTTCCGGAGCACTGAATTTGTTTTGAACATGTACATTAATTTTTTTACGTATCACTTCATCTGTCTTTAAGAATCCAAGATCTAGTTTGATGTTGCTTTTGGTCTGTTTCCTTTTCCGTAATTTCAACCTAAATCTTCCCACTACAGGATTGTGGTCACTATTGCAGTCTGCGCCTGGTAGTGTTTTTGCTGACAGTAAAGAATTTCTAAATCTTTTATCAATCAGGATGTAGTCAATCCGATTTTTGGTATTATCTCTTGGACTCATCCAAGTCCATTTTCTTCTAGAAGGCTGCTCAAACCAGGTGTTTTCTACTATGAACTCATTCATCTGTACCCATTCTACAAATTTCCCTCCCCTTTCATTTTGTGTACTAAGGCCATGAGGTCCCACTATATTCTCTACCCGATCGTTTCCCACTTTAGCATTAAAATCTCCTATTATTATGGTAATCTCTTGTGATTTGCATTGGACCTTGGCCATCTCTAATACTTCGTAGAAGTTGTCGATGTCTTCCTGGGTACTTGTGGATGTTGGTGCATACACCTGAATGATGTTGATATCAAATGGTCTTTCTCCCAATTTGACCAGCAAGACTCTGTCGGACACAGCCCAGTATCCCTTAACTGCTTTTTATTTGTCCCTGTCCATTACAATGCCTACTCCTCTTTCATGTGAGTATATCACTGTATACTCTCCTGATGTTATCATGCCTGCCCCCTTCCATCTCTCTTCCTCTAGTCCTAAAATATTAATGTTAAGCCTTTCCATCTCCATTTTGATATTCTCTAATTTTCGCTTTTGCAGCAATGTCCTCACATTCCATGTTGTGATCTTGGTATTTTTGAGTTTGAGTTCGGTCGCAGTATCTGGCTGACGGTCTGGTGTCACCTGTGCCGCATGAAAAAGCTGATCAGTGTATATATCCACTGACAATCTCCTCAAAATACTGATTAAACAAAGACGTGAGCTATCAGGGGAATATTGTCTGTTCTCTGCCATTAGGGCAATTATGCCTGTTCTCCGCTATTAGAGGGAACATTGGGGAACATTGTTGTCTGTTATTATAAAAACATGTCTGTTGTCTGCTGTTATGGGAACATGTCTCTTGTTTGTCATTAGGTCAACCATGTCTGTTCTCTGCTATTAGGGGAAATTGTTTTCTGTTATTAGGGGAATATTGTATGTTGTTTGCAGAGGAACATTGTCTGTTCTCTCTCTCTCTCTATTTTAATTACTCACTCTCCGTCGTTGCCATCTCCATAACGGTCTCGGCAAACATCAATACTTGCTGCACAGACAAGACTGATGATGGGAAAAGATTAGCCACATCTGCCAGTCTCTGATTCATGGTGATGGGGAAACATATCCCTTTCTTTCACTTCATTTATCTGCTCACACACACACTGTCAGTTCTGTTGTTTTTCTGTCGTGTCTTCGCTTTTTTCCATGTCAGCGGCCTTGACCCCGATCCAGGCTGTACAAGGTTCAACTGCCGGAACATTACGCATGTCTACTGAGCACATTTCCTGTGCTACACACATACACAGAGGAATGACGTGTCAAAAGTCACGTGAGATGTGACTGCTGACAAGAGAAATGAATCTGATTATTTTCTGTAATAACTAATGTCAAGATCGAGCTGCATTTCTTCCTCAAACATGTCCACTTTATGGAGATGAACACAGCCACAGAGGAAATAGCCTCGTGCTCGTACCCATCAAAATTAAATGGATACAAAATTGAATCTTTTTGAGGCAATAACATCAAACTATAAATGTCTCCATTGCACTGAGTGCATTAACACACACAC
>CM060305.1:100411750-100511750 GCA_030674185.1 Monoplex corrugatus | reverse complement strand
TTTTGGTTTTAAGCTGTTCATTTGTAACTTTATAGTACTCGAGAGTGGCACATGTCACGCTAATTTGAGATTTCCGGTAAGAACTCACAGTCTGTACTAATTACATTCGACAACTAAGACGGGCTGTATGGAAATCAGAGCAGTT
Source organism: Monoplex corrugatus (assembly GCA_030674185.1). Taxonomy (NCBI): domain Eukaryota; kingdom Metazoa; phylum Mollusca; class Gastropoda; order Littorinimorpha; family Ranellidae; genus Monoplex; species Monoplex corrugatus. Next base: position 100,511,605 of record CM060305.1, on the reverse strand, counting down.
CACGCATTGCCGGTTTTATAGCACAGCATATTTCTTTCACACATGCACGCACACACAGACACACACACAGACACACACACACAGACATACACACACAGACACACACACACAGACACACACACACAGACACACACACACAGACACACACATACACAGACACAGACACACAGACACACACACACACACACAGACACACACACACACACACACATGTATATATATGTATACACACACACATACACACACACACACAAACACACACACACACACACACACACACACACACACACACACACACACACACACACACACACACACACCACACACACACACAGTGCTTTGGGTTTTTTGTTTGTTTCCTTTGTATTATCAACTTACGACCCATCTTAGATTACTTGACAAAAAGTTAACTTTGATTCTGACTCTGATTACACACACACACACACACACACACACACACACACACACACACAACACACACACACATACACGCGCGCGCGCGGGCGCGCGCAGAGATGCACGTACGTACGCGTGCATGCATGTCTCACCAATCGATGTGAGCAAGTTCTGTTTTTTGCTGTCATTAAGTAGGAAATGCAACACATGAGGTCTGTGTTCTTGCTACATGATACAAAGCCAATGTATTTTAGTCTTCTTTTGTTGATGTTTACTAGTAGTTTTCTGCTGGTATCAAGTTCTTCCTGGACACTTTCATTAGTTCTTCTGTCTGTCCATCTGACATGTAATAGTGTCCGATAAAACCATATATCTAAAACCTCAATTCTTTTGCAATCACCTTTTCTGAAAGTCCAAGCTTCGCAGCCATGAATCATGATTGGCCAGATCATATTTTAAAAGTTTAATTTTCAGACCATTTTGTATGACTCTTTTTGTCTTTCCAGATAGTGTTGAGCTGGACGATTTGCTGCTTTGCCATTCCAATTCTTATTTTCATGTCTTTAGAGCAGGTTCCGCCATGATATTTGAAATCTTTAACATTTCCTAAAGGAACTTTATTAATTAAGATGTCTTGATTGTTTTCAGTGTCTTTGCCTTTAAATGTACCACTTTTGTTTTCCTGGCGTTCAAATTTGGGCCAGCGTTTTTGCCCGCTGCATCCATCGTGTATAGAATTATTTTCATACTGGAAAAGTTGTCTGCTAATAGCGCAGTATCATCGGCATAGCGCAGGTTTGTAAGGTATTTTTCCCTCCTATCTTTATACCCATGCCTTCTATGTCAGCATCTCTCATGAATTCTTCCGTACAGATGTTAAAGAGATACGATGTAAAGATACAACTCCCTTGTGGATATTGAAACATTCACATTTCTGACTATTCCGTTTAATTGTAGCATTTTGGTCTTAGTATAATGAGGCAATTAATGGAACGAGATGTTTAGGAAAGCATTTTGACCATTGCGTTGAATAGGTGGAGATGAATGACACTATCAAATGCTCTCGTGCTGGGTATAAAGGTGATGAAAGCTTCTTCATCAGTGCTTTTTATTTTCTATATGAGTATTTGTAAACAAATAATATATCAGTTGTGCCTCTGTTGGATCTGTAGCCTGCCTGGCAGTCAGATAGTTCTTCTTCTATCTTGGGCTTCAATTTGTTGAGAATAATCATAATCAAAATCTTAATGGCATGGCTGATTAGGGCAATGGTTCTGTAGTTCTTACAATGTTTGATAATGTCACTCTTATAAAGAATCACATATTCTTGAAGTGTCCAATCTGTTGGCCACTGACGAGTATTCCAGATTATACAACAAACATAGTGCATTGCTCTTAGGTCTTCTTTTCCAGCATGGTTTACTAGTTTGACAAGAGTATTGTAAATTTGTCAGGATTTTCATGAAAGGAACTATTAATACCATATATATCCTAAGAACTATCATAAAGGGGTCAGTAGAGCTGAATAAGGATTTACCTTTTTGTTTTGTTGACTATACCAAGGCTTTTGATTGGGTAAGACACGAAGAATTAATCAACCAACTAGAAAGACTCAATATTGATGGAAAAGATCTAAGAATAATCAGAACTATACATTGGGAACAAACAGCAGCAATGAGAATAGAAAACGATATAAGCTCTTTCCAAAATATCAAAAGATGGGTCAGGCAGGTTTGTGTTCTGTCACCAGATTTGTTTTCACTTACAGCAAAACCATTACGAAAAACCCAGAAGAATGCCCTGGGATAAAGATTAGAGGAAGACTGATAAACAACGTTCGTTACGCAGATGACACCGTGCTAATTGCAGAAAAGACCTACTTTGTGAATATACTAGAAATAGAAAGCAAAAATAAAGGGCTGGTACTGAATAGCAAGAAAACTGAAGTCGTGGTAATCAGTAAAAAAAACAAGAAATCCCCTCATGCAAAATAACAGCAAATGGCACAACTTCGAGAGAGGTTGATAAGTTTAAATATCTGGGAACGGTCATCCTGCCCAGAAGGTAGAAGGCAAAGCAGAAGCAGCATTCAAGACGATGAAAAGCGTACTTACCAACAAATGCCTATCAAATAACATCAGGAAGAGAGTTCTTGGGTGTTATATAGAACCGTGAAATGCTCAGTTACCGCATGTCGCGACGAGGAGGCATAAAGTAGGGCTTGCTGATGGACAGGCTATGTACTGGCAGGGAGAGACTTACGTATTCTGCTCTTCTTTTCGCATAGCTGCAAGCAGCAGTGCTAGCCAGCGGTGCAGGCTGAAAGTGAGAGGTGACAAGCACGCAGTCACTATCCTACACATTAGACGCATCACATCTGCCTTTGAAACATGCTCAAAACGGACTCAGGCTAAATCTCAGAGACTCAGAAGAGGTCTGGCCCCCAGACGTGTGGCACGCAGGCCCACCGGTGTGTGGATATGCCCTGGTGCCCACGAACCAGATCCTCAAGCTATGGGTAAATAGCTCCACTGCCTTGTGGACGTCTCGGGAGAGAATAAGGCTAAGGGAGTTAACCCTGAAAAAAAATCATCCTACTGCCTTGTAGGATGTCGTGGGAACGACAAAGGCTAGCGGAGAGACCGTAAACAAACCGATGGAAGGCAACGGGAAACCACCATCGTATTCTCCCCAGGATATTCATGGATGGATAGACAAAAGGAAAATGAAGATAACGACGTGAATAGGTGCTCCTATGGAGCACCTTCGTCCGGTAGGGACCGTCATGCGGCGCAGGTGACACCAAACCGTCAGCACGCTACTGCGACCAACCTCAAAAATACCAAAATAGCAACATGGAACATCAGAACATTGTTACAAAAAGGTAAATTAGACATTATCAAAATGGAGATGGAAAGGCGTAAAATTAGTATTTTAGGACTACTGGAAGTGAGATGGAACGTGGCAGGCATGATAACATCAGGAGAGTATACAGTAATATACTCTGGTTGAAACTCACATGAAAGAGGAGTAGGCATCGTAATGGACAGGGACAAATCAAAAGCAGTCAAAAGATACTGGGCTGTGTCCGACAGAGTTTTGTTGGTCAAATTGGGAGGCAGGCAATTTGATATCAACATCATTCAGGTGTATGCACCAGCATCTGCAAGTACTCAAGAAGACATCAACAACTTCTACGAAGTATTAGAGATGGCCAAGGCCCAATGAAAATCATAAGAAATTACAGTAATAATGGGACATTTTAATGTTAAAATGGGACAGGATAGGGTGGGGATATAGTTGGATTTCATGGCCTTGGTACACAAAATGAAAGGGGAGGGAAACTTGTGGACTGGGCACAGATGAATGAGTTCATAGTAGGAAACATCTGGTTTGAGCAGCCTAACAGAAGAAAATGGACATAGATGAGTCCAGGAGATAATACCCAAATCAGATTGACTACATCGTGATTAATAAAAGATTTAGAAATTCTTTACTGTCAGCAAAAACACCACCAGGCGCAGACTGCAACAGTGACCACAATCCTGTAGTGGGAAATTTTTGGCTGAAATTAAGGAAAAGGAAACAGACCAAAAGCAGCATCAAACTAAACTTTGGACTCTTGAAGACAGATGAAATGATACGTCAAAAATGTAATGTACATGTTCAAAACAAATTCAGTGCTCTAGTAGACGTTAGTGACAGTGAGAAACAATGGAAAAGTCGAGAAATTCGATAAATGAAGTTTGTGGTAAAATTCTAGACTGATGGATGAAAATATGCATTTGGGGGCATGGATCATCATTGTGACGTTGAAGATTTGCATAATGAAATCGACACAATTCAAGATTTGATTGATTTAGCTCTTGACCCATATTGAATATGCAATCATCCATAACAATCCTCAACTTTCATTCGCTCAGCACATTTGACTTTAATCAAAGAGGGACATTACGGTGGAATCTATAAATCTAATAACTGTAATAGAAACAATGTCACTGACAGGCATTTTATCGATGCGAATACGTGTAATTCCTTTTTCGTGAGACAAGAAGAAGAATAGCACACAATAACAGTGCACGGTCATTTTTCTCCGTCAGCAGCAATTTACATGCCAAGTTGAACAATTGTATGGCCAAAGCGAATGGCTGTTGACCTCAGCAAGTCTACTGTAACAATCTATGAGGTGGGTGATTTCTCAACAGGCATTTATCTCAGTGCGACTGTCCCCGTGATGATAGTGCTGAGGACGTGAAAGATGACTCAGCAGCTATGTCTTCTGCGAGATTCTGATTGATGGTATCAGAGTGAACATTATAGGAATTGTCTTTGGTTAATATAAAGAATGGATCCATTGCCAACCAGGCCATTTATAGAATGGAGGCACTTTGTAGAATTGAGGCAATCTAAAATACTGCATTGTATTATGAAAGGACAACTAAAATAATTCACCACATACACAACATGCAGAGCCAAGGCGAGAGAGACCAGAGCTTTCTGGGACTGTCCAGTAACAATTTACGAGTGCATCATTTAAATTACAAAACATCAACGATATTTTTACTGTTTTGTTGCATTTGGGGGAATACCTTCAAGGAAGACAAATGCCCTATGTACATATGTGCTGAGGCCCCGTATAAACATTGTTTTTCTTATCCAAAAAGCCACGAATAACAATTTCCGTAGTTATCTTTGCCAAAACACCATTGAAAGCATAGCTGTCTGGGTGAAAGCAAGCAAACTAGAAACTGAATGAACAAAAACAGAAGCAATACACACTGGTACAAAATAAAACCCGAAGAAAGAAACCCCAAAGACCATAGTTATCTCAGATTGTACTAAAGCTTTCAGCAGTTGTGCATGGAATCTTGGTGTTTTTTTTGATGAATGCCGCCTACCTATAGAAACTATGTTTACTATCTGAGCAAAATCCTGTATATGCACCGACGCAGAATAAGCAAAACCCATCCGTTTCTGTCTGCTGATGCCACAAACAAGCTGTGTGTATCTTTCATTCTGTCCAGAATAGAGTACTATAACTCTTTTAGCTCGACGTAATGACGATAAGCTATCCAATATCTAACGACTCCAAAACAGTGTAACTCGACTTGTCTTATGGGAGAGCAAACAGAGCAATGCAAAAGCACTCTTGTAAAGACTACATTGGCTACCAACCAAAGCAGAATTGAGTATAAGATTGCTGCACTCTGCTTTCAATGTCTGAGTTCGAAGACAATGTCAAGATATGTATCATAACTCCTCATTCCATACAAACATTCCAAAGTTCTCAGGTTTCATGGAGCTTCTCTCTTGACCATACCTCGGTTCTCACTATCATCTTGCAGAAGGAAATCTTTCTCTATTTTTGGCCCAACAACATGGGACTCCCACCCAGTATCTTTAAGACAAAGCAGCTGTCTGCTTATTTTCAAAAAGCACCTAAGAACAAATCTCTTTCAGAGGTACCCCCCAAAATCATAAATCAATGCTTGTGGCTCTTCTAAATCCAGTAGTTTTGCCATTTGTCTTTGTGTGTGTGTGTGTGTGTGTGTGTGTGTGTGTGTGTGTGTGTGTGTGTGTGTGTGTGTGTGTGTGTGTGTGTGTATGTGTGTGTGTGTGTGTGTGTGTGTGTGTTCTCATTAATGGCACTTACTCTCAACCTGCATACCTGACCTGTGGTGTTCCACAAGAATCTGTCCTTGGCCCTGTTCTTTTCATTCTTTACACCTTCCCCCTGTCTACCATCATCAACTCCCACTCTATAAAACACCACTTCTATGCTGATGACATCCAACTTCTAGACAGTGACACACCAGACAATATACAGCGCCTCTTGATTCGCACCACTGAGTGTTACTCGGACATTAAGAACTGGGATGACGTTCAACAAACTTCAGCTTAATGACGACAAGACAGAAGCTATCCTCATTGGCACCCGTCAGAAACTTTCTCAGCTGCCTCCTCTTTCACTCCCATTATGTAACACATCAGTCCCAATTTCTGATTCAGCTAAAAACCTTGGTGTCTGCATTGACTCTACCCTCTCCATGAACAACTTTGTTTCTCAAACTGCCAGATCTTGTTACTATCACCTCCATCGTATAAGCCTGATCAGGAAGTATCTCTCTGTCGAAACAACTGCAAAACTCGTTCTCTCCTTCATAATGTCTCGCATTGACTATTGCAATTCACTCCTGTCTGGTCTTCCTGCCTCCACCATTCACATCCTGCAGCGCATTCAAAACAATGCTGCACGCCTTGTACTAAAAAAGAAAAAAGCTGACCACATATCTCCTCTCCTGGCACAACTTCACTGGCTCCCTGTATCAAAGCGCATACAGTACAAACTAGACACCATGTGCTACAAAAGCCTCAATAACGCAGCCCCCGATTACCTGTCAAGCCTACTTGAGATCTACGTGACCCTCCGCTCTGCCTCCGATCCTCTGACTTTTCGCTTTCCACGCACTAAGCTCAATACCTATGGTCCACGAGCCTTCTCTGTTTCTGGTCCACTTTCCTGGAACAAACTTCCTCTCTCTGTCCGTCAGCAACCTACTTTTGTCTCCTTCAAGTCCGCTCTCAAAACTCACCTTTTCTCCTCTGCATAAAATCCTGACCTCACTCAATCCCCTCTGCAGCCTGTCTCCACTCGGAGGGGAATCACATTGTAATATATAATTGTATATAATATGCTCTCTATAATTTTCCATTGCTTTTATTCTTTCTCCCCATTTTAGCCGTGTGCGTGTGCGTGCGTGTGTGTGTGTGTGTGTGTGTGTGTGTGTGTGTGTGTGTGTGTGTGTGTGTGTGTGTGTGTGTGTGTGTGTGTGGTGCGTGCGTGCGTGCGTGTGTGTCTGTTTTAGCGCTTAGATTTGATTTTATCAAGATTTTGCGCTATACAAAATAAAGTATTGTATTGTTTAATATTTTTTATCAGTTTGATTTACTGTATATTTAATACGAAAGTCTTCTGTGAGTGGTTGCTGTAGTGGGAGCTGATCTGTTGGGAGTTTTTGTTTTTGTGTTTTCTGATTGTGTATTTGGTTTCAGTACATGTGAAAATGATGTACGCGTGGTGCAACTGTAGTGTACATAAATTTTTATTCAAACTGTGCAAACTAAAAGATTTATCAATTTAAACTGAATTGAACAGAATTGAATGATTAGAATATAAGAGAGATCTGGGAGATGATTGATACACCTGTCAACCGTTACATCACATATTAATGGAGCAAGTGATTTGCCATCTGACCAAGATGCCAATCAACCAGCCAGCTCTTAGAGCCTGCAAGACAGGATGTTTAGTCTTCAGAGCTAGAAGGGGACCACGACGGTGTGTATAGATGGAATGGCAGACACATTCCACATCTGCGAAGTGACTCTATGCCGGGCCGGGAATCTAGCCGCTGACTGCTAGCTTCATTTCTGCATTAACACCTTCCAGTACAAGCACCGAAAAGGCAGCAACAAAGAAGTAAACAGTATCAACTACAGCTGTAAGAATCACGGAATGATTTCAGAATACTCTTCGGCTGTTCCTTTTTTAGTTCATGACATCCAGTGTCCACCTTCCCAATTTAATGGACAGAGTTTCTTGTCCAAGTCTTCTCACTTGATTTTCACAACATTCAGGTTTCTTTTCCCGCTTTGTGAAACTTTGAGCATCCCGTAAGCCAGTACCAAAAACATATGTTCTGCATTCATACTCCATTGTGGATTTTCAATCTTGAGCGGGTTGACACCGATAGATTCATTATTCCTACCCCACTTTCGCGGTGAATCCCAGGAACATCTATCATTTATGGACAAAAAGTTAGAAAAAGTTGGGAAACGGACAGGTGGGAAACCATTCCACAGAGTCCGTAAATCTAGACTTTACCAGATCATCTGGCCTTTGCCAAAAGTTCTCTAGATTGTTCCCGGAGGTCAGTAGTCGTGCCATGTGTCGGTTACAAATACTCTGGGGAAATAACTTTGGCGCAGTGGTTAGTGCAACAACAGACATCCGATTCACAGGTTGTGGGTTCGAATGCCCATCAGTCCTGCCAAAATCGTTGTGGGAGTTTTTGGCCGCAATAAGCTTGTACCTGAGTTGACTGTGCTATGAGCTCCTTGCGAAGACTGGGACTAACACAGTTGAATATCATCCACCTCACGGACGCGTCGTTGAGGATGTTGCTCAATTTCCTAGTCAGTACTGTAGATGTGTGTATCTCTTGGGCCTGGCTTATGCTTGATAAATTATGATGACAAACATAGAATACAGCTTTGCCATACAGTACATGGAACTCAACTGCATCATGATTTTCATCATCATCGTCATCATTATCATCAATACAGCACTGCAAAAACTGTCCTGTCCCAGCCTGTGGCCATTAAGGTAACGTAGAAAATGGGACAGAAAAAAAGGAGCACAAATGAAACTGCCTACATGTAATAATTCTTTTTAAAATGTCTGGGAACAGCCTGGCAGCAGAAGGTCCTCAGAGGAGAAGCCTTCCAAAGCAAGTGTTTTCACCCTGAACTCGTTACACTCTACAGGGGCTGGGCCGGTTCTTTTGTTATCACTAATCTTTTTCTTCGGCTGAGTTAGAACCCACGCCTCCAAGGTATCTGGGTGCCTCAAGGCCATGTCACAGTTGTGGCCGATGTCTTAACTGCTTAGCTGTTAGACCCCTGCTGCACACAGGGGAATTTTAAGCCTTATTGAGTTTATGTTTTCTCATTCTCGAACTGATCCAGTTGGAATTCTTTTCAACTGTTCTGCCATTGCCTTTTTTTAGATTCTGGTCCTCTCCTTCCCAAAAATTGACAACTCTTTCATGAAGCCAGAGGTAGTAGAGCCTATCAACCCCTTTGCTCCAAACTCTGCAGCGAGGACTTTGCTTAGAAATAGGATTTCTTCGAGTTGCTGGTTAGATTGGCGTACTTCTCAGATTTGTAAATTTCTAGTTTCATACGACACAGTGAGTTTGATCAGAATCTTTTGTTTTGATGAATGGAAAAAAATTAGTATGTCCAGTCTGATGTTACTCTTGTTGACGATTTCTCAGTGTTTTCCTCCAATCAGGAAGATCCGCTAAGCACTCCTAACCCAGAAGACTTCGCTTCCATGTCCCGGACGTGATAGCTTTTTCATGGCACAATTTGCTTAGGGTCATACGCCTAACAAGATAAGTACCCTAGCTCAGTATCCTCTGTGTATGTGTGTGTATGTGCGTGTGTGTATGGACTATATATGTGTGTATGTACACATATTGTTTGCATGTCTGTGTATGTTTTTATTTATCTACAATATTTGACTTTTGTTTTTTGTCTTTACAGAGTAATGAATGTTCTTTTGACATCGACCGCAGCACATACGTGAAATAATCATCAACATTATCATTATTATCATTATTATTAATACCGTAACTAGTATGTCATTACGATTAGTTTTATCATTATCATCATCATTGTATAACAGACGAACTGAAAAACACGTACCTTATGTCAGAATTATCTCTTCCTCGTGATGCAGTCAGAAGGATGAAATAATTACGAATGAACCCTACACATAACCGTTGCATTATTCATTGTTCTCTCTCAGCAGCAGCCTGCATACTGAGCTGAGCTAGGGACCAGACTGTCTGGCTCTTGACTTCATCAAGCATCCAGTGTAGCGGTCCATGGCGTCAGTGATATGTGGCAATTCCATTTCGCTGCAGACACTTATCTCAGTGCACTGGGAAGGAAGTGACAGATGACTTACTAGTGATACCTCCTGTGGGATGCTGAGTGATCTTACCAAAGTGAACGTTGTAGTAATCGCTTTTACTTGATATATGGCCATTGCCATCCATTGTGTTGACATAAGACCTAAGTATCACCAGGTGCCTGATTTACGCCAGAGATGCCTCGAGCAGCGTTCACACAAATCAGGATTCGTAGAGACAGTTCTAACGGATTCAAACATGTTGATTTTCGGTGTGTTGTATCTAGGTCTCGACAGTATTCGGTAGGCATTGTGCAGGTTATCTCAGATGACTGACCCACGTACTAGGCTCTGTGTGATCCACGATGAATTTGTTACTTTTCAACCCCAATGAGCTTTCATCCTATGCTTTTTAAAAGTTAGTGTGGCCTTGGTGAATAAAAGAATTCCGGATTTTCTGGCAGGAAGCAAAAACTTCAGACTGTTTTTTTTCAGCTGTTTATGACTGAACAAAATTTTTCGAAAAGTCATTGTATATACATAGGTAATTCAAAGCTTTTAGAACGGAAGTGGTCAAGGCATATGAATAATTTTTTTTTGTAGGGTATTATAGCATTAGTGTGTTAAATACATAATCATTAATTTAATCTCTAAAACCTGAGAGAAACGGACAGGCACATTAAAAAACATACGGACAGACAGACATATATGTTGTGTTCATTACATTACTATACAGAACTACATTTTCGAGTCATTACTTCTCACAATATCTAATACAGTCACAATAACAAATCAGCAAGATTTCAGCTTCCATTCCTCACGAAAATTTGCGTATTTTGTACAACCATCACGTTAACACTCATTCACGTGATAATGCCTCTCTCTGCGCAAAAAAAAGAAGAAATATTCTGAGAATTTCACGGTGTAGTGTTGGATGAGACCAAGGATAGTGACAGACGGTGGTTTGGTGATCTGTTTTGATTTCAGACTGTGTGAAATGGTTGTGCTTATCACTTTCTATCATTAACTGTTTTGGCGTCGTAAAGGATCAAATGTGTGTGATGCCATACATGACCAACAAACTCATATTTACTTTAACATTAGTACAAGAGGCAATGGTGTACATGAGGCTCTTTGCCGAACCAGGCTCTGCACTGCATCCGGCTGACTGTGGTGGGAATGACTAATGTCTTTTATCAAGATAATGACATGCTCATTCATAGAGACATAGACACACACATAAATGTGCACACACACTTTATTTGAGGAATAAAAGTTAAACTCATATGCATGCATACACACACGCGCGCGATCTCTCATTTTCTGGATCTTCTCGCACTGTCTCTCTATCTCTGTCTGTCTGTCTGTCTCTCTTTCTCTCTTACGCACATGCTCATTCACTCTCTCTCTCTCTCAAACACACACACACACACACACACACACACACACACACACACACACACACACACACACACACACACACACACACACACACACACACACACACACACTAACTGACACTCATGGATAGATAGGGACGGATAGAGAAAAATCAAATAAATAACTGTCAATCGATTATGTTTGTCACCTAAGCTTGCTATACAGGATATTTTAGAAATGCATTTCAGTTTTATAATTAATGGAGTCATAAGTGATACACAATGTTGTAAAGGCAATACTGATGTCCAAACCAGTAAGTATGAACTTTTATCGTACTTTTTCTGTCCACCCGTACCGTGAGGTGGTCAGCGACAGATGAAGCTGATAGTTTTCGACGATTCGAATTTTGGCGTAGGTCATGTTGTCGGTGTGAAGTGTATCTGCCACTCCAACCAGCGCTACCATGATCTCCATGACTCTGAAGTCCCAGTATCTTTTGCTATAAGCTCGAAGAACTGGACAGTTTATTAACTGGCATCCATATAAGGTTTTACACAAACCATCTGATGCGTTGTTGTGTCAAGTAATGGTTGACAAATATTGTTTTAACCATCTCTGGAATCTTTTCGTTTCTTGTCCATTTCTCTTGTGATTTTGCCTGCTATTCTCTTAATATTCTTCTTGCACTCGTCGGGATCTTTCTTTAGTGTGAGCACAAAGACTGCAATGATAAGCCTGCCCTTTGATTCCATAGAAATGCCTGTTTTAGAGGAAGTGAAAGTTGGCAGTTGGCAGCATTGTCCTTTCGGACTCCGGTTGCAATTTCTCTGTCCATATTTCCATTTTCAGTGAAAAGCCCAAAGTTCTAAAGTCCCCTTCTCCCCATTATGTGAGGTAGAAATAGATCATCTCGCTACCGAGATCGGGTAAAACTAGGACGTGCCTAGCAAGGCGGTAGTCGATCAACATTCCTTGACTGAATGACAGGAAAATAGCTCGTGCAGGTTCAGTGTCAATTTTATATTGCGTAGGCAACTGTCTGTACAATATCTTTAAAAGGTAACGTTTGGCCATGATTTTTTACATTTGTGTTTACAAATAAACTGCACATTTTTGTCTGAAGAAAGATTTTGAGATCACTTCTTCCGTCTTATTGAATGCAGTCATCGAAGTTTAGTACTGCAGTGTTTTGATGAATTGAACGTCTTTTCAATTAGAGATGACTGGAAGGAGATATGAATCTTGGCGCCAACATCGTTTCGCACAGTTTTTCTCTGCTCTTGACCAAAACAGGGCTCTAACAAGTGCTGATTGCTGGTAACCTTAAAAACGTCTTGGTTAAAAAAGCCCTGTTGCAATCAATTTCAACATTCTACGTGACATAACCTATTTCAATACATCAGCCTCAGAAGAATAATCAAGTACACCTAAAGACTCAAAGGCACTTCCGTTGGGCTGAAAATCTCACTGTCTTCGTTTATCCTTATGTTGTGTTCATTTCATCGGTCATTTAAGACACAATGCCTGTATCATGTCAGTTGCTATGGTGTATGTTTATTTTAGTTCTGACGAAAGACAGTGTTTCTTTTATGTCATTTTATCCAGTCTCTGTCTGTATCTGTCTGTCTGCCTGCCTGTCTGCCTCTCTCTGTCTGTCTGTCTGTCTGTCTCTCTCACATACACCAGTTAGACAATAATTAAACATATCTGTTTCCATGCTGAAGACAAGAAAGAGACATGATTATGCAGAAACATCTGAATCCAACGAACAATAGAAATATTCAAAGCCATGTTTTCAAAGAAGATGCCACGAAACCATAATATAAGCATGCATACCAGGAAGCACGCATGCCTACACACATACCTACACACTCAAACATGTGCGCACGCACACATACACACACGAGCGCACTCCGATGTATATTCAGTTTGTGTTATTTCATTAATGCTAATTCACTGAAACTTTCTTGGCACTGGTGTGTGCTTTTGATAATGTATGTGGAACAGCTTGCTGACTTTAATTCAGTCGTAGTCAAAACGAATACAGTCCTTAGCACGAAGGCGCACCACCCATATTCACACGAGAATATGAGTAGTGCATTTCAGTGAGTTAAACTCGCTTTTTATCCTCAAAGTCAGCCGACTTTGAGGCTGCATGGAGCAGTTTTTTTCCATTATCAACATTTTACTTTTAATCATGAAACGTACCCTGGAGGGTAAGGGTTACTCTTTGTTCAAACGTACCTACACCCCATGGTAAGCCGTTGATGGAGAAGCCATTGTTAATCTGGGTACCAACTGATCCAGTTGATAGAATTTAGGGTCTGAACTCGTTGCTGTCCATGCCTTGATCTATCAAGGTCCAATACCATAAGCTGACACAGACAACCCCCTCCAATCAACAATTTTAATGGTCACCTGCAGTTTGTTTAGGAATTGGCATTAAGCTTGCTCTACATATATGGTGGGGTTGTGTTGTGAGTTCAGTGGACTCAGCGGGTTGACAGTTAACTTTTTGCAGGAAAATTAGAGCTAGCTGACCAGGAGCCCAGCAACATCAAGTATTAGACCCATCTTCAAACGCGTAAACCTTACCACTCATCCTTTCTACTTGTATCTCTCTTTCTCTTATTCTATCTGTTAGACTCTATCTGTTTGTATTTTTGTCTTTTGGTCTGTCCGTCTGTCCATCTGTGTATCTCTCTCTCTCGATATACCTATATGTATATAATACATATATGTATAATATATATATATATATATATATATATATATATACATATCATAATCAACATCAATTGCCTTGCCGCATGGCGTTGGCGATCATGGACTTCTATCTGTCTTTATCTTTTGTTGCCTCAAGCACCTCTTCCACCCTCTTTGTCTTCAGCCACTCTGCAAGTCCGTCTAGTATCTTCTCCCTGGGTCTATCTGGTGCTCTCTTTCCCTCCAGCTTTTCCGCCGTGACCAGGTGCTCCAATTCCCCCTTCCTCATAAAATGGCCTACAGGCGTTGCCTGTCTTCCTAATCTTCCTTATGAGTGAATGATCTTCTTGTATCTGCCTCCATCAAGACTGTCTCGTTTGTTTTCTTTGCTGTCCATTGAACTGTTCAACATTCTTTTTAGAAACCACATCTCTGTTGCCTCAATCTTGTTCTGGCTTTGCTTGTTGACTGTCCACGCCTCGCAACCGTATAACAGTATTGGTTCTATATACCATTCAAGAACTCTCTTCCTGATGCTAATTGATAGGCATTTGTTGGTAAGAATGCTTTTCATTTTCTTGAATGCTGTTTTGGCTTGGCCGATTCTCTGGGTATTTCTGATGTGCATCTGCCATCTGGTGAAATGATCGTTCCCAGGTATTTAAACTTATTAACCTGTCTCAAGGTTGTGCCGTTTGCTGTTATTTTGCATGAGGGGGTTTTATGTTTTTTACTGATCACCATGATTTCAGTCTTCCTGCTGTTTAGTTCCAACCCTTTACCTTTGCTTTCTATTTCTAGTATATTCACAAGTTTTGTAGGTCCCTTTCATTTTCTGCAACCAGCACGGTGTCATCTGTGTATCGAATGTTGTTTATCATTTTTCCTCCAACCTTTAATCCAGGGTCTTCCTCTAGGTTTCTCATGGTGTTTTCGCTGTAAAGTGAAAATAGATCTGGTGACAAAACACAACCTTGTCTGACTCCACTTTTCATGTTTTGGAAAGAGCTTTTTTTGTTGTTTCACCTTTTTTTGTTTTATTCATTTTTAACAGTGGTTTTGGAAAGAGTTGATATCGTTTTCTATTCTTATTTCAGCTGTTTGTTCCCAATACATATTTCTGATTATTCGTAGATCTTTTCCATCAATGTTGAGTCTTTCTAGATGGTTGATTAATTCTTCATGTCTTACCCGATCGAAAGCCTTGGTATAATCAACAAAGCATAAATATAAATCCTTATTCATCTCGATTGATATGATAGTTCTTAGGATGTATATGGTATTAATAGTTCCTTTCCCTTCTACAAATTCACACTGTTCATCTGCTATTTCTCTTTTGATTCTATTCCTTGTCCTCATCATGATTATTCTTAATAGGATTTTTGTTACATCACTCATCAAACTGATTGTGCGATGGAGTTCACATTCTATAACCCCTGTCTTTTTTGGAAGAGCAATGAAAATTGATTTTGACATATCTTTGGGGATTTTTCCAGTGTCGTAAATTTCATTTAGGACTTATGTTTCTGATGCAGTTTTTCCTAGTCTGTTTTGATATATGTATTGGAATAATGCAAGCTTCTTGTTATCTTCTTCATCTCTAGGCCAAAAAAAAAGAACTTTTTATGATATCTAGATGGAACTTATTTACACGTAAATCATTTCATCTCTCTCTCATGTAAATATTTATGTCGTTTATGGAAAACACTACAGAAAGACAAAGTGCAATTCATATTGTGTTGTCCAGCTTTAAGAGATCTCAGAGTAAAACTTCTGCAGAGAAAAATATCTTCAGCCCAAAATATTACAATAATCCATATAATTTTACAGTGTCAGATTGAATTTACTCATCTCGCGGAGTATGGCGTCTGCTGTTTGTAATCTGGCCACATACAACTAAATAGGACTGATCAGAATACATACCATAAATGTGTTACATGTTTAATGTTGATGCTAACTGCAATCAATTTCTTTGATCTGATTTGTTATACTCGTAATTGTCATGGGTCAGGACGCTTACCCCACTTTTCTTTGTTCATTTACTTTTGTCTGTCACTCTGTCTGTCATTTTGTCACCTTTCTAAGAGACTTCTTTTTCAGAATAAATATCATGATACGTAAATCGTGAATCTCTGTGTTTGTCCATGTGTTGTGTGTGTGTGCACGTGTGTTTATGCACACACACACACACACACACACACACACACACACACACACACACACACACACACACACACACACACACACACACACACACACACTCACCACACGCACGCTAATAATGGGTCAACGGAGATTTCTTTAAAAAAATATTTTAACAGTACAGCCTGGCTTTCCCCTCTGTCCTACACTCATTTACACAGAGTAAACAATAGGCAACTGAGCACTGGTAGGTCTCCGTCATGGCGGCCAGTTTGAGCTCGCGGTGGGGCCGTTTCGCCTCAACACTCGCAGACAGGCGTGAGCAGTCTATATTTAGGATGTCTGTGATACAACCTCTCGTCAAAATGCAAGACTGCCAGGCCATGCTGAAAAACTGGCCTTGCGTTCATGGCAGGAGCTAAGCCCCTGTGTGTCCAGGAAGAGTGGACATTTTGGTGGCAGTCCAATAAGTTACCCTAATGACGCGTCACCTTTCTAAGTCTGCATGCTTAGTGAACAGCTTTATGGTTGGATTTTCTGTGGCCATATGCCAAATCCTTGATTTTATGGTGCCTTCTATATCACATGATCATTGTCATAGGAAGAATATGTAGACAGTAGTCTTTCTTCTTCTTTCTTCTACGTCTCGAAGTCTGTATCTTTCTCTTTGTCTGTCACTCTGTTTGTCTTTTTGTCTTTTTGTCTATCTG
Source organism: Monoplex corrugatus (assembly GCA_030674185.1). NCBI lineage: Eukaryota > Metazoa > Mollusca > Gastropoda > Littorinimorpha > Ranellidae > Monoplex > Monoplex corrugatus. The sequence goes on along the minus strand of CM060305.1, from coordinate 100,494,574 downwards.
TCTTTCTGTCGTCTGTCTGTCTCTGTCTGCCTGTCTGTCTGTCTGTCCTGCTGACTGGCTGGCTCTCTCTCTCTCCCCCTTTTTTGTCTCTCTCACACACGCACACATATACAGACACGGATACATTCTTCTTCTTTCTGTTCTCTCTTGCCTTCCTTCATTCCACCTTCTATCTCTCACACATACCTAGCTGGTGCATAAAAAGTAATCACCCACAGCGAAGCCAATCCAAGAAAACAGTGGACAGGGAGATAATCAAACACAAAATGATAAAAAAAACAACAATAACATGCTTTTGAAACTTACCCAGGTGTGTGTTTCTGTCCTGCATGAAAGACAGAAGACTGGTGTTCTAGGAACATAGACAGCGACCCTTTGACTGAGTGCTGGCAATCAATACAAAATAGTATTTCTCTCTGAGGGGATTAGAAATTTCGCAAATGCGGACTCGCCATGTTCCGTATAAAAGGACGATGCTCGCTGGAAGTATAGCTGGCAACGTTTCCGTCTATTCCTGGGACTCTGCTAAGGACCTGTGGTTGTTTGAGTGCCAGACTCTAATCGGTGTTGGCTGATTGATGTTCACTTGTTGTCAGCACTTGTCTGTAAACGGTTGGCAGCTCATACTCAATATCTCTATGTAAGGCCATTTTTGCATCTCCTGAGCGTCCAGGACAAGGCCTTAAAGTGGCTTCACTGGCATTCCAACAAACCGTGTATCATTTAGATCATTATCATCGTCGTCGTCATGATCATCGTCGTCATGATCATCATCATCATCATCATCATCATCATCATCATACGCTGTTGGATTGCTCCAGCCACTTTTCCATTTTAATTAGTTGCCAGATTTTTTTTTGCGTAGCCTACTTCATTACTATATATAAATGAATGGGTTGGTTTCTCCAACACACCCTAGGTTTGTTTTTGTTGTATGTCTGAAGACAACTTTACCATCACAGCAAGCAAACAGACAGACGACGTACAGACAAGCAGGCAGGCAGACAGATACATATAAATACCTGCCTATCGACATGGATTCATCAGATAAAAGTAAAAGAGAAAGAAGAACATGCCGGTACATAAAAATGTGTTTACAAGCAATCTCGGAAAATGAACAGATATTCTGACAGCTACAGAAATGGAAATGTGCAACTTCAGAGTGTGTCAAAGCATGTTTTAGTGAATAAACTCAAGTTTTAGGTAAACAAAATCCTAACTGAATATTTCCCCCATCTTTTACAAGTGTTGAAAAAGTTTATGCTTAAAACACTCACAAATGAATGGCGATGTTTCAAGGAGGCAGACGGAGAAGTTTCTGTTTATGCCATGAGAATCTTTGACAATGGAGAGGTAGCCGTAACGACACAGTTTCCCACCAGACTGGTGAGCACAACCATTCAGTTTTGTCAATTAAACCACAGGGGTGAATACTTACCACGATGTCGCTCTCTTTTAATACACGACAGACGATTTTGGGGATAAATTATTGCTGTGCACTGGCAGAATTGCTTCTTTGATAGTCAGATACAGTGGCGAAATGTGACCAGTCAGTTTTGGGTTGCCATGTCAGAGAATTATATAGAAAGTCATGGCCGATGTAATAAAACGTTTAGCTCTATCGTGCTAACTTAAATACGTTGTATGCTTTTTATTTCGGGTGTGAAAAAGAAAAACTGAAACTTGGCTGAGTTTCTGAAATACATAATCTACTTTACTTCGTAGGCTCTGATGGTAAGCAGGGGATGAGTTCACTAAGTCTGAAAATGATATCGAAGTTTCCCTTCAATCTGAACAACTAGTCACTACAGTCCACTACAAACCTACAGATTCACATTCCTACCTGGACTACCAATCATCTCACACTTCCAACACCAGAAACAGCATTCCCTACTGGCAGTTCTTGAGACTACGACGCCTCTGCTCAGACGAAGACAATTTTCAGGACAAAGCAGTTGAAATGACTAGATTTTTCCTGCGCAGACATTACCCACCCGAGGTCATCAATGAAGCCCGGAAAAAAGTCAGCTCTGTCTCTCGGCCAAATGCCCTCCATTCAAAGCCCAAAGCTGTCACAGAGGATCGGCCAGTCCTCAGTCTAGTTTACCACCCGTCCGTGCACCTCATAAAAAGGATCATCTTGTCCAACTGGAACATTTTGCGATCCAGTCTCACTACAGGTGAAACCTTTGACAAGCGCCCTTTGATCGTCTACAAGAGAGACACCAATCTCCGCGACTTGCTGGTGCATTCGAATCTCAGCAAACCAGTCAGCCAACCTCCAGGAACCTCTCCATGCAACAAACCTAAATGCAAGACTTGTCCTTTCTTGTGCTCAGCCACCACAGTCAAAGGCCCCAAATCTCATATGAGAATTACAAAACATTTCAACTGTCAAACTTATAACATTGTCTACTTGATCAGCTGCTCTAAATGTTCCCAATTGTATATTGGTGAAACTGGACGCACTCTTGACACACGTTTCAAAGAACACTTGGCTGATATCCGCCACCAAAGGGATAAAACTATCCCCAATCACTTCAACCAATCAGACCACTCAATCAATGACATCCGAGTGAAAGGTCTGTGGCTTCTACACAATAACAGCACCATAGACAGGAAAGACAGAGAATCCCACCTCATAAATAAACTTGGAACACGCAAACCACATGGTCTTAACGACAAACCATGAGTAACAAAATTCAGACATGCCGTTTCATGTCTCTTCCTGTTCCCACGCCTACCAGATTCTTGGCACCAGGCACAATCTACTCCCTTATCTCTTGGCTCTTGCCCTGTGCCTTCTTCAGAACAGGGCTATACCGATATAGCATGGCCACTTCTCAAAATTGCAGAACTTATCTCACTTCCCTTTTGACATCACAGTTGCCTCCCCTCTCCCCTTTTCTTACTACTGCTCATGATGACATGGGCATTCCATCTCTTACCCACTGGACGAGGCGGCAGGGAAGTTTTTAGTCCCGTTTTTATTATCCATTGTTTGGTGTCTGTGATTTGTCTGTGACCGTGCGTTCGCGCTTGACAAAGGCTAGTTGGCCGAAAATTTGCGCTTGTTTTGTTTTGTCTTGTTGGAGACGCGCTTACATTGGTTTTCTTGTTCTTCTGGTTTGTGTTTGCTTGGGCGCGGGCAGTCACTCTTGTTTTGGATCTAGCAATAAATGTTAAAATTCAAATGTACGCGTGCATTCCTATTTGGCACTTTTGGTCTGTTTGAATAAGATTTAAAATTGTAATTTGTGCAAGGCAGGCAGAAGAATTACCTTATGCGAATAGAACCAGCCTAGATTCATGTGTGTCAGCTTCACTAAATCTCTCTCTCTCTCTCTCCTCCTCTCTCTCTCTCTCTCTCTCTCTCTCCCTCTCTCTCTGTTTGTCCGTCCGTCCGTTTGTCTGTCTGTCTGTCTGTCTTTCTCTGTCTCTCTCTCCTCCTCTCTCTATGTATGTTTTAGTTTGTGTGTGAGTGTATGAGTATACACACACACACACACACACACACACACACACACACACACACACACACACACACACACACACACACACACACATACACACACACACACACATATATATATATATATATATATATATATATATAGAGAGAGAGAGAGAGAGAGAGACACACACACACACACAACACACATACATGTATATATATACATATCTTCTAATGAGTCACACATGAAAGAGGGGTAGACATCATTATGGATAATGACAAGTCAAAGCCTATCAAGGATATTGAGCTATATCAGACCGAGCTGTTAGACTGGAGGAAAAGTCAACATAATCCAAGTACCTGCACCAACGTCCACAAGTACATAATTATACTGAGGAAAAAAGTGACAATTTCTATGTAGAATTAGAGACAGCCAAGGTTCAGTGTAAATCATGGGCCATTACAATGATAATGGGAGTTTTTCATGTTTAAGTTATAATATTCATCAAGGTAAGAGAGAAAGATTATATTGTTTAATTCTGTGAGCTCTTAGCCCCTCATTAAACAGCCCTGTCACAATTGTGTCATAAAATTGGAACGAACAATGAGATGGAATCAGCAGAGAGTAAATCTTGTTCGCAATGCCATAAGTTCAAGAGTTTAAAGTGCTGACTTTGAATCAACGCAGAAAGTGTTCGTAATATAGTATTACGAAAACTTAAGTAATTTAAAGCCATCAGTATCGCAAACAGTTCAACTGTAAACTTTGAGTTGTAGGATCCTACATTAAGAGCAGGTATCAAAAACGCTGAACCTGTTGATTTTTCTCAATTAATTATCCATTAGTGTAAAGTTATAAAAAAACTATATGTCAATATGGCATTTAAATCGACTCACTAATAAGCTTACATTATCATGCTTTTTTAATCAGTGTGCTGTATATCAGTTTGTGCTTTTAGGAGCTCCCAGCTGAGTTGTGGCGAGAAGGAAGGTCTCATAGAATCTGCTTCTAGATCAATAGATCGAAATCAAAAGCTGTTTCAGATAGCAGATGTGCCTACCAAACCCCTTGCTCCAACCTGTAAAGCGAGGACTTTGGTTTGGAAACTGGATTTTGTCAAGTTGCTGGCCAGACTGGCATTCTGTTCAGTCATGTAGAAATATGCTTGCTCCATTCTGCTTTCATACGACAGAGTAAATTTGATCAGGATCATTTGTTTTGATGAATGGGAATGGAGTACTATATCTGGCCTCATGCCATTTTTGCTGATGATTTCGTGGTTTTATTTTCCTCAATATGGAAGATCCACTGTGACCTCCCAGTCATTTGCTCTATCCAATAGACCACGCTTCCATGCTCACAATATCACAACTGTTTTCAGGCCACAGTTTGTTGCCTTCTGCAATGAAGAAGGTTGCCAATGCTGCCCGTGGCATTTTTTGTTGTTTGTTGTTTTTGTTTGTCTCTTGCACTTTTGATCGCTTGGTGGTCTCTAAGCATTTATTTTATCACCATGTCATCTTCCTTGGGTTAGCTTTACTTTGCAAAAGTATAGGACATGTTCCACTGTTTCACTGTTTATTTGCCAGGGCAGAATAGGTTCGTGGGCTCATCTGATTGCCCTCATTTCACCGGATTCGCATTCAAGGGTAAGGGTCACTCAAAGATCTGAAGATAAAACTGATCCTGAGCGGGACCATGTGCCACATGACCTTTCAGATAAGACATCCTCAAAGTGCACTTTCCCACGTTGTGCTTTGCCCCTGTTGACCTTGATAGACTGCCTTCTGGATTCTTTTGGCATCCATTTGTTTTCTTGATCTGTTGTATTACCAGGACTCTTGTTTTTTGTTTTGTTTTCTTTTTTTTGGGGGGGGGGGGGGGTGTTTGTTTTTAAATTTTTTTTTTATTGGTCTTTGATCACCATTCTATTATTGTTGATCCCTGTCCATGCTTATTGGTTCGTGTGTGTCATATTCTTCTCTAACCTTGAGGTTTTGTATGCCACATCCACTGCCTCCTGGACATTACATTTTCTGCCACTCTAACGCTTTGTCTGGAATAATCTAAAAACTTGCTTTCATAGTTCTAAAGATTTCTTACTAGCCTGACCTTTCCCACCTTGTGTTACTCAATGATGGATTTGGGGGATAGCTTCAGCTTTGCCCGAAGAAAATAGAACGCATTGTCAGTGAGGCTAGGTGGAACACAAAACCTTTACCTTGTGTATTTGTTGAGTTTGGCCTCAATCATTTTCAGTTCAGACTTTCCAGACTTCCGACTATTGTACTATTTTGTCAGAGCTTGGAATTTATCCAGCAACTTGTTCTCCGCTTGAGCCTTCTTCAAGTCATCTGTCTTGATGTCTCCAATGGCCCCAACAGTACACTTAAAAGACTCAGAACAACGTTCTCTCCTTCGCTACCAGCGTTTGCGCCACAACTGCTACTTTGGCCTATCTTTCGAAACAAAAGGTTTCCAACAGCAATCCACACAACTTTCACTGTTGGAAATGGAGTCTTTAGAGAGCAACTTCATGGTAGGAACCACAGCTCTCACCCAGTCCTTTCTTTTTCCTTTCTGTCATGCGAGCATCCCAGCTCCTGGTGGCCTCTTTTCTTACGAAAGAAGCAGACTACATCCTGGCCATCTGTCAGAGAATGGCCTGCTCTTTTCTTGGTTCCTAAGTTGTTTTTTTTTAGACTTTCCAGAGTGGCTCTCTTTAGACTGGCCCCCTTGCTTAGTCCCAGTCTGACCCTACTGAACCTTAGTGTAGATCTTAGCTAGATCAGCAGCTTACTGAACAGTTGAGGGCTGCCCTTTCTTACTAAATGTAGCTAGCTCAGCAGGCTCAGCTTGAGTAGCTATTCCACATGAAACATGTCCTACAGCTCTTACCAAGTCCTTAAGCGCACATGACAACTCAAGTTTTCCTGTACACCCACAACTGAAATTTCGCTATATGCTAACGATAGACTCGCCTACCTTTTTCCTGGTAGATGAAACTTCAACTGGTAGTAGTCTGGAGAAAGCTGATACTTCAGCAGTAAAACTTATTCAAAGCAGAATAGATAAAGCTTCCTCCTCCATAAGCCCAGAATATACCTCCATAGGTCTACCCTTCAGCAAGGCCTCTAGGCACACCACCCCAATTTCTGGCTTCCAACCAAGCAACCTAAGCAAGTGTTCAAACTGACATGTATAGCTGTCAATAACATCTCCATCTTCTAAAGTGGGGCATGTAGCCTAATCTTTTCAGAACAAACCCTTGAATCCTGCTTTGCTGACACAGTTGCGCGTCCTCGCAACATTTGTTTGCACTCTTTCAGCAATCTATTGGCATTATGCTCCCTGTCTTGAGTGCACGCTCTTTGCAATTAGTCACAGATTTGGCAAACTCTTATCATTCAGGCCTATCTTCGCTCCTTTTAGCCTATATTTAGCTTTGGAGTTTTCAGGGGTGCGAAATCCTTCTGCCATCTGCTCAAGACTCATGCTGCAACCGCGGTCAGCAGCTATGGGACTAGTCAAAGAGTATCTATCACTGAGCTGTTCAGCCAACTTAAATTCCAGAACTAAAATTATTCAATTTTGAAATGAAGAGAGAACTCTGGGAACGGCCATCTCACCAGACGGCAGATGCATATCAAAAATAGCCAGCAGAATCGGTCAAGCTGAAACAGCATTCAAGAAAATGAAAAGCGTTCTTACCAACAAATACCTATCAATTAGCTCATGAAGAAAGTTCTTGAATGAATGTTGTGTAGAAACGATATTGTTGTACGGATGTCCGGCGTGGACAGTCAACACGCGAAGTCAGAACAAGATCGAGGCAACTGAAATGTGGTTTCCAAGAAGAATGTTGAGAGTTCCATGGACAGCAATGAAAACAAACGGGACAGTCTTGCAGGGGGCAGACACAAGAAGAACATTAATGAAGAAGATTAGGAAAAGACAAGCAACATTTAGAGGATATTTTATGAGGCAAGAGAAATTAGATCACATGGTCACAACAGGAAAGCTGGAGGGGAAAAAGCACCAGGTAGACCCAGGCAGAAATTATTCGATGGGCTTGTAAAGTGGCGGAGGACAGAGAGGGTGGGAGATGTACTTGCAGCGACAAGGAATAGATTGGTATGGAGGGCCGTGGCCGCGAACGCCATGCAGCAGGGCTCATGATGATGATGGTAATGTTCTTCTTCGGATGTTAAGTTTCAGTTAATAAACAGAGCTGTGATAGATTCCTTTCAGAAGTAGACAAATGAGGGAACATGAAAATGAAAGGTCGAGTAGAAGAAAAAAGCTTGCACTTAAAAGCGGAAGGATAATGAAGGGTAACACATGACAACCAGGTTAATATACAATTCAGAGGGAGATGAGATTCTGTCGATGACTTCTACTGACTGATTGATTAATTTAGTTTGCTAGATTGGTTGATTGGGTAGCTAGCCAGTTGGGTGATTAATTGCCGATTGACTGATATTAATTCTGATTAAGTTTAAGATATGGAATGAACTGATATGGAAGAATTCTGTATTGATAGATTTACTGATTGGATAAAATCGATTGTCTTCTTGATCAAAAGACGGATGACTGCTTAGAAAACGTTTCTTCCTAATGTAAAAAGAGTTTTAAAGGGGAACAAACGCATTAAAGACACTGTTGTCAAAGTTTCTCTTTCTAATCTCAGAAGCCGAAACAAAGCTTATCAACGTCTCTGTGAGGTACAGGAAGTGGACCAGTTTGACGGACGTTCATTGTGTATGTGGCAGTGTGGGCCATGGCCAGACTGCAGCACCGTGGCTGTAGGACACGTCAACAAATATGACCTGCTGTGTCCTGACGTGCTATGAGTTGTTCTTGAACCCCCTTCCTCAATTCTAATAGACATGGTTCTCCTGTTTTATGTCGTCTTATACTTCCGCCCTTAAACTGCTAGGGTTTTTTGTTTGTTTGTTTGTTTGTTTTGTTTCTTTTTTTTCCTGACCTTTCATTTTCATGTTTTTCCTTTCCTTTCGTTTGGCTTTCTTGTTTCTTCATTTTCTTTTGTTTCATATGACTTTTTTTCGTTTTTGTGAAGGTATAATCATGGTATAGAATCAGTATTCATCAATATTTCTGTAGTCATGAAAAGCGTATTTTCTGTTCTACTCAATTCTTATTGTACAACCCCACGTTTCTCTTTTACTCTTCTCTTCCTTCCACTTTTTTCTTCTCTTTCCTATTTTTCACTTTTCATTTCAATTTAACAGGTGGTCAAATAGGATTCTATAGGCGTTGTCCGCTGCTCTTTTGAAAGGGAATGCTTCTAGGGTTTTTTCCCCCCGTTCTCGTACTGTGAATAATGTTATTTTGTACTTTTTACAGTAGTAAATGGGATAAAGCGTTTATTGAAAGCCGTAATTGATGGATATCACATAATGTAAGTAATTCTACTGATGCAAATGAATAAAATGTGTATCACGAAAAAGATATTTGACCATTTTTAGAAAATCGTTCATTCTGAACTTTGTTCTCTGATGGCTATATAACTTAATTGTCTTCTTGTTTTTTTTTTCCGAATGGAATACTAATGTAACAGTTATTATCTGTGCGGACCATGGTTTATTTGCATGATCTGATTTCAAGTTTATTTGTTTATTTTTTATGCTATGACAACGTGGCTAGTGATGTTTTATTCAGCTTTTGTTCAGTTGTCTTTGCAATGTATCATAATGAACTGGAGGAAAAACGGGAAATCACAAATGCGTACTTAAGAATGGTATAACCAATTATTTGATGGCGTTGATTTCATGCATTTTTTCCTCGTCAAATTTCATGAGAAAATAATGAACACATTTGTGTGGAGTTTGGAGTGTTTCTAAGAGGGATTCAGTGCCCTCAGACAATGCCATGTGGGCTCCAGCCAAATCTACCAGCAGTTATCCTGCAGACTCCCTGAGCCTACATAAAACACTATGCGCTGGCATGGTCCTGAAATCTCTAGAGAGGGGGTGGGGAGGAGAGAGTTATAAAACACAAATCGGACTTCATCAGAAGGATGGAAACATTAAGATGGACAGTGAGCAGGCCAACTTTCAATGTTGGGGAGGGGGGATGAGATTGAACTTGAAACAAATGAAACCGACAAAGAAACAAATTGTACAAAAACAATTTATGTCAACAAATCACACATTCATATGCATTACATATAATACAGCTGATATGTATTCTCAAAAATACTAAACAGGCATAATATTTCTTTTAGATAACACTCAGGCATCAACAATTTCTTGACTTTAAGCTTCAATAACAACATATAGATATCTGAGAATGTAGTCATTTGGAAGTTTATTACATGATTAATCCATTACCGGTATGGTTTTCTCATTTCGGAAAATCTTTTACATTCCCTTTTGAATACGATCTGAGATGTTCACTCCTTTCAGATTGAATAATCATCAACACTTTTTACTGTTTGCATATACCAGTGTAATCGATCTAACTTGCTAAGATTATCTCAAGGTGATCATGATTCTTCTACCCCCAAGATAGTCTGAACAATCCGAAAATATGTCCTTTCTGTCATACACGTATTACCTATTAACTAATGTATTATGTCATTTTCTGTCTATCTATATACAAATCGATTGATCCGTCTGTCTGTCTTTCTGTCTATGTATGTATATGTGTGTGTATGCATATATGCATGTATGTATATATGTATGTATGTATGTATGTATGTACGTATTCGTTCGTTTTTTAATTTAACGTCTTTTCTGTATGTACGTATGTATGTATGCATGTATGTATTATGTGTGTATGCATTATGTATCTCTCTGTCTGTCTGTCTGTCTGTCTGTCTGTCTACCTATCTATCTATCTACCTGTCTGTCTGTCTGTCTGTCTGTCTATCTATCTTCCTACCTACCTATCTGTCTACATACTACCTTTCTATCTGTCCATCTACCTACCTACCTGTCTATCTACCTACCTATCTGTCTGTCTATCTACCTACCTATCTCTCTGTCTGTCTATCTACCTACCTCCTGTCTATCTACCTACTTACCTATCTGTCTATCTACCTACCTACCTGTCTGTCTGTCTATCTACCTACCTACCTATCTGTCTATCTACCTACCTACCTATCTGTCTGTCTATCTACCTACCTGTCTGTCTGTCTATCTACCTACCTACCTATCTGTCTATCTACCTACCTACCTATCTGTCTGTCTATCTACCTACCTGTCTGTCTGTCTGTCTATCTACCTACCTACCTATCTGTCTATCTACCTACCTACCTATCTGTCTGTCTGTATATCAATCGTTTGCACTATAGCAGAAGCAAAGTCAGATTATAATGCATTCAAATATCTCTATTATTGTCCCCTTACCAGAACAACCCTGACAATTAACAGCGAATGTTGTCTGTAGCAACAACAAATGAACACAATGGGTCTTACAAACAGATTATTCATATCTTTCTTTTGTGAAGAGAAAAAATATATTCTGTTGAGGCCGTTTGGTGTGTTAAATGTTGTAACTATGCATGAACGGTCCTGTCTAGAAGAAACGGTCAACCAAAAAGACGGCTGATCCTGTGTGGATTATGGCATGCTGTTTTCCAATCAGAAAAATATCGTATCTTGTACGACAATTTGTATCTATTGTTTTTTCTTAATATGCGATTACTTTTTTTATTTATCGAGACAAAAGTATGCTTATAGATTTTGCATTTGTTGTCATTATGGCATTAGGGTCTGACATGTATTTAGTTTGGTTTTACGTGTGTCTACCTCTGTCATTGACGCTTTTGTGAATCCCTTAGGACCCTTAAAATAGGCGTTACATTTTATCTTAAGTTTCTTCAAAGTCACAGAGGCCGTAAAAAGTCCAAAGTTACATTTCTTTAACATTGAAAAGGAAATTGTTTAAATGAATGCGCCATCTTGCATTTTCCTACCCACCCCTTCCCCCTGTTTTGAGTGATTATTTAGTTGGTTGGTTGAGTTGTTTTTCTTTTTATTTATTTGTTCTGTTTATTTTTATATGTAGATCATATCGATTGCTCTACAGCCCAGTACCGTAACTACCTAAGATTACTCCCAAAATGATTTACTGACCTTATTACTGATTTATTTCAGGGAGTGGGATGTAGGGGGCTCTGGATAGCGGTAATACCTTTGCTGTCTGGCGGCTGCATCCTACCTGGTAGGGTGGACGGGCATCACTGGTCCTCATCCATCTCCTAAATCTCTCACGTGCTGGCTCCAAGCGCCACACCCCGGGACACCGCTTCAGCCGGCGGGCTAAACCACGTGAGGGGGTGGTGTTTACACTGCACCGCTAGGTGGAGGAGCTGCTCTTTGCAGCCAACGGAGATCCTGGATGGATCCAACGGCCAAGTGTAGGGGAGTAAACCTTTAAAATCAGGAGTGGAGCCCCGAAGGCGGACCAGTGCGCTGTGCTCACTGACGCCGGCAGCTCCTGCAGCCAACCTGGTGCCAAACGTACTGGGTTGCATTCCTTTGGAGTACACCGGCGAGGCCGAGAGGGGGGTCTTGACGACTGGGTAACCCAGGACCTCCATATATCTTGCCCAGGCTTGCGCCCTGGAGAGGTCACCCGGTGCCGCTGTCTCAGCGGCAGAAACAACACGGGAGGCAGCAGTTACGAGTTATAAGTCTAGAGCATATTGGCGTGAGCTCGGGCGCTTTGGGTTGCCTCCGACGGTGGGAGGGATCATCGCGTCCCACTGGTTAGCTATCGCCCGCCTCAAGCTGGGCAGCCCCCAGCCAGTAAGGTGCTGACCCGTCACAATCTGCCTGCTTCAATGGGTGCTTGGAGCTCAGGATAATACCGAAGAGCAGACTGTAAACCCTGCACCAGGCAAAGAAAAAAGAAATAAAACAAAGCCGCCAGTGCTGAGACTGGCAACCTGGAACGTCAGGACCATGTGTCCTGGCCTCTCTGACGATCTCCAACAGGTCGACGATGCAAGAAAGACAGCAGTCATCAGTCGCGAGCTCAAGAGGCTCAATACTGATATCGCTGCACTGCAGGAAACCAGACTTCCATCAAACGGCAGCCTAAAAGAAAAGGACTATATATTCTTCTAGCAGGGGAAGGCCCCGGAGGAGAACCGAGTGCACGGCGTAGGTTTTGCAGTGAGAAACTCTCTACTGTCTTCAATCGAACCGCCCTCAGAAGGCACAGCTCGCATCCTTTCTCTTTGCCTCTCAACCACCTCAGGCCCTGTGAACATCATAAGCGTCTACGTCCCCACACTTTGCTCTTCAGCAGAGGCGAAGGACGAGTTCTATGAGGAGCTTGAGACCGCCATCAAGAAGCTACCCACCTCAGAACACTTGTACCTTCTCGGTGATTTTAATGCTCGGATTGGTTCAGACCATATCTCCTGGCCCCGATGCATCGGCCACTTTGGCGTCCGCAAACTTAACGAGAACGGGCAATGACTCCTTGAGCTATGCATCTTTCATGACCTCTGCATCACGAACACTTTCTTCCCCACAAACCTCAGCCACAGCGTGTCCTGGCGGCATCCCAGATCTCGTCACTGGCATCAGTTGGATCTCGTCGTCACTCGAAGACCCTCGCTGAATTGTGTTCTCACTACTCGCAGCTATCATAGCGTTGACTGCGACACAGACCACTCTCTGGCCGCCAGCAAGGTACGTCTTCAACACAAGCGAATCCATCGATCAAAGCAGAAAGGACGCCCTCGATTCAATACAGCTATGTCATCAGTCCCTGAACTACGCGAACGCTTTGCAGACGCCATCCAAGAGGACCTTTGCAACTGCCCAACCAGCAGTGCGGAAGAGAGGTGGAAACACATCCGTGATGCCACATACAAGTCTGCAGTTGGCGCTTTTGGAAAGAAAGAGCAGAGAAATCCCGACTGGTTTGAAGCCGGAATTGCGAACATTGAGAAAGCCATCTCATTCAAGAGAACTGCCTTACTCAACTACAAACAAGACCCCTGTGAAAAGACACTTGCCGCCCTTAGGAGGGCTAGAAGCGATGCCCAACGGATCGCTAGACAGTGCGCCAACAACTACTGGCAGAACCTATGTCAAAGCATCCAACTGTCCGCCGACTGCGGCAACATTCGAGGCATGTACGAGTGTACGAAAAAGGCCTTTGGCCCATGCGCCATCAAGATCGTCCCGCTGAAATCCACCACTGGTGAAATCATCATCGATCGTGCAAAGCAAATGGAGAGATGGGCAGAACACTACCAAGAGCTATACTCGAGGGACACCATTGTTACAGACGCAGCGGTGGAAAACACGAGCCTTCTGAGGATGATCATATCCTTTCATGAGGACATGAAAGGCACCGTCCAGTACGTTGGCTCCTCCTCGGACCCCTTCCCCATCAAAAGCGGAGTCAAACAGGGGTGTGTCCTTGCCCCGACACTTTTCGGCATCCTGTTTTCCTTGCTGCTGCGCTATGCCTTCAGTCAATCCGAAGAAGGCGTCTACCTTCATACCGGGCGCAACGGCAGCCTGTTCAACCTCGCACGCCTCCGTGCAAAAACGAAAGTGCGAAAAGTCCTCATTCGAGAGATGCTGTTTGCTGACGATGCCGCTTTGACGGCACACACCGAGGCTGCTCTCGGAGAGCTCATTAACCGTTTCACTCATGCCTGCAAAGAATTTGGCCTCACGATCAGCCTAAAGAAGACCAACGTCCTGGGTCAAGATGTCAGCTCGGCTCCTCGCATTTCCATCACTGACTGCACTCTCGACGTAGTGGAAGACTTCACATACCTTGGTTCCACCATCTCCAGCAGTCTCAACCTGGACACCGAGCTGAACTCAAGGATCGGCAAGGCATCTGCAGCAATGGCCCGCCTGTCAAAGAGAGTATTGGAAAACTCCATGCTGACCATCAAGACAAAGACTAAAGTGTACCAAGCTTGCGTGCTGAGCACACTGTTGTATGGGTACGAGACCTGGACTCTATACTCCCGTCAAGAACGCAGGCTCAACACCTTTCACCTACGCTGCCTCAGAAGGATTCTTGGCATTTCATGGCAGGACCACGTCCCCAACAAGGACGTCCTAGCACGTGCAGGAACTCTCAGCATGTTTGCCCTGCTCACAAAGAAACGCTTGCGCTGGCTTGGCCATGTTACCCGCATGCAAGATGGCAGAAAACCCAAAGACATTTTGTACGGCGAGCTTGCTACTGGCTCCAGACCCACGGGAAGGCCCATACTCGGCTACAAAGATGTGTGCAAGCGGGACCTCAAGGCGGGTGGCATTGCACCAGCAGGCTTCGAAGTGGTAGCAGCAGACCGCAGCAGCTGGAAACTTGCCATCAATTCGGCCATCAAGACATCCGAGCAGAGGAGAGAGGAGCAGTGGGAAGTAAGAAGAGCACGCCGAAGCCAGAGAGCAGGGTCAGCGCCTTCGGACGACACCATCTTCACGTGCAGCAACTGCAAAAAAAAAACAGGACCAGCCGTTCGAGAATCGGGCTCTACAGCCACAGCCGACGCTGCAGTTCCACCGCAGAATGACTTCCAAGGAGCAAAATCCATTGTCTCCCGAGACAGACGGATGCCAATACAACACAATTTCAGGGAGTAACTAGGGTTTTCCATGTTAAGGTAGATGAGAAATTTGACTTTTTGGAATTACTACTTCCTATATTTTTTTTAACACAGAAAAATCATTTCTACACTATATCCTCAAAGCATTTTGCTGAAAAACAAACAGATTTGCTTCAGGAATTTTTTTAGTAAGGCTGGGGTGACCCAAAAATCTCCTGAAAATCAACGTTTGTCAAAATTGACCTTTTTTTTGTCGTTTTGCGTTCCTAGTGCGTACAAATATTAACCAATCTGCATGAATTTTGGCACAAAGCTTTATCATACTAACAGCTAGCTTGTGTCATACCAGATTTTGGATAACTTGTATAGTTTAGTAATAAAGCTTGTAAAAGTGTAAAAAATTTTAATGACATTTAACGCGAATTTTATACGCCCATAGAATGAAGACAAAACTGGATATCAAAAAGTTGGTATGACAAAAGCTTCATTTTGTAATATAGGTTATATTAAAAAAAAAACAAATCTTCAAAAAGAATTATACCCTGGGAATTAGTCTGTCAAAAACTATCACTATTTTTGGTATCGAAAATTTCACATTAATTTACATAATTAATTACAACACAAATTATATGAAACATCTTACCAAAATAATATTTTTTTCTATTAGAGACATGTATCCTGCAGATTTCTGCCAAAAATCAGGTTTCTAGCTTATGTATATCCACTGTTACTAAAATAAACAAAAAATAGCTTCTCCGCCACTGTACCTGCTACCTTAAGTGCAATGCTTGAAATGGTGTATTAATTCTGCGGTATTCTTGAAGGGAGAAAACATCTCAAAGAAGGAGCAAGATAACAGAAGAATGGGTTTAGCCGTTAAATGTTTCTTTTACATACGTGTCTTCTCCTTAATAGTTAATGGATGAAAACTCATAAAATTACAAAGATAACTGAACTCATGAAGACATGGGCATTCCATTTCTTACCCACTGGACGAGGCGGCAGGGAAGTTTTTAGTCCCGTTTTTATTATCCATTGTTTGGTGTTTGTGATCTGTTTGTGACCGTGCGTTAGCGCTTGACAAAGGCTAGTTGGCCGAAAATTTGCGCTTGTTTTGTTTTGTTTTGTTGGATGCGCGCTTGTATTGGTTTTCTTGTTCTTCTGGTTCCTGTTTGCTTGGGCGCGGGCAGTCACACTTGTTTTGGATCTTGAACTTATGTGCTTGAAAAAAAACTTTTTTCTTTGTTTTTCTCCACTTTTCACTTGAGAAAATGGTCCGTCTGTCTGTCTGTCTGTCTGTCTGTCTCTCTCTCTCCCTCTCTCTCTCTCTCTCTATCTATATATCTCTCTTTATCTCTCTCTCCCTCTCTCTCCCTCTCTCTCCCTCTCTCTCCCTCTCTCTCTCTACCTCTTTCTCTCTCTCTGTCTGTCTCTCTCTTTCACTCACTCACACACACACACACACACACACAAACACACATAAACACACACACATAAACACACACACACACACACACACACACACACACACACACACACACACACACACACACACACACACACACACACACAACAGAGCTATTGTGACCATGTGTCTTCTTTCTCTATATCCCCGCTCCCCCTATTCCAACATCTTGATATTTTTTGTAATTGCCTCATTGCTCGCTCTCCTTTTTCTGTGAGGATTTATGTTGGATTCTATTTCTTTATATAGATGTTGGTGACAGTTTCGTCTCTTTTCTCTTCTGGGTGAGTGTGTGTGTGTGTGTGTGCGTGCGTGCGTGTGTGCGTGCGTGCGTGCGTGCGTGTGTGTGTGTGTGTGTGTGTGTGTGTGTGTGTGTTGAGTGTGTGCATGTGCGTGTGTGTGTTTGTTTTGACAAGCATTTATATGAAACAGGTAGCCTGAGTATTTATTTTGTTTAAATGGAATTGAGCAAATGTTTGATCTGACCAAATTTGCGTTAGTATAAACTAAGCAGAGCAGATGAATGATCAAGAAGGCTGGAAGACTACACTCTACAGAATATTGTGACACAATTATGCTCGAAAATTTGTCTTTGGTGGAAAAGATCTCAGCGTCCGGATAAAGTGTTCATAGACTTTTGTTGATGAAACTAAAATCAAGAACTATAACATACGCCACGATGAGAACAAAAGAAAGTAACAAAGAAAGAAAATAAACTCTATACAAAAATTAATTATACGATTAGATGTAACATAAAATAAGACAGAAGAAGACATAAAACTGTTAAAAAAAATAAGAATTAATCTAGTTACAAAGATCAAGAGCAAAATGAATAGCAAACCATCAGTAAATAACATGGATAGCAAACCAGGAGTAAATAACATGGATAGCAAACCATCAGTAAATAACATGGATAGCAAACCAGGAGTAAATAACATGGATAACAAACCAGGAGTAAATAACATGGATAGCAAACCAGGAGTAAATAACATGGAAAGCAAACCATCAGTAAATAACATGAATAGCAAACCAGGAGTAAACAACATGGATAGCAAACAATCAGTGAATAACATGGATAGCAAACCAGGACTAAATAACATGGATAGCAAATCAGGAGTAAATAACATGGATAACAAACCATCAGTAAATAACATGGATAGCAAACCAGGAGTAAATAACATGGATAGCAAACCAGGAGTAAATGACATGGACAGCAAACCAGGAGTAAATAACATGGATAGCAAACCAGGAATAAATAACATGGATAGCAAACCAGGAGTAAATGACATGGACAGCAAACCAGGAGTAAATAACATGGATAGCAAACCATCAGTAAATAACATGGATAGCAAACAATCAGTGAATAACATGGATAGCAAACCAGGAGTAAATAACATGGATAGCAAACCATCAGTAAATAACATGGATAGCAAACCAGGAGTAAATAACATGGATAGCAAACCATCAGTAAATAACATGGACAGCAAACCATCAGTAAATAACATGGATAGCAAACCATCAGTAAATAACATGGATAGCAAATCAGGAGTTAATAACATTGATAGCAAACCATCAGTAAATAACATGGATAGCAAACCAGGAGTAAATAACATGGATAGCAAACCAAGAGTAAATGACATGGACAGCAAACCTGGAGTAAATAACATGGATAGCAAACCATCAGTAAATAACATGGATAGCAAACCAGGAGTAAATAACATGGATAGCAAACCAGGAGTAAATAACATGGATAGCAAACCATCAGTAAATAACATGGATAGCAAACCAGGAGTAAATAACATGGATAGCAAACCATCAGTAAATAACATGGACAGCAAACCATCAGTAAATAACATGGATAGCAAACCATCAGTAAATAACATGGATAGCAAACCATCAGTAAATAACATGGATAGCAAACCATCAGTAAATAACATGGATAGCAAACCAGGAGTGAATAACATGGATAGCAAACCATCAGTAAATAACATGGTTAGCAAACCATCAGTAAATAACATGGATAGCAAACCATCAGTAAATAACATGGATAGCAAACCAGGAGTAAATAACATGGATAACAAACCATCAGTAAATAACATGGATAGCAAACCAGGAGTAAATAACATGGATAGCAAACCATCAGTAAATAACATGGATAGCAAATCAGGAGTAAATAACATGGATAGCAAACCATCAGTAAATAACATGGATAGCAAACAATCAGGTAATAACATGGATAGCAAACCATCAGTAAATAACATGGACAGCAAACCATCAGTAAATAACATGGATAGCAAACCATCAGTAAATAACATGGATAGCAAACCATTAGTAAATAACATGGATAGCAAACCAGGAGTGAATAACATGGATAGCAAACCATCAGTAAATAAAATGGATAGCAAACCATCAGTAAGTAACATGGATAGCAAACCAGGAGTGAATAACATGGATAGCAAACCAGGAGTGAATAACATGGATAGCAAACCAGGAGTAAATAACATGGATAGCAAACCAGGAGTAAGTAACATGGATAGCAAACCAGGAGTGAATAACATGGATAGCAAACCATCAGTAAATAACATGGATAGCAAACCATCAGTAAGTAACATGGAGAGCAAACCAGGAGTAAATAACATGGATAGCAAACCATCAGTAAGTAACATGTATAGCAAACCATCAGTAAATAACATGGATAGCAAACAGGAATAAGTAACATGTATAGCAAACCATCAGTAAATAACATGGATAGCAAATCAGGAGTGAATAACATGGATAGCAAACCAGGAGTAAATGACATGGACAGCAAACCAGGAGTGAATAACATGGATAGCAAATCAGGAGTGAATAACATGGATAGCAAACCAGGAGTAAATGACATGGACAGCAAACCATCAGTGAATAACATGGATAGCAAATCAGGAGTAAATAACATGGATAGCAAACCAGGAGTAAGTAACATGGATAGCAAATCAGGAGTGAATAACATGGATAACAAACCATCAGTGAATAACATGGATAGCAAACCATCAGTAAATAACATGGATAGCAAACCAGGAATAAATAACATGGACAGCAAACCAGGAGTAAATAACATGGATAGCAAACCATCACTAAATAACATGGATAGCAAATCATCAGTAAATAACATGGATAGGAAACCAGGAGTAAATAACATGGATAGCAAACCAGGAGTAAATAACATGGATAGCAATCATCAGGAAATAACATGGATAGAAAACCATCAGTAAATAACATGGATAGCAAACCAGGAGTAAATAACATGGATAGCAAACCAGGTGTGAATAACATGGATAGCAAACCATCAGTAAATAACATGGATAGCAAACCAGAAGTAACTAACATGGATAGCAAACCAGAAGTAACTAACATGGATAGCAAACCAGGAGTAACTAACATGGATAGCAAACCAGGAGTAAATAACATGGGTAGCAAATCAGGAGTGAATAACACGAATAGCAAACCAGGAGTAAATGACATGGATAGCAAACCAGGAATAAATAACATGGATAGCAAACCAGGCAAAATGCAAAGAGATAGAAGAGCGACACAAAATGGATCCTCAGGGAATGTACAGACGAATTGAAGAAATTGTCCACAGGAAAAATACATGCACATCAACTGGTTGCTTAAAATCGAAAAAGATGGCAAGCTTGTCATGGAAAAAGACAAAATACTGGACAGATGGGGAGAGTACATTAAAGACCTTTTTGAGGATGACAGAAACGAAGAACACATAAAAAAGAACTTTAAAGGACCACCCATAATGAAAGATGAAGTTAGAGCAGCACTGAAAAAGATGAAACCAGGAAAAGCCCCAGGACTAGATAACATTACTACAGAGATGATTGAAGTCATGGAGGAATTTGGCATAGAAAAAATAGCAGCCCTCCTAAATGAAATTTACGACACTGGAAAAATCCCCAAAGATATGTCAAAATCAATTTTCATTGCTGTTCCAAAGAAGACAGGGGCTATAGAATGTGAACTCCATCGCACAATCAGTTTGATGAGTGATGTAACAAAAATCCTATTAAGAATAATCATGATGAGGACAAGGAATAGAATCAAAAGAGAAATTGCAGAAGAACAGTGTGGATTTGTGGAAGGGAAAGGAACTAGTAATGCCATATACATCCTAAAAACTATTTGAGATGAATAAGGATTTGTATTTATGCTTTGTTGACTATACCAAGGCTTTCGATCGGGTAAGACATGAAGAATTGATCAACCAACTGGAGAGACTCAATTTTGATGGAAAAGATCTACGAATAATCAGGAATATGTACTGGGAACAAACAGCTGCAATGAGAATAGAAAATATAAGCTGTTTCCAAAACATCAAAAGAGGAGTCAGACAGGTTTGTGTAATGTCACCAGATCTGTTTTCACTATATAGCGAAAACATCATGAGAAACCTAGAAGAAGACCCTGGATTAAAGGTTGGAGGGAAAATGATAAACAACATTCGGTACGCAGATGACACCGTGCTAATTGCAGAATATGAAAGGGACTTACAAAACCTTGTGAATATACTAGAAATAGAAAGCAAAGGTAAGGGATTGGAACTAAACAGCAGGAAGACTGAAGTCATGATGATCAGTAAAAAACATGAAATCCCCTCATGCAAAATAACAACAAATGGCACAACCTTGACACAGGTTAATAAGTTCAAATATCTGGGAACAATCATTTCATCAGACGGCAGATGCACATCGGAAATAGCTGGCAGAATCGGCCAAGCCAAAACAGCATTCAAGAAGATAACAAGCATTCTTACCAACAAATGCCTATCAATTAACATCAGAAAGAGAGTCCTTGAATGTTATATAGAACCAATACTCTTGTACGGATGCGAGGCGTGGACAGTCACCAAGCAAAGCCAGAGCAAGATTGAGGCAGCCGAGATGTGGTTCCTCAGAAGAATGTTGAGAGTTCCATGGACAGCAAAGAAAACAAACGAGACAGTCTTGATGGAGGCAGACACAAGTAGAACACTCATGAGGAAGATTAGGAAAAGACAGGCAACGTTTATAGGCCATTTTATGAGGAAGGGGATTGAAGCACCTGGTCACAACGGGAAAGCTGGAGGGAAAGAGAGCACCAGGTAGACCCAGGGAGAGAATGCTGGACGGACTTGCAGAGTGGCTGGGGATGAGGAGGGTGGGGGAGATGCTAGGGGCAACGAGAGATAGAGATGGTTGGAAGTCCTTGGTCGCCAATGCCATGCGGCAGGGCACCTGATGATGATGATGATGAGCAAACCAGGAGTGAATAACATGGATAGCAAACCAGGTGTGAATAACATGGATAGCAAACCAGGAGTAAATAACATGGATAGCAAACCATCAGTAAATAACATGGATAGCAAACCAGGAGCAAATAACAATCTACTTTTATAACCAAAAAAACCCATCACTGGTTGATCAGAATGGAATGTTGATTGAAGAACCTCAAAAATGATACAGGAAGTAAATACATTTTACAGTGATATGTACATCAGAGAAATTATGGAAAACACGTGAAATTAAAGAGTTAATGAGAGTATCTCCAAATGTATCAAATAAAGAAAGAGATACTTCTTAGAAGGAAAGAGATGTTTTGGAAGAAGCAGGATTGGCATTAAACCATGAAAAATAGGAAAAAATCCTAGAAAAGATGGTTTTGGTGTCATCATCATCATGTGCCCTGCCGCATGGCGTTGGCGATCATTGCCCTCCCTTTGTAGCTGCAAATACATATCCAACCCTTCCTGTCCTCAGCCACTCTGCAAGTCCATCCGATACTTTCTCCCTGGGTCTACCTGGTGCTCTTTTCCCCTCCAGCTTTCCTGTTGTGACCAGGTGCTCTGATTTCTCTTTATTCACAAAATGTCCTATAAATGTTGCTTGTCTTTAACTAATCTTCTTCATTAATGTTCTTTTTGTGCTTGCATCTTTCAAGACTGTCTCCTTTATTTTCTTTCCTGTCCATGGAACTCTCAATATTATTCTTAGAAACCACGTTTCAGTTGCCTCAGTCTTGTTAAGTCTCCTTGCAGTCCTTAATTTCTGCTTTCTATTTCTATTATATTCACAAGAGTTCTTTCCAGTATATCAAAATAGGGGCTATGCAAAGATGTTTTTTTCGCCAGATTTGTTTTCACTTTACAGTGAAACTGTCATGAGAAACCTAGAAGAATGCCCTGGGATAAAAGTTGGAAAGAAAATGTTAAACAATCTTCGTTATGCAGATGATATTGTATTAATTGCAGAAAAGAGAAAAGGCCATACAAATTTTTGTGAATGGAATAAAAATAAAAAGCAGAAATATAGATGTAGTAATTCATAAATTCTTTTGGAAAAAAATAGGTCCTTTTGTTCTACGACATTTTAATGTTGCCTGTGTCCGAAATGAATGTGTAACGACCATGAAGATCGCCATTACATACTCCATTCAAAATAACAAGCCAAAAGCAACACATAGATTCAACAGCATTTTGCCATACAAATTCAGCACTGAATCTTCTGACTGTCTTGTCAGGTTTACATTTTCATTTTCTTTGCTAAAAATAAGCATATCAAACTGACTACAACTGACAGGAAATATCTTTGATGTCCTGGCATTTAAATCTCCACTTATAAGAATATCAGTATTATCAATTGACATCAATTTTTCCGATAATGCATCCTCTAAACACACAATACCATTTTCAACATCAAAAGTCGTATGATAAGGAGAATTGATAGGAGGAATGTATACACACAGATAAAGTATACTTTTCTTCAAAACTAAACAAAGTTTTGTCGAGCAAAAAACACAACATATTATCTTGGTCGCATTTGAGTTAACATATGGGACCAAATCAGTTTTAATTAAACAAACCACCCCCCCCCCCCGATCGCCCACCTTGTTTTGACAGCTTCAAACTGGTTTACAAAATATTGTATAGTTTGGAAATAAATATCTTTCTAGGTATTCCACGAAAGTTTCCACAATACAAACAATGTCAAAAGAGGTAATGTACTTGATAAACATTCTATCGTTAAGTTTAGATAAGAGACCTTCCACATTCCAGTGAAGAAAAGATAATGACTGAGTATAATTGTTACTTATTGTTCTTTGAACATTTTATATATTTTCACCTTTGTTTTTGCTTTGCTTTGTATTCATACATTCTTCAAAATTATATCTTGGAAATATACTCTCCTATCATTCTTAATTTTTACTTGTTCACTTTCTTGGAAGGAGCGCGTAAGAGAGGGAGTAGATGAAAAGCGGAGGGACTTGTTACGACATGCACGACATGCCTGCTCGGTATCTTGGCTTTTCAACACATTAGTGACCACTTCTGAATCTTCACTGAAAATTGTGAGAACCGGTGCTGAGGGGGAATTTGTTACCTCTTGATATTTGCTTAAGGTATTTTGTTTTTGGCTTACAGCAAATATTTGTTTTACATTGGCGGCCAGACACCTATCTGGTTTCTTTTAATTTATCATTTTCATCTAATCCAAACTTCTTACCCTCAGTAAGGAGGTGATCATAGATCATGGTGGCCCTTTTGTTGTTATCTCTAGCTATTTTCAAATGAGGTCCCAATCGTTTCCTAATGTCGCGAACTTTTTGTGTAAAGTCTTCCCCAATAAATGTTTGGCTACTTTTCAGCTTTTTCTTTGCTTTAATGATTTCTTCTCTATCTTTATAAAATGTACATCTGGCAATGATTGGGGAGTTTGGTTTGGTGTTCAAGCGATGCACACGGTCAAACTGTACTTGATGTTGTTTCTTTTCGACCGACCTTCAAGATCATCAGTTTTTCTTTGCCATTTGAACAAGTCTGTCCTTTAGTATTGTATTCTCTGCTTTAAGTGTGTCATTTCTCTTGTCAGATTACGAACAGAGTCCCTGATATCATGCATTTCATTTTTCAAATCATTGACAATTTCATGCAGATTTTTAAATTCAGTTTTCATATTATCAAACTTAGTATGCATACATGAAATCGAAGATATATTGTCCTTCAATGTTGGATCATTGGACAATCCCTCACCTGATGACGAGCGGTCATGGTCCATAAGTGAAGGGCGGTCAGCACTGGCACGGCGTGTGGCACCATCACTGGTCAGTCGAGCCTGTTTCAACGCACTGCTTTGGTTGGACCTAGGCCCGGGATTCGGCTCCACATCACCGCAACGAAGTAACAGATCATCGTAGAAGAATGACGTGAGGACCAACCCTACCATGACATCGGTCATACGGGTCCTAAATGTCAACACACGAAGAGTCATGGCTTACTGAAAATTAGCCCGCTTGGCCATGAAATTTATGTAAATGGCGAGAAATCCACCACAACGTACCCTAAAGTCTACACTTACCGGAGGCATGATGACTTAACATCAATTTGCAGACGTCAGACTTAGTGAGGTACTCCGTAATAACGCAAATTGGTTAATTAGGTGCAGAGCTCTGAAAACGTGACTGCTAAATTCGCTGACGAGAGTTCACTCCCCACCCCCACCCCTTCCCACGGGGAAGGGGAGAAACAGAGAGAGGAAGAGAGAGACAGAGAGACAGGAAGGGTTTTTAATTTGCCAAGACTTTGGAAAATGATTTTGAGTCGTTAGATTGATATTTGTGTGTGTGTGTGTGGTTAGAATGGATTTTTTTAAGTTCTGAAAGCATATGGGTTCGACGAAAAATTGTGTAAGTAGATCAAAACGTTTCACAAGAACACAAAGTCAACAGTAACTGTAAATGGTTGGGAGTCAAACTGGTTTCAAGTAGAAAGAGGCCGTAGATAAAGTGACCCACTTTTTCCATAAACACTTGCTTGTCTTAGTTGTTGAGATATTGGCAATTGTGATCATAGAAGATAAAGACATCAGAGGCATTATGATTAGCAGCAAAAAAATACAAAATCTCTCAATGTGCAAGTGATGCTCAACTGATCAATACTGAATAGAAATCTATTCACCTTGTTAAGAAAGATTGGACAAAAATTCATGTTTTTCTCATGCTGACAAAACAGGTAATTGGGTCAGGAAGCAAAAACTGTTCATTAATGAGATATATACAACATCTGAATATAAACTAGAACCATCAAAGATTCGAAATATTAGGCTGTGGTTTACAAAAGATGTGAAGTGAATTGAAGAAATAAATGATGCTGAAAAATCATCAGATGTAACAAGCTTTGTTCAAAACTTGGACAAAGAAAAGTACGACTCCGCCAGAAAGAATCGCTTTGCTTAAATTACTAGTTCTTTCTAGACTAATCCATGTCTGGATTTTGCTCCCAGATCTCCCAGAAGTTTTCGTGTGTATTCTTCAGAAAATGAGTTTCTGTTTTGTTTGGAATGATAGGTGTGAGCGAATAAACAGAAAAACTCCCCCTGAAAATGACGGTTTGAACATGCCAGATCTACAAAGGTACATTCAAGCTTTAACACTTTCCTGGTTGGGAAAATCTAAAAATACAAAGCATAATGAAAAACATATGGAGTCAGTCAGGCCTATTTTAATAGATTTTGGAAAATATGGCTATGTTTTAGCCAATGATAACTTGTTCTGAAAGCACTCTTTTCAGGCGTAATATCGTTTTTTTTTCCAGTCATGTAAAACCAACAACGTCAACCAACTTACTCTCAGAACCAGTTGATTTACTGTCAAAAGCAGTCTTACAGTATGGAAAAGTTACCATGGGAATAACATTATAAACTATTTTTACAGTTAATAGGTCCTGAAAAGTCTATTGTATTGCATACTTTTTGAATTATGATGAATTATGTCTGGCACATTGTGAATTAAACAGAAAATATGAGATGAAATTTCCTAATTTTCAATGGATGTAGCCAGTCTGTTAAATTAAGATGCACACAAAAGAAAGTAAGATATATTAAATGAAACGATCACTCAAAAAAGCAATTTACTCTGCACTGAAGGAAGAATATTTCCCAAATGCTGTTTTAAATGGTAGGAGAAACTGGGAACAGAATGATATTTCATGAAAAAATATTATTTACGAAAATTCATGAAATACGTGAAGTAAAACGGAAATAGTTACAGATACGTATTGTACATAGGATTATTGGAATTCATGTCATACTGAGAGAAATGGGACTTCCGAACAACTTTTACCGTGACTTTTCCTTGGAAATATAAGATGGCATTGATGATATATTTTGGAAATGTTTACATACGAAATGATTCTGGGGAAGGATCGAAGAATTTTAAAATCAGAATGTATCATTTGGCGTTGATAAAAATATACAGTATAATGGCTTTCAAGTGTCCTTCGAAAAATGTAATTAAATATGCAGAATTGAAAAGACGCTAGTAAATGTAATTTCTTTAAAGATATCTTGCTACAAAATACCTCGTCGAAGAATACAACTCAACACTGATGTGGAACTTACCCAACTTTAAAATGAAATGGTTACCATATTTACTATTGATAAGGTTTGAACGTGATACTGGTTGAAAATCAATTTACAATTTACAATACACATATTTTGATTGTAGTAATTAAAGATGATGGACATTTCGATTTCTTACCATCTAGCCACGTATGTATGTATGTTTCTTAATTTTTTTTTTATTGTTGATTACGCTTTACATAGATGTGTACATACTTGTGTTTCGGTCAAAAGGATCTGTTGCATGGATTTGACTTGTTTCTTATGATGTGATTGTAATTACGTTTTGTTGTTTTGCTTTGTATTTGTCTGCATTATTTGCACAAAATGAATGAAAGAACGTTTGAGAAAAAAAGACAGCTGGAAATTGAAAATGTGACCACAGTTTCATTAACTGAATCATCACTTGCTGCCAATGCTTTTGCATCGTCAGTTTTAGATTTTAGTTCAATTTGATCAAGCTGATATGATGGTTTGTCAGTCTGTATTGGTCTCACACTGCAGGCTGTCTGTCATACTTCAACACGAAACAAAGTCCATTTATGCCAGTGACAGAGCAATAGATGGTAGAGTGTATGTGCACTCACATTTCTGTATTCCTCACTTTCTCAATAGACAGATGGATAGATAGACAAACAGACAGACAGAGAAACAGAGAAACAGTCAAAGAGACAGACAGATAGACAGATAGACACACAGACATGGACAGATAAACAGACAGACAGACATATAGATAGATAGATACACAGACAGACAGACAGATAGATAGATAGATAGATAAATAGATAGATAGATAGACAGACAGACAGACAGATATATAGATAGATGATAGATAGATAGATAGATAGATGGATGTATAGATAGAAAGATAGATAGATAGACAGACAGACAGATAGATAGATATATAGATAGATAGACAGACAGACAGACAGACAGATAGATAGATAGGATAATAGATAGATAGATAGATAGATGGATGTATAGATAGATAGATAGATGGATGGATAGATAGATAGATAGATAGATGGATAGATAGATAGATGGATGGATAGATAGATAAATAGATAGATAGATAGATAGATAGATAGATAGATAGATAGATAGATAGATAGATAGATAGATATGGTGTATTTGTATCTTGTTCAAGACCCAAACATCGAAACTGGTAGGGATCTGGTCTGTGTCTTTGATCATTGTTATGTCTAGTCCTAAGGTGAGTAAAGTACATTTCTTTCCATCTCTCCAGCAGCCATTCTTTTTCTCATATGATGGATGGATAGATATTATAGCTAAATAGAAGATTGAAATTATGGTAATCAGTAAAAACCAAGAAATTCCCTCTAGCAAAACAACAGCAAATGGCACGACATTCACTGATTGAGACCAGGAGTTGATAAGTTTAAATATCTGGGAACAGTCATCTCACCAGACGGCAGATGCACATTAGAAATAGCCAGCAGAATCGGCCAAGCTGAAACAGCATTCAAGAAAATGAAAAGTGTTCTTACCAACAAATTTAATGTCTATCAATTAATATCAGGAAGAGAGTTCTTGAATGTTATATAGAACCCATAATGTTGTACGGATGTGAAGCTTGGACATCAACACGCAAAGTCAGAACAGGATAGAGACAACTGAAATGTGGTTTCTAAGAAGAATATTGAGAGTTCATAGACAGCAAAGAAAACAAACGAGACAGTCTTGAAGGAGACAGACACAAGAAGAACATTAATGAAAAGATTAGGAACAGACAACCAACATTTATAGGACTTTTTATGAGGCAAGAGAAATTAGATCACCTGGTCACAACAGGAAAGCTGGAAGAAAAAAGAGCACTAGGTAGACCCAGGGAGAAAATGTTGGACGGATTTGAGGACAGAGGGTTGGAGACGTACTTGAAGCAACAAGGAACAGATTCATACGTGGGCCATGATCGCCAACGCCATGCGGTAAGGCATATGATGATGATGATGAGATAGATATTGATTCATTTGTTTAAATATGTATCATTTATGTGCTTGCCCCATATCTTTGTGGGTATAACGTTAACACAGAACAAACCAGCAAAGCTATTTTGTTAACGTAATTTCTATGATGACACATGTTGAGTACATGCTGCATACAAGACGTCAGGTCATCTTGGACCAAAGGACTAACATCCAGATCACACAACTCAAGTTCTAAAAAAGAAGAGGGGGGTGGGGCAATCCCCGTCTCATATATGGATAGGAACTGCCATTTCTGCTTCCCAGGCAGCTGTTCTAACTACCAGGCCGCCAGATACCTCTTTATTGTGATATCTTAAACTGTGACTGGTTTGTTTACAGCAGTAATTATTTAATGGTCTTTTTAGACCAATGTTTACCCGACAATCGATTCTCATCCATTCCGAAAAATCATTTCCCTGTTTTCATGAACACTGCTACAGTGTAGTTTTTGTCATTCGCAGTAGCTGATGACGTGCATACATTCACTTAAAAAAGGCACTATCAAAGACACTGGCAGTAAATGTCGGATCTCGTCTGCTAGGCAGCCTAAATACGATTTGATATGGAAGCTCAGGCACCATGGCTGTAACAGAACGAACCTAGATATACTGGCGTGTCGGTCAGCTGGGCTGAGTGGGATGAGAATAATAGAAATAATAATAATAATAGTGATGATGATGATGATGATGATCATGATGATGATGATAATGGTGGTGGTGGTGGTGGTGGAGCTGCTGCTGCTGCGGCTGCTGCTGCTGGCGATGATGATGATGATAATAGCGTTGATGATGAAAATAAATAATGATTATGACAATCATGATAATGTTAACGACAACGACGACGATGATGATGATGATGATAATAATACTAATTTAATGATGATGATGATGGTGGTGGTAGTGGTGGTAGTAGTTGTAGTAGTGGTGGTGGTGGTGGTGATAATAAACATCTCAAGAAGTCGAAAGAAGAAGAGAAAAAACAAACAAACAAACAAATATAGAAACAAATTATGAAGTAAATACATTATCCCCAAATCTTCAAAATTCCAATATTATCATATGCTTTTCCTTTCTTTTCTCAGGGCAAATAAAGAACGAATATTCCCGACTGCACCACACATGTCAATAAAGAAATATTTTAGTATCTTCATCATCTTATTCCTTTGATTTGTATCATTCAACCACGCAAATTTTACGCTATTTTGCCTTTTGCTCTTTGGGTTTGAAATTCTCAGCAAGATATCGATCACCTTGATGTGAAGTGACAAGCCTTGGGCTGTAAAACCGATGGAGAGGAATTAACTTCAAGAGGCAGCTCAATGTTTCTGTTGTCCCCTTCTCCTGAGTACATATGGATGTTGAAAATCGGTGAATCCAGTAATGTTTTTCATTAAAAGACTTTTCTTTTTAGTGTGTTGTATTTGCACTTCAATTGTTTTCTTCTTTGTTTATCTTAAAATGTCAGTCAACTAAATTAATCAGTTAAAAATGCATAAAGCGATAAATAAATATACGAATAAATGAATGTCTTTAAACTGTATAATACTTTCAGGATATATAACTTAGCGTATGTGTATGTGTGTGCGTGCGTGCGTGCGTGGTGTGTGTGTGTGTGTGTGTGTGTGTGTGTGTGTGTGTGTGTGTGTGTGTGTGTGTGTGTGTTTATGAGTGTGTGCAGGCGTGCGTGCGTGCGTGGGCGCGTGTGTGTGTATGTGTGTGAGATTTGTTAGCGCTGACCTGATCCAGGTGAATATGGACACAACAGCTTTCTCCTGATGAAATGCTCTGTAAATATCAGTTGACTGCACACAAAACCTTTGTTTAATCCAAATAAAAACAAACAAACACCAGTATCAAATCATAGTCATGGCAAGCCTGCAAATACTCAACTTAGACCTACAAAGCCCATGTGAACGATTTCGTTGGAAGCACTACAGTGTCTTCATGACAGTGACACGATTTAGCACTGGAGAATACGTATGCAGGCTAACTTGTTCATCTCCATCCTAGAGTCCGTAAAACATGAAAAGATCATGAACTGACCAAACGGCAAGTAAGCAGTCTCCGAAACCAATGCTATTAACTTTGATAAAAATCAGTACCTTGAGCATGGCTAGACAACACATCAATCTACTGTCAAGATACAAGATACAAGATACAAGATAGTTTATTTGTCCCGAAGGAAATTACGTTGCCAATCACATTACAAATTAGACATAAAATTATACATTATAAATTATAAAGGCATTAAAAACAAACAATATTATCACATACATTATAATATCACATACTCTCGCATATCACAGCGCGCTGCTCTCACATAGACCAAGTGCCAATTATCACAATAAACATTAAAATAGTAAAAATAGAGTGCAGGTTAAGCATAAAGATTTCAAATAAAATTACGTGTATAAGCGTTGTTAAAAGATAATATGGCTTTGGGTATGAAACTATCTTTGTATCTCTTTGTCCGTGTCGTCGGTTGTCGTAGCCTACCACTCCTGTCAATTCGTCTTTTGTCAAACTCGCCCACAAGTGGGTGAGTTTTGTCATTCAGTATGTTAACTGTCTTGTCAGTCAGTCGTTTGTGGTAGGCCATGTCCAGCGTCTCATGTCTTTGTCCTGTCACATTTCCAGCTTTTTTGATGATCTTCTCCAGCCTTTCCCTGTCTCTCTCTGACACATTCCCACCCCAGCACACAACCCCAAAGAATAGCAAGCTGCTGATGGCAGATCTGTAAAATGAAGAAAGAATTTCAGAGTTTACTCTAAAAGATCTAAGTTTTCTAAGGCAATAGAGTCTTGGTTGTACCTTCTTAATGATAGAATCTGTGTTTTCTGAAAAGGAGAGCTTGTTGTCAAAGACGATGCCCAGGTACCTGTGCGCATCCACTCTCTCCACTTCCTCACCCTTGATGCGCACAGGCCCCGGGGCATCAGTCTTGGCTCTGGTAAAGTCAATAACAATTTCCTTAGTTTTAGATGCATTCAGTTCCAGATAGTTTTCTTCACACCAGTTCACAAAGTGTCTCACCTCTTCTCTGTACAGTAAATCATTTTTCTTACAAATCATTCCAACCTGACTGGTGTCATCCGCAAATTTAACTAAAGGGCATGACTCATCCTTCTGTCTTCCATCTGCAGTATACAAAGTAAACAAAAATGGTGAAAGAACAGTTCCCTGGGGGGCACCAGTGTTGGTGTACAGCACATCAGATAGGACAAAGGGAACATAAGATGAAGCAGATGCAATAGGCAGTCTGACAAATTGAGGTCTAAAAGTCAAATAATGAAAAATCCAAGATATAAAATTTTGAGGGATGTTCATTTTAGACATTTTATCAACGAGGAGATGTGGCTGGATGGTATTAAAAGCACTACTAAAATCATAAAACATCAGCCTAATAGAGTTGCCAGGTTTGTCCAGGTGACTATACACAGTATTTAAAACATACAAAACAGCATCTTCAACACTTCTATTCCTTCTATAAGCAAATTGTAAGGGGTCAACAAAATCAGAGACAAGAACAGACAGCTTATTCAATACTATTCTCTCACAGAGCTTCATGATAGCAGATGTTAAGGCTACGGGCCGCAAGTCGTTCATCTGCGTGACCCTAGGCTTCTTTGGTACTGGAATGATGGCAGAAGCCTTCCAGCATTCAGGGACCTTTTCTAGTCTGAAACTAAGGTTAAAGATTACTGTAAAGATATATGCCAGCTGATTGGCACACTGTTTTAAAACTTTGGGGGAAACCCCGTCCGGGCCAGGTGCCTTTCTAGGGTTGCACCCTTTTAACAGACGACGCACCTCATTCTCGTCTGTCTCTAAGCTACTGTCATTGTCTTTCTTGCCTGTTGAAAATCTCTCACGGATGTTTTCATGATGAGAAGAAAAATCTTTACTATCAAATCTACAATAAAACTTGTTGAGTTCATTGGCTCTGTCTTTGTTGTTGGCAGGGTCTGGCTGTGCCTCACTTTGTCCCTTCTTTGCATACCCACTCATCAGTTTAATGTTGTTCCAAACTTTCTTCATGTTGTTACCAGCAAAGTCCTTCTCCACCTTTTTCTTGTACTCTTCCTTCCCTCTCTTAATTTCCCCATCAAGCTGTTTTTGCGCTTCCCTGCTTTTTGCCTTGTCCCCCTCCACAAAGACTTCTTTTTTATGTTTTAATGCTTTAACTATATCCCCTGTTATCCACGGCTTTGAATTTGCATACACTTTCACTTTCTTTTCTGGAATGGCAGTGTCAACACAAAAGTTAATATATTCAGTGGTGACATCTACGAGTTCATCAAGGTTGTCACTACTATGCACAAACATGTCCCAATCAGTACAGTCCAATGCCCCTCGCAGGGCCTCGCAGGCTTCTGTTGACCACACCTTGACGGTGCGCCGCTTGGGTGGTTCCCTCCGGACGACAGGTCTGTAGCGGGGGAGTAGCTGGACGATATAGTGGTCAGAGCGTCCAAGAGGCGCCGTAGCGACTGACTGATAAGCATCTTGGACATTTGCATAACACAAGTCTAATGTATTCTAAGGGGCAGCAAAGGGGCAGCAAAGGGGCAGCGTTCAAGTCAGCCGGTTATACACTCAGCCGGGAGTGACAACTAAAAGCACCCCGCATTTCCCCCACCCCTTCCTCAGAAATATTATACTGAGGATGGGCGTCTGTTTTGGAATGACACCAAGAACATCACATCATGATCAAAAATGGATTAGCTTGTTTTTGCATAGCGAATGAAACAAAAAGATCAAAGACTGTGATGGACGTTTTTGATTAATATCATTAAGGTTTAAACATGTTCACACATCCCTGTCCTATTTCCAGTCTACTCAACACCACAATGCGAACATTTTTTCACTCTATAAAATGATCACCGATGTCGCTACCATGAGGCAGGGGTGTTGTGCGTGTCACTGTAAGGGTGAAATGCTTTATGTGTTCATGAGCCAGTGTTGCGCTTTGTTTAAGACTGCATATGCGACCGCGCGCGCTGTGTGTGTGTGTGTGTGTGTGGTGTGTGGGCGCGCGCGAGCACGAACACCGCAAGATAAAATCTCGAGATAATGCATTTTGTGACAGTGACAATGACTTATGCCTCCCCATAAGTGGTAGTCTGTATTTATTCTTTCTGTCTCCTCTATTCCCACGAATTACACTCTACCATTTCCAAACACTGCGACAAACTGAAGTTCATTCACAATCCCTGTCAACTTGCTGCTTCGTAGACATAGAAAACATATGCTAAGTAGAACCTACGATTTTTGCCCGTGCGTAAAACTTATACGCAGGTATAGCGCTTATGCCATGATCATTTTGAACCTAATCCATCGCATGGTTTCTGTGATGTCAGTACATATGGACTTCATTCCTAGCGTAGAGACGCCATCTTGAGAAACCGAAACTGAAAGTAAAACTGTAGGGTCACACATCAAATGAATCTCTGCACTGCTCCTGGCTGCTTCAAAGATATTTTAATTGAAGATCCAATCCATGCGATGTTTACACCAATTGTTAAGCTTCCAACTGATGATGATAATCGACTATTTAAAAAATCCAGGCTAAATGAGCATTTTCAAGTCTTAGAAGATTTCACCTACGTCAGCCTCCACAAATCCATAAAAAAAAATTTTCACAGTAACTATTCGTTTTTGATACAAACATTTTTCTCTGCAAATTTTTGTGCAGGTGGGAAATTAGAACAGCATAGCTGTCAAAAACCACCAGTGTAATAATGCTATTTAGAAATGGTTTCAATTTGTATTACGTACGCTTATGGAAAAAAAAAAGGGGAAAATAATGGGACAAGGGTAAATATGCGTGACAAACACCGTTGTGGAAGGTTTTAGGCAGTGAATCGGTCATTGTGACCCTGTCATGGGTCATAAAGCTTAAAGTTTTTAATGAAGCATGTGTTGCAATAATGGAAACATAGCATAAATTCCTGGAAATTCCGGCATGCTTGTTCTGAAAGAGGTATAAGAACAAAAATAGCTTGTGAACTTCTTACCTAAATTGTATGTTATTGTATTCATATATCTGTGCCGTTTTAAGCCGTTGACTTATGTCACTTTGTATGAAAAAAGCATAACGAATTCATCATACTTCTCGAATGCATTCGTTTCTTTTAAACTAGTAATCAGATTTTGATACATGTATAATAACAATGTTGTTAGAGGCAACATAATCTATCTTTTCAATATGTAGCTATGGATGTGCCAGTTTTTTGCTTTTATGGAAAACAGAAAATGCTTAATGCCACAATGTTTCACATTTTGAGAAATTCCCTTGATAGCAAAAGTTAAACCGTAGATGCATATTAAGAATGAAAATCGAGTACAGTGTTACAAACAATATTGAATTTTGAATGTAGTTTTTATGGATTCTTATCCAAATTGTACTTCACAGCGTGTTTGTCAGATTGTTTGAAATAATTCAAAATTACTGTATAATGAGGACTCACATCTAAACCCTATTTATGTTACAGCCATGGCATGTGTTTGTCATAAAATCACATTCACTGTTTACATTATGGTGGAATAGAGACCGCGTGACAGAGCTGTACTCATCTAAATCTTTTATACATTTTACACTGGCGTCAACCAAGCTAAAAGGATACACGCGGTATTGGCAAGAGAATTTGAGCAACACCCTCAAGATGCACCATCGAAAAGTGTATCAAGGTTGCTGACTTCCCGACTGAGCCAAATGAACGCACTCAAATGTGGGTTGAAGCTGACAGCTGAAAATCCTACACTAACTTAGACAGATTTAAACCCAATATCGTCAAGTCGTCAGTCTGTTGAACTAATACCATGCCAAGGGGAATGGTAAATGCAGTATATGTCTAAGTGTTTTTGGTTTATTTCTTAATAAAAAAAAAATGAAGAAGAAAGGTCGAACCAGACCATTTGCACGCAGTTTATGGCCTATTATGTCACTAATTTAGTTGACGTTATGTCAATTATTATTTACGTCACACGCAGTACAGTGGGTACATCATTCCATGCATCATTGAAGTTAACTACGGGTCATTCCAGGTCTACATTTGAAATTCATACTCAACACGGAATAAGTTCATCAATTACAGTTTAAGGAAAGTTGTGCGATACATTTGTAGGAAAAATATTACCTGACGGTCAATGTGTTACCATTAGTTTGTTTAAGTTAATCATCAGATGAAATCAGGAAACGCATCAGGCTACAGTGTTTATATATGTTGATGATATCCTTTTAGCTGCAAAGGCCAAACTGTTTTATATTAAAGGACACATATTGAAGACAAAACATTGATACAATTATAGTTAACAACTTTCGTCTTGAGCGTATATAGAAAGGCGTTGCATACCCTGTAAACATAACCTTGAAGAAACTCCAGATGTAATTAAACTTGGCGCGTAACGGGAACAATGATAGATTGCTACGAAAGTGAAAAGAGAGACTAGAAACACGAAAGAAGAAACAAGACGTTATCCAACTGACTGAACGAGACAGGCGCAAATTTTGGGCTTTAGTGGCCTTTGTCAAGCGAACACAAAAGAGAAAACAGAAACAAATTCACTCCGGTTAGGACAAACAACAAATCAACTAACTTCCCTGATGTTTTGTTGAGCGTTGAGCTGGATAAACTAATAATCAAGTCAAAGTCATGTGTATATTCATGTGTATGCTCAATATGCCACAAACGTGGTTAAAACTTAATGTTTATATAAGCTTAAGAACAAATGTTGACAAAGAGACATCAGTGAGTTCACTGATCAGTTGTTTTTGTCCTATATCTGGGTCAATCTGGAAATCCATGTTATAAAACATGCTTGCATAGTGGTGAGTTTTGGAACAGCAGCCGACCATGTCATCCAACAATATGGAGAAGTCTGTGACATCATACTCTCTTAACGTGTCGCTTACCGACACACCTTCCTTTGGAATAAATCGATTATGTATAGATGAAGTCTTTTCTTTCTTTTTTTTATCCTAATCAGGTCAGCTAATGCCTTCAGACATAAAAGGATGAATTCTCTTTTCATTTCACAGGGACTGCTCCACAAGGTAAATGTCATATTCGTTTATCCAAAACAGTGCCTTTGTAAGACAGTCCCATGCGTCCGCGATACCAGCTCCTAATCCAAGGACATTCTAGTCCATAAAAACATATCTGAATGAATATTTCATGGTAGAATAGCAGGAATTACAATGCTTGAGAAAAACACAGAACGACAAAAGGAAACAATGTGGCAAGCAGTTCATGCAACATTCTGTCTTGAATCATGCATAAGAACAATACGAAAAAAACATTTGTCTTTTCTATTTCGATATTAGAATCCTAAAATTATTATTGATTCCGGTCACCAGCCACCGGTATGCACTATATTTAAGATCACCGTCTCTTCTATTCGTCTGTAGAGAGATCGTCGATTGTATGGACAATGTATGGACAATTCTTCACTTATAGGTTTAGTGGTGTGTGTGTGTGTGTGTGCGTGCATGCGCGCACGCGTGAGTTTGGGTGTTGGTATGTGTGTGTGCGTGTACGTGTGTGCGTATATGCGTGTGTGTGTGTGCGTGTGTGCGTGCGTGCGTGCGTCCATGCGTGTGTGTGTGTGTGTGTGTGTGTGTGTGTGTGTGTGTGTGTGTGTGTGTGTGTGTGTGATTTAAGCTGTTCTCATACTGTTTCTATCCTAAAGTTTAAAGGAGACGTTTTTGAGGTGGACGCCAGCCATTGTTGTAGGTGTATCCTGCTGTGTCACTTAACATGTCTAGTCCTTGGTCATCCTCATCCCATCTCTGAAAAATGTTTGGGAACACCTGCGAGACGAGTGCTGGAGAAGAGGATTGGGCGCCATGTTTACTGCTTTCCTTCTGTTGCTGTTCTGACGACATGGAATGTCTTTTACACCCACATGCACGACACTATCCGTGGTTTGAAGCCGTTAGATCTTGGATCTGCCGTGATTGTGAGGGAATATCATAGAATATTACAGTGTCCACTGTCACGTGCTGGTCTGTCATCGGGGTGTTGATCATATCACTTGCTACATGAGAATTGCTCTGTCGAGGTGACAGATTTGTTTCCATCATCGGACTCGAGATGTGCTTCTGTTTCAAGTATGTCACCGTCACCCAGTGATTCAGACGATGATGTGTATAGTATGGCCACATATGAATGACACACTGATCGTAGTGTCTTATTTCTTGTTGGGTGAAAAGGATTTGGGAGCTTGGTTTGTGTATGCTCTT
Source organism: Monoplex corrugatus (assembly GCA_030674185.1). Classification (NCBI taxonomy): domain Eukaryota; kingdom Metazoa; phylum Mollusca; class Gastropoda; order Littorinimorpha; family Ranellidae; genus Monoplex; species Monoplex corrugatus. The sequence continues at coordinate 100,456,441 of CM060305.1, read as the reverse complement.
GCTGATGTTGCTTGAGACCTCCACTCGTGGTTTTTTAGCATGATGATGTGATGATGATATACCGAGTGCTGTTGTTTTTGTCCTGATCTTAACTCTTGTTGCTGCCTTTGGATGTCTCTGGCTACCGGTACCACTGAATGCATAGTGGGAGGAATGGTCATTATAACCTTGTTTTTTCTTTGACTCAGCGTGGTGACTAGACATTAAACATTCCGAAAATGGAGGGGTTTATTCTTTAAGTAGGCAGCCGTCCTATCGTCAAAACTGTCTGTGTGCTTCACTCTGTTGACGCAAGGTCGGGTCTCCTGCCCCCCCCCCCCCCCCCCTATGCCCAGCGTGTCAGCCGTGTCTGTGCAACATGTCTTTGTTTTCTTCGTCTCTCTCTCTCTCTTTCCCAACACAGACCTCGTATCTGGCCATGTGAGTAGCTGTGCTAGAATCATGCGAGGTTGACCATCCTGACTCCGCCTTCCCGCCCATTAACCTCACACAACGTCCTCCGATGACCGAGTGTTGATGAGACAGAAATGATCAATAATTGTACCATTATGCGCAAGTTTGGCCAGTTCACCTTTGCTTTTACGTGTATGTTGAAAAAAAAACGAAAAAAAACACACAAAAAACAGGCATCATTTTTGGCTCAAAACGGATTCCAAATTGTCCTGATGGTTACACAGTTATCAAGATGCTTTTGCAATTGTTCCAAACTTCACTCCTTGTAGAAATTGTCGGATGTCCCCTATCATTTTAGGTTTGTTTGTTTGTTTGGTTTTGTTGTATTTTTTGCATGTATGGAGTTGCACAAAGTTGTAAGCGTGTTTAGCCTCTCCAGCTTTTCAAGTTACTGACTGTACAGCTGAACAATTATAGGATTATCAGTTGTTGGGGCTTAAGTTCCAAGTATATTCGAGGCTCGACCCAGTTGATCTGTTGGCCCTGGGTATGATTCGACCTTGACTAGAGAGAGAGGGGGAGAGAGAAAGGAGGGAGGTAGGGAGGGAGACAGAGAGAGAGAGAGGCAAAGAGACAGACACAAACAGAAACACAGAGAGCGAGATAGAAAAGAGAGATAGATAGAGACAGAGACAGAGGGAGGGAGAGAGAAAGAGAGAGACAGAGAAACAGACAGACAGAGACAGAGAAACAGACAGACAGAGACAGACAAACAAAGAGAGAGGAAAAAGAGATAAACAGAAAGAGACAGAGACGGAGAGAGAGAGAGAGAGAGAGAGAGAGAGAGAGAGAGAGAGAGAGAGAGAGACAGACAGACAGACAGACAGACAGACAGGCAATGACAGAGAGACCGAGAGACAGACAAACAAAGAGAGAGAGATGAACAGAAAGAGACAGAGACGCGGATAAAGAGAGAGAGGGGCACAGAGAAAGAGATGTGGTCACAGTGCAGCTCCACACCCACTTGGATCTAGCGCTGATGTATTTACCCGATTATTTTATAGTCTTGCTTTTGTTTACATCATAAACACTGTTACGCTTCGATTCTTTCATTCAACAAAAAACGTTTTTAAATTTTACAAAAGCTGATCCCAGGACCACGGAAAACAGAAAATCAGAACCAAAGGTGGGAGCTGCACTGATATCGGGGATTAGCTAAACTCAACATTGGTAACACAAAAAAGAAAAAATAAAGGAAAGGAAAATATGAAAAGTATTGTCACAAAGACTATCGCTTAACTTATCGAGTCATGTAAAAAGGTATATTTTAAATATTATCAGAAGAAACATATCACTGAGTCGCAAAATATTCTATAGGAACTCATCCACTTTGATGTTCCTGATATTTTCCTTGTAATCGCTGCGTGGTGCACATCAGACCTTAGTTTATCATTTCCACTAAATTACAACTACGCCCACATCACCAGTCAGGGCCCAGCACTTGTTTATCTGCCGATCGAACGTGCCATTTCTGCTTTTTATGTAACATTGTAATAACGGTTTGTGTCACCCTATCATGTCACACTGTACTTCGTAGGCGCAGCACTGTCATAATAAACACCAACACGGTGTGTCGTTCTGTCAGCAGGTGACCTGCATATGCTGAAAACTCACAGTAAGCATTATTAAAAACCACCAAAAGTGACCAGCAACGTGTGCGAGGATGTTGTCTTAGAGACGGTCTGTAATGGTTGTGATAGAATGAAGCTGACTACAGTGGTATGTTGGTGAAGTTTGATTAGTGGAAATAAAGAGATGCCATTAAAAGTGCAAACTATGAGACAGAAAAAACGAATTAAACATTAAAGACGAAAAACAAAGCAAGAGAGAGAGAGAGAGAGAGAGAGAGAGAGAGAGGGGGGGGGGAGAGAAGGGTAAAGACAATAAAATATGGAATACATCGAACGTTTTGATAAATACCTTGTGAACAAATTTTGCTGAATGTAAATAATTTACCATTTTTGTTTTAGCTTCATACTTGATGGCAGATTTTATTATTCCTATGAATATACCGAACTGATGTTGTTGTGCTGATGCGAAAGCGTGGACAGTCAACACGCGAAGTCAGAACAAGACTGAGGTAGCTGAAATGTGGTTTCTAAGAAGAATGTTAAGAGTTATATGGACAGCGAAGAAAACAAACGAGACAGTCTTGATGGAGGCAGACACAAGAAGATCATTCATAAGAAGATCAGGAAAAGAAAAACAACATTTATAGGATGTTTCATGAGGCAAGAGAAATTAGAGCACCTGGTCACAACAGGAAAGCTGGAGGGAAAGAGAGCACCAGGTAGACCCGGGGAGAAAATATTGGACGGACTTGGGGAGTGGATGAAGACAGAGAGGGTGGGAGATGTACATGTACTTGCAACAACAAAGGATAGATTCCTATGGAGGGTCATGGTCGTCAACCTGCATGCGGCAGGGCACATGATAATGAAGAATATACCAGCTGCCTGCACAATCTTCTTTCATTGAAAAGAGAGGAAAAAATCATTTTGAAGTATGGCTGCTCTGGATAGGAGTAGTACCTTTTTTCTCTGGCAGCTGCGTCCTATTTGTCGGATGGATGGAAACACTAGTCCCTATCCTAATTCTTTCTAGCTGGCTCCAAGTGCCACACCCCAGTACATTGCCTGAGCTGGTGGGTTGAACCACGTGAAAGGGTGATGCTCACACGCAATCACTCGTCGGACCAACTTATGCAAAGAAGTCAACGGCCAGGACAGAGGGGCTCCAAGGAGTTCAACGGCCTTGTGTTCATGACCAGGATGAGCTGCCTGGTTCCAGTGGGGATAATACACAAGTCACGTGTGTGTGTGTGTGTGTGTGTGTGTGTGTGTGTGTGTGTGTGTGTGTGTGTGTGTGTGTGTGTGTGTGTGCATGTGCGTGTGCGTGTGCGTGTGCGTGTGTGTGTGTGATATAGAGAGAAAGGATAACAACTTGGGTGAAGGGTCACACGCCTAACAGGCTGAGTATAGACTACTCTAGCTCAGCATATTGTTTGGTACACTATACATGTACATGTGCCATTGATACATATGCCATTGTCTTACTGAGGGCAAAACCTGTCCTTAAACAGATGTTGAGGAATAAGATAATTAACTTGCTGTTGTTTTGAGTTTGATTGATGACGTTAACTTTGATAGACTGACTTTAACAGAATGAATAGTTGACCAGAGGCACGGACGGATGGATAAAGGAAATAACTGATAGAGACAGACAGAGGTAGATTCTTTTATCAACTGATTGATTAATGACTAGTAATTGTTTGGTTGATCAATGGACTGATTGACAGATTGGATGATCGGTCGTCAAACTGATTTATTAATGAGCTGATTTGTTGATTTGCCTTTAATTGGCTGATTGATAAGTTAATAGATTTTATTCTTGATCGGAATGGGTGATTGGTCGATGTAGTGAATTGCATGTTTTGTATGTTCATTTAAAACAATGGGAGATAGATAACTGATTGACTGGTGGAGTTTTGTCAAACTGATTTTTAACTGATTAGCTGATTAACTTTTGATTCTTGATTTAATAGATTGATTGTCTGACTGAAATATGCCTTCGACACTGGTTTTGCAGTCTTACAAAGAAATAGTTTTACAAGTGAAGTCAGTTACTGACCATGTGCTCTAAATATGGAAAACTGAACTTGACTAGTGGACTGTTGAGCTGACTGATTGAAATTTTGATTGAATTCGATCACATTTGACATACAGTCTCAACTGGTATAGAACAGTTTGAATGTGACTGACGGGTGGGCCGATGGTTCGATTAGTCAATCCATTCAAGGATCGATTGATTGGGCTCAGCTTAGATGTTTTTGAAGTAATATGGAATATTTTATGTTTTAGATGAACGGATTGGTTTACAGACTGATTGACTGAGCGATTGGTGTGTAGATAGTTGAACAGATAAATGAACTATCTAACTTACAAAGTGATTTTGTCTTCCTTTGACCGATATATATCGGTGATCTATTTGACTATAGGGGTGTGTCATTTGGCAGATTTTTGCTGGTTCAGACATAGTTTATTTGGGCTTTAGAGAGCTTTGTGTGTTAAGGAGCGGCAATGTTGCCTGGAAATATGTGTGATGAAGTGTATTTGGTGCGGATGCATGTTGCGGATTTTCTTTTTCTCTCTCTTCCTTCCTGGGTAGGGCGGGGTGGAGGGGATGCGATGTCTGTATTGGGTGCTCTGTGATGCAGACTTGTGTGTGTGATTGCTGTTTGCCCCTGGAGAGGGAGGGGGCAGACATGGACATGTATGACTTGTTCTCATTTTCAGTTTATGATCGCCTCGCACACATACACACACACACACACACACACACACACACACACACACACACACACACACACACACACAACATACACACGTGTGCGCGCGCGTGTATAGGCGTGTATGCACACACACACACAGACGTGCTCATGTAGAGATACACACCCGCACTAACATTGGCACAGACACAAGACCACCGCTCAGGCAAACATACACACACACACACACACACACACACACACACACACACACACACAGACACACACACACACACACACACACACACACACACACACACACACGCACACATGCATGCACGCACGCACACACACACACACACACACACACACACACACACACACACAGACGTGCTCATGTAGAGATACACACCCGCACTAACATTGGCACAGACACAAGACCACCGCTCAGGCAAACATACACACACACACACACACACACACACACACACAGACACACACACACACACACACACACACACACACACACGCACGCATGCATGCACGCACGCACACACACACACACACACACACACACACACACACACACACACACACACACACACACACACACACACACACACACACACTTTTAGAGGCTTGTACGAGTTCATAATCTCTCGTCTAGATCTTTCTTCCAGCACTGTATTTTGCTTCAGCGGGACTTAATGAAAACAAAAAGTGTTGCTGAATTTACCGCTGCATTTCATGAATGAACTTTCTTGTCTTTCGTGTTTTGAAATAGAAAATGTACCTTTCTTTTCTGCGCTTTTTGTTTACCTGTGATGGTCTTTGAAAGATGTTTTTGTTAGTCTTCATATTAATGTTTTTATCGTTTGTAAAACATGTTTAGAACAGTGTGGATTTGTCGAAGGGAAAGGAATTATCAATGCCATATACATCCTCAGAACTATCATAAAGAGCTCAATCGAGTTGAATAAGGATTTATATTTATGCTTTATTGATTATACCAAGAGTTTCGATCGGGTAAGACATGAAGAATTGATCAACCAACTAGAAAGACTCAATATTGATGGGAAAGATCTACGAATAATCATAAATATGTATTGGGAACAAACAGCTGCGATGAGAATAGAAATCGATGTAAGCTCTTTCCAAAATATCAAAAGAGTAGTCAGGCAAGGTTGTGTTTTGTAACCAGATCTGTTTTCGCTGTAAAGCGAAAACATCGTGAGAAACCTAAAAGAATACTCTGGATTAAAGGTTGGAGGAAAAGTGATAAACATCATTCGTTACACAGATGACACCGTGCTAATTGCAGAAAATGAAAGGGACCTATAAAACCTTGTGAATATAATAGAAACAGAAAGCAAAAATAAAAGATTGGAGCTAAACAGCAAGAAAACTGAAGTCATGGTAATCAGTAAAAACATGAAATCCCCTCATGCAAAATAACAGCTAATGGCACAATCTTGAGACAAGTTAATAAGTTTGATTATCTGGGAACGATCATCTCACCACACTGCACATTAGAAATAGCCAGCAGAATCGTGAAGCTAAAACGGCATTCAAGAAGATGAAAAACATTCTTACCAACAGATGCCTATCCATTAACTTCAGGAAGAGAGTTCTTGAATGTTATATAGAACCGATAATGTTATACGGTTGTGAGGCGTGGACAGTCAACAAGCAAAGCCAGAACAAGATTGAGGCAGCTGATGTGGTTTCTAAGAAGAATGTTGAGAGATCCATGGACAGCGAAGAAAACAAACAAGACGGTCTTTGTGGAGGCAGACACAAGAAGATCATTGATAAGGAAGATTAGGAAAAGATAAGGAAAATTTATAGGCCATTTTATGAGGTAAGGGGAATTAGGGCACCTGGTCACAACAGGAAAGCTGGAGGGAAAGAGATTACCAGGTAGACCCAGGGAGAAAATATTGGACAGACTTGCAGAGTGGCTGAGGACGAAGATGGTGGAAAATGTGCTTGCGGCAACAAGGGATAGATACATACGGAGGGCCATGATCGCCAACACCATGAGGAAGGGCACTTGACGATGTTGATGATGAAAACATGTTTCTATACTGGGGTATGTCCAACATGGAAGAAAGTCACAAATCTATTGGCATACGCTTCTAGAAGATGTCCCAAGGCATATTAAACCTTTCTGCATTATGCTGTGCCAAGAACATAATGTAAAAGTATGAAATTTAAAGTTAAATCATATCGATGATGGATAACGTAGTTAAAATCAACTGAGTGAACTGTCCGGACCTGACTGACTCAGAAAGGAAGAGATGCCTTTTGTTATTCGAAGAACAAAAAATATTCTGTTTGCTACAAGTCACATATTTTACCACTAAAATGGACAATTTTTATTACAGCTGAATGGGGACATAAGTGCTACCTTGCCTCATACAAGCTTCAGAGGGGCCTGCAATTCTTTTCAACAATAACTTTGAATTTCCGATTAAAGACCCTGTTTAAGAGCTTGAAAATATGACTTACCAGTGATTTAGATGATTGTGAAATAATGAGTTTTCAAGGAAATTTTTCAGAAACTAAGGCATTATACTAAGCATGGATCAAAAGAAAGATTACACCTCTTGGTGGGGTTGCGGTTTTGAAATCACATATTTTAAAAAATTGTTCATTTGTGGATGTTACTACCAAACCCACTAGACACGTTATTAGATATATTACACAGATCGATTGAAAAAGAAAAATGATAATAGAAAAACCATTATAATACACATTTTAAACGGAAGCCCTTGGAATACCTGATTTAATACACATACATACTGACACACACACAGACACACAGACACAGACACACACACACACACACACACACACACACACACACGCACACACACGCACACACACGCACACACACAAACACACACAACACACACACACACAACACACACACACACACACACACACACACAACACACACACACACACGTGCCGCGCGCGCGCGGGATCACATTCATTAAAACTGACTTGATTAAGAAAACTGCATAACTCAAACCAAATGTGGAAAAAGATAGTCTCGACTTTAAACAAAAAAAAATGGTTTAATTAGAAAACATGGTTTCATTCCTCCAAATACATCAATTCTCCAAAAAATGTATGTTTTGAGAAAATATTCTACACGCCAATAATGAATTTGGAAGAACAGTAGGTTCAGAAGAATTTGTCACAGAGCCATTGTTTTGTAATGAAGACATGACACTAGGCGAAAGAATATTGTCTTATAAGAAGTGGAAAATATAATACAAACAGATTTCATTACATACATTGCCGCCGTGCCAGCTACAGAGTGTTATTTGTGTAAAGTTGACATGAGTATTGGAAGCAATAATCTGTAAATCATCATCATCAGGTGCCCTGCCGCATGGCGTTGGTGATCATGGACTTCCATCTGTCTCTATCTCTCGTTGCCCCTAGCATCTCTCCCACCCCCGTCGTTCCCAGCCACTCTGCAAGTCCGTCCAGCATTTTCTCCCTGGGTCTACCTGGTGCTCTCTTTCCCTCCAGCTTTTCCGTTGTGACCAGGTGCTCCAAATCCCCCTTCCTCATAAAATGGCCTATAAATGTTGTCTGTCTTTTCCTAATCTTCCTTATGAGTGACCTACTTGTGTCTGCCTCCATCAAGACTGTCTCATTTGTTTTCTTTGCTGTCCATGGAACTCTCAACATTCTTCTTAGAAACCACATCTCGGCTGCCTCAATCTTGTTCTGGCTTTGTTTGTTGACTGTCCACGCCTCACATCCGTATAACAGTATTGGTTCTATATAACATTCAAGAACTCTCTTCCTGATGTTAATTGATAGGTATTTGTTGGTAAGAATGCTTTTCATCTTCTTGAATGCTGTTTTGGCTTGGCCGATTCTGCCGGCTATTTCTGATGTGCATCTGCCGTCTGATGAAATGATCGTTCCCAGGTAATTGAATTTATAAACCTGTGTCAAGGTTGTGCCATTTGCTGTTATTTTGCATGAGGGGATTTCATGTTTTTTACTGATCACCATGACTTCAGTCTTCCTGCTGTTTAGTTCCAGCCCCTTACCTTTGCTTTCTATTTCTAGTATATTCACAAGGTTTTGTAGGTCCCTTTCACTTTCTATAATTAGCACGGTGTCATCTGCGTATCGAATGTTGTTTATCATTTTCCTTCCAACCTTTAATCCAGCGTCTTCTTCTAGGTTTCTCATGATGTTTTCTCTGTAAAGTGAAAACAGATCTGGTGACAAAACACAAGCCTGTCTGACTCCTCTTTTGATGTTTTGGAAAGAGCTTACATTGTTTTCTATTCTCATTGCAGCTGTTTGTTCCCAGTACATATTTCTGATTATTCGTAGATCTTTTCCATCAAAATTGAGTCTCTCCAGTTGGTTGATCAATTCATCATGTCTTACCCGATCGAAAGCCTTGGTGTAGTCAACAAAGCATAAATACAAATCCTTATTCATCTCATTTGACCTCTCTATGATAGTTTTTAGGATGTATATGACATTAATAGTCCGTTTCCCTTCCACAAATCCACTCTGTTCTTCTGCTATTTCTCTTTTGATTCTATTCCTTGTCCTCATCATGAGTATTCTTAACAGGATTTTTGTTACATGACTCATCAAACTGATTGTGCGATGGAGTTCGCATTCTATAGCCCCTGTCTTCTTTGGAAGTGCAATGAAAATTGATTTTGACATATCTTTGGGGATTTCTCCAGTGTCGTAAATTTCATTTAGGAGGAATGTTATTTTTTTCTATGCCAAATTCCTCCAGGGCTTCAATCATCTCTGTAGTAATGTTGTCTGGTCCTGGGGCTTTTCCTGGTTTCATCTTTTTCAGTGCCGCTCTAACTTGATCTTTCATTATGGGTGGTCCTTCAAAGTTCTTTTTTTATAATGTGTTTTTCGTTTCTGTCATCCTCAAAAAGGTCTTTAATGTACTCTCCCCATCTATCTAATATCTAATATCTAAAATCTATAAATAGTTATAAAATACTTTGCATTTCAGTTCTGAGTTCAGTTCTTTTACAGAATGTACTCACTGAAATGCGAGCAGACCTAAACGTTGTACCAACATGGGAGAAGATCCTTAACAAAACGATTAAAGGAAGAAAACATTAAAATTCAAAAGATTTAGAAAACAAAACTCACATGGTTACAAATATGATTACCGCAGCGTACATTGGTAACAAATGCAATTTTAATGCAAATGAGTGTTATAAATAACGATGCATGTTCTTTTTGTTCAAGTAAACAGGGCACTGTGTGACATATGCTTTGGGAATGAACAGTGGTGCAGGCTTTTTGGAGACAATTCAGCACAATCTTGCTCCAGTGTTTCCTCTTCGGTATTACCAAAATGATTGTATTGTTTGGACATGACACCAATTTCAAATCAGATAACGTCTTAGACTCAATTATGCCATGCAAAATTCTGTATTTACAATTGCAAATATAAAAAGACTACACAACATACCAGTTCATTTAGAAAGCATGTAAAGATAATGTTTGACAAAGAGAAACACATAGCATCAATGAAGATGATATATAATAAATTTTAAAATGAAAGTGTTTCCTAAAAAAAACATTGATAGATATGTAGACTATTGAAATATCTATGGTTGAAATGACATTAATGAACATGACATGTAATAAATGTAAGAATGACTGGGTTTCCTACAACATATCTGTAGATAAGCTGATTGTTGAAACATCTGATTAGTCTTCTTATTGACACATATGTTAAGTGAAATTTTGTAACTTCAATTTTTTTTATTTTGAGGTGTGTATTGATTGTTATTACTTTTCTGCTGCATTGCATGTAAGATATGTAAATGCAGGATGATTATAAATATGTTGATATTATATGTGACATATATTTGTTTGCTCAGTATGTTTTGTCCATTTGTTATTCCACAAAATGCAAAAACTAAATGAATTACAAAAAATGTGCCCTAGCTGAGCATCCTTTGAGTATGTTTATGTATGGAGCACACATTTGGAATCTAAGATAGCGCTCTTTCGAGGTTTTTGGTCAGATGTTGTAGGCCTCTTCACACTTTATACCTCACCACTTTTTCCAATGTCATCAGTCAGCACAACATTAAATATCATTTCTATGCTGATGAATCCCAGCCTTACAGGTCATCCTCCGAAAATCTTTCAGCTCTTCTGCCAAAGCTTCTGAATGTTATGCTGAGAGCTAGAACTGGATGGTACAGAATAAAGTATAGCTGAAAGGAGATAAGACTAAAGCAATGCTCATTGACACAAAGCACGACCTTCTCACCGTAAAAGTTTATTCTGTCTGACTACGTGACACTTTCCGATTCAGTCAAAAACCTTGCGATGTTCTTGATTCTCAACTCTCTAAGCGAAATTCATCACCCAGGCACGCCAGTCGTGTTACTGTCAACTGTCGGTTTTATTTGCCATTATCTTTCAACTTCAGCAGCATCTAAACTTGCGACTCCTGTTATCTTTGTCTCGCATCGAGTATAGTAACTCTCTGCTCTCTGCAGTATGCTTCCGGCGTATTCAGATTTCCGCCGCCCGTCTTGCCCTTCGTTAAAAGAAGCACAATCATGTCTCTCCCTTGCTTCTCTTTTTCTCACTGGTTGCCCATTTCTCAAAGAATCTCATACACAATCAATGCATTATGCTGCAAGTGTATCAGTGGTACTGCACCTATTTATCTTTGTGACCACCTCCGAATATACACCCCTGTCCGACATCTCCTTTCTGCTTCTGATACTACTTGTTTACAAAATCCTCGATACAGATGTTCCAGTCAGTCGCCGCTCTTTTTCTGTGTCTGGTCCATACAACTGGAACGATCTTTCCCAATTCATTCGACAGTCACACACTGTCTTCCTTCAACTTTAGCCTGAAAACATACCTTTTTGTCCTGCAGTTATTTCCCCTGCAGTTATTTCCCCCTCTACGTGCCCAACCTTTTGCCCCAACTCCCCTCCAGCCCTCCCCACTCCCAGTTTGTGTGTGCTTCGTGCCGTGACGTTTTGGTCATTGCTGGCTGATTGCTTTGGTAAATGATGAGAGTGAACGCTTTGGTTTGATACTTCAATCAGGACTTGGCGTCCTATAAATATTATTATTATTATATTATCATTATTAAAACAAAAAGTATGGATATGTGTGTGCGCCCATGTGTGTGTGTGGTGTGTGTGTGTGTGTGTGTGTGTGTGTGGGGTGTGTGTGTGTGTGTGCACCATGCGCATTCTTTGTGTTTATGAATAGTTGTATTCATTTACATTATTTGACTCTTCTTTTGACTGTCACTTCTAATCTTATATTGCTAAGGTTCCTTATAAGTTTACTTATTTGGATTTCGTATTTGTCAGCATTTGGTTTTACTTGACTGAGAATTTTGATGACACTGTGTGCCTGTAAACTATGATGAGCATGCTTTTGACATGAACCGTTTGCATTACGTGCGTGAATTTTTACCATTAGTGGTGGTAGTAGTACTAGTAATAGTTGTAATAGTAGCAGCAGCAGCAGTAAAGTAATGGTAGTAGCAGTAGTAGTAGTAGTAATAATAGTTATTAGTGGTAATAGTACTAGTAGTAGTAGAACTAGTACCAGTACCAAATATTAGTATTATCAAGTAGACAAAATTTTAGATGTTCATAAAATTGACTGTCTCCAAATGTTCAAGTGCGCCTGGTTCCCCAGCCCTGTTTTAAGTACAGCATTGGCGTGTGCCTGACTGACAGATCCTGTAGACGATAATCTGCAGGCTGTTTCAGACCATCTCTACGGCCACAAACACTTGAAAGAGTTCATGAGTCAACCAGACAGCCATAAAACCGATTCTGAGGCTGAAGTCTTTAACTTTCAAAAGGACAGTCCCTTAGGCATGGCTAGACGACCTCCCACCACAACATCGACAAAGGAAGATGTCTTTCTCTACACACTAACACACTGGTGCCCTAAGCAGGAGCGATAACCACTGAACACTACCCCCCCCCCCCAACAGAACTAAAGACTTTGTTCTATATTCAGTATTTGCCCTCTTCCTTAGAGACTAAAGTAAAACAAGTATTGGGCTTGAATATAACAAAGATGGTAAATGCTAGTTTCGGACTGGTACCATGAAAGCTAGGCATCATTGATTTCTGCCTTTTCTGACCCGGACGGTGGGACAATGTGTGGGGGTGTATCTGCGTGGATGACTGTCTTCATACTGTATGAATGATGGTGGGCGTATTCTTTCAGTAAATTCAGTCTGTCTTCTAGAAAAGGACAAACGTGGATTTGTTCAGCTCGAGCTTCTGCATTGGTGTCTGTGTGTTTATGTCTGCTGTTCATATGTTTGTCTGTGTGTGTGTTCATGTTTGTCTGTTTGTCTGTCTTTTTGGTTACATAACTATGCGTGATTGCTAACAAGGCAAAACGGTGTATCTCAAAAGGACTAAAGAAAGCAGACATATCATTGTGGTCGGAAACCTTCCAATTATACTTCACATAACACAAGAATTTCTTCAGAAGTACCCATGCAAGTCCGTGAAAGATAGGTTTTCATATGCGAACAACTTTGCTCAACGCTCACATATTTTAGTTGCGACATAACTGAACTAAGAACAATCATCAAGTATCCATCGTGCTGTTCGTTTGCTGACGCTGTCATTGTTTATGTTGCTGTTGCATGGCATTTGGGTTTGTTTAATGAACTCTCGGTGTGTTGAACTGGTTGTAAATGAGAAAGGATTACATTTACACAGAGGACAGAAACACAACAAATCAAAGCACAAAGTCAACCTAAAGTCGCTACCTCAGACTGAATGCCTACTTACACTGTCGTCGTGTCTGCTTGTGGTTCATGCCGGCCCGTTCTACTGGCCTGCTGGTGCTCCATCACTAATCGCTCTGAATGTGGGGAGGAGGGCGGGGGCGGGTCATGCAGATGTGTGCCTCTCTATTTGCCATGGACCGTTTCAGGTTAGGGCAGACAGTTTCTTCAAAGTCTAGACTGTCCATAGCAAACATAGTGTCTCACCTCAGGCAGCTAGATCCGTATGAGAGCTACTGATTAAAGAAAGGAAATAGTGATGAACAGAATGAATGACAAAATGACAGGATGAATGATCGAATCAATCAACCAACCAATCAGTCAGTATACAATGATCGCACTATACTATGTCCTTCGAATTCAGCACTTTCAGTCTTACAATTCAACATGGATAATCATAAATCTAAAATGAAAAAATCAACGGATGGATAAATGAATACATGAATAGAGAAATAGTGGTTGCACCATACTAGGTGCTTCATTTCAACACGTTCAAGCTGTTTCACAATTGAACATCTGTCTTTTTAAGGACCACTATGTTCTTTCACTCAATGCGGGCTGGCTGACTCCTTTGATTAAGAGCCCTGGACATCAGTTCCAGCCCATAACGAAAAGTAACTTGTCTGCTCGCTGCTCATCTTCATGCTTCAGTCATTCTGATGATGCCAGCTTAGTGTGGCATAGCTTCCCTCTCTTCCCTTGCCCCTTCCCGCTACGGTATCTTTCCAGCGCATTGATTTTGTGCAGGCTCGAGGGGTCTACCAGATAGTTGCTGGCACTTTTGGGTGGAGCGCATATGGATATGCGTGTTTTGTGTGTTGTGTGTGTGTGTGTGTGTGTGCGCTTGTGTGTGTGTGTGTGCGTGTGTGTGTTTGTGTGTGTGTGTGTGTGTGTGTGTGTGTGTGGTGTGTGTGTGTGAGTATGTGTGTGTGTCTACAGTAACATATGTATAAATGCGTAGCCTATGTAAGAATGTATATATGTTGAACTGTGTGGGTTCTGATCCAGTATTGCTCCTCTCTCCAGTACATACGTACTTAACTTCTGTAGGTGAAACCAGTGCTGCTAACCTCTGCTCTGAAGTTCTCCACTTTGTGAACTGCAGATTACAAAATTCAGTTACCGTGGAAGCACACACTTGGCGTGGTTTCTAAACGTCTGTCTCTTCTCCTTTCTAGTCTAAGTCGGGTCGTACTGTCTATCATTCCTATTTGTTTTCAATCTTCCCTCACAACAGTAAGTGTCCTCTAGTGGCCGGGTAGTAAAAAGGTCTGTTATTTATTTTTACAAAATGATGTTGACATATTCTGCATAACAGAATCACGGCTGTGCCCTCAAGTTGACCATGTAAAATGTAAAGATCTTGCTTCACAGGTTACGCCTCTCTCTCCTTCTCCGACCCTACATATTGTGGTGGTATCGCCATATGGTAAAGGAACTTTTTTCATCAAAAGTGTCAGTGCAGTCAAGCTTTGTTTTCCCACATATTTTGTTTGAACTTCTGTTGCTAAACATCACCCCCCCCCCCCTTTCCTATCAACCTCTTCGGCCTTATCATACATTATCCAACAGAAAACTAACCCGTCTGATAGATAGTTTTTAGATGGGTTTTTCAATTGTCTGATTTTCCCCACAGTTTCAAAGAAAGTATTCATTGTAGGCTACATCAACATCCACTTTGATCGAACCACACATCCTTCCGCAGCTAAACCTGTAGACCTGTAGGGCAATGTTGGCCTCTCCCTGTCTGTCAATACTCCAACCCTTCGTAGCAGGCACATCCTTCACTGGCTGATTTATCGGGCTGAGGATCAGTTTCTACAGTCAACAGAAGTCGTCTACACACTGCTATCCGATCATGATTGTGTAATTGTCCAGTTGTCTCTCTCCAAATCAATGGTTCCTCCAACAGTTATAGACAAGAGCAATGTTGCACCATCATAAAATCGCCTTCAAAGAGTGTTTTGTGTTCCATGAGCGTGTGTGTAAGTGTGTGCGAGTGTGTCTGTCAGTGCGTGCGTGATTGTGTGAGAGTACGGGTGTGCGTGTGTTTTTAGATGAGCGTTTGAGCGTATATCTATGCTATATGTCTGTATGGCTGAAATTAAGGAAAAGGAAACAGACCAAAAGCAACATCAAACTAAATCTTGGACTCTAAAAGACAGATGAAGTGATACGTAAAAAAGTTAACGTACATGTTCAAAACAAATTCAGGGCTCTGTAAGACGTTGGTGACAGTGAGGAACAATGGACACAGTTGAGAAATTCGATAAAAGAAGCTTGTGAAGAAATCACTGAAAACAGAAAAGTAAAAAAAGAACTGGATGACAAAAGAAATTTTAGGCTTGATGGAGGAACGGAGGAAGGCAAAGAGAAACGAGGAGATATACAGGAAGATAAACAAAGAAATCAGGAATAGGTGCAATGAAGCTAAGGAAGCCTGGCTGAAAACAAAATGCAAAGAAATAGAAGACCGACACAAAACGGATACTAAGGGTATGTATAGACGAATTGGAGAAATTGTCAACAGGAAAAATACATGCACATCAACTGGTTGCTTAAAATCGAAAGATGGTACACTTATCATGGAAAAAGACAAAATATTAGAAAGATGGGGAGAGTACATTAAAGACCTTTTTGAAGATGACAGAAACGAAGAACACATTATAAGAAAGAACGTTGAAGGACCACCCATAATGAAAGATGAAGTTGGAGCAGCATTGAAAAAGATGAAACCAGGAAAAGCCCCAGGACCAGACATTACTACGGAAGCCCTGGAGGAATTTGGTATTGCAAAAATAATAGTCCTCCTAAATTGTATTTATGACACTGGAAAAATCCCCAAAGATATTTCAAAATCAATTTTCATTGCACTTCCAAAGAAGACAGGGGCTATAGAATGTGAACTCCATCGCACAATCAGTTTGATGAGTCATGTAACAAAAATCCTATAAAGAATACTCATGATGAGGACAAGGAATAGAATCAAAAGAGAAATAGCAGATGAACAGTGTGGATTTGTGGAAGGGAAAGGGACTATTAATGCATATACATCCTAAGAACTATCATAGAGAGGTCAATCGAGTTGAATAAGGATTTATATTTATGGTTTGTTGATTATACCAAGGCTTTCGATCGGGTAAGACATGAAGAATTGATCAACCAACCAGAAAGACTCTATATTGATGGAAAAGTTCTACGAATAATCAGAAATATGCACTGGGAACTAACAGCTGCAATGATAATACAAAATGATATAAGCTCATTCCAAAACATGAAAAGAGGAGTCAGGCAGGGTTGTGTTTTGTCACCAGATCTGTTTTCATTTTACAGCGAAAACATCATGAGAAACCTAGAGAAAGACCCTGGATCAAAGTTTGGAGGAAAAATGATAAACAACATTCGATACGCAGATGACACTGTGCTAAATGCAGAAAATGAAAGGGACCTACAAAACCTTGTGAATATACTAGAAATAGAAAGCAAAGGTAAATGGTTGGAACTAAACAGCAGGAAGACTGAAGTCGTGGTGATCAGTAAAAAACATGAAATCCCCTCATGCAAAATACCAGCAAACGGCACAACCTTGACACAGGTTGATCAGTTTGAATACCTGGGAACGATCATTTCACCAGATGGCAGATGACATCAGAAATACCCAGCAGAATCGGCCAAGCCAAAACAGCATTCAAGAAGATGAAAAGCATTCTTGCCAACAAATGCCTATCAATTAGCATCAGGAGAGAGTTCATGAATGTTATATAGAGCCAATGCTGTTATACGGTTGTGAGGCGTGGACAGTCAACAAGCAAAGCCAGAACAAGACTGAGGCAGCTGAGATGTGGTTTCTAAGAAGAATGTTGAGAGTTCCATGGACAGCAAATAAAACAAACGAGACAGTCTTGATGGAGGCAGACACAAGAAGATCATTCATAAGGAAGATTAGGAAAAGACAGGCAACATTTGTAGGCCATTTTATAAGGAAAGGGGAATTGGAGCACCTGGTCACAATGGGAAAGCTGGAGGGTAAGAAAGCACCAGGTAGACCCAGGAAGAAGATATTGCACGGACTTGCAGAGTGGCTGAAGACAAAGAGGGTGGAAGAGGTGCTTGAGGCAACAAGAAATAGAAACAGATGAAAGGCCATGATCGCCAACGCCATGTGGCAAGGCACCTGATGATGATGATGTCTGTATGTGTGTGCGTGTGTGTATGTGTGCGTGCGTGCGTGAGAGAGAGAGAGAGAGAGAGAGAGAGAGGGAGGGAGAGAGAGAGATAGAATAGACAGATAAATAGACAGACAGACAGACAGCCGTCTAATATCACTTATAGTGAAAAGACGTTAAATTAAAGAACGAACAGACAGACAGACAGACAGAATGACATAACATGGAACCGTATATTTAAAAAAATTCTTTGCTATTGTTTCTTGAATAGTATATCATTATAGTTCATCCATCTGTGTTCAATATAATGGCAAGAGTTCGCATGCACTTGTTTAACTTGTGTCTGCCTTTGTCTCTCATGCTTTTGTAAAGCGCTTAGGCATCTTGTGACATAAGACGCTAAGCTGGTAGTCATTCTTCTTCTTCTTCTTCTTCTTCATATCATCATCATCATCATCATCATCATCATCATCATCATCATCATCATCATCATCATCATCATCATCATCATCATCATCATCATCATCATCATCATCATCATCACCATCAGTAGCGGTAGTAGTAATAGTATCATTATTATCATTATCGTTGTTATTATTATCACCGTCATCATATTAATATTATTCTATTATTTATTGTTATTGTTATCAGTAATAGTAGTAGTAGTAGTAGTATCATTATTTTGTATTACTGTTATTCTCATCGTTATCATTATAATGTTATACGTTGTATTCATATCTTTACGTATTAGTATCGTCTGTGTTCTTCTCTGTGTGCCTGTACACATGCTGAGTTTTTATCGCTTGAGACTGCTGTGATTAGGCGCGTGAGAATCTATTTTCATTATTATTGTTATTATTACCATTATTGTTTTATTATTATTATTATTATTATTATTTTGTTGTTGTTGTTGTTGTTGTTACATGTATTATTATTATTACTATTATTACTATTGTTTCTAATAATGATAACAGACCATTTTCGTATAGGGTTATATTTGTCCTTTGTATCATTTGGACTCACTGTGCATTACACATTTTACAAGTCGCACAGTGTTGTACATTAATACATCACATATGCATACATAGATTAGAAGACAAACATTAATGCAAATGCACAAATGAATATGTGATCATCCATCACAGGATAAGTCATGACGTGCCTGATGTAGTTTTGAGATAGAGCCCAAAACAAGTAAGGGGTGTCAGCCACTGATTTTTATTTTTGCTTGAAATGTATTCTATAATCATCACTTCATACACAGGCCAAGAGATAATACGATATGTTACCGCTTTTAGCTGAAAAAAATGTTTATGAGACACCTGCCCAAACAATTTTGGTTGCAAAATGATACCAAACCAGCCACTTATCAGAATCCTGTTCTCCTCACCAGCATAAGTGAACCCATCGTGTCGCGTACAGTTGGAAAGCGTAGCATCCATCTTTTGGCGTGTTCCAACGCTCAGGCGAAAAGCGTTCGCTCCAGCAGTCAACTGTGCTCGTGGTGCAGATATTTTTGATCAAACAGTTTCAGAAAACATTGATACATTGATAACTGAATACAACGCAATTCGGAGTGCTTCTGCTGTTGATACAGTTGCTCATTAACATGAGGTAAGTGATGACGAAGTAGCTGAAAATCAAGTCACCTGTCAAATGCCAGTTTTTTTCTCTGTTAACTTATAGTCTGTTTCAAATGTCAATGTTTCCTTGTTCAGTAATATATGGATAATGGTACGTTTGTGTGAGGTTTTGCTGTTGTGTTTGTTTATTGAATTTGTTATATGTTTGTGTGTGTGTGTGTGTGTGTGTGTGTGTGTGTGTGTGTGTGTGTGTGTGTGTGTGTGTGTGTGTGTGTGTGTATGTGTGTGTGTGTGTGTATGTGTGTGTGTGTGTGTTGTCCATAAGAATTATGGACTGCTAAGGAGTCGCAAATACCTAGAATAATGACGTTGATTCGAATACATCGGAAACAGTGTTCCTAGAAAGTAGAGAAATATGTTGTTTTATCCGTATGCATTTTACATGTCATCGATATGCAAGAAAGAAGATGAGTAGTAGTTATTTTCTGTCCACTAAGACACCCAATATTCTTTGGATATTTTCTTTTGAGTGCATCGAGTTTCCACCCATACGTAAGTGATTGTATAGTCCTAATGACAGTAAACTGTTTATACATTTTCCTGATAGCAAAACTCATGTTATAAGCATTGTACTTTTTCTGATTCTCTTGGAACTGCTTCCAAAAATGTGTGTCTACTAAGGTGTAATGTTCATTCAAAGACAGAGGAAGCTGTATGTTATTTGATTCAGGTGTGCCCTTAACCCCTCGTTTGGCAGCCCTGTCAACCATGTCATTATGATGAACTGAGCAATAAGATGATATCCAACAAAAAGTAATATCAGTGCCTTGTAAGGACAAGATATGAATGAATTGAATAATTTCTTTTTTGAACTTGTTTTGTAAACTTCAACAGCTGTGCAGATTGCAGAATTTATTATGTATTGTAATATAATGATTGCCACAGACAAATTTCATATCAATGATTAAAACTGCTGATATTTAAAAGAAGGAAGATGACTTTCAGCTTGCATGAAATCTCACAGGAGACCTGTACAATCCATTTAATGAGTAACGGACAATAAAGCCTTTTCAGTTGCACATAACGCAAGTGTACTTGAAAAGGTGGGGGTGGAGTGGGGTGGGAGAACACAAGTGCAATTATAACCAATTTAAAAATCATCATCTTGACATAGCTGTAGTAAAATATTCCACCCCATTCCATTTCTCCACGTTTCCTCCTGCTTTTTCATATCACACACATCACACACACACACACACACACACACACACACACACACACACACACACACACACACACACACACACACACACACACATGCCTAAGTATCTGGCCATATCAACAAATTACTCTTTCTGCTTCTTATGATTAGTCTTTTTGTAGTGCACAAGCTGGGCAAAACCTTCAACCCTTTGGAGTTGTTTTCAGTTCAACACACGCAAAACGAAACCACTCCAATGGGCAGTATTATCAAAAGCAACCATGGGCCCATCTTCCACCAGTCTGCAAAAGCACAACAGATTTACATACGCCCTGAATCTGTCTTAATTGTAAGCGCTGGTCTTTAAAACAATAATTCATGATGCTGATATACTTAAGCTTATATCAGGAAGATTGCTCGGGTGTACAGACCACGATTGTTTGAGAATTCAATCCATCATACCCACGTTTCCAGTATTATCTATATTTCTTCTTTTCCGCATATTTTTAATGCCCAAAATCGTCACGATGCTTGAGTTTGCATTGTTGCGTCCTTACTTTCGCCCGTCGTGTACCGTAGCCAAAGACAGCAATTAGCGATTACTTGTCAATCTGCACACACAGCCCAAACACATTTACGTTTTGCAAATTTTTGCTTTATATTAGCGGTTAGTTTTGTTAAGAGTTCCACTGCTGACCTGCCTCTCCGGAATTCTGCCTGATTCACAGGTATTACGTTATTCTTTTCAGAACAGTGCAGCAATCTGCTCCACCAGCACACAGACGTGAGATGTTATTCCCTTTGGTCTGTAGTTTTTACTCGATTTTAATATAGAAACAACTGTTGATTGTTTCCGATATTCAGGCACTTTGCCGTTACTCCAGCGTTTTTGAAAGATAGCATGTAGAAAGATTACAGAATTTTTGGGGGTGATTTTTCAGCATCAGATTGTAAATTGCATCTAGTCCTACTGATGTCTTTTTATGCGGGGTGCGCCTAGTGGTATCTGTAATTTCTTGAAATGCGATTGATGCATTCATGTAGTGAGTATGATCTGGGGCAGGATCCTTGCATATGTCTGTCTTTTCTTTTTCCTCTCTATAATTCTTTCAGGGAACTGGAAGTCCTTTGTTATGGCGGACTTCAACAAACATGTCTGCGAAAGATTCTGCCTTTTCCAACGAGCTAGGGAAAGTGTTATTTTCTAGTTTTACTGAAAAAGATGGCAGCTTGATTCCTTTTTTCATAACTTTTTGTTTCTTCCAAATCGTGTGCATGTCTTTGTGGTCATTTATTTCAGATTTACAAAATGTCGTCCACTATTGTTCTTTGGCTTTTTCTCTGATTCTGTTACGGATTATATTGGCATTTTTATCGCTCTGTGATTTTCAGATCTGTTAGTTATATATATATATTTGGTACTTTTCTTTCTTGTCGTTAACTGCCTATTCACAACCCAGTCATTACCAATATGTTTTCCAGTTTGGGGCACATTTAGTTCTGGGATTGAAATGTTGGTAGCATGTAAAAATGAGTCACAAAAAGAAAAAAAAAAGAAAAAACAACGTTATACATGTCGCCTATGTTGTATGTATCAGATAGATCTGTTACTATATTTGAAAGGATTGCTTTTAATCTAGCCCAGTCTGCTTCTTTACAACTATATTTTGGTATATTATCTGGTGGAATAATTTCTATTTCAGTGTTATGGTTTAGGCTGAGAATTATGGGGATGTGATCCGACCCCAATAAAACATCCTGTTTCTTCCAAGTGGCGTCTGGTGCTAGTGATGGTGATTTGAAAGTTAGATCTATAGCCGTGGGTCGATGGGTCGGCACGTCAGATATGCCGGTAGCATGGCCATTATTAATTAAGGAAATATAAATTAAAATCTACATTATTATCGATTAGTCTATATTTGATTATGTTAGTACAGTTCTTTTCCCAAAATGGGGCACGTGCGTTAAGTCACCATAAATTACCCACTTGTTTGATGATACTGAAAATATCACAGCTACTCAGTGTTCTCAGAATCTGGACCTCCTGGTAAATACGCTGAGGCCATATTCAGAACTAGAAATTAATAAAACTATATGATAATGGCACATGGTGAAATAGATGCATTATATCTGGGTACTGGAGACCATCTTACACAGTAATTTAGTCCTTCAAGAACACATATTGCAGTCTGAATTCGGTCACCGTCATTTTTACAGTCATAGATAGGTGGATAATAAAACCCCAATAATATTGGGCAAACTGTTTTGTCTGTCTTCAGCGACTGTAGGAGCAGTACTTGGAAACTTGTACAAGGTAGATAGTAACGCAAGAATGGAATATTTTTCACAATGGAACGAGTGTTCCATTGAAGGATGTTTATCTTTAGGTTCGTACATTTCTACATTATGGGGTGTAAAGAGTACATTTATTGAGTTATGATATTATTTTTCAAGGGAATGGTTCTTTTATAAAAGGAATTAAGCTTTAAAATAGTTTAGTTTAAAACTTAAAAAAAAAACGATTTCAAAAGAATAGTAACAATAAAATAAAAATGAAAAGAAAATAAACAAAAAAATCGGCAATTTAGTAGCAATCAATATACAGTTACTGAATACGAGTAGGTCCTTCTCACAGTAAACAAAATAACAAGAATGTAATAAAAGAGATAGCAAACGACGCAAATCAGGAGCAGCTGGAAATAAAATAAGATAATAATTGTTAGTATCTGCTGTCCTCTTGTATCGATGCTGGTACTTTCACAGGAAACAAAGAATAGTAAGTGCTCACCAAACACCATCTTTTGATACATGACAGTGATCTTGGTTTTGGAATTCATGATCCCACCACGTCACAGACGGCGCTGTAGTGTAGAAAGTGTCATGGCTGTCATGGCGGCTGTGCATGGTAATGTACTGTACCGAAAGTGATGTCGTGAGTGTCGGGTGTGTGTGTGTGTGTGTGTGTGTGTGTGTGTGTGTGTGTGTGTGTGTGTGTGTGTGTGTGTGTGTGTTGTTGTTGTTGTTGTTGTTGTTGTTGTTGTTGTTTTTCTCAAAAACAATCTGCTGATGTGGTTGCCAATGTTTTTCGCCAAGATCGTAGATCCACGAGCAGTGGCGTAAATGGAGTCCTTGAAGTGATTGTCATAATTATTTGGTGATGAGGTTATCGTGACCGATGATCGACACGTTGTTGTGGCCATGTAAAGTGGAGGAGACAAGCGCGTTGAAATGGTCTCTTTTAATGCCCAGGGCCGTGTCTCTGATAGGTGCTACTTTGCTTATAATAATTTCGCTGTTTGGGTACAAGATCATGATGTTTTTGGCAACCTATACAAAAACTTCACTGGCAGTTTTAGTATCTGTGGTCTTTAGATCGATGACACTAATGTGGATCAGGATACAGTCCACTGGATTAGAAAAGAGCTGATCCTCAGTCAGTACTTTTTTGACATCATAGATTTTCCGAGAGGTTTTGACTTGCAGTGAAACTGTACATGAAGCCCATTCGGTTCTGATCTATTCCGTTCAGGGTGGAATCTTGCAGAATGAAGACGCGTGATAATGGTGTATTTTCATCTTCCTTCAGTCTTGTTTTAGAGGTGACGTCAAAGCTAGTTTTTGATGTCGTAGTCTCGCTGCCGCCTTCTTTGTTTTCTCGGACAGACGGCAGCGCAGGAGACTCAGGATTGTGGCATGATAGTTGATGTTGCTGCCTTGTTTTAGTCGTCTTTGATTGTATTCCTGTGTTGGCACACAGCCAACAAAAAGTTTTAGATGCGTCATGTTCGCCATGCTTGATGGCATGTGTCATAGATTGTAAAGATGGCCGATGGCACAAGTAGACTAAGTAGATGGTGGAAGGTCACATATACCCATAACACATAATAATGTATACATGGTCATAAACATATACATACATGAATATTACAAGACGCCCTTTACAGGTTGACAATCGAAATCGTTCCTCGAAAGTTTTGGTGGTTTTCGGCGTTGAAAGAACAAGCCTTTAAAAGCATTTTAAAGACGTTTCCCAATTGACATGTACAAGGCACGTTAAGAAAATGTCAGATTAATGGTTGGTTACAGAATATGTATCAATAAAACCCCAATACTTTGTGAGGCCTTATCCTACATTTCAGCTCAGTTCAGCTTTGGTCTCCATTCTTGAAAACAGGTCACAGTGTGCTTATTGTCCTTTTTATACAGACACTTCATTTCACTGGTATAGTCCATGGTCCAGGTATCGGAACTCTCTGCCCACCCCCTATGGGCATTTTTGCACACCATGTTTTCTAGCTACCTGGCACACATTTGTTTCAGATATCTTGTTTGTTGGATGAAATCCCCTGGAATAAACCAAGCAACACTCGTGAAGGGGATGGGTGTAGATGTAACTTGCTGAAAGTCATAATATACTGTGGAACCACCTTCACACTCCTGGCGCCCTCCTCCCCAGGAATTTGATGTGATATTCATCTCTGTAAAGACCGATATTTAAGTACTGATTTTACGTTGTTTATGATTGATCTGTCACTGAGTATGGAAACAGCACATATTTGTGAATTTACCTATTATCAAAAATCTTAATCGCATACACACCGATTACAAAGGCAAACAAAAGTATGTGTGTTATCTACTTTTGCAGATCTTGTTATGAATTCTGATGTTTTTCATAGATTATAAACATAGTCATCATCAACGTAGGAATTTTGTACACTGGACTATGAGTGGGAGGAAAGCGTAAAAGAGAGCAAAACTGTTGGGAGTTAATATACCTTGTTCACAAATTTGAAGTCACATTGATTTTAACCAGTGACTACAGTTAAAATGCACTTAAAAGTACATTTAAAAGTGATTTTTAAAAATTTCATTTTAAGTTTGATTTATCATCATCACAGACATATATGTGCGGATGCTTCATAAGATATTAACACATCATCTGAGAAGATGACATCTGCCCTGTTCTGCATATCTGGCTCATCATCCACTTGTGCCTCGCCAGATAGCACCTCAGATGCTGTAGCATCTTATGTGTTTATAAGGATATCCACCAGCTCTATTAGCATCAACTTACCCTCTGTCCATCCCCCATGAGGATGTCAGGGCTCTTTCAGCATCAATAATATCCCGACTTCTGTAATTCTTTGCTAGAAATTTAATCTTTTCTGTCACTCACTTTGTTTTTGCCTTTTATAATTGGATACATGCATTAACAGCATTTTTGGTTCTAAGGAAATGTGATGTGCAGAAATAATTTTAGGTTATTTAGGTTAGTTATTACACGTGTTTTAGTGTACTTAGTTATTTTTATACATTTGTATTCAGGATTGTTTTTGTAAATCCCTTGGGGATAAATGTGCCGTTTCTCCATTTCCTTACAATTGCCGTGGAGCTTGGAAGTCAGATGAATTGTAGTTGAGTATGTTGAAATCAGTATTGTGACAAGTACATTATCAGAGTAATCTTGTGTTGTGAAATACACAAATTTACAGAAAGGGACCCCGAGGATGTACAGTAAGTAGCAGTAACCAAAATATATGAAAGTTACTCGATACAGGCGTGTGTCCAAGGTTTCATCAATAACAGTTCATCAGCTGTCCCAAATACTGACCAATGAAGGCGGACACACATGGAAACTGTACAGAAGAAGCAGGAAGAATTCACAGGCTTCATTTATCGATTTTTTTTTTCAAATTTGTTCATTGTTCCTCACTATCACCAACGTCCTCCAGAGCACTGAACTGGTTTTGAAGTTATACGCTAGATTTTGCACGAGTTGATTTATCTGTCTTTAAAGAGTCCAATATTTAGTTAAATTTTATATTTCGTTTGTTTCTTTTCTTTACTTTTAGCCAATTTTTTTATCATTACAATGTTGTGATCACTGATGTAGTCTGCGCCTGGAAATGTTTTGCTATCAGTAAAGAATTTCTAAATCTCTTAATATCATCAATTTGACTCCCTGTTCTGTCTTCTAGATTCATCCATGTCCATTTTCTGTTAGGTTGCTCAAACCAAGTGTTTCCTATTATGAATTTATTAACATATGCCCACTTATCAAGTTTTTCTCCCCTTTCATTTCGCATGCCAAGACCATGAGGTCCAACTATTTCATCTACTTTTTCCTGTCCCACTTAATGTACGCTTATGTTTGGAATCAGTTCCAACATAATCAGAAAAAGTACAAATATAATAACATAAATTTTGTCATCAGCAAAATTAATACGGAGCTTACTGTCAGTAGAATTATACAATATCTTATGTGCAGGTGGATACTCGGTAATTCCAAAACAAAACACAGCAGGAATATTGATTGTCTTTGTGGACAGAAAATAAGAATGAGTCATCCTCATTCTTGCAACAGGATAAAATGACACATGTCAGCCGGTCAAAAAGTTCAACAGCAGAATATTCATTATTTGTTATAATTTCAGTTCATTATGTTTAGCTAGTTTATTGTTTAAATAGTTATTGTAAGTTACTTCATGCGTCAGCGTTTCCCTCCCCTCTTCCAGTTGTTTTTTCTTTCCATGTTTCTGAAGACTGATTATATCTATAAGCATATATGTTTGCTCTTCTTCCACCTACACCCCCTCCCATCTACCACGACGGGTTTTTTTGTGTCTAAAATGACTTAAGTGAGTAGACATTAAATCAATGACCATTATCACTACAGCTCTCGATTTTCTGGAAATGACAAGGCCAGAGCCCTAAAGGCGACGGCAGAAGCAGCTGAAAAGAGTTCCAGTTAGATCCGGTCGAGGAGGGAAAAAGGTGAACTTTCTAAAGCTTGAAATGTCCATATATACAGCAGGTGTCTGGTAGTTAAGTGGTTAAAAGTCACTTGGTGTTGTCAGTTTTCTCCCGTATTTTTCACCACATCCTGACCATTCGTATGGGTTAGTAATAAAATCACAAAAAAATCAGTCACTCAAAGTTAGATAATGAATTTTTTAGAACTGATCAGTAACATCTTGGACTAGTTTGTGACAAAGTATGAAACTTCATTACAAAAAATGGATGTTCTGGTCTCAGGAAAACAAATCCATAGTTTCAGTTCCAAAATAAAGCACACTTACTCTTTCTTATTGATGAAAACAATCAAATAAACAAACAAAACAACAACAACAAAACAAAGCAAACAATCCAAAATCAAAAACAAAAACAACTTCCCTGTACACATACACTAAGATGGGAAATGAGCAAAGAAATGTCTGAACTTCAATTTGGATATATTACACATACAAAAAAATATGATATTATGCGCATATGTTCATAACAATTCCAGGTAATCAAACACGATAAAGGAAGAAGTCACAGTCAGTATGTTTGTCTAAAACTATCAGCAAGTAATTATTGTGCTACAGTACATAAATCTGTCTTATAATATTGACATTATTATCATTATCATTGGGCAATCATCATTGCTGGCTGTTGTTATTATCATTATTAGGCGTAGGTTTATAAGTATTAGTCAATAATGATTACATGTATTGTATTCTAATTATGTTTTCATTCATCTATCATTTATTCTGCATAAACAATAATGGATAAAAACAGGAACAAAAGCAGACATCCCTAGCCTGAAGGCCTAGACTTGACCTCTGTGGGGAAGATGTTGCGTTTTCTGCTACAGCGATATCATGGGAGCGCAGCTTTCTGGAGGCGTGTACAAACCAGGTGCTCCAACAAAAGGCAGCATAGCAGAACACAACAACAACAACAACAACAACAACAACGAAACCCAGAAGTTCTGTCGCCAGTCATGGAACATAACATTGATAAAAACTTCTTCTGTCGTGTGCATGGCACTATGTTTTCCTCTCCGAAGTATATCACGACTATGGCCTTTGTCTTCGTCACACTCCCATTCCCTTGAAAGTGGCTCACATATGTTCAAATAAAATCTGTGCTGATGGCTGCCTTGGCTAGAGTGTAAAAGCCAATGAAGTGATATGTAACTTATAAAGTTTAGGAAACGTCGTGGTGGGATCCAAAAATTCGAAAGAGACCAAATCCCCTATTGGGGACTTTCTTACGAAACGTTTGTAAACTGATCGTCCTCTACAGGGGACGTCTGGACAGCGAGAGTGTCACAAGACATGTGTCACAAGAGTGACTAGGCCTTGAGGCAAGACCCAGCTCTTCATAGATTTTCTTCCTACTTTTCCCAGTTAAAGATGAGTTCAGAGTGATTGTGGTGGCCTCGTCGAATAGAAACGAATGTCCAACACTGATTTCCTGGATGGGATAAAAGTTACCTCCCCTCTTCACTAAAACTAGGGTAGTGATCTGTGTGTATTCTTTTAGATGTTCTGTGTAAAACATAATGAGCACATGCAAAACAAATCACGTCAACACAATGAGGTTTCCCTGGTTTATTCTATGGGGAAAGCACTGCAATGTTTATACTAGCACAGAGAGACAAGAAAGGACAACAGTCTGAATTTCACACAGAAAACATCAATACCAGATGACTATAATACAGATCTTGCGATACACAATCGATCAGTCTGCCAGCGGAGAAAATGGTGTTGTCAATATATTTATAATGCAGGTTGGTCATGATCAATGCTTTCAGGAAGGGAATGTGAAACCAGAACAGAAAACATAATATTTTTTTTCTGTTTTTAATGTTTAAAGTTCCAGACTTCTTCATGTCGTTTGACGACATCTTCGGCTTACAATTCTACATTGTGCGTAGTGTAGACATTTGTCATGATATCAGTCTGTGCACCGTGCAGAAAAAAGGTTCTGGTGACTGACAGCCATGTTTTCATTTTTTTTCTTCTTATTGATTTACTTCTTTTTTTCTGTCCGTTTGTTTTTATTGTTTCTTTTCTTCTTGTCTTTTCTAAGTTTTATTACTACCTGTTTTCTATTATGAAATCATTGGGCAATCCATTTTGATTGTTAATGGTTGGTCATATAAACTGAACTTGTATATGGCTTCTCGCGAGAGCCATAGGTAACAGATTTGAGTGGGGAAGAGGAGCTTGGGTGTGAGGTTAGGTGGTAGGTGGCAGTACTGTAGCTTGCCGTTTAATTTTACAAAATTAGTTCCACGTTCAGGTTTGTATTTGCCTTGTTTTCTTGCTTTGGTTTATAGTGTGATGTGAGATTTGAGAATACTGCTTTTTATTGTCTGTCTGTACGGCTGTGTTTCCATTTTACAACTGTGTGATTGCATTGATCCACTTTGTTCCATATGAATTTTAAACATTGTATACCATCTAAGGAAAGGAGAATATAATGGGGAAAAGGGAAAGCAGGAGGGGACCGCAAGGTCTGCAGGCAACTGAGCTCTTAGAAAATATTTACTCGTATACGTGAACGTTATCCAAGGACATATACACGTCTCTTTCAGGAACTAAGCTAACCAAATGTTTGCTAACCGTGATGGAAAAAAGGTAGCGAGTCGACTGTTTATATGTTTGATTATTTAGTTAGTTCAATTTGTTACTTGCTTTTTTTCTGAAAGGGTACGGATTATACATACGTACATGCAGTATCAGACTTCCAACCGCTGTCTTCTCTTCAGCGAAAATAGATGTGGATTTCTCCTGAAGTACGAGAAGCGGGCTGTAGCGTACAACGAATGGCGAATGGACGAATGTAATGTCACCTTGTTCAAACTAAAAGAGAACCTGAAACAAACCGAAAACACCAAAAAGGAGCAAACAAATGGTGTTTCAAGCAACATGATAGTGATTTGCGTTTTATACATCCAATCTTGTCATCATTCATCTGTACATCTTAGTGGTTGCACCGTCAAATACACGGTGAGTACTTCCATGGTTTGCATAGTTATATTTAGCCAACGTGCAGATAGACTGCCTCCTGATGAATTCATAGCAAAATCATGCACATACAGAAACATAAATACATATATAGACAATTGTTATACGCACATATAGAAACACACGCGTGTGTGCAGAAACATATACAAAGACAGGTGTGATA
The DNA here is from genome assembly GCA_030674185.1 of Monoplex corrugatus. Taxonomy (NCBI): domain Eukaryota; kingdom Metazoa; phylum Mollusca; class Gastropoda; order Littorinimorpha; family Ranellidae; genus Monoplex; species Monoplex corrugatus. The sequence goes on along the minus strand of CM060305.1, from coordinate 100,425,975 downwards.
GTTGAGTGGTTGAGACACTGGCATTTTAATTGTTGGAAGGTCTAGGATCGAACCTGCTTGTGTAGCGCGTGGTGGTGAAGAGTAGTGATTTGTTCCATCTCAACATATGTGCAGATCTGCCCGTGCCTGAACATCATTCGTGTGTATATGCAAGCAGAACATTAACTAAGCACGTTAATTAAAAATCCTGCCGTAGAACTGCTGTTCGGTGGCTTGTGAAAACACGAAAAGGCTAATCAGGAACATCCCCGAAGACAGGGGAATATGGCCATTTTAATGATGGGGTAATAATAATGATGATGTTAAGAAGACGAAGACGAAGAAGAAGAAGAGGGACAAATAAGAAGATGACGATAAAGAAGAAAAAGTAGAATCAGCCATACGCGTACATACCCACTCGTATGTTTGAGTGTATCTGGAAATCGCAGCCTACAAACCAACAACCAACTACCACACTAGCCAACCAACTAACTAACCAACCAACCAACCAACCAACCAACCAACCAACCAACCAACCAACTAACCAACCAATCAACCAACCAACCAACCAACCAACCGACCAACCGACCAACCACCAAAAAACCAAAGAAAGAAACAAACAAACAAAAACAAAAACACAAACAAAACAAAACAAAACCCCACCAAAGATAAACAGACAAAAGGAATGAAACTGTGATCAGCATCAAAATGAAAGAACGCAACGCCAGAGAAATCCTAACATGTAAAAGCACATTAAGGAAAAAGATGGCAGGCGGGGAAAATAAAAAATATCCTTAGCAGCGGACAATCATACAATGTGAGGTCACATTATTGGAATAGAGGGGAAGGAAACTGCCCAGCTTGAAACATTTTGTGACCACAGTTGGGCAGAAAGAAAGAAAGAAAGAGAGAGAGAGAAATAGAAAGAGAGAGACAGAATGAGAGAGAGACAGAGACAGACAAACAAACAGAGATAGACGGAGAGTGAGAGAGACAGAGATACAGAGTGAGAGAGACAGAGACAGAGAGAGTGTGTGTGTGCGTGTGTGAGAGAGAGATAGAGAGATTAAGAGAGAGAGATAGAGAGATTAAGAGAGAGAGAGAGAGAGAAGAGAGAGAGAGAGAGAGAGAGAGAGAGAGAGAGAGAGAGAGAGAGAGAGAGAGAGAGAGAGAGATGGTAGGAGACAAACACATAATAAGAATTGAAGAAAACAAGAAATGAAGTAGATAACTGATTTTAAAACAAACATTCCCGACAACATCCTCTTAAGTAGAAGATGACAATAGCATTTGTTTTTTATCTGCACAGGGAAGATTTTGATTTGATTTCCGTCTTTTTTCACTCGCTGTCAATCCTGAACGGAATGACTAGACACAAAAGGAAAGCAGCAATGGACGTCTTAAACTTCATTATTTCATCCTGTTCGTTCTTCGACATGTTTTCTTCACTGAGGCATGCCACAGACTTTAATAGATTAGATCAAGCATTACACTATGCATAGAAAGAAAAGGAGCAGAGGGAGGGAGGGAGAGAGAGAGAGATAGAGAGAGAGACAGACAGACAGAGACAGAGACAAACAGACAGACAGACAGACAGAGGTGAGACCTAGTCAACCAACTAACCAAATACGCACTTACCCACAAAATGATGCACTCTCAAAAATACTCTGCAGCAGTTTACAACATCACAAACTTAAGAATGTCGCAGAAAACCAACAGGTGTTTAAGTGGATAAATATGGTCTATATTTCTATCAAAGCGTTTATACCAGGAAAAGATTTCTTGTCTTTTCATTTTCATCTTTGAACATTCGAATCTGGACATTTAAACATTCGAATCTGGACATTTCTTTAATGTATATGATAGTCTTGAAGACAAGGCGTTCTGTTCATCTCCCCAGCTATCTTCATGACATGATGACGTACAGTGCACGTAAGTATTGCTGTTGTGTCAATGCCAAACATTGACCACTTGAGTTCACGAAAATTGGTCCTAATTCTGTTGAGTGCATAGAGAGAAAAAGCCCGATGCTTTGCAGTGACCATCGACTTTCGAGTCTGTAGTTGTTGCCTTCATCTTTTTGTCCAGTGCTTCATAATAAAACTAACAAACTTATACACAGACCACAATCAAAGAAGAGCTTTATGCTGATTTAGAGACCTCTTACAATCAATAGACGGTAGGACGTATAAGCATACGTGTCAGCGTCATCTTGCGTTAACATGCAATGTGGATGGATTTTGTACACTACCTGTTTTGTCACAAACTGAAGACTAGCCCTTGTGGTATAGTGATCAACACAGTGAACAGACCACTGGATGGTTGTAAGTATGAAATCATATGAATCCTAAGTATTGACAGAGTTTTCGGCACTGGACAACGCTTACTCAAAGTTCAATGTGCTGTGTGAGCTTATATGGAAAAATGATTACGCAGTCTTATGTCGGCCATTCGAAGGATTTAGTATATTCGAGAGTGTTGATCAAAAGGTTTTAATTTTATGTTTTTCTGAGGCTGGCTTAATGTCTCAGTATGTGGATGAAAGGAAACATAGAGCACTATGTGTTATTATGTATTATGCAGTCTTCAGTTAAAACCAAACCACATAGCAGCCTTCTGACATTTCATGCTCATGGATCATCATATGAAAAACTATCTGCGTATGATTTGCAACATCATATGGCAAGATGGAGAACGCATCCTTCAAGTTGTGAAGAAGTGTGACTTGCTAAGTATAGTGTCTACTCATGAACTGTCACCGTCGTTAGACAGAACACGTTGTTCGTATGGAAGAAAATCGCATCCCAAATATATTCTGTACGGACAGCTGAAGCAAGGATGCCGTGCTACTAAAGCAACACAAAGACTGGGCAACACCGCTAACTGGGATGGTACTGTTCACAACAGAACAAGGTGGATACAGCACAGGACATAGGGCACACTCACACTGGAGTAGCGGAGAACAGCTGCTGTTCAACAAATGAGGGACCAGAGGAAGCAGAACCGAAGGCCGCATGACTCGTTTTCAAACAGCGCCCACGGAAGAACATATCATCATTTATTACTGCGGTCACCTAACCGCTGAAGTTTCATAAACTTTGCTTCTGTCAACATGATATGATTTCAAACATTTGATGTCACTGTCACAAAATCCATTATCTCGAAATGGTATAGCGTGCGCGCGCACGCCCGCGCGAGGGCGCGTACACACACACACACACACCACACACACACCACACACACACACTCACTCACGCGCGCGCTATGACTGTATGCAGGGCTAAAGAAACAGGCATAGTGGCTCATGGGCCCTGAAAATAGATCTAGGGTAATGAACGTTTGCAACATGTTTAGTCATGTGGTTTCTTTGTTTTCGTGTTTGTGTTGTTCTCGGGTTTTTTGTTTTGTTCGTTGGCTATTTCAATTTATGACAGATGAAACCAATGGAATAATGAAGGATAACGATCAACAAAAGAAATCTTCGGGAAAAAATGATGTATTTTATAGACCAATGAGTTCACTTTGCCGCCGAACACTTTAAACAAAAATTTTTTTTAAAATAATTTGACGGCGAACTGTTTTCAAGAAAAGACTACTTCAATATGTTTTTGGGTTACATCCCTCCTTCACTGGTTTCATAGCCCCAAGCTTCTTTCAAAATCAAGCTGATAGACTTCTTTAAGAGAATTTTAAACTCACACAACGGCAAAAAAAAAAAGTGCCGAAACTGTAAAGTTATTTGGTCCAGATTATCGGAAGAAAATTGCATAAGAATCTATAATGTGTGTTTACCGTAGTGTGTGTGTGTGTGTGTGTGTGTGTGTGTGTGTGTGTGTGTGTGTGTGTGTGTGTGTGTGTGTGTGTGTGTGTGTGTGTGTCTGTGTGTCTGTGTGTCTGTGTGTGTCTGTGTGTAAAATTTCAGTTTGAAAGTATCTTAATATAGCTACAGAAAATGTCAATGCGTTGTGACTTTCAGTACTTTTGGCTGAGGCTGATTTTTGAACTTGAAGTTGGGGGTAATCATCGCCTTGTCCTCATTCTGCTTTTTTTTTGTTGCAAATGTTTATTTTTGTCAATAAAATAACATTCTTTGTAACTGCGTCATGGGATTATGCATTTCAATAAAGTCCGTATCATTTCATCGAAGACTGTTGATAGAATCAACATGTTCTGCAGATCGGGAAGGTGCAAAACTCTAGTCACATCTAACCAACTGTTTCCATAAAACAACGTCAAATCAAATCGAAAGGGAAGAACTCTAATGACGGCTGTACAGTTGAAAGTAAACAAAGCTGTGAACATATGGTTCCCTTTGGTCTGATCAGATAAATACAATTCGATTCTGGATTATATACAATAAAAAGAATATAATCATATTATACAGAATAAAAGGAATATAAAGAAACCTCCATAAATTAAATAAATTAAACGGTTTTAAAATACAGTAACATAGACATGTGGATGGTAGGAAACCAATGACATACATATCAAAACGATGTGCATACTCGACTGGGACGTAAATGACAGCGTGTTAGAAAAGAGAACAAGATTTGTCTAGAACTCAGGAGGAACTATCGGTGTGTCAGATCACAGTAGGGCACACTAGTTCTTAGAGGCACATTACCGTCTGGCTATGTCGTGCCATAAACATGATGGCTATCCTTTGTATTATTTTATTTCCGGCACCTATGATAATTTCCTTGATACGTGAGGTTGAGTTTTTCATTGATATCTTGGTGTATAAATCTCCTGCCCCCCCTCCACCAGTTTGACACAGTTGTCTTCAAATTTCGTTCTCTTTAAAAATCATATACCAGTAAAAGTTTGATAAAGACCAACATAAACACGTTATAACATTGACACATAGTGATTGCAGTTTTCCTTGCATATGCCCTCCTCGTTTCATTTCGCTATTATTATGACTTTTTTCGGCTTGAGCAAGAGTCAGCAACTGAACCTACATTGATTTAGCATACTGCATCAATAGCATTGTACGAGTGTTGATTATACGACTTCATTACACACGTGCGTGTTAAAATTTCTGTCTGTTTCTGTCTCTGTCTGTCTCCGTCTGTCAGCCTGTCTGTCTGTCTGTCTGTCTGTCTGTTGGTCTGTTTCTGTTCCTGTCTCTGTCTCTGTCTGTCTGTCTGTCTGCCTGTCTGTCTATCTTTCCTCAGTCGGGATGTCTGTATCTCTCTCTCTCTCTCTCTCTCTCTCTCTCTCTCTCTTGTGTTGTGTGTGTGTGTGTGTGTGTGTGTGTGTGTGTGTGTGTGTGTGTTCATCTGTCGGTGTTGTGTGACTGAAAGAAGAGTGACAGCAACACCAGTGGGCAGAGACTCTTCTGACAGTGATTACTGCTTACCGATGTAAGCACATAGAATTGATTAACTCTTTGCAGATGCGGCGATCTGGGGCTGAATTACCCTGGCGATGTGCTATAAAAATTGAACTGACAAAAAGGAAATATGTTTGTATAAACTTTGACACTTAGGATGTCCAGATGATTAGTACTCAGTTTAATGATAGTGATATTGTCTTCGACCGGTTGTAATCTAGGGTTTAACACCCAAAATAAATGTGCTAAAATATTAAAATCTGAAGGCCGTGGCTCTTTTATGCAAAGACTGTTTTTAATCAATAGCGTACTATATACATTATTTTAAGATTCCATCAATGTTCATATTACAATTTTAAGGGTCCTGGAAAGTTTGTGTCGGTACATTTTATGATTAAATAAAATTGGAATGCTAAGGAAAAAACAACTCTTAAAGAAAAATAACTCTTACAATTTACAAATACTATGCAATAAATTTATCGTCTGCTAAGGCACTAGACCTGCAGAGCGTAATACGACTGCGGTGTGTACAAACTGAGAGCAAAAAGGAAAAGAGAGAGAAAGGGAAGAGAGAGAGACAGAGAGAGACAGAGAGAGAGAGAAAGGAAGAGAGAGAGAGAGAGAGAGAGAGAGAGAGAGAGAGAGAGAGAGAGAGAGAGAAAGACAGAATGAGACAGAGTCAGAGACAGAGACAGTCATAAAGAGAGAGAGAGAGAGAGAGAGAGAGAGAGAGAGAGAGAGAGAGAGAGAGAAACAGAGACACAGACATGGCGATAGAGATAGAGAGACAGACAGACAGACAGACAGATAGACAGACAGACAGACGTGCACCTAAAAGAGTACTACGAGGGGGGGGGGGAACCTTCTGGGACAGGCATGCTGGTGAATTCAGGGAGGGACTAGAACAGCAAGGGGGGACTGCCCAGAAATTCCCCCGGGGGATGATTCAGGACACTGGATCTGGGACACCAATCGGTCCCCCGTGGGACGATCTGGGACACCAATAGGTCCCCCAGGGGACCTGCGCGAGAGGGGGACGAGATGGGACGTTACAACGGCAAAGATTTATCTGGTCCAGTGATTATCTGCCCCATAACTACTATTATTTTCTAATGTGCCAGACAGCACTGACGATGGTCAAATGGGCAAGAGTCGTACAATGAACCCAGTAGAAGTTATCCCAACAGTATGTGCGAATGTGAACGAACAGCCATTAACCTTTTTTGTCACGACACAAGCTGTATACTGGACTTCTCTGTCTCTGTCTCTGTCTCTTTCTCATTCTCTCTGTCTGTCTATCTCTTTCTTGGGCGCAGTAATCAAGTGGGTAAACATCGGAGTTGAAATTGGAAGGTCCTGAATTCGATCCATTTAGACCCCTCCGTCTGGTGGGTAAAGGATGGAGATCTTTCCGATCTCCCAGGTGAACATGTGCGCAGACCTGACAATGCTTAAACACCCTTCGTGTGTCTCAGCATGCAAAAGATCAAATATGCACGTTAAAGATCCTGTAAGTCACGTCAATGTATGTGCGTACGTATGTATGTATGTATATATGTATGTATGTATGTATGTATGCATGAATGAATGCATGCATGCAGCTATCTGTCTTTCTGTCTGTCTCTCTGTCTCTCTGCTTGTCTGTCTCTCTGTCTGTCTGTCTCTCTGCTGTATGTCTGTCTGTCGGTCTGTCTATCTGTCTGTGTCTCTATCTATCTATCTACACAAAGCATATACATGACATGTATCTCTAGATTACTCTAATAACACTTTTCATATTGTGACAGACTTCACATTAAGCACAATATTGTAAAGTGTCAGCCCAAAAGAAAAATCGAGTTAGTGCAAGTCTGAATTATGTTGTGTTACATCAACCAAAAATGACATTGTTTAATGTTTATGACTGATTCAACCAAAGTCTGGAAGAACATATAGAGTAGAGTGTATTGAAAGAGTCTGTATAATTGTCTTATTAATTTGACCACAAACATACCCCAAAGGGGGCAAGCAGGCATTAGACTGTCTTCGTTTTTATTCCCCGTTTTTTTTGATTGGGCAGTTATTCAGGCAGGTGTCAGACATTTAATTTAATTGTATTTATCTCCACGCCTTTGATTTGTCTGTAGACCAGGAATGATTTCTTTACTTGTAATGGTAGGTTATCACCAGATGTGGTAGTAAGAAACTCTGGGGAGAGCCGGACAGCAGAAGGTCCTCAGAAGAGAAACCCCCGTCAAGCAAGTGTTTCGCCCTTAACCTCTGACACTCTAAGGTTAAGGGGGCTGGGCCGCATCCAGGTCTTGACTCCTGGATGTCCGTCTGCTGTCGCCATTTTTTATATATAAAGTTGTCTTCCTCATGGAATCAAACCCGCGCATAGTAGGTGGTCATGTTCCCAAGGACGAGTCACCCTTGTGACATATGTCTTAATCACATAGGTATCGGTCGCCGACAACTTATGAGGGAAATTCAAGCTTTATGAAGTTCACTTTTGATCTTCCTGGTCCAGATCCAGCTGGAGCTCTTTTCCGCTTCTGCCATTGCCTTTAGGGCTCTGGTCCTCTTTCTCCCCGAAATGGAGAGCTGTTTCATGAGATCATGGGCTGATGTGCTTATTAATTCCCTTGCTCCAACCTCTATGGCGAGGACTTTGGCTTGAAAGCCAGATGTCCTCAAGTTGCTGGCTAGACTGACATACTTTTCAGTCTTGTAGATATGGGCTTCCTCCATTCTACTTTCGTATGGTACAGTGAGCTCGATTAGAATCACTTGTTTGGATGAATGGGAGTGGAGAACTATTCCAGACTCATGCAACACTTGCTGATGATTTCTGGGTGTTTTATCAGTAGTGTATTCCTTTGTGGAGAATCGCATTGAGAAGCCATGGAAATACTTCTTCAGCAATTCTCGGATGTTCTTTGGGACATGATACATCTCCAGGGCCAGTTGAATCATATTGTGCGGGACTGATCTATACGCATTTGCCAGATCGAGCCACACCACGTCGAGGTCTTTCATTTCTGTTTAAGCTCTTCGGATTGCTTCCCAAATCATCGTAGCATGCTCTACACAGCCTGACATTCCTGGGATGCTTCCTTTTTGGATTGACAAATCCATGTATTCGTTAACATTAGGTATTTGGTCAACCTTTTTCTCTGCGCCACTTTACTGGCCATAGAAACTAGCACAGTTTTTTTTTTATAATGCAGTGATGATGACGATGAGGATGATAATCATGATGCCATGGAGTTACATCCAGGACTGAGACTGCGTGACAGTGTTGGACTCTACGCTTACTTTCATAATATACCCTGGCGTCAACCAGGTCCAAGAGATACAGACACTTCTGGTGTTGGTCAGACGGTTTAAGCAACACCCTCAATGACGCATCTGTGAAGTGGATGAGACTCCACTGTGTGGTTTCTGTTGTCCCAATGAGCCCATTGCCTGCTCAACTCTGGGTAGGAGGCGGTTGGAGCCAAAGTATCCCACAATGATTTTTTTAAGTGACTGATGGGGATTCGGATCCACAACCTTCCATTCGGCAATCCGTTCCGCTAACCACTATACCACGGTGACTGGTAGATGTGAACCATTTGATTCCCTTGACTGAATGGTTTTCCTGCCTACATGTACGTTCTCACCACACACACCCAGCCCCCTTTATGTAAATCCCCCTATATAATAATAACTTATTTTACATCGACAGTGGACGCACGAGCGCACATGTGTGAATAAAATATTTCTGCAAATGTTTATCAAATGTTTGAGAGGGTATAGTTTCATCAACGTTAGGTTTTAAATCCAATTTATTCAATATTGACCCAAACTGCATGCGCAACACAGGACTGATAAAGTATATATGTGTGTATACACACACAGACACATACAGACACACACAGACACACACACAACACACAACACACAGACACATACACGCACACACAATATATACATATGTGTATATATATATATTATGTAGACAGATAGATAGACAGACAGACAGATAGATAAATAGTGAGATAGACAGAGAGATAGATAAGCACATAGAAATAGATAGAGAGAGATCTTGGGAAAGCGAAATGAACTCGGCAATGTGAAATACTGTTTTATTCTGACTTAGTTATTCAATCGTTAAACATTGTATACACACCAAACACCCAAACATCAACACACTTCACCCCCAACCCTACACACCTGCACAACCACACCCAGTTTAGCATAGCGTGTGTATGTACTGTATGTGTGTGTCTATGTGTGCGTGTGTATGTGTGTGTGTGTGTGTGCGTGTGTGTGTGTGTGTGCGCGCGCGCGTATGAGTGCGTGTGTACGTGTTTGTGTGTGTGTTTGTGTGTGTGTGCGTGTGTGTGTGTGTTTGTGTGTGTGTATATATGCATCTGTGTATGTTAATGTGTGTATAAGGGGACATGCAGTAAAAAATATCCTGCACTGACAAATGTAAGTGCAAGTTAAAGGTATAATGATACTGGAGACCTTTTACTAGTAATAACTAGAAGGAATACATGGGTAAGAACATTAGTAATATTTGTGTAAAAGTGAAGGAAATGGAAAAGTTTGTGTCGAAAAACAGCAATGTTGGGGGGTAGAATAGATGGGGATGGGGCTGAAAAGTGAGGGCAGGGGAGTCTAGTGTGACGTATTTGTGGTCATAACCAGGTGTGATATGTAGTCAGGCTTGGTGTTCGAAATGCGGTCAGGGGAATTCTTTGGATTGATTATAGCATTGGATAGTGATGTTGAGTGGACAGAAGGTCTTCTGTTTGCTTATACAGTTGGATTCTTGGAGTTTGCATTCAAATTCATTATGTGTTTGTCATAGGGCCTTGACTTAACATGGTCATTATGTGTTTGTCATAGGGCCTTGACTTAACATGGTCATTATGTGTTTGTCATAGGGCCTTGACTTAACATGGTCATTATGTGTTTGTCATAGGGCCTTGACTTAACATGGTCATTATGTGTTTGTCATAGGGCCTTGACTTAACATGGTCATTATGTGTTTGTCATAGGGCCTTGACTTAACATGGTCATTATGTGTTTGTCATAGGGCTTGACTTAACATGGTCATTATGTGTTTGTCATAGGGCCTTGACTTAACATGGTCATTATGTGTTTGTCATAGGGCCTTGACTTAACATGAAGTCATTATGTGTTTGTCATAGGGCCTTGACTTAACATGGTCATTATGTGTTTGTCATAGGGCCTTGACTTAACATGGTCATTATGTGTTTGTCATAGGGCCTTGACTTAACATGAAGTCATTATGTGTTTGTCATAGGGCCTTGACTTAACATGAAGTCATTATGTGTTTGTCATAGGGCCTTGACTTAACATGAAGTCATTATGTGTTTGTCATAGGGCCTTGACTTAACATGAAGTCATTATGTGTTTGTCATAGGGCTTGACTTAACATGAAGTCATTATGTGTTTGTCATAGGGCCTTGACTTAACATGAAGTCATTATGTGTTTGTCATAGGGCTTGACTTAACATGAAGTCATTATGTGTTTGTCATAGGGCCTTGACTTAACATGAAGTCATTATGTGTTTGTCATAGGGCCTTGACTTAACATGGTCATTATGTGTTTGTCATAGGGCCTTGACTTAACATGAAGTCATTATGTGTTTGTCATAGGGCCTTGACTTAACATGAAGTCATTATGTGTTTGTCATAGGGCCTTGACTTAACATGGTCATTATGTGTTTGTCATAGGGCCTTGACTTAACATGAAGTCATTATGTGTTTGTCATAGGGCCTTGACTTAACATGAAGTCATTATGTGTTTGTCATAGGGCCTTGACTTAACATGAAGTCATTATGTGTTTGTCATAGGGCCTTGACTTAACATGAAGTCATTATGTGTTTGTCATAGGGCTTGACTTAACATGAAGTCATTATGTGTTTGTCATAGGGCCTTGACTTAACATGAAGTCATTATGTGTTTGTCATAGGGCTTGACTTAACATGAAGTCATTATGTGTTTGTCATAGGGCCTTGACTTAACATGAAGTCATTATGTGTTTGTCATAGGGCCTTGACTTAACATGAAGTCATTATGTGTTTGTCATAGGGCCTTGACTTAACATGAAGTCATTATACTCGTATGTTTGTCATAGGGCCTTGACTTAACATGAAGTCATTATGTGTTTGTCATAGGGCCTTGACTTAACATGAAGTCATTATACTCGTATGTTTGTCATAGGGCCTTGACTTAACATGAAGTCATTATACTCGTATGTTTGTCATAGGGCCTTGACTTAACATGAAGTCATTATACTCGTATGCTTGTCATAGGGCCTTGACTTAACATGAAATTATATGTTTGTCATAGGGCCTTGACTTAACATGAAGTCATTATGTGTTCACCATAGGGCCTTGACTTGAACATGTTGTGGTTGACTTTGGAAATGGATGGTTAATGGTTTTTGGTGGTTGTGGTGGATGTCGCCCAAGTAGATTGAAATACGTTCACTGAATAAGCAGGATGTTTCTCCTATGCAAATTTTACTGTGCCTGGCATAGATAAGGTTGCGCGTTTGGCAGGAAAACGTGTCCTTTTGCTTTTGTTTGTCCGTTGTTTTTGTTTGTTTGTTTGTTTAGGAACGAACCTTTTAGACCTTGAAGTGATGTATTGGAGTTGACGTGTAAGCAAGTTTTACAGAGTTCTTGAAACAAGGAAAGGTGGTTGTGTGATAATTACACACGTTTAATGCGTTCTAGAGTTTACTAGTACATTTCTTAGATTTTTGTCTCTTTTGTGTGCGAGTACGAGTTTGACTTGGAAAATGTGGTCCGCAAGTTTCCTGTTTTTCATTTGTGTCAGTTGGATTTCAAGATTTGGCAAGTGGGCAATGAATTTGTCTGAACATGCACTGCTGAATTTCACCAAAATGTCTGGCAGCAGTACAGTCTCCTCTGGCGGTAGTGTTTTAACGTGAAAGGTTTCTGCAGATTCTCTGGCACTGTCATAGTAGCAAAATGAAGTGGTGGCGTGTTGAAGAGCTAACATGAGCAGCACAGGAGTAATACTATTCAAGTGGCGCATAAACCTGAGAAAAACCACCTGATGTCACTGTTATGTACAGCAGAATTGCCATCATAATAATATGTAGATTTTACCTGACGTCACATGCATAAAGAGTTGGCAGATTGACTGTGTAGTACATCCATTAACTGTTTGACAGCAGCAGAAGACAGGTCTAGATGGAAATAGCCATCCTGGGAATTGCATTTTTTTCATTCGCTCCTGTCTGTGGCACGCGGTATGTTTCAAATCAGACCAAATGGATATGTCAGGTTTGGAACATCCGACAAAATCCCATGTGTGCAATTGCATTAATGCACATTTGATAGCAAAACCAACAAATCAATAGAGAAATCTGAAATCATTCATCATCTGAAGTATTTTGTTATAAGTGACGATGATGCACACTGTTTCACTTTTTGTAGATATTTTGTGTAACACGGTTTATTTAGTGTATATTCACAAATTCATTTGTTAGATTTTATTTTGCCTGCCGTTGTCCAGATATGCCATGAGGCTCACCATGCCTGAAGCTGAGAGAGAGGGGGGGGGAAGAAGGGAGAGAGAGGGAGGTAGAAAGAGAGAGACAGAAAGAGAAGAGAAAAGAGTGAGAGAGAGAGACAGACAGACTGACAGACAGACAGACAGACAGACAGAGACAGAGAGAGACAAAGAGAGGCAGAGAGAGACAATGAGAGACAGACAGAGACAAAGAGAGAGAGAGAGAGAGAGAGAGAGAGAGAGAGAGAGAGAGAGAGAGAGAGAGATTACTGAATTTTTTCAGTGACCGACCAGCTCCAAGCCAGAGCTGAGAGTACTATTGGACTCATTGGGACATGGAACCATGCAGTCCAGTATCATCTATTTCACTGAAGCATCACTGAGGGTATTGCGGAACTTACCTAATCAACACTGCAGGTGTCTGTATCTCTCAGGCCTGTGTGACATCAGGATATATTAAGAAAGTAATTGTAGAGTACAGCCCTGTCACACAGCATGAATTTGTGACGAAACTCAACAGCATCATAATCATCATATCCATGTTCATGAAATTGTCATACCATTGAGAAAACTGTTCTGGATTCTGTGGCACTTCATTCCATGATCTCGTGATTACATGAGCTTCGCTTTTGTCTACCGCTTACAAGCTTTCAGAAAAGTGAGACTGGCGTCTTTTTTGTCAATGGGAGGGTGTGGTGGCGATCTCTTTATCAGGGGTCGATCATCCGATGTAGCTCCACGAAATCGCATTTCTTTTGTTGTTTGTTTGTTTGTTTTTAAGTCTCTTTGGTGGGGAGCCTAGAGGAAGACCCTGGATTAAAGGTTGGTGGAAAAATGATAAACAACGTTTGATACGCAAATGATACAGAGTTAATTGCAGAAAATGAAAGGGACCTACAAAACCTTGTGAATGTACTAGAAAAAGAAAGCAAAGGTAAGGGCTTGGAACTAAACAGCAGTCATGGTGATCAGTAAAAACATGAAATCCCCTGATGCAAAATAGTAGCTAATGGCACAACCTTGAGACAGGTTGATAAGTTTAAATACCTGGGAACGATCATTTCACCAGACAGCAAATGCACACCAGAAATAACTAGCAGAATCGGCCGAGCCAAAACAGCATTCAGGAAGATGAAAAGCATTCTTACCAACATATGCCTATCAATTAACATCAGGAAGAGAGTTCTTGAATGTTATATAGAACCAATACTGTTATACGGTTATACGGTTGTGAGTCGTGGACAGTCAACAAACAAAGCCAGAACAAGATTGAGGCAGCTGAGATGTGGCTTCTAAGAAGAATGTTGAGAGTTCCATGGACAGCAAAGAAAACAAGCGAGACAGTCTTGATGGCGGCAGACACAA
>CM060305.1:100389250-100406750 GCA_030674185.1 Monoplex corrugatus | reverse complement strand
AAATGGGAACACCATATCGTCACAGAACTTACACCAGGGAACTGGTCTAAAATTGTCTATCAGTTCACTGAGGCAATTAAATGGGAACACCATATCGTCACAGAACTTACACCAGGGAACTTGGTCTAAAATTGTCTATCAGTTCACTGAGGCAATTAAATGGGAACACCATATCGTCACAGAACTTACACCAGGGAACTTGTCTAAAATTTTGTCTATCAGTTCACTGAGGCAATTAAATGGGAACACCATACAGCTCCAAGTCAGTGGCAGAGTGATTTGTCGCTAAACGAGAGGAGAGAGAGAGAGAGAGAGAGAGAGAGAGAGAGAGAGAGAGAGAGAGAGAGAGAGCGGAGGGCATCATAGACCTGGTCTTAGTCTGTGAGCAAGAGAGGATTAGTGTTGCATTGGTGTGGCTTTTATATTGATTTGTCATTATTAACTCACTTACGTCAGAGGATTTCACGATGTTCAGTGTCTAAGACAACATTAGCCACTAAGTCGTGCTTGTTGATAGGTCTTGGGGGAGGCATGGGCGCGTAAATGTAAAGGGACATGGCCCATTTGAATCTCATCACATCTGTCTATATAAAACACGCACGTGCGCACAAACACATACATGCACGCATGCTTTTAGAGAGAGAAAGACAGAGGGAAGAGAAGAAAACGAGAAGAGAGAGAGAGAGAGAGAGAAAAGAGAGAGAGAGAGAGAGAGAGAGAGAGAGAGAGAGAAGAGAGAGAGAGAGAGAGAGAGAGAGAGAGAGAGAGAGAAGAGAGAGAGGAGAGAGAGAGAGAGGAGAGAAAGTTCTTGCTAAGTTCGTACGAAGAACAAGGTCTCCCAACAGTGTAAAAATCGCTACTCACAGTTCCGTAGCTTTCGATGGCGTTCTCGCCATCTTCGTCAGCGCTCTAATGCTGTCTGCGTGAATCTCTACTCAGATCTCGCGAACATGGGATGAACCCAGTTCACGAGATCGAATCCAACTAGAAAGTTGGAAGAAGTTTACACTCACAGTCATTCACTGTCGTTGACAACCTGGCAGGAAACACTTCTCTTGCTAACTCAGCCACTCCCACCTCTTTAACATTCTGGTTTTAGCACGCAAGTTTAGTTTTATTTGCTAGTTCTTTTCAATATATATAGAGACAATTATATATAGCTGTGTGTATTGCTATTGTACACATTGGCTCATAGTCTTAGGTACATGGTGCCAACATCAGTGGTACTTGATTATGAAACTACCCACACCAGAACACCCGGCACTGCCCGAGATTATTCCAAGAATGTTCAGTGGTTTTTATTTTGGTCTTATCCTCAATACCTCTATAAAACTCATGATCAGTCTCTTACATACATACAGGTATTTTCTATCTACATGTATGCATTTGAGACATGGAGCAGAACTTCCAGAAAAAAGATCTACTGACTTCAGTTATGAAAAGAAAATTATGTTAATATGGCCATACAGTCACATACTCTGTCTTCCCTCAAGTCCAGCAGTGATTTCCCCATTCATGTGCATTTCCTTTCGTCCCTTTCCCCTCCTGTCCTCCCCCTACTGTCCTCCCCCTCCTGTCCTCGACCTCCTGTCCTCCCCCTACTGTCCTCCCCTCCTGTCCCCCCTACTGTTCTCCCCCTCCTGTCCTCCCCTCCTGTCCCCCCTCCTGTCCTCCCCCTCCTGTCCTCCACCTCCTGTCCTCCCCCTCCTGTCCCCCTACTGTTCTCCCCCTCCTGTCCTCCCCTCCTGTCCCCCTACTGTTCTCCACCTCCTGTCCCCCTACTGTTCTCCCCCTCCTGTCCCCCCTACTGCCCTCCTCTCCTGTCCCCCCTACTGTTTTCCCCTCCTGTCCTCCCCCTCCTGTACTCCCCCTCCTGTCCTCCACCTCCTGTCCTCCCCCTCCTGTCCCCCTACTGTTCTCCACCTCCTGTCCCCCCTACTGTTCTCCCCCTCCTGTCCCCCCTACTGCCCTCCTCTCCTGTCCCCCCTACTGTTCTCCCCCTCCTGTCCTCCCCCTCCTGTCCCCCCTACTGTTCTCTCCCCTCCTGTACTCCCCCTCCTGTCCTCCCCCTCCTGTCCTCCACCTCCTGTCCTCCCCCTCCTGTCCCCCCTACTGTTCTCCCTCCCTGTCCCCCCTACTGTTCTCCACCTCCTGTACCCCCTACTGTTCTCCCCCTCCTGTCCCCCCTACTGCCCTCCCCTCCTGTCCCCCTACTGTTCTCCCCCTACTGTTCTCCCCCTCCTGTCCTCCCCTCCTGTCCTCCACCTCCTGTCCTCCCCTCCTGTCCTCCCCCTACTGCCCTCCCCTACTGTCCTCCCCCTCCTGTCCTCCCCCTCCTGTCTTCCCCTCCTGTCCTCCCCCTACTGTCCTAACCCTACTGTCCTCCCACTACTGTCCCTCCTCTCCTGTCCTCCCCCTACGGTCCTCCCCCTACTGTCCTCCCCTACTGTCCTATCCCTACTGTCCTCCCCCTACTGTCTTCCCCCTACTGTCCTCCCCCTACTGTCCTCCCCTACTGTCCTACCCCTACTGTCCTCCCCCTACTGTCTTCCCCTACTGTCCTCCCCTACTGTCCTCGCCTACTGTCCTCCCCCTACTGTCCTCCCCTACTGTCCTACCCCTACTGTTCTGCCCCTTGTCCTCGCCTACTGTCTTCCCCCTACTGTCCTCCCCTACTGTCCTCCCCCTACTGTCCTCCCCCTACTGTACTCCTCTACTGTCCTACCCCTACTGTCCTCCCCCCACTGTCCTACCCCTACTGTACTCCCCCTCCTGTCCTCCCCCTATTGTCCTCCCACTACTGTCCTCCCCTCCTGTCCTCCCTCTACTGTCCTCCCCTACTGTCCTCCCCCTACTGTCCTCCCCCTCCTGTCCTCCCCACTGTCCCCCCCTATTGTCCTCCCCCTCCTGTCCTCCCCCTATTGTCCTCCCCCTCCTGTCCTCCCCCTATTGTCCTCTCCCCTACTGTCCTCCCCACGTCCCCTATTGTCCTCCCCCTATGTCCTCCCCCTATTGTCCTCCCCTATTGTCCTCCCCTATTGTCCTCCCCCTATTGTCCTCCCCCTATT
The DNA here is from genome assembly GCA_030674185.1 of Monoplex corrugatus. Classification (NCBI taxonomy): domain Eukaryota; kingdom Metazoa; phylum Mollusca; class Gastropoda; order Littorinimorpha; family Ranellidae; genus Monoplex; species Monoplex corrugatus. Next base: position 100,403,682 of record CM060305.1, on the reverse strand, counting down.
GTCCTCTCCCCTACTGTCCTCCCCCTATTGTCCTCCCCCTATTGTCCTCCCCTATTGTCCTCCCCCTATTGTCCTCCCTCTGTCCTCCCCTATTGTCCTCCCCCTATTGTCCTCCCCCTATTGTCCTCTCCCTACTGTCCTCCCCCTATTGTCCTCCCCCTATTGTCCTCCCCTATTGTCCTCTCCCCTATTGTCCTCACCCCTACTGTCCTCCCCCTACTGTCCTCCCCCTATTGTCCTCCCCCTATTGTCCTCTCCCCTACTGTCCTCCCCCTATGTCCTCCCCTATTGTCCTCCCCCTATTGTCCTCCCCTACTGTCTCCCCCTACTGTCCTCCCCCTACTGTCCTCCCCCTATTGTCCTCTCCCTACTGTCCTCCCCCTATTGTCCTCCCCTATTGTCCTCCTCCCTACTGTCCTCCCCCTATTGTCCTCCCCTACTGTCCTCCCCCTACTGTCCTCCCCCTACTGTCCTCCCCTACTGTCCTCCCCCTATTGTCTCTCCCATGTCCTCTCCCTACTGTCCTCCCCCTACTGTCCTCCCCTACTGTCCTCCCCCTATGTCCTCCCTACTGTCCTCTCCCTATTGTCCTCCTCCCTATTGTCCTCCCCCTATTGTCCTCCCCCTATTGTCCTCCCCCTATTGTCCTCTCCCTATTGTCCTCCCCTATTGTCCTCCCCTATTGTCCTCCCCCTATTGTCCTCCCCTATTGTCCTCCCCCTATTGTCCTCTCCCTACTGTCCTCCCCCTATTGTCCTCCCCCTATTGTCCTCCCCCTATTGTCCTCCTCCCCTATTGTCCTCCCCCTACTGTCCTCCCCCTATTGTCCTCCCCCATTGTCCTCCCCCTATTGTCCTCCCCCTATTGTCCTCCCCACGTCCTCCCCCTATTGTCCTCCCCCTACTGTCCTCCCCTATTGTCCTCCCCCTCTGTCCTCCCCCTATTGTCCTCCCCCTCCTGTCCTCCCCCTATTGTCTCCCCCTCCTGTCCTCCCCCTACTGTCCTCCCCCTCCTGTCCTCCCCCTACTGTCCTCCCCCTACTGTTCTCCCCCTACTGTCCTCCCCCTCCTGTCCTCCCCCTATTGTCCTCCCCCTCCTGTCCTCCCCCTACTGTCCTCTCCCTATTGTCCTCCCCCTCCTGTCCTCCCGCTCCTGTCCTCCCCCTATTGTCCTCCCCCTCCTGTCCTCCCCCTATTGTCCTCCCCCTATTGTCCTCCCCCTACTGTCCTCCCCCTATTGTCCTCCCCCTACTGTCCTCCCCCTCCTGTCCTCCCCCTATTGTCCTCCCCCTCCTGTCCTCCCCCTATTGTCCTCCCCCCTCCTGTCCTCCCCTATTGTCCTCCCCTCCTGTCCTCCCCCTATTGTCCCCCCCTATTGTCCTCCCCCTATGTCCTCCCCCTCCTGTCCTACCCCTATTGTCCTCCCCCTATTGTCCTCCCCCCTTGTCCTCCCCCTACTGTCCTCCCCCTCCTGTCCTCCCCCTATTGTCCTCCCCCTCCTGTCCTCCCCCTATTGTCCTCCCCCTCCTGTCCTTCCCCCTACTGTCCTCTCCCTACTGTCCTCCCCTCCTGTCCTCCCCCTACTGTCCTCTCCCCTACTGTCCTCCCCCCTGCTCCCCCTATGTCCTCCCCCTCCTGTCTCTCCCCCTACTGTCCTCTCCCTACTGTCCTCCCCCTCCTGTCCTCCCCCTACTGTCCTCCCCCTATTGTCCTCCCCCTCCTGTCCTCCCCCTACTGTCCTCCCCCTACTGTCCTCCCCCTACTGTCCTCCCCCTACTGTCCTCTCCCTATTGTCCTCCCCCTCCTGTCCTCCCCCTCCTGTCCTCCCCCAGCCTTGTTTCACACTGCTGCGTACGTGAAAGGGCTTGGAGAGGTTCCGTTGAACTGCACCGTCCCTTTCATGTTGGAGTGGAAGGACTCAATTAAGCTGTGCAGTTTGGGGGGGGGGGGGGGGGGTGTGGGCAGCCGATTTTTCGGAGAGCCCTGAAAAGGCCATCTCTGCTGACTAGGTCAAAGGCCTTGGTGAGGTCAATGAATGCCACATACAGGGGCATCCGCTGCTCTCTGCACTTCTCCTGGATTTGTCGAAGGGAAAAGACCATGTCTACCGTGGATCTCTCTGCTCGAAAACCACACTGTGATTCCGGGTAGACGCGTTCAGCCAGTTTCTGCAGGCGGATTAGGAGGACCCGAGCATAGACTTTGCCAACAATGCTGAGGAGTGAGATACCTCTGTAGTTGTTACAGTCGCTCCTTTCGCCCTTGTTTTTATAAGGGTGATGATCTTGGCGTCCCTCATGTCCTGCGGTACAGCTCCCTCATTCCAACACTGACAGAGGACTGCGTGCAAAGGGTGCAGAAGAGAAGTCTTGCAGTGCTTGATGAGGTCTGGGGGAATTCCGTCGTTGCCAGGTGCCTTGCCTGATGCCAGGCTATCAATGGCCTGGCTGAGTTCGTCCACAGTTGGCTCTGCGTCAAGTTCTTCCATTACCGGCATGCACTTGATAGCATCGAGGGCTGAGGGGGACACCATGTTCTGTGTGGAGTAGAGGTCAGAGTAGTGGAACACATCTTTCCATCTGTTGGCAAGGATCGCTGATTACTTCCCCAGTGGAGGATTTGAGGGGGGCGATCTTGCTCTGTGTTGGTCCCAGTGCCTTCTTGATGCCATCATACATTCCTCGGATGTTGCCTCTTTCAGCAGCACTCTGTATCTCTTTGCTGAGCTCTGTCCAGTACTCGTTTGCGCAGCGCCTGGCGTTAAGCTGAACCTTGCTCCTGGCAGTCCTGAGGATTTGCAGGTTCTTCTCACTGGGTGACCGCTTATACTCAGTGAGTGCGGCGCGCTCGGCCTCAACAATGGGAGTCATCTCTGATGATTTGGCCTCAAACCAGTCGTGGGACTTCACAGTTTTCTTCCCAAAGGTGGCCATAGCAATGCGGTGCATGGTGTCTCGTAGCGTTTCCCATCTCTCTGTGGCAGATTCTCTGGACTGCAATGCATCGTATTCTCTCTCAAAGGCCTTTGCAAACTGTTCTACAAGATCTGGCTGAGACATCTTGTTGACGTCAATGCGAGGGTTCCCTTGTTTCTTTGAGCAGTGGAACTTCTTTGGTTGCAGCCTGATCTTGCAACATACCAGAGAGTGGTCTGTGTCGCAGTCTGCGCTGTGATAAGAGCGAGTGTGGAGAACGTTTTTGATATTATCATTATTACTATTATTATTACTATGTTATTATTATTTTATCATCATCATCATTATTATCGTTACTGTTATACCAATATTATATTAGATTATCGTCGTCGTCTTCGTCGTCGTCGTCGTCGTCATCATCATCATCATCATCATCATCATCATCATCATCATCATCATCATCATCATCATCATCATCATCATCATTACTTTTATTATTGTTATATACCAAGATCCAACAACCTTGCTAAATCAATTATCCAGGGAACTGTTGAGGCAAGGAAATCGATGGAAATACAAAAAGGAAAACACACACACACACACACACACACACACACACACACACACACACACACACACACACACATAAACACACACACACACACACACACATAAACACACACACACACACACACAGACAGATTAACAGACACACACACACAGACAGATACAGACAGACAGACAGACACACACACAAAACACACACACACACACACACACACACACACACACACACACACAGTCGATTGACAAAATTGCAGAATCGAAAAGGAAAACATCTGCTAAGACCTTAGAGACCCAAATTTTGACATACAACAGACATAGCTGAAAGAATCTTGTGAACAGTTTTTTTTAATGTCGTACTACAATGATTCTTCACTAAGTTAAAGGAAAAGAAGAGGAGGAGGAAGAGGAAGAAGAGGAGGAAGAGATGGAGAAGAAATAAGAAGGAAAAGAAGATTTTACTTCCTATCATTTGGTGTTCAGTGGTGCCTGTTTGGCTTTATCTGCAGTACCATCGTTTGACCAGCAGTCATGGAGACGTCCCTGCACAACAGATACCCCCATTCCATCCCCATGAACTACCGACATCAAAGACCTCCACATAATCTGTAGTTGCATTGTATCCCTGTTTCTTTATCGTTAAATGTCGAAAAACTGTTAAAACGTGTCATGATAAAGTTTAGGTTTGAGACATATTTATATTGTCAGTATTATCGTAATAGACAAACGTCTTTTTCATAAATCGTTATGTCGATTATTTCCAGAAACAAAAGACTATGAACTTCATAGTTAATTTCGTACTTTCTTGTCAAACATTGGACGAAATCGGAGAACTTATGCCACCCCAGTATTGTAGAAGGGCTTGTTTGTTGGACGATTTGTCATCTGCAAACGAATCGAAACGAAACGAAACGAAATGAAATGAAACGAAACGAAACGAAACGAAACGAAACGAACAATCAAACAAACAAACAAACAAACAAACAAACAAAAACAAACAAACAAACAAACAAACAAACAAACAAACAAACAAACAAACAAACAACGTAAAACAATATGTGTGTGTACAAAGCATTCAAATTTTAGAAGTAGAAGGGAAATCCCCAAGACATTTCGCAAAACACATACACACTAAAAGCATAAACCCATCGGCAATATAGTCAGGAATTGGTATTGGGATAGTTAACTGTATTTCAAACTCAAAGATTAATTTCTAAAATTAAAACAGATTTTTTGGGATGAGTTTTATTTCAAAATTTATCTTGGGATTTTTCACTTTTCCGAATTTTAATTTAGAAATTGATGATCATGATAATCAGGAAAATGTGATTTATGAATATCGGTGTTTCTTTCCATGGACATTATCCAGCATGGACACTATTATTAGTTAACTGAACTGACTTGTTCAGCTGTGTGAGAAAGAATTGTTTCAAAGATTGCAAAAATAGGCAGAGAACTGAACTTTTCAAACATGCATGTTCAATGAAGTCAGTACTTTGGCGCTACTGGCATTTTTATTTTCCAGCATACCCCTTTTTGTAACATGATATTCAATAGCTAAATATTTTGAAGAAACTGAAAGTGTTCAAATTGTAGTCGAGTCTTCTTTTGTCCATTCCGTGGCTATTTCAAAGTAGCCATTCGTTTCTGTATTTAATTTCCGCTGTCAGATTTGTTTCACACCTTATTTATTTAAAGTGTAACAACTATTTTATGCATTTCTTTACTTGTTGTTGCCATTGTTGTTGTTATTGTTATTAGTGCTGTTGTTCAATTAGCTTAACGTTCTATCTTCGATTTTGATGTCATTTCAACCTACTTTTGGGGGATTAGACAAATCTAGCGTCTTGGAATAACATTAGTGATGGCCTTGTATCTCAACTGTAGATAGTTTATGTCTTTTCTCAAAATTTTTCTAGACTACTCTGATTACTACTGATCCAGAGATCGTGTACACATCTTCATGTTACTCCAGGCTTGGAAATGTAGAAGAAGCGAGAACTGAGGTCACCATGAGTTCAAGGTATGAAAGGCCACAAGGAAAAGACTTTTTGTCGACAAAGACATAACAATTGATGAGGAGAATGAAGAGGACGATGAAGGTCTCCTTCTTCGTCTGTATTCAGTACGTGAAGTGTCGTCGGGGAACCGCACTAAGAACTGTTCACCAGATTTCTCAATCTCTGTCGGCTGTTGTTGTTTGTCCTCCTGTCTTCCCCTCCGTTTGTCTCCTTCAACATTTCCTAGAAAACTGATTTAGCAAGGTCACTAGTGGGATTTTGTGATATGGCCATACCGACTGATGACAGCAGAACTTCATATGGTCCAGTGCACTGCTTCGTGGGTTTGGTGCAATTGTTAATTGTTAATGGGAATGACAGCAGATCGTCATATGGTCCAGTGCGCTGCTTGACGGTTTGGCGCATTTGCTAATTGTTGATCGGTGATAGGATAAATGTATCTAATTTTAACATATTCGGATAACATCCCATTTATATGGTTGGATTCAAAGCAATATGGAAATGATTAAATTTGCGATTGCGTAGATAACCGTACAATCATTTCCTCTCATGAAGGGTACATTTTTCAGTGTAAGCTAAAGGTTACATTTTTGCATGAACCTGGCTCCAGAAATGCAGACATATGAACCTGTGATTCCGGTCGAGTCAATAAAACTTTATGTCAATCTGATGATAAATGGTTTTGGTGATGATTCTGGCTGGTTGAGACATTTAAAGCAATATCTTCAATCACCCGGAGGATAATAAAAGTAAAGACAAACAAACGAACAAACAACGAAACAAACAAACATCTCACAAAGATGGTTTTGGTCTGATGGAGATTCCAGCCCTCAACATTCCAGTTTGATACGCTGACCACCCCCAGTACAGTAACTGGTGGTAGTGTCCGTTTTCTGAGTGAATGGTATTGAAGAAAGATCAAACAGGTTTCGCATAGTCTCCGTGCTTCAATACAGTGGACACACAAAACAGAACAAGTGAAGGCACATTTCAGGACATTGGAAAACCCAGAAACCCCACTCCACCAGATGGTCGGAACAGCAAAAGGTAACAGACTCTAACATGGAAAATCATGAATGGAACAGGCAGAAAAATCCATTCAGCATGTCAACTGACATAACACAAAGGGACAAAGGAATGGGAAAATATCCAGAACCATCTCAAAAATCTAGACAAAACACTCATACCTAGAAATCTAGGGAGGCACTGTCGCGAATGGCCAGAAGGGAAAGCGGATGTAGAAATTCAACTACTCATGGAGTAACTAAGTTGCAGCCCTAAAGTTGTAATATTACACACGGGTGGCTCAGTCACCAAAAAATGGAAACATTATACATGAAGAAAACGCTATGTATGGTACCATAACCTCTAGTCTAACAATGGAAATTGAGACAGTCACACATGCACTCCTGACTGATTCAATGAATCTACTTCAAAAAGTGCAAAATGGAGCAGGAACCTCGAAATGGCACAAAGCAATGAGCAGTATCAGCCTACAAAATGTCACTTGGATCTACTGCCCGGACACGCTGGTGTTAAGGGAAATGAACGTGCCACTACAACAAAAAATCTCCATCTGGGAGATTCTCAGGTCCTTAGACGCTTGAAATCATACCTTCGCAAACAAAATGTAGGTCATCTGACCATTGAACGTCTTACCCAAAAAGAAACAGACAGAGGAAGTGACCTAAAATCTACTATGACAGGAAAAACAAGAGCTATCATTAATCAGATACCGTCTCAAAAGTTACACTGCGCAGACTCTTACAACGTAGAATGGAAAGTGTTTGGGATTTTCCTGAAACTGAGATAAAGGAATAGTGAAGACAGGAAAAAGATAACTGGAGAATGGGCAACTTTGCCATACTGTGTGTGTTTGTAGTCTGTCTGTTGATTGCTGTCTATATGACTGGGTGTTCTGTGATGTGAGACAAGTTTATACTGAGTGGCATGTTGTGTTGTAATTCAGACCTTTAATTATCTGTTTATTTACTTATGTACATGTTCTTTTTTTGAAGATAAGATACACATATACACATGTAACCGAGATTGTTCCAATGATAGACTGATACAATATTAATATAAACATGTAGACTAGGTAAAACATAGGCTAGGTAGGACCTCAGCACCTGGCCAGCTCATGGGTATATGTGGCTTGTGCCACGATCACCATACGTGACACCTGTGACGTTAGTGCATATGGAATTCGTTCCGAGCGTGGAGACACCATCTTGAGAAACTGAAACTGAAACTGAAACTAAGTGAATGATCAGACACGTATTGACAGGGGAAACAGTAAGACTGATCACAGTGACAGCAATGGACAGGTGCTAAGTAGAAAACAAGTAAGGCACACCAAGCGTCAACAAAGATCAACAGCCTGGTGTTTTGTCCCTACTGAGATAGAGAAAAATGTAGGGGGTCGTTGTTGCTTGTGATTTCTCTCCGTGTTGAGCGGTCACTCTGATCTAGTCTGACACCCCCCCCCTTTCCGACCCCTTCTCTCTCCTTTACTCCCCTCCCCTCTCCTCCCCTCCCCATTCTCCTGTTTGAAAAGATGATTAGTTTACATCAGTCCCTACATGGGTATGCTTTTATTGGTCTCTGTTTGCTTTTGTTAACTTTTGGATTGTTTTAATATGTTGATTCTGAATTCCCAATAGGCGAGGGATGGATGTAAAACGCCTTTGGATGCTGATTCAGATTACAGATAGTTTTAAAAGGATATGAAATCATCACTGTAACGAAATGATGAACGCAACAGACTAGGGACTGGGTAGTTGTAGATTCCAGTCCCATCACTTCAGTTTAAACTCATTGTATATTTGTTCCGTCCCAATTGGCTTCCACGCAGAGATATGTATGCTATGGGCCGAATGACTGGGACTGGGTCTTGTTAAGATATCTTGACCAACACTACAGATTTCCGTATCTCTTAAGCCAATTTGACGTCAGTATATGAAATAAAAGTAATCATAAGTACGGCAATGTCACGCGTTTCAATCTAAAATGTAACTCCATAGTATTATGATTAACCATCTGTATTATCGTAAAATGATCAGAGCATTGTGAACTTTCTCACATTCTGTAGTCCCAATTCGTGATGACGGCAGTTTCAGTTTCCTGTGCCGCTTTCATGCCCGATGTAATGTACTGCCGGGGTCGTTGTAGTATTTGGTTCAAGGGGCTTTTATTTCACGGACGTCGTGGCAGTCTCCTTCCCAGTGGATGCTTAATCAGTCTGGTTCACCAACTGAGTGATTATTCTCTTTAGTATTTTTTCTTTAGAAAACAGTGTCTTGTGTGTGGTATATCAACCAGGTACTCTTGACTTTGAAGACAAAGAGGGTGGAAGAGGTGCTTGAGGCAACAAGGGATAGAAACAGATGGAAGGCCATGATCGCCAACGCCATGCGGCAAGGCACTTGATGATGATGATGACTCTTGACTTTCACCCAGGTGCCCCGGCAGCAGTACAGAATCCCCTCTGATGAAGTTCATAAGAAGTCAAACCGCCCTAGGCCACCCAGCCTATGGCAGTTTGACTTCTGATGAACTTCATGGCAGTGTGACTTTCACTGAAGAAACTTGGGTTTGGTTTTTTGAAAATCTGGAATGAGTGGCATGGAATCAACGCCGCCTGTTAAAGACAGCGCGTAAGATGGGGTTGTTATTCTTGTAGTTCTGCCTGTCTGTGCGCTGTAAATGTGTCAGTAAGTTTTATTTCTGTGTTATTTATGAATGGATCTTCATCAAAATCACGTTCCTGTTCAGCTCTGGGGGATACAGCAAATCACCAGCGCCATGGCGACTGGAATTATGAAAATGTTTAATTTTTCACTACACTCGAGTCACTTCAAAGACAGTGGAGAAATTCACATTACACATGTGTGGCTGAGATTATAAGTTTCCAGTCATCGTTCAAAACATCAAGAAGTACGGAAAACACAGGGAATAAAATGGTTTGATTCTCGTTTCTTTTTCTGTCCATGTCTCCCCCTAAGTCCGTCTTAAATACGTGAGCGACCGCATATGTCTGCTTAGTCGTGCGTGCATGTGTATCATCAGGAATATGACATTAAAGTGTTTCTGGTCATTTCTTTTTTTCGAGATCAGAATTATGGGAGCGTTTTTATAATGACATAAGACGTTCACATGCAACTAATGATAACAACTACATCATCACCACCACCGTAACTATCACTATTACCATCACAGACTATTTCAACTGTAATCTGTATGTGGGTGATGGGGGGCAGCGTCGCATATATGCATATGTATGTATGTGTGTGTGTGTGTGTGTGTGAGCGTGTGCATGTGCATGTGCATGTGTGAGTGTACGTGTGTGTGTGTGTGTTTATACATGTATGTATGTATGTATGTATGTATGTATGTATGTATGTATGTATGTATGTATGTATGTATGTATGTGTGTGTGTGTATGTGTGTGTGTGAGTGTGTGTGTGTGTGAGTGTGTGTGTGTGTGTGTGTGTGTGTGTGTGTGTGTGTGTGTGTGTGTGTGTGTGTGTGTGTGTTTGAGTAAGTGAATGTTTAAATATGCTAGCGCTGTGCTGTGCTGCGTTATGCTATGCTCTGTGTGTGTGTGTGTGTGTGTGTGTGTGTGTGTGTGTGTGTGTGTGCGTGCGTGCGTGTGTCTGTGTGTGTTTGTGTGTGTGTGTGTGTGTGTGTGTGTGTGTGTGTGTGTGTGCGTGTGCATGCGTATGTGCTTGCACAGGTGTCGTTTGTATTATCAGAGGAGATGAAAGCCAGAAAATAGGATCATATTCTAAAATTAAAAGGCGTTGTAACACAGCCAAGCAGCAATGAAAAACGTGAAAAGCAAACAAACAAAGTGAGAAAATTAATGGTAGAGAACAGTCTGTCTCAATCAAAGAAAACACTTTCAGTACACAGTCAAATCAGCATCTTTCAGGTTTAAAGTCATAAAACGATGCGCAAAAATAAGGCTGGATTTCCTGAGAATGAAAAAAGGTGATTCATTGTTATATGATTATTACAGATGCATTTGATGGTTTAAGTAAACGTTTACAAAATGTGTGATCAGTACTTTCGTATCCAAACCAAATTCACCGCAAAAATTGTTTAGAAGTCCCATTTCTTTCAATATGACATCAGTTCCAATAATTCCATGCACATTACCTATTTGTAACCATTTTAATTTAACTTTTGCTTAGAACATTATATTGGAATGTATCATATGTTGTTAACGTTTCATATAACCATGCTCCTTTTGGTACAGAAAAAGATGCTTTCAGTGAAGTTGGAATATCAGGTGTCCTTTTATTTGATATGTTCAAGTTTATCTTCTTCGTGAATGCCTTGATAGATTATTTAGATCCATTAAAGATGAGAAAAGGTGTATTCATGTTTGAAGAAGGGCATCATTAATGAAAAAGAAAAGCAAACAACCATAAACAGCATAATGCATAAAAAGAATCCACCAACCAGCAAACCAACCAACTAGAAATGGAGCCCCAAGAGAAGGAAAGCAGATTTATCCAGCAAGGTAATAATAAAGACAAATCAACAGAAACATCAACAGAAACCCTGACAAACAAAAATAAGATCTCGTAGACAAAATCAATATTGTGAATTGCAACAACACAAACGAAATAGACACATACAAGGCAGATACTGCTGACGGTGAGATGGTGAGGGGGGGGGGGGGAGAAAGGTTTTATCCAACTCTCCCAGTGCTAGTTCTTGTAGTCTTTAGGACCCCCACAAAGAAAGCCCGGTAAGTTCCCAAAGCAAATGACGACCATTTCGTTTTGTGTAGAATCCGTCAGATTTGCTGCCTGAGATAAGTCTCTAGAAAGGAATGTCAATACACATGCAGACCGGTCCATCCAAAATTAGGTAGGAATACTCCACAGAGTAAACAGACGTCATCAAAATGACTAGTCTCAGAAGAGGAGATGTTAAAAAAGACGTTTAGAATACTGCTGTTCCACAACACATGGACAAAATCCTGTCAGTGTATGAGAGAGGCATAGATAGCTGCAGATGATCTGAATCACTAGCTGCAGATCGATCTGAATCAGTCTTTATCCAGCAGATCGATCTGAATCAGTCTCCCGTTATCAAAACAGGATGGCTGAAAAAAGGGTTGGCGTTGCTTGACCTTGAAATGAGTGAACTAACAAAATGATTCCGACCATTACTTTGTTGCTTGACTGATCAAACCAATGGTGTGGTTGTTCTGGTAGCGTTGGAGGTTTCTTTTCTTGGCAAGGATGACAATTAGTGACTGGGTCCATGGCCTGGGTCACTGGCATATGTGCGGAATTTTGTTGCAGATGTCAGTTAGGGACCAGTTTTTTCTTCTCCGTCATGTTTCCAATGTTCTGCAGAGATGTCAACGCCTGCAGACTTACATCATTTTAACGACTTTACCGCTGCTACAGCTTTGTCACGGAGTATTTGGAAAGCATCTTTGTTGATCCTTTTACTGTTACTTGAATCTCCTTCGCTCTGTTTGTGGTACAGTTCTTAGCAGTACTCAATGTGCGAATGTACGCCAATACAAATATCGCTATTTTAATATTATATGTATGTGTTTATTTATTTATATTTACTTGCTCAGGCTTAACAATGTAGTTTTCGTCCTGCGATCTTTAACTGAGACTTCAACGAAAACAAACAATCAATCAACCAAACAATCAAACATAAAAGCAAACTAACTAACTACTATTTTAAAGATCAGAATAAACAGATTCAGGTCTTGTTGCTGCCATGCGTACTTTAAACATAGCTTATACATCTGTGTATGACTTATTTGCACTAATAACACCCAACCTCGTCAGGAGAGGCCATTAGAAAATAGACTGAAACGTAGTGATGTTAAAGTCGGAGTGAACACAGTGCTTACAATGCAGTGCTAGTCTCAGTTGTCTAAAACAGTGTTTCCACGATACAAATGAAATCCACAGGCACGAATGCTGCAGCTTCCATATGATGGAAAAAGATCCACAATGATCGTGCCACGATTAATTAGTCTTTACATAAACCTATATGCTGGTAAGATCTTGATGTACTATTCAATTTACATGATTTGTAATACTTAAGTTCATTTTTGTATCAATCGAGAATTTTGTTTTGCTGGCAAATCAGCTCCCTCAAAATTACAGTAGTAGAGCTGCGAGGCTATTATAATAGAGACAAAGAGATTTGGTCTGATGGAAGCGATTGTCGAAACAAGTTTCGGATCGGCCTTGACCCCGAAGTATTTCACAGAGGGTTGTTACTACCAGTGTTAGCACGCTTATTGCTAACAAATTTAAAACAATAAGTAGAGTTGACAATCATTAGTCTGTGTTGTCTGTGTTCAACATGAAGGTGTTAGTGTTGAGCAATGACAACACACCATCAGTACATTGTCTGATGGCTGTTCTGCACAGAGAAGGAATCACCGAGTCCATCAGGTTATGGGCATGGGTTCAGTTCCTCTCCTCTAGTGAAGTTAATAGCTTTAGAGAGTCCGTGACGCCTTAACTTCCATTGTTAAACTAGAGGTTGTCATTTTATATTCAGCATTTTCTTCATGCATGGTGTGTCCATTCTGTCTGAAGTGAAAACCCATCTAGATTTATTCTTGGTGACTGAACCAGTGGTTACTGGTATAATGCTGTCCCAAGAGTCGCAGTCTGTTTGCTCAGTGAGTAGTTTGACTTCCGCATCAGCTTTCTCTTCTTTCCATTCGTGGCAATGCTTTCCTAGATTTGGAAGTTTGATTGCAATACAGTCCACAGTAAAGACAATGGTTGCAGTGCAGTCCATAGTGAGGACAATTTGAATGAAATACAGCCCAAAGTAAGGACAATTTGATTAGTTAGTTCGTATTACATATAGCCCAGCCGACTACTAGAGCCATATCAGGACTAACACCATGCCAAAAACAAAACCAAGTTGAGATGTTAGACAAGAGTTAAAATCCATGCTCACCGTTAACTGTAAAAGTCTAAAATGCAATTAAAGAAAATCATACTTGGACGTAAAATTCCCATTCATATTGCTTATAGCCCAGCCGACCACTAGAGCCATATCAGGGCTAACACCACGTCAAAAAGAAAAGAACACCCTGTTAAGATAACAGACAACAGATAAAAACCATGTTCACCGTCAAACTTACAAATCTAAAATGCCATTAAAGAAAAACCCGTAAAATCACATCAAATGAAATTTATTGATCTCGTGTAAAACCTGGAAAATTGCATCAGGAGGGACTTCTAGGAAGAGTTTCTTTAAGGAGTCTGCCGTGTAGTGCTTTTGTCTTACATCGTATAAGCTCCAGCAATCGAGGAGGAGGTGTCGGATGGTTAACGGCTCATCATACGGTATACACCATGGTGCTTCTTCATTTTTCAAAAGGTACGAGTGAGTGTAGGATGTGCGACCCGTGCGTAATCTACATAACACTGTCTCTTTCTTACGGTTTCCTGCAGCAGATGGGAGAATTTCATTCAGGTTAGGGCGGATTTGGAAAAGTTTGTTATCTGTCTGTTCATTCCGATCCTCCTGCCACAGATTTCTTACGTAACTGTGTACCTTCGATTTGACATCTATGTAAGGGATCAAGGACTTAGATATCTTTGTCATTGTAGCCTTCTTGGCCAGGTAGTCAGCCTTTTCATTGCCTCCAATACCAACATGGCCAGGAATCCAGGCAAAAACAATCTCGTAACCTTCATTTGCAAATGGGATTTGATTGCAATAGTGTCCATAGTAAGGAGTTTGATTGCAATATAGTCCAAAGTAAGGACAGTTTGAATGAAATACAGTCAGTAAAGACAGTTTGAAATGCAGTCCACAGTAAGAGCTATTTGATCGATTGCAATAGCCCACAGTAAGGACAGTTTAATTAAAATACATTCCACATTAAAGACAGTTTGACTGCAATACAGTCCACATTA
>CM060305.1:100349250-100384250 GCA_030674185.1 Monoplex corrugatus | reverse complement strand
TTTTGTTTGGTTTATCTGAATCACATATACTTTTCAATATAATTCTGCTATTGCCATATGCTACCTGCGGAAATATCGACTCACTGAAGCATGCGTCCGAGACAAGGCATATAAAAATTTACAATTTCCTTCTGAAATCGACAGTTCTAAATCATCATCGTCATCATCAGGTGCCTTGCCACATGACGTTGGCGATCGTGGCCTTCCATCTGATTCTATCTCTTGTTGCCTCAAGCACCTCTTCTACCCTCTTTGTCTTCAGCCACTCTGCAAGTCCGTCCAATATTTTCTACCTGGGCCTACCTGGTGCTCTCTTTCCCTCCAGCTTTCGCGTATTGATTAGGTGCTCCATATTCCCTTTCCTAAAAAAAATGGTCATAAATGTTGCCTGTTTTTTCCTAATCATCCTTATGAATGATCTTCTTGTGTCTGCCTCCATCAAGACTGTCTCACCTATTTTCCTTGCTGTCCAAGGAACTCTCAACATTCTTCTTAGAAACCACATCCCAGCTGCCTCAAACTTGCTCTGCTTTGCTTGTTGACTGTCCACGACTCACAACCATATAACATTATTGGTTATATATAACATTCAAGAGCTCTCTTCCTCATGTTAACTGATAGGCATTTGTTGGTAAGAATGCTTTTAATCTTCTTGAATGCTGTTTTGGCTTGGTCGATTCTGCTGGCTATTTCTGATGTGCATCTGCCGTCTGGTGAAATGATCGTTCCCATATATTTAAACTTATCAACCTGTCTCAAGGTTGCGCCGTTTGCAGCTATTTTGCATGAGGGGATTTTGTGTTTTTACTGATCACCATGACTTCAGTCTTCCTGCTGTTTAGTTCCAACCCCTTAAGTTTGCTTTCTATTTCTAGTATATTCACAAGGTTTTGTAAGTCCATTTCATTTTCTGCACTTTGCACGGTGTCATCTGCGTATCATTTTTCCTCCAGCCTTTAATCCAGGGTCTTCCTCCAGGTTTCTCATGATGGTTTCGCTGTAAAGTGAAAACAGATCTGTTGACAAAACACAACCTTGTCCGACTCCTCTTTTGATGTTTTGGAAAGAGCTTATATCGTTTTCTATTTTCATTGCAGCTGTTTTTTCCCAATTCATATTTCTGATTATTCGTAGATCTTTTCCATCAATATTGGGTCTTTCTAGTTGGTTGATCAATTCTTCATGTCTTACCCGATCGAAAGCCTTGGTATAATCAACAAAGCGTAAATATAAATTTTTATTCATCTCGATTGACCTCTCTATGGTAGTTCTTAGGATGTATATGGCATTGATAGTTCCTTTCCCTTCCATAAATCCACAGTGTTCTTCTGCTATTAATTTTTCTGTTTTGATTCTATTCCTTGTCCTCATCATGATTATTCTTAATAGAATTTTTGTTACATGACTGATCAAACTGATTGTGTCGCGGAGTTCGCATTCTATAGCCCCTGTCTTCTTTAAAGCGCAGCCTCATGGAAAAGTCTACTTCTTATTAGCTGCCCAAAGACGTGAAAGTTAACATTCAGTCCAGAATGAAATATTATCTTCCTGATAAGGTGTCCACAAAGGAGTTGAGCAATATGTAAATTCTGTCCTTCATCTCATATTTGCTTGTACAAATCACTTGTTGTGTCTTTTATTCCGTTGTATATATACATATACATATCTTCGATCGGGTAAGACATGGTCAACCAACTAGAAAGATCAATATTGATGGAAAAGATCTACGAATAATCAGACATATATATTGGGAACAAACAGCTGCAATGAGAAAAGAAAACGATATAAGCTCTTTCCAAAATATCAAAAAAGGAGTCAGACAAGGTTGTGTTTTGTCTGTCTGTCTGTCTGTCTGTCTGTCTGTCTGTCTCTGCCTGTCTCTGTCTCTGTCTCTCTCTGTCTCTCTCTGTGTCTCTCTCGCTCTCTCTCTCTCTCCCTGTCTGTCTCTGTCTCTCTCTTTCTTACACACACACATATGCACAAATGCATACACACTCATACAAACACATGCACACACGCACACACACACACACTCATATACACACACACACTCACACACACACACACACACACACACACACACACACAAAACACACACACACACACACACACACACACACACACACCACACATATGCACATATATACACTCTCGCAGTGAAAATACACACATGCACACACGCATAAACACGAGCATGCATACACATACACACGTACACACACACACACACACACACATATATATATATATAAATATATATATATATATATATACATATATTTAAACACACGTGCGCACACTCACATACATATGCATGCACGCGCAGACGTGTATATGAACGCATATACACACGCACACTGAAACACACACACCCTGAATATACCCACCCACCTCTGAATACACACACACACACACACACACACACACACACACACACACAGAAGCGGGTGCGGGCGCGCACGTGAGTTCATTTTGTACGTGCGCGCGCATGTGTGTGTGTGTGTGTGTGTGTGTGTTTGTGTGTGCGCGCGTGTGTGTGTGTTTGCGCCCGCGCATGTGTCTGTCTGTCTGTGCAGAATTATGTATGTGAGCATGTGTGCGAACCTACGTGCACTTCTGCTCATCCCTTATCTGTCATTCTGCAAGACAGCTGCATTGCTTATCTATTGAACGTATATTACATTTAGAATTAGAAACAACCCAACAACCGCTGTCACCGTAATGGAGTAAGCTATTTACATGTGCAGTGACCTAGTAATGGAGTTAACAAGTTGGGATCAGGCGTGGTTCAAACAATGTACAGCCTGTGGAAGTACTTTACCTATCCTCTCTCTGTCTCTCTCGGATCTTCCCATTCTTGCTGTTGTAAATTCATGCATGCAGGGAGTTGAATCTTCAATAACAGTTTTGGCAGTTATTTTGAACAATTACATTTGATGCGACGAAAAAAAAAATGTTTGAGCACGATATCCTCGTGAAATACTGAGCATTTATAAAATGCAAAACAAATCTGACAAGGACTTGGGATATGGTTCACCCACATATTCATCATAGTATCAATCCTTCTTTCGGCTTTTCTAGAGCCAAGATAAGGCATGAGGGCCTTTTGATATTGTTCATCCACATAGTAATTAGAGTATCAGTTCTATTTGGGCCTTAGTCAAGACTGTTACATCTTTCACCTTAAGAATCGGTCTAGTGCTAAAAAAAATAACAGGAAAAAAGAACAAACCAACAACCAAAGATAGTAACATAGAAATAGTGCCATCTGTTCCCATAGCAAAACATCAGTCAAGGCCGTAGAACTCTCTCCTCCTGTATTATATATCCCCGAGATTTCAGAACACCAGAGCAAACCAAAAGACATAAAAGAGCAGCAAAAAGGCATTTTATCTATTTTTGTCCTTAAAACCACGTCAGTGTCTTTGGAGATATGACAACGAAAGCAACCGTTTGTGGCTGGATGCCGAGACAACATATTTCTTGGTGGCTGATGGCACAACATGAATTATCAAGAACTAACTAGCATAATCTGGCCGCGCTGGCAATGTCTGTCTACAGAATGTCAGCCACTCAGACAAGTAACGACACTGGTGACGTGTGATGGCTCGTTATATCCATCAAAAAGATGGCGTCAAAGACAGCAGACAACAATACCGGGAGCAGACACGGCGGTCAGATAGCAGACAGAAAGCACCTTATAATTAATATAATAATAATAATTATAATAATAATTACAATATTTATATAGCGCAAAATCTTGACAAAATCAAATCTAAGCGCTGAAACAGACACACACGCACGCACGCACGCACGTACGCACGCACACACACGCACGCACACACACACACACACACACACACACACACACACACACACACACACACACACACACGCATGGCTATAAATGGGGAGAAAGAATAAAAGCAATAAAAGCAAGAATAAAAGCAATGGAAAATTATAGAGAGCATATCATATACAATTATATATTATAACAATGTGATTCCCCTCCGAGCGGAGACAGGCTGCAGAGGGGGGTTGAGTGAGGTTAGGATTTTATGCAGAGGAGAAAAGGTGAGTTTTGAGAGCGGACTTGAAGGAGAGAAAAGTAGGTTGCTGACGGACTGAGAGAGGAAGTTTGTTCCAGGGGAGTGGACCAGAAACAGAGAAGGCTCGTGGACCATAGGTATTGAGCTTAGTGCGTGGAAAGCGAAAAGTCAGAGGATCGGAGGCAGAGCGGAGGGTACGTGAGGGAACATAGATCTCAAGTAGGCTTGACAGGTAATCGGGGGCTGCGTTATTGAGGCTTTTGTAGCACATGGTGTCTAGTTTGTACTGTATGCGCTTTGATACAGGGAGCCAGTGAAGTTGTGCCAGGAGAGGAGATATGTGGTCAGCTTTTTTCTTTTTGAGTACAAGGCGTACAGCATTGTTTTGAATGCGCTGTAGGATGTGAATGGTGGAGGCAGGAAGACCAGACAGGAGTGAATTGCAATAGTCAATGCGAGACATTATGAAGGAGAGAACGAGTTTTGCAGTTGTTTCGACAGAGAGATACTTCCTGATCAGGCTTATACGATAGAGATGATAGTAGCAAGATCTGGCAGTTTGAGAAACAAAGTTGTTCATGGAGAGGGTAGAGTCAATGCAGACACCAAGGTTTTTAGCTGAATCAGAAATTGGGACTGATGTGTTACATAATGGGAGAGAAAGAGGAGGCAGCTGAGAAAGTTTCTGACGGGTGCCAATGAGGATAGCTTCCGTCTTGTCGTCATTAAGCTGAAGTTTGTTGAACGTCATCCAGTTCTTAATGTCCGAGTAACGCTCAGTGGTGCGAGTCAACAGGCGCTGTATATTATCAGGTGAGTCACTGTCTTGAAGTTGGGTGTCATCAGCATAGAAGTGGTGTTTTATAGAGTGGGAGTTGATGATGGTGGACAGGGGGGAGGTATAAAAAGTGAAAAGAACAGGGCCAAGGACAGATCCTTGTGGAACACCACAGGTCAGGTATGCAGGTTGAGAGTAAGTGCCATTGATGAGAACAGTTTGTTTTCTGTTTGATAGATATGAAGTGAACCAGGAGAGAGCAATGTCAGAGATGCCAAAAGTATGATGAAGTCTAGAAAGGAGAATACCATGGTCAATGGTATCAAAGGCTGCAGACAGATCAAGGAGTGTGAGGAGAGAGACTTTGCCAGTATCAGTTGCAAGGAGGAGATTGTTGAGAATGTGTAGTAGGGCAGTTTCAGTGCCATGGCACTGGCGGTAGGCTGACTGGAAAGGATTGAGGAGATTGTTGGCAGACAGGTGAGAGTTCAGCTGGTTGAGGACGACTTTTTCAAGGAGTTTAGACAAGAAAGAGAGATTAGAGATAGGCTGGTAATTTTTCAGTTCATTTGGGTCTAAATTGTGTTTCTTGAGGAGAGGGTGAACAATAGCAGACTTGAAAGAATCTGGGACAGTTCCAGTTTGAAAAGAAGTGTTGATGATGTCAGTGATGAATGGGAGGAGAGTAGGGAGACAGTCGGAGTAGAGAGAATCTGGAAGAGGATCCAGTTCGCAGGTTTTGAACGACATGGATCTGATTGTGTTGAAAATTTCTTCTTGTGAGACTGGGGTAAAAGTAGTAAGAGGTGTGCCAGAGAAGGAAGGGTCAGGTGGGCATGGTTGACAGGGTGTCCTGTCAAGCCTGTCTAGAAGAGTTTGTATTTTGGTGGTGAAATACTTGGAGAATACAGATGGGAGTTCTTCATTTGTATGTTTTGTTGGGAGAGGTAAATCTTTTCGTGTGCCAAGGAGATGATTCATGGTTGTAAAGAGTTCTTTTGAAGAAGAGGCATTCAGGATTTTGGTTTGGAAATAGCTTGTTTTTGCAGATGCAATGAGGGTGGATACTTTTGTTTTAGAGGCTTGGAAAAGTTTCCCTGCCATCATTTCAGATGGACGGTTGGCACCTGCATCGTGAACTCTTTCTTTTTTTTATATATATAATGAGCTTTTCTAGACAGGGATTATATGAGTAAATTGATGAGAATTTTGTTATGTATGAAATGTTGTTCTCTCTCTCTCTCTCTCTCTCTCTCTCTCTCTCTCTCTCTCTCTCTCTCTCTTTCTCCCCGTATATGTATATATATATATAAATATATATATACATGTATATATATATACATATGGGTACATACACATATACATAATTATACATATATATATGTATATATATATATATAGAGAGAGATGTATATCTATCTATCTATCTATCTATATACATATATATATTACATGTATATATATATATATATATATGTGTGTGTCTGTGTGTGTGTGTGTGTGTCATCATGTGACCTGCCGCATGACGTTGGCAATCATGGCCCTCCATACGAATATGTCCTTTGTCACTGCAAGTATATCTCCCACCCTCTCTGTTCTCAGCCACTCTGCAAGTCCGTTCAATATTTTCTCCCTGCGTCTACCTGCTGATCTCTTTCCCTCCAGCTTTCCTGTTGTGACTGGATGCTCTAATTTCTCTTGCCTCATAAAATGTCCTATAAATGTTGCTTGCCTTTTTCTAATCTAACGTTCTTGTTGTGTCTGCCTCCTTCAAGACCGTCTTTCAACGTTCTTCTTAGAAACCACATTTGAGTTGCCACAGTCTCGTTCTCACTTTGCATGTTGACTGTCTACGCCTCACAACCGTACAACAGTATCGGTTTTATGTAACATTCAAGCACTCTCTTCCTGATGTATACTGATAGGCATTTGTTGGTAAGAACACTTTTCATCTTCTTGAATGCTATTTTAGTTTGGTCGATTCTTCTGGCTATTTCTGATGTGCATCTGCCGTCTGGTGAGATGACCGTTCCCAGATATTTATACTAATTAACCTGTCTCAGTGTTGTGCCATTTGCTGTTATTTTGCATGAGGGGATTTCTTGTTTTTTCTTGTTTTCTTTCTATTGGTTACCATGACTTCTGTCTTCTTGCTATTTAGCTCCAGCCCTTTATTTTTGCTTTCTATTTCTATTATATTCACAAGATTTTATAGGTCTTTTCGTTTTCTGCAATTTGCACGGTGTCATCTGCGTAACGAAGATTGTTAATCATTTAATCATTTTTTCTCCAACATTTATCCCAGGGCATTCTTCTAGGTTCCTGATGATAATTTTGCTGTAAAGTGAAAACAAATCTGGTGACAGAACACATCCCTGCCTTACCGCTCTTTTGATATTTAGGAAAGAGCTTATGTAGTTTTCTATTCTCATTGCTGGTCTTTGTTCCCAATACATATTTCTGATTATTCTTAGATCTTTTCCATCAGCGTTGAGCCTCACTAGTTGGTTGTTCAAATTCTTCGTGTCTTACCTGATCAACAAATGATGACACCACACACACACAAGATCTAATCAACAAAGCATAGATATAAACCATCTCAGTCAACTCGACTGACCTCTCTCTGAGAGTTCTTATGATGTATACGGCATAAATAGTTCCCTTGCCTTCAACAAATCCACATTGTTCATCTGCTATTTCTTTTTTGATTCTGTTCCTAGTCCTCATTGATAACTCTTAATATGTAGAATTTTTGTTACATGACTCATCAAGCTGATAGTACGATGGAGTTCGCATTCTGTAGTCCCTGTTTTCTTTGGAAGTACAATGAAAATTGATTTTGACATATCTGTAGGGATTTTTCCTGTGTCATAAATTTCATTTTGTAGGACTGTAATTTTTTTCAATACCATATTCTTCTAGGGCCTCAATCATTTCAGTAGTAATATTGTCTGATCCTGTGGCTTTTCCCGGTTTCATCTTTTCAGTGCTGCTCTCTTAGTACATCTTTCAATATGGGTGGTCCTTCAACGTTCTTTCTTATAATGTGTTCGTCGTTTTCGTCATTGTCAAAAAGCTTTGAATGTACTCTCCCTATCTGTCTTTTTCCATAATAATCATATGGGTACCATCTTTAAAGTGTAAGCGACCAGTTGATGTGCACGTCTTGTTCCAGTGGGCAATTTCTTCAGTGTTTCTGTACATAGATTGAGGGTCTCTTTTGTGTCGGTCTTCTGATTTTTTTCAATTTGTTTCCAGCCAAGCTTCCATAGCTTCAATGCACCTATTCCTTATTTGCTTGTGCATCTTTTTGTATTTTTCCTCTTTTCCTTTTGCCTTCCTCCGTTCTTCCATCAAGCCAAAACTTTGTCATCCAGTTCTTCTTTGCTTTTCTTTCAACTCCAGGTATTTCTTCACAAGCTTCATGTATCGAGTTTCTCAACTTTCTCCATTGTTCCTCACTGTCACCAACGTCCTCCAGAGCGCGCGCGCGCGCACACACACACACACACACACGCACGCACGCACGCACGCACATACACACACACACACACAACGCCAATCATAGACTTCCATCTGTCTCTATCTCTCGTTGCCCCTAGCATCTCCCCCACCCTCCTCGTCCCCAGCCACTCTGCAAGTCCGTCCAGCATTTTCTCCCTGGGTCTACCAGGTGCTCTCTTACCCTCCTGCTTTCCCGTTGTGACCAGGTGCTCCAAATCCCCCTTCCTCATAAAATGGCCTATAAATGTTGCCTATGTTTTCCTAATCTTCCTTACGAGTGATCTACTTGGGTCTGCCTCCATCAAGACTGTCTCGTTTGTTTTCTTTGCTGTCCATGGAACTCTCAACATTCTTCTTAGAAACCACATCTCGGCTGCCTCAATCTTGTTCTGGTTTTGTTTGTTTACTGTCCACACCTCGCATCCGTACAACAGTATTGGTTCTATATAACATTTAAGAACTCTCTTCCTGATGTTAATTGACAGGCATTTGTTGGTAAAAATGCTTTTAATCTTCTTGAATGCTGTTTTGGCTTGGCCGATTCTGCTGGCTATTTCTGATGTGCATCTGCCGTCTGATGAAATGGTCGTTCCCAGGTATTTGAATTTATCAACCTGTCTCAAGGTTTTGCCGTTTGCTGTTATTTTGCATGAGGGGATTTCTTGTTTTTTGCTGATCACCGTGACTTCAGTCTTCCTGCTGTTTAGTTCCAGCCCTTTACCTTTGCTTTCTATTTCTAGTATATTCACAAGGTTTTGTAGGAGTCTTTCACTTTCTGCAATTAGCACGGTGTCATCTGCGTACTGAATGTTGTTTATCATTTTCCCTCCAACCTTTAATCCAGGGTCTTCTTCTAGGTTTCTCATGATGTTTTCGCTGTAAAGTGAAATCAGATCTGGTGACAAACCACAACCCTGTCTGATTCCTCTTTTGATGTTTTAGACGGAGCTTACATTGTTTTCTATTGTCATTGCAGCTGTTTGTTCCCAGTACATATTTCTGATTATTCGTAGATCTTTTCCATCAACATTGAGTCTCTCCAGTTGGTTGATCAATTCATGTCTTACCCAATCGAAAGCCTTGGTGTAGTCAACAAAGCATAAATACAAATCCTTATTCATCTCATTTGACCTCTCTATGATAGTTCTTAGGATGACATTGTATATGGTATTAATATTTCCTTTCCCCTCCACAAATCCACACTATTCATCTGCTATTTCTCTTTTGATTCCATTCCTTGTCCTCATCATGATTATTCTTAACAGGATTTTTGTTACATGGCTCTTCAACTGATTGTGCGATGGAGTTCGCATTCTATAGCCCCTGTCTTCTTTGGAAGTGCAATGAAAATTGATTTTGACATATCTGGGGATTTTTCCAGTGTCGTAAATTTCATTTAGGAGGACTGTCTATTTTTTCTATGCCAGATTCCTCCAGGGCTTCATTCATCTCTGTAGTAATGTTGTCTGGTCCTGGGGCTTTTCAAAGTTCTTTTTCATAATGTGTTCTTCGTTTCTGTCATCCTCAAAAAGGTCTTTAATGTACTCTCCCCATCTGTCTAATATTTTGTCTTTTTCCATGATAAGCGTGCCATCTTTCGATTTCAAGCAACCAGTTGATGTGCATGTATTTTTTCTGTGGACAATTTCTTCAATTTATCTGTACATACCCTGATGATCCGTTTTGTGTCGGTCTTCCATTTCTTTGCACTTTGTTTTCAGCCAAGCTTCCTTAGCTTCATTGCAACTATTCCTGATCTCCTTGTTTATCTTCCTGTATATCTTCTCATTTCTCTTTGCCTTTCTCCTTTCCTCCATCAAGCCAAAAATTTCATTAGTCATCCAGTTCTTTTTTGCTTTTCTATCTGCCTTAGGGATTTTCTCACAAGCTTCATTTATCGAATTCCTCAACTTTGTCCTTTGTTCCTCACTGTCACCAGCGTCTTCCAGAGCACTGAATTTGTTTTGAACATGTACATTAATTTTTTTAAGTATCACTTCATCTGTCTTTGAGAGTCCAAGGTTTAATTTGACATTGTTTTTGGTCTGTTTCCTTTTCCTCAATTTCAGTCTAAATCTTCCCACTACAGGATTGTGGTCACTGTTGCAGTCTGCACCTGGTAGTGTTTTTGCTGACAGCAAAGAATTTCTAAATCTTTTGTTGATCAGGATGTAGTCAATCTGATTTTTGGTATTATCTCCTGGACTCCTCCAAGTCCATTTTCTTCTATTAGGTTGCTCAAACCAGGTGTTTCCTACTATGAACTCATTTATCTGTGCCCATTCTACAAGTTTCTCACCCCTTTTATTTTGCGTACCAAGGCCATGAGGTCCAACTATATCCTCCTACCTATCCTGTCCCACTTTAGCATTAAAATTTCCCTTTATTACACTAACTTCTTGTGATTTACATTGGACTTTGGCCATCTCTAATACTTCGTAGAAGTTGTCGATGTCTTCCTCAGTACTTGCGGATGTTGGTGCATACACCTGAATGATGTTGATATCAAATGGTTTTCCTCCCAACTTGACCAGCAAAACTCTGTCGGACACAGCCCAGTATTCCTTAACTGCTTTTGATTTGTCTTTGTCCATCATGATGCCTACTTCTCTTTCGTGTGAGTTACCACCAGAGTATATCATTGTGTATTCTCCTGATTTTATCATGCCTGCCCCCTTCCATCTCACTTCCCCTAGTCCTAAAATACCAACGTTAAGTCTTTCCATCTCTGTCTTTATATTTTCTAATTGATCCTTTTGTAACAGTGCTCTTATATTCCATGTTGCAACTTTGATGTTTTTAAATCTGAGTTTAGGGTTCGCAGTAACTTGCTGACGATCTGGTGTCACCTGCGCCGCATGACGGTCCCTACCGGACGAAGCTGCTCCATAGGAGCACCTATTTACGTCGTTGTCTTTGATTTTTTTGTTTTTGTCCATGATAACCTGGGAAAAATTACAATGGTGGTTTCCCGTTGCCTTCCATCGGTTTGTGTACGGTCTCTCCGCTAGCCTTACTCTCTCCCGAGATGTCCACAAGGTAGTGGAGCTATTCACCCATAGCTTGGGGGTCTGGTTCGTGGGCACCAGGGCGTATCCACACGCCGGTGGGCCTGCATGTCTCACGTCTGGGGGCCAGACCTCCTCCGAATCCTACGAGATTCAGCCTGAGTCCGTGAGGTGCTCAGTTACCGCCTGTCGCCACGAGGAGGCACATGTAGGGCTTGCTTCTTCTTCTTCTTCTTCTGCGTTCGCACGTTTACAAGGTCAGTCCAGTCAGGGAGACGAATGTTGTCGTGTCCTCCATGTCCTGTCGGCAGCCATAGAGCTTGGTGCGGAGGGGAGCTGCCGTCGGCCACACTTGTTCCCTCTGCTCTTGGAAGAGGGGGCAGATCTGAAGGATGTGTTCTGGTGTCTGTTCTTCCAGACCACAAGGACAGATAGGTGATGAGGCCAGCTTCATCTTCCTGAACAGGTGGGCATTCAGGCGACAGTGACCTGTTCTGAGCCTGAAGATCGCCACCTGCTGCAGACGGCTAAGGAGATGGTATGGATCCTTTGAGGTTGTTCTGCAGAAGGCTGCCTTCACAAGGGTCTTCTTCTCCCTGAAGCTAAGGCTTTTTTCTGGCCCTCAGATATGGGGGTTAGCTGTGATATAAGTCAGGCTTGCCTGGTCGAATAAGCAGTCCCGGACCAACTGGCGATGTTCCTACCAGGACGGGGCGGGACAGCAGGTGGCGCTGTTGATCTCCACTGAAATACCCTATATGTCCTATGGTGGGTTCATCCTGCGGTTAAGAGGCGCAGTATAACCTCTAGCCCCAGGGTGGGACCCCTGGCTAATCAATCCCCCCTGTGCTTCCAGGGCAGGACATACGGACCAGGAGCTAAGGGCGGGGTAACCCCTACAGAAAACCTAGAGAGCTGAAGACGGAGAAATGGAGCCTGTATGGCGCTCTCTAACAAATCACCATGCCACGCACCATCGCAAAATGGACAATGTCAGACAGATGTGACACGAATGGTCGCCCCACTGCTGAGTTGGAAGCAGCCTTTCCCGGGTAGGGCTTGCTGATGGAGAGGCTATGTACTGACAGGAAGAGACTTACGTCTTCTGCTCTTCTTTTCGCACAGCAGTGCTAGCCAGCGGTGGCTGAAGCCGACACACTAGACGCATCACATCTGCCAATATGACATATATATATACACACTCGTTACCATTGTTACAGACTCAGCGGTGGAAAACACGAGCCTCCTGCCAGTCATGGAAGACCTCGACGACCCACCCACCACCGAAGAGCTCAGCATGGCCATCGACTCTCTAGCCAGCGGCAAAGCCCCAAGAAACGATGGCATCCCCTCCGAGGTCATCATAGCAGGCAAAGATACCAGCCTCCTCGATCATCTCCACGAACTCTTGCTACAGTGCTGGGAGGAAGGGACTGTGCCTCAGGACATGCGAGATGTCAACATCATCACGCTCTACAAGAACAAAGGCGATCGCAGCGATTATAACAACTATCGCGGAATATCTCTCCTAAGCATTGTCGGGAAGACCTTCGCCCGCGTCGTACTGAACAGACTGCAGTTGCTTGCAGAACGCGTCTACCCAGAGGCGCAGTGCGGGTTTAGAGCTGAGAGATCAACGATCGACATGATATTCTCTCTGAGACAGCTGCAAGAGAAGTGCCGCGAGCAGAGACGCCCTCTGTACATTGCCTTCATAGACCTGACCAAGGCGTTCGATTTGGTCAGCAGGACAGGCCTGTTTACACTACTACAGAGAATTGGATGTCCCCCCCCCCCCCCCAAGCTCCTGAGGATGATCATATCCTTTCATGAGGACATGAAAGGCACCGTCCAGTACGTTGGCTCCTCCTCGGACCCCTTCCCCATCAAAAACAGAGTCAAACAGGGGTTGTCCTTGCCCCGACACTTTTCGGCATTCTGTTCTCCCTGCTGCTGCGCTATGCCTTCAGTCAATCCGAAGAAGGCGTCTACCTTCACACCGGGAGCAACGGCAGCCTGTTCAACTTCGCACGCTTCCTTGCAAAGATGAAAGTGCGAAAAGTCCTCATTCGAGAGATGCTGTTTGCTGACGATGCCGCCTTGACGGCACACACCGAGGCTGCCCTCCAAGAGCTCATTAGCCGTTTCGCTCATGCCTGCAAAGAATTTAGCCTCACGATCAGCCTAATGAAGACCAACGTCCTGGGTCAAAGTGTCAGCTCGGCTCCTCGCATTTCCATCACTGACTGCACTTTCGACGTGGTGGAAGACTTCACATACCTTGGTTCCACCATCTCCAGCAGTCTCAACCTGGACACCGAGCTGAACTCAAGGATCGGCAAGGCATCTGCAGCAATGGCCCGCCTGTCAAAGAGAGTATTGGAAAACTCCACGCTGACCATCAAGACAAAGACTGAAGTGTACCAAGCTTACGTGCTGAGCACACTGTTGTATGGGTGCGAAACCTGGACTCTATACTCCCGTCAAGAACGCAGGCTCAACACCTTTCACCTACGCTGCCTCAGAAGGATTCTTGGCATTTCATGGCCTAGCACGTGCAGGAACTCTCAGCATGTTTGCCCTGCTCACAAAGAGACGCTTGCGCTGGCTTGGCCATGTTGCCCGCATGCAAGATGGCAGAATACCCAAAGACATTTTGTACGGCGAGCTTTCTACTGGCTCTAGACCCACGGGAAGGCCCATACTCGGCTACAAAGATGTGTGCAAGCGGGA
The DNA here is from genome assembly GCA_030674185.1 of Monoplex corrugatus. Classification (NCBI taxonomy): domain Eukaryota; kingdom Metazoa; phylum Mollusca; class Gastropoda; order Littorinimorpha; family Ranellidae; genus Monoplex; species Monoplex corrugatus. Next base: position 100,370,178 of record CM060305.1, on the reverse strand, counting down.
CCTCAAGGCGGGTGGCATTGCACCAGCAGGCTTCGAAGTGGTAGCAGCAGACCGCAGCAGCCTGAAACTTGCCATCAATTCGGCCATCAAGACATCCGAGCAGAGGAGAGAAGAGCAGTGGGAAGTAAGAAGAGCACGCATACGCCAGAGAGCAGGGTCAGCGCCTTCGGACGACACCATCTTCACGTGCAGCAACTGCAACAGGACCTGCCGTTCGAGGATCGGGCTCTACAGCCACAGCCGACGCTGCAGTTCCACCGCAGAATGACTTCCAAGGCGCAATCTCCATTGTCTCCCGAGACAGACGGATGCCAATACAATGCAATATATATATATAAGTATGTGCGTGTGGGTGTGGGCGTCTGTGAGTGTTTGTGAATGAGCACGTGCATGCTAGATTGTGCATTTATACTTGTTTTTTTCTTTTGGATGTGCATGTGCGTGATCGTGTGTGTATGATGTCATCTTCTAACACTTCTTTTTCTCTCTCACTCTACGTCTGTCTGCACCCTCTCTCTCGCCTTCTATCTATCTCTCTTTCGCTGTCTGTCTGTCTGTCTGTCCATGTATCTGTCTGTCTACCTCTCTCTCTGTCTCTCTGTCTGTCTGTCTGTCTGTCTGTCTGTCTCTCTCTCTCTCTCTCTCTCTCTCTCTCTCTCTCATCAGTAAACAGTTGTCGAGTTATCCATATGTAAAATCTACCAAACTGCTCTTTCCATTACGTGAAACCCTCAACCTTAATGCAATGGTTAACGCGACGACTGGTAGGTTGAGGGTTTGAATCCCACCAATCTAGTCAAAATCATTGTGGATATTTTCGAGCCCAGTCGGTTCCTACCAGGATACAATTGTGCTATAGACCCATTGGAAAGAGTGGGACCACATAATTGAGTCTCATTCACATTCGGATGTTATCGAGGGTTTTGCTCAAATTTTCTGACCAACCCAGCAGGTGTGTGTGTCTCTCCGACTGTTTGACAACAGGATATAAAGCGTAGATTACAGCCCTGTCACGCAGTCAAGCCACAATAGAACTCCAAAGCATTATGATTATTATCTCTATCGTCAGGCATCAGCATAGCACTGTGACAAAGTTCCAGACTTTGTTGCTGCGAAAGTGACGTTGAGAATGAGACATGAAAAATGCAGAAAAAGAAAATAGGCGTGCGTAAGTACTTCTGTCTCCATCTCCAATGAATTTCAACAATGATGGCTACATCGTATTGAAGCACGATATTCCAGACACAAGCAGGTATGACTTTCATGTGGGATTTTTTTGTTTTAAAGAAAACAGTACTTGTTTTCCGTCAAATTAAACCACATATGTATGAAAAACAGGAAAACCCGTTTTGTGATTAAAACTCGCTTGTCATAGCTACAATGCAATCACATGAGAACAAATTAACTGCTGGATTAGCTATACCATATCCATTGCCTGTATGTGGACCAGCCAGGTGTGGAAAATATGACAGATAAGCCAGCCTACTGCCTCCTTCGCCTATATCATTCTAACACGACTGGTGTTGTTACTGAAATCCACGATACACCAGTAAATATGACCCGCATAAAGATATACATGAAAATTATTGTTTTTTTTATTTCTATGAGGATATACAAGAAATTGATGTAAAATATGCAGGGTGTTTTGCCATTCAAAATTGCCATACCTATATTAAAACCACCCCAAAATGTGTTTATTACTTTGTTTGCTTATTTTCTTTCTTTCTTTGCGTGTTTCTTTACTTAACATATTTTCATGTTAAATTTGTTCAAGAATTTCTTACTATCAGTCCGTTTTGCATATTCTCTGTCGTATTTTTAAGCAATAATCTCAAAGAATTGTTGATGTCCCGTGAAAGAAAGTGTGGAGATGAAGTCTAAAATGAAAGTCGAACCAATTTTGATTCTCTTTCATATGGCATAGACCACCAGAATAATTTGCATATTAAGACAGGACAATTTTCTATGATGCCAGCTGGAATGGCTTGTTCTAGAGTAGCCTGAAAGTGGAATATTAGAGTTCGTTCTGTATGCCATTCATTTCCTGTGCTGTGATTGAGCATATTTCCCTTGAAAATTTGTGTGCTGTACTCTTGCATGAAGGTACAGAATGGAAAAAGATACCACCTTTAAGCACAATATGGTCAGTGACATGTAACTTGTAGAATTGGTTGTTGTTTTTTTCATGAAAAAAATGAAGTACTCTTAAACTATGTCGTGTGCTTATTTGATATGTGTTGCATTCTCACAAGGGGTAAGTGTGTTTTGTAGAATATTCATTCAACAGTCTCGAACACGTCATACACATTTGAACGACATGGTTATGAATTAAACATAAACATCAGTGCAGACTGATTTCCTCCCATGTTGAACGTATACTAAGCCAAGCTAAAATCACTCTTCATCAGCCTTTCCCCAACAGACCTAGCTAACCGTTCAAGTGTAATGTACTTCTGGTCATCACTTAGGATGCAGGGGAAGCAGATGTTTGATTTCCCCGGGTAAGGAAAAATTCCCAGCAATCGACAAGTGTGACAGCACATTTACATTGATTATTTCTGTATGAGGCAAATTCAACCCTGTCCCATCTCTCCCTCCGTTACGCATACATACACATCCAGGACAGTACTGACATCTCGCATCGTGGACTTACAGAAGAGTTTACCACAGCAGTTTATAAACTGATCTGGTCCAATATGGTATAATTTCTAGTGCGAGCCATTGATGATAGTTTTTAAGTAGGTCAAATGTCGGTGGTTCAGAGACGAAAGTAATTATATGTATTCTAAGAAGGATAAAGATAAAAATATTTACAAAAGTGGCATCCTATAGCACTGTTAAATGCAGCATATACATTTACGACTGTATGTATTTCATAGTGATAAAACATCAGTCCTACCGAATATTAATGGAGTGTGATCAGATCACCTAACAGCTTTAGATTTTCTGTGCTCTATTCAAAGTCTGATTGTACACGATTCACTAAAAAATCTTTTTCCTACACATTTATCATGTTGGGAGCTTTTTCTCGGTATGCTTCTATGTCGTACCACCACTCCGACTAATGCTTGTTGCTTTCTTTTGTTCCAGTACCCGGCATTTCTAAACACTGACCATCGGCCATTTAATCGTGCCATGTCACCGTACACAAACATAACACGATGTGACACCAGGAACCCACCCAAGCCAAGCAACCAGATTACGTGCTACTAATACGAATACAACCAGGCTGAACTTGTTCCGAGAACTTTGACAACACCATTAACGCCACTTAGGGGAGCATTAGTCAAGTGGGTAGATGTAGGAGTCGATACGCCTAGACACCTCTGCTGGTGGGTAAAGGATGGAGATTTTTCCAATCTCCTAGGTCAACATGTGAGCGGCTTGCAAATGCCAGAACATCTTGCTGTGTATCGATATGCACGTTAGAAGTTCTGTAAGTCGTGTCAGTGGTTAGCTTATCAAAACGTAAGAACACCCAACATGCACGCCCACCAAAGATGCAGGCTTTGCGACATTATATTGGAGTTGAGTCAGCTCGCCTCAGACCTTGAGTAATATGGGCTCAGCTAAAACATCTGATTATGTGTAAATTTATGTCCAAATGTAATGAGAATAGCGTTGTACAAGACTACTTTATCATCATTATGATAACGTGTAGCACGCTTTGAATATAGTCCTGATCTTGGTGTTAGACTATTGGAAAAACGAACCGGAGAACCAGGGAAACGAAAACAATATCATACTAAAGATAACAGTCTAACTAAAGATAACACTGTAACGAATATGGTACAACTCTCATTCCTGCCAAAACGTAGCTAGTAATATTCAAAGCCTTGTCATTGATAACAAAGTAGATGCTTTGCTTTTGACTGTAACAGGACTGCTTGCATAGCATAGCACAAGTTGATGGTAGTATTGACTTTCTTCAGTCTGCTGTTGACAGGTATCCTTGCCGGTCAACATTTTGGTTCCTTTTATCAGAATAATGATGTTGGCTGTCATTTTGTCCTGAGTGGAGAACTGTTTCTCCTGTGTTAGTATTGTGTCTGCCTGATGTGTCCATCTGCTTTCTCTAATTTCAAGTATTTGTAGATTGTAGTGTCTCATCTCTGATGTTACTTGAGCTAGTTTACCTGTTTCATACACGTTGATCACTTTCCAGTATATCATACTACATGTGGCTTTGGCATTTAGAACTCCCACCATCCTGTCAGTGACTTTCACCAATATAATTCATTCAGGTATCTTCCGATGACTCTGGAACCCTGTCAAACACAACATTGTTGATTTCTTTTGTTGCTGTGTCATAACGAATCTTTTCTGATGCTGGGTTGTTAATCCCCTGCCCAACCCCCAATCTGGAGGATCACGCTTTGTCATGCCACAACCTTGTGTCTTTTGAACATGTTCGAAGCTCTGGTGGATGCCGAAAACCACTCACAACCAGACTCGGATGACGTCAACACTAAATAGGAATAAATCAAAACAGCATACTTCGAAACCTTGCTGGAGAACAAACGCAAAGAAATGAAGAGATTGGATTACATTAGACACTTGACAAACCATCGAGAACATAGGAGCCCTGAAAAAATAACATGAAAGCCAATGGAAGAAGAAAACAAAACTCATGGAGGCCAAGTCAGAGAGACTTAAAGAGAGATACAAAGTACAATACAAGGTAGCTGACCAAACAATGAAGATGGCGACAAGAATAAATAAGCGGGCATACATGGACAGTATTGCAAGTCAGACAGAAGGTGCAGCCTGTAGAAGAGAGCAAGAGTGAGAGTACCAGATCACTAAGTTGTCTTTGGCAAGTATCACGATATCATTAACACACCAATCACTGATAAGCAAGGAAGACTTCTTACACCAAAAGCAGAACAAGAAGCTAGGTGAAATTTGAACAGGCCACCACCAATGACAGAAGTTAACATACAAGAAGAGACCGACCTGATATTGTGCTACTAGAAAAAGGAAAACTTTTCAGAAATCTCTCTGACAATGGCTTACTTGAGATCTACGGGATATCACACTCTTTCTAGGCCACAGTTTGCTGCCTCCTGCTGTGTGGAACATTGCCAGAGCTTCTGGTGGCTTGATATTTCCACCTAGCAGAACCAGTAGCGTGTGCATTCTTTTTAAGTACTTGATAGCATTAGGTTAGAATCGACAATAAATCTGAACGTTATATGGCTCACTATAAACGTCGATCGAAAGATGTTAATAAAATATTATTCACTGAGCTGAGCAAACATTTAAGGACACAGACAGCACCGCTTACACAGACATAACAGTATGTGTATTTAATTATCAAAAAGAAAGGAAAGGACGGGTGATATGTTTGATGTGACGATGTGCACAGATAGCATGTCACTCGTCAATACAATGGCAAGCAACGACTGGAATGATACCAGCTACTGGCTGTACGAAATCAGACATGGCATGCCCAGAGTCGACTCAACGATAACACTTATGTGGATACCAGCCCATGTTGATATTGAAGGAAACGAGAAAGCTGACGAACTTGCAAAGGACAGCTCGAGAAAGCACCAAAGTGTGATTCCTGTGACTAGAGAATTTGTTAAAGCGAGGATAAACAGAGAAAAGTGGGATGTTGAGCATGATAGAGCGAGAGTACCGTATGGTGACAGAAGATCCCCAAAGTTTGAGATAGAGAACAAATGGCCAAGATCTGTACGAACAATGTATGCCCGGCTGTGGACTGGTCACTGCAAGCTGCTCAAGGCCTACCGCCACTTCATCGGAACGGAGGAGGATGGATTATGTGAATGTGGATCTGGAGCGGACGAAAACATCCATCATGTCCTCTGCGAGTGCCCAGAACCGAAAATGCAAGGGTTCGATTCGGTGGAGGGGGGGTGGACGTGGGAATGATGGTCTCAAAACCGGAAATGTGTAGGCGCATCTTACTCACAAGATTCAAGGGGTTGGAGATCACCGTGGAAGATGACGAAAAGTCATGATGAAGGGGCGTCCAGACAAACGGGGAGGATAAAGTGGGAGTCTCGGAGTGGTGATTGGTTGTCTGGACGCCAAAGGATAGATGGGCTGTAATGCGATTGTTCCGGGGCGCCGACGCAGCATTGAGTAACTCGCTTTGTTCGGTCCCAACTGTGAGCCGCCACCGCGGCAAGAAGGCTTCCATAGGCTTAGTGCCCATGTGTGCCTTTACCTGAAAGAGAAGAAAAAGAAGCACAGCTTATTACAACTGATATCGGTGACCAATTCTGTATATAATTTTGGCTCGGAAAAGAAGCAGAATTCTTTCAGCATTTGTTTCATGAATTCAAAACATCTTCAGTAGTCAACATGTACCACTTGAACAGTATGTGTATTTAATTATCAAAGCAAAAGCATTATTGCTGACCAGTTGATAATGTTAGTTCAAAGTGATGCTCAGTACTGGTTAGTTTCATAAATAATTTTATATTTCTGCAGATGCCTGTATGCCAAGACATACATTGCAATCTCAAAAGAAGTAGAATAGAACAAAAGAAAGAAAGAAACAAACAAAAAATAGAAAAGAAGTAAAAAATAAATAAATAAAAGAAACGAAAAGCCAAAATTTCTCTGGGCATCTACGAACCAAACTTAGTATCTTCTTTTTTTGTAAACAACTGCGACATACTTTTTGTCATTACGACTCCCTCACTATCGTCATCAATCCTCCAAAAATAAGCATTCGGGAAACTTAGAAGCTTTTCTCTTCATAAGCATGAAAAGTGCCTGGGGTTCAATTCAAAACATTACAAGTTCAATGCTGATTTATGGTTGTTTTTGTTGTTGTGCTACTTTGAGGCTTCCTTTATTATCCTCAAGTGATGTGCCCTCCACTGCTATGATTTCTGGATTCTATGTTTTTGCCGGCGCTAACAAATAAGACTATTTATGTAGGGATTTTATTTCTTTATATAAACATCAGATAAATATGAATACACACAATATACATATGCACACTCACATGCACACACACATGCATACACATACACACAAACATACATAAATACATACATACATACATGCATACATACATACATACATACAGACATTTATACATACATACGTGCATATATAAACATGCGCCTGTACAACAGGACACAGAGATTTACAGAATATACTTCTGGGTTTTTTTCTTTCGTTTAAAAGCACTTCTTATTATAGTAGGGAGATAGTTTTATAAAATCATATCTGCCATGATATCAACCATGTTTGTCATCCTGTCCGTTTCACTTGTAGACTTCTTGGTCACCAATAATATATCTGGATGGGGCTTCATTGTCAAACAAAACGGAAACGCCATGCTTAAAGAAAACGCCACATATGATCTCCAGTCTATCAATGGAAATTGAGGCGGTCACGTATGCACTACAAAGGTTAACTTCACAGGATGAGCAAATGAAAGAAAGCCAAGCGTTCATCATGACTGACTCGATGAATCTACTTCAAAAAGTGCAAAATGGAGTAGGAACCCCGGAATGGCACAAAGCAATCAACAGTACTGACCTACAAAATGTCACGTGGATCTACTGCCCCGGACACGCTGGTGTTAAGGGAGTTGAATGGGTCGATGAACTTGCAGGCAATGCCTCTACATCAAAAATCCTCCATGTTGAAAAGTCTGAGGTCCTTAGACTCTTAAAATGGTATCTTCCCAAACAAACCATAAGTCATCATACCATCGAACGTCTTTAACAAAAAAAGGAATGAATAGAAGAAGTGGCCGAAAGTCTGATATGAAAGGAAAACCAAGAGTTATCATTAATCAGATTAACATTTGTACCATCTCAAAAGTGACACTGCACAGACTCTTACTGCGTGAAGGGAAAGTGTTAAGGCTTTTCCTGAAGAAGAGATACAGGAAAAGTGAAGAAATAGAAAAGACACTGGAGAATGGACAAATTTGTCACGCTGCGTGAGTGTGTGTGTGTGTGTGTGTGTGTGTGTGTGTGTGTGTGTGTGTGTGTGTGTGTGTGTGTGTGTGTGTATGTGTGTGTGTGTGTGTGTATGTGTGTGTGTGTGTGTGTGTGTGTGTGTGTGTGTGTGTGTGTGTGTGTGTGTGTGTGTGCGTGCGTGCGTGCGTTTCTTCGATTCCGTTGATGACCGACGAAGGTGTCTTTTATGATGTTGAATATTGTTATTGTTGTGATGTGTAAGTGTGATTGTATGCATAGCCAAAACATTTTCCTTATGTCTGTGCACTGGGCTAAAATAAAATGTTGATATCTTGTTATCTTGTCTGTTTGTTGATTGTTGTCGATATGTGTAGAATTTGTTGTAATATTTGTCTACTTTTTGTTTTATTTTATCATCTGCTTCATCGATCCTGGTTGGTATATATGTCAGGACATGCATATGTGTGTTTCCATTTCACTGTTGTTGCTCTATATATTATTTATTTATTAATTTATTTGCTTATTTACTTACTTACTTACTTACATACTTAATTACTTACTTATTTACTTACTTCTTAGGTACTCATTTACTTATTTCCTCTTTTCATTCCTCGGAAGTGAACAACAGACTGGCGGGGCTATGGTTAAGAAAGTATTGTTTTCATCTTGTTGATAGGTAGATGAGGCTTTGTGCATTGACTGGGGGGCTTTTTTGTGATGGGAGATTAATTTATACTAGTGACTAGTGTTATGATTCAGACTTTAATATATATTTATTTTAACTGGCGGCGTTCCTATCAGGACGGGGTGGGGTAGCAGGTGGCGCTGCTATCCTTAAAAATGCCCCAGGTGTCCTATGACGGGTTCATCAGCGGGTAAGGGCCGCTAAAAGCCCTATCTACGGGGTGGGATCCCCGGAGAAACAATCCCCCCTATGCTCCCAGGGTAGGACATACAGGCCAGGAGCTAAGGGCGGGGCAACCCCTACAGAAAACCTAGAAGGCTGAAGACAGAGGTACCGGGCCAGCGTGCGCCTTCTAACAAACCATGGTACCATGCACTTATCGCATAATGGCTACACACTCATCAAGTTCAGACGAGAATGGCGCTTGCCCATTGAGGTCCTCCAGGGTGGTGCAGCGTCGGGCTCCGCGCCTCAACGGAATCCGCCCTCGGCGACTGGAGGTCCCTCCCATCCGCCTTGCTGCGCCAGTGGGCGAGGGAGGAGAGCGACTGGTCGCACTAGAGCACGCAAAAATTCCACTGAGCATAGACCCTTCACGATCATGCACTGGAATGCAGAAAGCGTCCTGAATAAGAAAACAGAACTGGAGCATATCCTGCATGATAAAGAAATTAACATCTGCTGCATCCCGGAAACACATCTTCAGAGTCATAAAACCTTCAAAATGAGAGGCTACCAGTGCTTCAGATGTGACAGAAATGACAGAAGCAAAGGAGGAATCCTGACTCTTGTTAGGAACACATTAAATGCCTGTCTTGTTCAAACGTACATGGAAGACTCTGAATACCACGTGTTGAAAATCCAGACAAATGCAGCGGATCTACACTTAGTCAACTTCTACTGCCCCAATCACAAGCCTTTGTCTCTCGATACCATCAGCACAGAGGACTCCAACTTTCTTATAGTTGGAGATTTTAACAGACTGTCACAGAGTTGGGGTTATCAGCATATGGATCAAAGAGGAGAAGAAGTGGAGAATTGGCAGGATGACAATCACCTGATCTTGATCAACAATCCTTTGATTGTCCAACATACTACTCTAGGCGATGGCACACTACATCCACCCCTGATCTAGCCTTCTGCACCAAAGACATTCACAAGAGTGTCGGGAGGGAAGTCGGAGAGCAGCTGGGAGGCAGTGACCTTCGGCCTGTGTTCCTGACAGCAAATCTTAGAGCCAGCACAGGAGCCACCTTCCCACGGTGGAATTACAAGAGGGCAAATTGGGCTCTCTTTGCACATCGCACCAGCACTCTCGCCAAAGACATCAGGGTCCAAGGCAGAGATACCAACATGGTGGTGAAGGACTTCACCTCATGCATACTACAGGCAGCCCATGAAGCCATACCAAGAGGCGCTAGAAGGAACTACAAACCATACTGGAGTAAGGAACTTCAAGATTTACAGGATGATTTGTCAGAAGCCAGAGAGGAAGCAGAAGTCAATTCGTCTCAAGAAAACAACACCAAGCTCCAGAAAGCCAAAGCCACATTTATCAAACAGAAGCTTCAGGCAAGTCGCAGAAGCTGGAGGGAGAGGACAGCCTCCATTAACTTCGAGAAAGATGACCGAAAGCTGTGGAGACTTACCAAGCAGCTCAACGATGAAGACAATATCAGAGCAAAATTCACCTTGAATGATGATGGGAAGATGCTGACTGGCCGATAAATTTGCAGACAGTTATGCAAAGGGGAGCAACATTCCAATCAGCTCAGCAAAGCAAAGAGAAGCAAGAAGAGAGCTAAGAGAGAGACAGAGCAACAGAACACCAGTGGAACCCATGAAGATTGGTGTGTTGTTGTCAACAAGGACAAGTCTTCCACCACTCTGTTCATCTTGTCTCCAAAAACAGAAGGCTGGCATCATCACCCTTGGTGGAACCCCTCTGAAGGAGGATGAAGAAGCCACATACCTTATAGCTTAGCGTCACCTTCGACAAGAGACAGACCTGGAAGCCGCACATCACGAAGGCAGAGGCAAAAGCGAGGCGCAGGCTGGCAATTCTTTATAAACTTGCGGGCACCACCTGGGGAGCAAATGAGAGAATACTGAAGACAGTATACCAGGGAACAGTCAGACCCCATCTCGAATACGGCTCTTCAGCGCGGTCAACTACTGCAAAGACGAACCAGCAGACGCTTAGCAAGGTCCAGAACCAGGCCCTCCACATAATCACAGGTGCGATGCGATCAACACCAATCAGGAGATAGAAAAGCTTGCAGTTTTCCAACCTCTCGGTCAGAGGACAAAACCAAGGTCTTGATGCAAGCAGAAAAGTTCAGGTGTTTACCAGACCATCCCATGAAGCAGAAACTGAATAGCCTCACCAAAAACCGACTGAAAAGGAGCAGCTTTGTCCACGAGAGCAAGAGGCTGACTCGCCAGTTCCAAGAAAGTTTGCCCAAGGACATGCTCCCCTTTGCCCAACAGACATGCCAGAACCCTGGGCACCAGACCAGCCTGATATCTAGGTCCACACCACCGTCCCATACCTCATACCGGGAGACACAAAAGATGACAAGGTGAAACACTCCCTAACAATGGCCATGATTACTGAGAGGTACCCACAGGAGGCATGGATACATGTATACACCGACGGTCAGCAGCCAATGCTGTAGCCAACGGGGGTGCAGGCATCCTTGTCCTTTTCCCAGGAAGACAAACAACAACAGCAAGTGTCGCCACTGGAAGACACTGTACTAACTACGTGCTGAGACAGAAGCACCATGATTCAGGCTACAGACTGTGACTGCAGACAAGTTGTCTTCTTGTCTGACGCCCTCTCAGTGCTGCAGGCATGCCAGAACAACACGCTCCCCCTCCTGTCTAGAGCTCTGCACCGGATTGCCACAACCAGAAGAGCAGTTCTGCAGTGGATTCCAGCACACCGCGGAGTCTCCGGGAATGAAGGAGCTGATATGCTTGCTAAGGAGCGAGCCAGAGAAGAACATAATAACAACAGCATCAGCTGCAGTAAGAAGAGGAGCATCATCAGGGCGCTTTCCATGCCGAGACGACACAGGGATGACTACCACCTGTTGTCTAGAGAGCAGCAAGTTGCCCTGGTGAGGCTGCGCACTGGTCACAATAGGCTGAACAGCCACATGTACCGCAAACTGAAGCTGTTCCTGCGGTCAAGAGGACCAAACCATGGAGCATATACTCCAAAGATGTCCCCTTCACCAGGTGGCAAGACAGGACGTGTGGCTGACAGACACTCCGCTGACAACCAAACTCCATGGCTGCAGACAGGAGTTGGCAAAGACGGCTGCATTCATCACCCGGACTCAGCTGAGTGTGTAGCAGCGTACGCCAAGAAGATGTTCTTTTCTCTAAATACAAGATACACAGATATATATGTCATTTACATTTAACCAAGTTATTCCAATGATCAATCAATCAATCAATCATGTCGAGCTTGCTCGGCTATCCATGACACGTTTCCTCCATCCTTCTCTGTCAGACATTGCAGTAGGTAGTTCAGTAGTTCAGTATGACAGCCCGTATCATCGATCAGTTGGTCAATGAAGGTCTTCTTTGGACGTCCTGGTCTTTGTTTGCCGTGACTGGGTCTCTATAGTAGAACATCTCCCACCAGTTCTTCTTTGCTACGCAAGCAGTGTCTCGCGAAATGCAGTCTTTGTTGACGTATTGAATTACTGATAGGTGGGATCTTACCATATAACTCTTTGTAAGTTGGATGTTCTCTCCAGAATTTGTTCAGGCTGCACGCAGCATTCGTGTGTATACTCCATCAATCTTCTTCTCCAATGTCGTTGTTAGGGTCCAAGAGATTGAGCCATATATAAGAACGGATTCCAATGATAGACTGATATAATACTAGTAAAACACAGATACACATGTCATTTACATGTAACCAAGATTATTCCAATGAGCATCACCATCAAGTACATTGCCACATGGCGTTGGCGATCATGGCCTTCCATCTGTTTCCATCCCTTGTTGCTTCAAGCATCTCTTCCACCCTCTTTGTCTTCAGCTACTCTGCAAGTCCGTCCAATGTCTTCTCCCTGGGTCTACCTGGTGCTCTCTTTCCCTCCTCTTTCCTGTTGCGACCAGGTGCTCCAATTCCCCTTCCTCATAAAATGGCCTATAGATGTTCCCTGTCTTTTCCTAATCTTCCTTATGAATGATCTTCTTGTGTCTGCCTCCATCAAGACTGTCTCGTTTGCTTACTTTGCTGTCCATAAAACTTTCAACATTCTTCTTAGAAACCACATCTCGGCTGCCTCAATCTTGTCCTGGCTTTGCTTGTAGACTGTCCACACCTCACAACTATATAGCATTATCGATTCTATATAACATTCAAGAATTATCTTCCTGATGTTAATTGATAGACATTTGTTGGTAAGAATGCTTTTCATCTTCTTCAATACTGTTTTGGTTTGGCCGATTCTGCTGACTATTTCTGATGAGCATCTGCTGAGGGACTCGGAGGAGGTCTGACCCCCAGACGTGCGGCACGCAGGTCCACCGGCGTGTGGATATGCCCTGGTGCCCACGAACCAGATCCAGAAACTGTGGTAAATAGCTCCACTGCCTTTTGGACATCTCTGGAGGGAATAAGGCTAAGGGAGTAAACCCTGAAAGAAAATCACCCTCCGCCTTGTAGATTGTCGTGGGAACGACAAAGGCTAGCAGAGAGACCGTAAGGAAACCGATGGAAGACAACGGGAAACCACCATCGTATTTTCGCCAGATGGACAGACAAAAGGAAAATGAAGATAACAACGTAAATAGGTGCTCCTATGGAGCACCTTGGTCCGGTAGGGACCGTCATGCAGCGCAGGTGACACCAGACCGTCAGCAAGCTACTGCAACCAACTTCAGAAATATCAATATAGCAACATGGAACATCAGAACATTGTTACAAAAAGGTAAATTAGACAATATCAAAATGGACATGGAAAGGCTTAACATTAGTATTTTAGGACTAGGGGAAATGAGATGGAAGGGGGCAGGCATGATAACATCAGGAGAATATACAGTAATATACTCTGGTGGAAACTCACACGAAAGAGGAGTTAGTCTAGTCATATTTGGACATAAAATGGCCGAACCTTGAACAAATTTATTTTAAATTGATTCTTTGTTTTTTGCACACTACACACACTGCCCTTTCACATATCCAAAATGTAGAAAAATATATTGTCGGAAAATATATTTTTTGCGAGGCCAAATATAGGAGGTGTAGAAGTCAAATAGCTGAAGAGCTGACAGTCACTCTTTAAGCATGAAATGCCCAGTCAGCTTGTTATTTATTCCAAAAGTATAAACGTTTTGTTTCCTTATAGTCCAGTGCATACTTCCACTGAATTTCCTACGTGAACTGTCAACAGATTTTAATTTAACAACAAAAGTGATGGCAAATTAACTAAGAATTTGCATACGAATAGGCATAGTACTAATGAGGCACAAAATAAAGTGCTGTAATATTATATGGACGAAAAGGTTCTACACGTTTTCAGAACATTAAACATTTTTCTTCAGTGGTAACCAGGCATTCACAAGGTAGGTCTGAAACTATAACAAAAATAACACATCAATAACAAACAAACAAACAAAACCCACACGATTTCAGTCGCTCAGTACTGTTCCTCACTGTACACCTCCAAATAACTGATTCTTCTTCAGTCTTGAACGCTCAGTGAGTTCATGCAGCTTTCACCACGGCATTCTCCACATCCCACAGTGCAACCAGTCCGTGTCGTCGACAGGAACACCTCACAGATGCACAGTTTGTCTTGCAATTGCATTTCACCACGTGAAGAAGATCTTCGGGTGCAGCTGCAACATCTGCGCAGACAGGAACCATGATGTCGTCGTTTATATCCCAGCCCCACTCTGGAGTCTGACCCATACTTGAATCTGGAAGTAAGTTCGCAACGAATGGAATTTAGCAGCTACCGCAGATGGTGGCAATCGTTTTGGCTCAATGGCTGATGTGGAAGCGGACAACTGACGGAGATATTTGATGTAACGGAGGGTGTTCAGTTTGTCGTCCTCTTTCCCTCCAGACAACACCACTAGAGCCTTTCCCCCCGCTTCCATGATCACGTCTTGTGACTGTGACTCTCGTGCAAAAGCTTCCGCTTGTTGGAGAAGAAAGGAAGATTCCTTCAGTCTCTCAACTGGAGCTTTCTTTCCTATGGAGAACAAACTGCTGGTCGTATCATAGCCCCCAAAGGCATGGCCGAAGAGAATGTTACTGCAGACAGATTGACCCAATTCTGTCTGGACTTGCCTTATGTCCCAGACTCTAGTTCCTGACACAAAATACACATCAAAGCTCTGTTGTTGGAAGTGATACAGAAGCAGCACAAGTAAGTCTGTGTCCCGTCCCACAAGACAAGTTGATCTTTCTTTGGCCTTGGCGAGGGCTGTACCAACAATGAGACAGTCAGCATCTCTATCAGCATGCTGCACTCCAATGCCATTTTCCATCAGTGCATTGCTAAGCTTGTAAATTAAGCGTTGTTGTTGATATTAGTCAGGAAGCTTTCTTTTGTGTCACACACCAGCATGTCTCCATCAAAATCAACATCACAGGCAATTTTACACTCACTCTTTCTTCGCAGATGAGTTGTGTCCTTAATGGAAGGACCGCTGGCATACCCGTCGAAAACAATGATTGCCTGTTTGCCAAGGTTCCTGATGACGAATTCCACGCAGCTTTGAACAACCTGGTTGTATGTTGTACCTCTGCTCCAAGCCAAACGATGCAGAAGATGGCCACCATCAAGGACAAAGAAGACGTCATCTGGTAGCTTGCTGTTGTGTTGGCTGGTGACTGACCATAGATAGTCAGCCAACACGTGCTTCTTTGCAGGTCTTAGAAGTCCAGACGTGTCAAACGATGATGTTGGTATGTTTGTCAGCTCAAATTCAAAGACTGATTGGAGTGTTTCAGGACTGATCTGTGCAATTTTCACAAGTCGCTTAAACAGCAAAGTCGAATCCACGCTGATTGTCTCTCTCTCTCCTTTGTCGTAATGGGCATGTTAGCTAGGGTAATAGCTTGATCTCGTTTTTTTTCAGTTTTACCTCAGAAACTGTTGATCCAGTCATGCTGTCAAGGATGGTCTTCCCCAGTTCTTTGGCTGTGTCCACGTTTACATCTTCTGTAGCATTTCGTCCACTTGACAGGCTTCGCAGACTTCCACACATGTTGAATCGATTTCGCTTCTGGAAAAAGCCAAGGAGTGTTTTTGTGTCCTTGTGATCCTGATTTTGCCTTGATCTGCTGGAGTCTTTGTGCTGTTCACTTGTTGTAAAGGACACGTTGGTGACAAGCTGCATTGACGCACTGACTTCAGCACATGCAGAAATACTTAGCAACCACATTAGGCCTTCTTTCTCTCCCATTCCCGAACCCCTGGTGAGGCCTCCAGTCGTTTTCAGGCTGCGCATTAGTACTCTAGTACAAGATCTGTTGACAGGCCAGCCCAGTAACGGTCACTCTGTCTGACACTGTGGTGACCCTCCAAGAATCGTTGATACAGATGACGATGAGTCTCTTCCAGCATCATCATCTGCTGCAGGTATAATCTGGCAGATTTTAGGTAGTTGTTGTGGCCTGATGCAGCAAGATATGGCAACATATCGTTGACACATTGCAAGTGAAGAAGAAAGTTCCCTTCCTTTCAGCCTCGATTGAGCGACGAAAAATTGCAATCATGTCCATTTACATGAGCCAAAAACTACATGTTCTGCAACTGGACAGCCGATCTTTGTATATTGCTAGCTTAACTGAAATTCTTGACAAAGCTTCAAGAACATCTTCCCTTGGGATAACGCTCTCTTCAAGTTCAACATCTTTTTCCAAGAAACCTGCCACGGTATCAAGATCGGCATCTCCAGTGGTGGTATGTACTTCAGTAAAGGTGTCAACTGGCAGGACGTCTGACTCTGGGTCATTGGCTGATTTTTCCTCAGAAGAAGCATTGTCACCAGGCTCATCTACTCATTCTTCCTGCTTGTCTTCTTGAACATCATGGTGGACCAAAATCCATGGCAGTTGGAAGGCATCAGCAGTAAGCATGGCATTGAGTGCAGCATCCACAAGTAGATGACCACGAACTGCACGGTCATATGCCTTGCCATTTAACATGTGGACAACTGAGTTTGGAGCCAAAACCAACTCCAGTGCCTCTTGAAGACCAGAACTGGCCATCAGGTATCCAATGCTTTCTAGAAAACTCATCTGCAAATGGAACGTTCCCAGACGAAGAACAACAGACTGTAGTTCACAACCAGCCTTCTGACTGGAGACAATCAGCTGAGCTTTCTGGTACAATGGCTGGTCAAAAGTGAGCACTGGTGTGACATTGTACTTCTTCGCCTGGCGTGTCACAAATCTCAAAGTGGAGTAGATGCAAGACAGATCACCAGGATTCAGGTCGATCATGGGCATAAAGCACACTTGAGATATCCCTGCATGATCATCACTATGTAGAGCTTGCATCATGCCCTTCCAAGCAGGTCGAGGGGACTTCAGTGGCCAAGAGATGTCCCAAAGTGTTTCGTAGTGGCTGGTTGGATCTTTTAAATATAATATCCCTGGCAGCTCTCTGAAGATCAGTGCTGAGGAATTCTTCCACTCAGAACTGTAAAAGTATATTCCAATCCGTTCAGCGGCAACGATGTCTTCCATCTTGATGTCTCTCCTGGGGGTCTTCTTTCTCTCCTTTTTCCCTGGTGTCACGACAGCTATAATGCCCATACTATGAAAGGTGTTCACACCGTTCAGGGTAACACTGTTATGGTCGACATTATCAGTTATAAACTGGACGGTGTCATCTTTTAATACTGGAGGCAGTTCTATGCCTTGCTGTTCTGCTGCATTCATTTAAAAAACAAACAGAAGTAAATATATCAGTATTTGAATAGCCTCTTTCGCCCTTCCTGCATCACTTGTCAGTCTATCAAATAAAGTGAAACAAATAAATAACATAAATGAACATCTAATGCACGCAAGCACTAATCACAAGCATAAAGTTTACCCAACTATACGAAAAAAAATTACGCTCTTGATCAAACTAGTTGACCATACAACCCACAGCAGAAGAGAAAGCACGAGCATCCTGTTGCAGACGAAATGACCCAGCTGTTGCTTTACTCACCCCAGCCTGACCGCGCTGCTGACCCAGTTATCTCTTCTCGCACAGAACAACAGACGATCGCTAGATTTAATATACGTTAGTCAGTTCTGACAAATAATATAAAGCATAATTAACTCAACTCTGCGTGGTCGTCAGAGGAAGAAAAATAAGAAATTTGTTCATGTGAACCGCCGGGTTCTCTTGCCATTTTTTCGGAGGTAACACATTGCCGCTTTGGTATGCTCAATTCCGCGACGCAAAATAATCCTGTATGAATTGTTGTTATATTAGGACTTTAATGTTAGTGTTCAGCATATCTTTGTTAAAGAAATTGTAATATTGATTTAAATTTCTTAGAGAGCTTAACCAGCCACATTTTCTTGACTGTGTATTTAAAATGTACATTTAGCCTTCGGTGTAGTGAGTACGTGCAAAACCACACACCTATGGTTACCCTCATGGGACACAGTGTAAGAAAAGAGTGCTGAATTTTTCTTTATTTAATTTTTTCTCACAAACGCGCCAGTACATTTTTCTACATTTTTGCTATGTTAATACTTATGAATTAATCTACAGAAGTGTTGCATTAGAAATTTTAAATAAATTAGTTCAAGGTTAAATAAAAATCTGATCAGACTAAGTAGGCATCGTAATGGACAGGGACAAATCAAAAGCAGTCAAAGGATACTGGGCTGTGTCCGACAGAGTTTTGTTGGTTACGTTGGGAGGCAGGCCATTTGATATTAAATTCATTTAGGTGTATGCACCAACATCTGCAAGTACTCAGGAAGACATCGACAACTTCTACGAAGTATTAGAGATGGCTAAGGACCAATGTAAATCACAAGAAGTTACAGTAATATTGGGAAATTTTAATACTAAAGTGGGACAGGATATGGTGGAGGATATAGCTGGACCTCATGGCCTTGGTACACAAAATGAAAGGGGAGGGAAAGTTGTGGAGTGGGCACAGATGAATGAGTTCATAGTAGGAAACACCTGGTTTAAGCAGCCTAGCAGACGAAAATGCACTTGGATGAGTCTGTGAGATAATACTAAAAATCAGATTGAATACATCCTGATCAAGAAAAGATTTAGAAATTCTTCACTGTCAGCACAAACACTACCAGGCACAGACTGCAACAGTGACACAATCCTATAATGGGAAAATTTAGATTGAAATTAAGGAAAAGGAAACAGACCAAAAGCAACATCAAACTATATCTTGGACTCTTGAAGACAGATGAAGTGATACGTAAAAAAAATTGACGTACATGTTCAAAACAAATTCAGTGCTCTGGAAGACGTTGGTGACAGTGAGGAACAATGGACAAAATTGAGAAATTCGATAAATGAAGCTTTTGAAGAAATCCGTGAAGTAGATAGAAAAGCAAAAAAGAAGTGGATGACAAAAGAAATTTTTTGCTTGATGGAAGAACGGAGGAAGGCAAAGAGAAACGAGTGCAAAGAAATAGAAGACGGCACAAACCAGATCCTGAGGGTATGTACAGACGATTTGAAGAAATTGTCCATAGGAAAAATACATGCACATCAACTGGTTGCTTAAAATCCAAATATGGCACGCTTATCATGGAAAAAGACAAAATATTAGACAGATGGAGAGAGCACATTAAAAACTTTTTTGAAGATGACAGAAACGAAGAACTCATTATAAGAAAAAAGTTTGAGGGACCACACAAATGAAAGATGAAGTTAGAGCAGCACTGAAAAAGATGAAACCAGGAAAAGCCCCAGGACCAGAGAGATGATTGAAGCCCTGGATAAATTGGGTATTGCAAAAGTAACAGTCCTCCGAAGTGAAATTTATGACACTGGAAAAATTCCGAAAGATATGTCAAAATCAATTTTCATTGCTCTTCCAGAGAAGACAGGGCCTATAGAATGTGAACTCCATCGCGCAATCAGTTTGATGAGTCATGTAACAAAAATCCTATTAAAATTAATCTTGATGAGGACAAGGAATAAAATCAAAAGAGAAATAGGAGATGTTCGGTGTGGATTTGTAGAAGGGAAAGGAACTATTAATGCCATATGCATCCTAAGAACTATCATAGAGAGGTCACTCGAGATGAATAAGGATTTATATTTATGCTTTGTTGATTATACCAAAACTTTCGATCGAGTAAGACAAGAAGAATTGATCAACCAACTAGAAAGACTCAATATTGATGGAAAAGATCTACGAAAAATCAGAAATATGTATTGGGAACAAACAGCTGCAATGAGAATAGAAAACGATATAAGCTCTTTCCAAAATATCCAAAGAGTTGTCAGACAGAATTGTGTTTTGTCACCAGATCGGTTTTCACTTTACAGCGAAAAGACCATGAGAAATCTAGAGGAAGACCCTGAATTTAAAGTTGGAGGAAAAATGATAAACAACATTCGATACGCAGATGACACCGTGCTGGTTGCAGAAAATGAAAGGGACCTACAAAACCTTGTGAATATATTAGAAATAGAAAACAAAGGTAAGGGGTTGGAACTAAACAGCAGGAAGACTGAAGTCATGGTGATCAGTAAAAACATAAAATCCCCTCATGCAAAATAACAGCAAACGGCGCAACCTTGAGACAGGTTGATAAGTATAAATACCTGGGAACTATCATTTCACTAGAAGGCAGAGGCACATCAGAAATAGCCAGCAGAATTGGCCACGCCAAAATCAGGCCCAAAATTTCATTAGTCATCCAACTATTTTTTGCTTTTCTATTTGCCTTAGGGATTTCTTCACAAGCTTCATTCATAGAACTTCTCAACTTTGTCCATTGTTCCTCACTGTCACCAACGTCTTCCAGAGCACTGAATTTGTTTTGAACATGTACATTAAAATTTTGACGTATCATTTCATCTGACTTTAAGAGTCCAAGGTTTAGTTTGATGTTGCTTTTGGTCTGTTTCCTTTTCCTCAATTTCAGCCTAAACCTTCCCACTACCGGATTGTGGTCACTGTTGCAGTCTGCGCCTGGTAGTGTTTTTACTGACAGTAAAGAATTTTTAAATCTTTTGTTGATCAGGATGTAGTCAATTTGATTTTTGGTATTATCTCCTGGACTCATCCAAGTCCATTTTCTTCTGTTAGGCTGCTCAAACCATGTGTTTCCTACTATGAACTCATTCA
>CM060305.1:100339250-100344250 GCA_030674185.1 Monoplex corrugatus | reverse complement strand
CTTTTCAAATCAATACCAAACTACTGTTGATAAAACAATAGACAATATTGAAACTATCGAAAAGATTGTGTGGAACAATTATTGTGCTCATACATATAGTGAGAATTTGTGTTTAGCTAAATTTCGTACTAAACTTGATTTTACTGTAGACTTCATTGATGAAGATGACAATGCATAGTGATGCACTGAACATATTAAATAAATGCCATCGGTGTACTCCTCACTTGTTCAGTTGCACTGTCGCGAGTTCGCTCACGGCGGTGCGCACTGAAGCTAGTTCTCAACCCAGCAGTTGCGCTGAAGAAGTCGGCTGGATCGCCGATGAAAGCTACAGTAAGTAGCCTTTTTTTGTAACTGAGAGCCAGGTTCAACCAGGTAGCCATTATAAATAAATGTATTACAGAATATGCCGAATGTATGAAGAAACATGTAGACTTAAATAAACATAGGGCACCATGTGATTAGTTTGGTCAAGAATGCGTGGTCAGTAAACTAAATGTTAGAAGATTGTTCAAAAGAAGCTATCGATCATTAAAACCAGAAGATCAGCAAGAATGTTTAACTGCCAGGCGTGAATATAAACATTTACTAAAGAAGAAGACACGGTTTAATAAAGTCTTACTTGATAAACTCATAACCTCTATAAAAAGTCGAAAGGAGTTTTGGGATACTATACACAAAATCTCATTGAAAAGGAAACAGCTTAGAAGTGATGTTTCAGTTGAGACATGGTTCCAATACTTTAAAACTTCGGTAGAAATAAATGGTACTGACACTGATCATGAAGAATTACTAGATGATGAGTGTTTGGGTGTTTGTTCAAGAAAATTGTCTTAATTTTGGACGGTCCGATACGAACTCTTAATACTTTGCAAGCAATGATATGGAAAAATCATTACACATTCATAAAATCGTATCTGTAGATGAAGTCTAAATATGAAAGAGGAAAGAATACTGTGATTCTAGATCACAAGAGACCAACAGAACACATCATCATCATCATGTGCCCTGCTGCATGGTATTGGCGATCATGGCCATCCATACGATTCTATCTTCTGTCGGTGCGAGTACGTCTCCCACCCTCTCTGTGTTCATCCACTCTGCAAGTCCGTCCAATATTTTCTCCCTGCGTCTGCTTGGTGCTCTTTTTCCCTCCAAGTTTCCTATTGTGACTAGGTGCTCTACTTTCTCATGCCTCATAAAATGTACTATAGATGCTGCTTGTCTTTTCCTAACCTTCAGTAATGTTCTTTTAGTGTTTGCCTCTTTCAAGACTGTCTCGTTTGTTTTCTTTGCTGGTCATGGAACACTTAACAATCTTCTTAGAAACCACATTTCAGATGCCTCAATCTTGTTCTGGCTTTGTGTATTACTTGCCCATGTTCACATCCGCACAACAGTTTCGGTTCTATATAACACTTAAATATTCTCTTCGTGATGTCACTTGATAGGCATTTGTTGGTAAGAACGCTTTTCGTTTTCTTGAATGCTGTTTTAGTTTGTTCGATTCTGCTGGCTATTTCTACTTGCATCTGGCGTCTGGTGACATGACTGTTCCTAGATATTTAAATTATCAACATGACTCAATGTTGTGCCATTTCCTGTAATTTTCCATGAATTTGTGCCATTTGCTGTTATTTTCCATGAGGGTATTACTCGTTTTCACTGATTACCATGACTTCAGTCTTCTTGCTATTTGACTCCAGCCCCTTATTACTGCTATTTCTATTTCTATTATATTCACAAATTTTTGTAATTTTTCTTTATTTTCTGCTATTAGAATGATGTCAGCTGCGTAATGAAGATTTTTTTTATCACTTTTCCTCCAATGTTTATCCCAGGGAATTGTTCTAGGTTTCTCATGACGTTTTGCTGTAAAGTTAAAGCAAATCTGAAGACAGAACATCCCCGCTTAACCCCTCTTTTGATATTTTGGAAACAACTTGTATCATTTTCTCATATACTCTCATCAACAGAACACATTCAAATAAAAATCGAGTAGTTTCATTTTTTTAATTTCTAGGCTTGTTATTGCTCATGTAGAGATAATCTCGAGTATAAAAGATACCATCAGTTTGTTTATGCACATAATCTTCGTTTTTCAATCAAAACTGTATCCACAAATATTGGTTTACTACTGTTTTGTAAAATAAGATAATCTTGTATAAATGACTTTATAGTAAAAGTGCATGTTCAGTGACATGGAGACTGTTGAATAGTTTGCTAATTGTCATCCAGTTCACTGTTAATGTATATGCACACAGGGTTTTTTTTTTTGGGGGGGGGGGAGGGTTTCGTTTTTAAGCTTGGCCCAAATCTCAATTTGCTGACCAAACAACTAATGTGGCAGAGTGATTTTGAGCCCTAGCCAATAACTGACCCTTCGGTTTTTTCAGGTCTTCACCAACAGAAATTCCAGATTTTTTTTTTCAATTTTTGGCACTACAACACCAGCTCTCTCTTGTGTCGCAAAAACAACCTGGCCAGTGTGGCTGAGATCTCGAATGCCTGAGTGTCCTCGTGTGAGCGTACACCAGGTGCATAATCATCCGTGAAGAGGAATTCCAGCAGGGAGGCTTTCAGCAATTTTATTTTGGCTTAGCGTTGAAAAGTTTTCCATCTCACAGGAACTTGATGGAAACACCTCTTTCAAAGTTTCTCATGTATTTATTACCATTGTCGCAAAGAGGATGCAGAAGAGTAAGTCCCCTAGAACATATCCCTGTGTCAGTCTTTTCTTCACGCGGAAGGGTTTTGATGCCTCCCAATTCTCTTGCACTCTCAATAGTATGCCAATGTGGACGGCAACAATCAACAACTACAGCATGTTGTTACAACAGCAGTACACAACAACGTCAGGAGGCATTTTGAATGTGGAGAACGTCGTTTAAAGTATTATCACATTAAGATCCAAGAACATGGACTGAACCTGTTTAAGACTAAGATAATGATAGCCACAAATCTGAACAAAACAAGATCCCCGATAAAACGATAATCTTTGTTATGTAATGGGCAATTCAAAGATTATGTGTGAGAGAACGGAGCTAACCCCGCAGCCATAGCTGTTTGAAGTACTGATATGTACTCTTTTTTCACTCACTACAGGTTTAGTCCAACAAATTACACACGTCATAATATCATATCTTTTTGATAGTGACAAAAATGCATTGCGTTTTGGGTATATCTGATGCATGCATATGTGTGCCTGCTCATATCTACACCCACACTCACTAGCAAATATATTTCACCATTTGCATAATCGCTGTCTATCACACTCTCTCCGCCTCTCTCCCTACCTCCCTCCCTCCCTCTCTCTCTCTCTCTCTCTCTGCCAAAAACGGCAGCTTGGCCCTCTGTCACTCAATCTGTCTTTGAGAGGTAATTCTATTGCACAAATACCTGAACACCGTCTACTGGGAGTTCTCATTGATCATAATCTTACCTGGCAAAACCACATTGATTATTTATGCAGGATTATCTCCAAGAACTTATTTATTCTGTCCAAATTAAGATATCTAACAGATACAAACACACGCCAATTATTTTATAATGCTCATATTAAATCGCACATAGATTATGCCTCTACACTGTGGGATAGCTCATGTGAAGTTCATCTAAAAAAATTGAACACCTTACACAGGAGGGCAGCAAAACTTATCATGCCAGATCCCACTTTAACAACAGATGAAAAACTTAAACAGTTAGGAATCCTCCCTCTAAAGTCACACTTAATGTTCAATAAAGGTATCACAATGTTTAAAGTATCAAAAAGGAATGTTCCGCAATATCTTCTCAATTTGTTTAATCAGAATGTGCGATCATACTCAAACTCAAGACAAAATCAATTCAAAATTATCCGTCCAAGAATTGACATATATAAAAATAGTTTATCGTTTTCTGGTGCACAACTATGGAACACCCTCCCCCCAAATATCACAAGCACTCAATCACTCTCTTCCTTCAAAGTTACTTTATTTAAATACCTTACGTCAGTGTCGTAGATTACCTCAGTTAGCAACAATAACGTCAGCTGCCTTTCAACCTATGACATCTAATCTAGTCAATGTGTGTGTGTGTGATTGTATTGTGTGTGTGTGTGTGTGTGTGTGTGTGTGTGTGTGTGTGTGTGTGTGTGTGTGTGTGTGTGTGTGTGTGTGTGTGTGTGTGTTGTGTGTGGGTATGCACAATGATAATTCGTGTTCTTTTTTTTTTTTTTTTTTTTTCTCTTTAACATTATTGATATTTTAACAGTTCAAACTGCCAACCAGTATTTATTTCTGTATTATATGCGATGATTTGTTGATGACTCTATGACGTGTTTGATTCTGTCTTGCTTCTTCTTTATTTCTCATTGCCTTTGTTCATTTTGTTTGTTTGTTTGTTTTTTGCTTTGCTTGCTTGCCCATCTTATCTGTGAGCCATATTGTCTGTTTGTTTGGTTGGCTCTTATCTGCTGTCTGTATTTGTCACTTTTCTCCATATCATGCTTGTATCTCTCTTCTCCTATCAAGAAAAACGGCGCTTGATTATGGTTACTATTCTTGATTTATTTATGTCTTATTACATGAATTATTGATTTGTTTACACATGTATGATATTTCTATTATAGCCTACATATGCGTTTATCATTACTGTAATTTCCTATTGTCGAAAGTAACATTTACTTTTATTTATCTATCTATACATTTGTCTATTTGACTTCATATCATCTGTTGATTTTCTGTCTCCTGTAGAATTTTATGTGTTTATGCCTTCAATCGACCCAATGTTTGCTACCCCCCCCCCCCCTTTTTTTTTTTTTTTTTCCCCCCCCCCCTCTAATCATCCTTCTGAACTGCTCTTTTTTCTACCTCCATTTATTATCTTTGGGTTTAGTAGTAGTAGTAGTAGTAGTAGTAGTAGTAGTAGTGGTAGTAGTGGTAATTGTTGTTTGTAGCAGTGTTAATATTTTTTGTGTGTAATCAGAAAATTGATTTCATCTTCTTTGATTTAATTGTAAG
>CM060305.1:100299250-100334250 GCA_030674185.1 Monoplex corrugatus | reverse complement strand
CTGCACATTAATTGGTGCTTACATGTAAGTTTAAGGACAGGTTGGGAGTAGACCTTTGACATGTCGCTCCTTGCCCCTTCCAAAATTTGGATAAACGGTGCGTTCAGTAAAGCATAGCAAGTTTGCTGGTCTGTGCAAATATGTTCACAGCTGCAGTTAATGTGCATGGGTTTGAATATGCAGGCAGTCGGCTCTGGTAAATGACCGTAATGACGTTCAAATCTGCTTTTGGCAGAAGTTAACTGTTAATGTAGGTGACTTGATGGCCTTGAGGAACACAAAGTGTTGTGTTCTGTTTCAATGTTCTAAGGAACTACTCTGGAAAGCCTTCATTGTGCGAGCAAGTAGCTGCTAACATTTTATGCGTTCCGTGTTTCGTACTTTCATCATGCTTGTATCACAGGGATTCCTTAGGGCGACAGATGCATTGAGACAGAATTGATGGATCAATACCATAGACCTGTGAAGTGACCACAACACTGACCAGAAGCCAGTGGCAAAGGAAATAAACGCCAACTGCCAGTTGTCCATTATTCTCCACTTTGGGGAAGTTGGACAGGTTCTAAGAAATGACGCGTGGCAGTATAAGTCACCGTCCAAATTTGACTTCTGATACGGCATATTAAATGACCGGGGTAACATTAGCTATAGCCACCATGCCAAGATTACAAGTCCAGTCACTCCATTTTCCAAGTCAGGCTTTATGGATGTGGACAGCTAATGACAGCCGACGCATTGATGGTCAGGAAGAGAAAGCGTCCTTCCCTGAATCTCCCTTCTAAAATCAGAGTCGAGTCACTCTATTTTTCAAGTCAGGCTTTAGGGACGCGGACAGCTATGACAACTGACATATTGATGGTCAGGGAAAGAAAGCGTCCTGACCTGATTCCCCCTTCTATAAAAGCAAGTAGTCGTGTTGTTGTGGAGTCTAACGGGAGAACCAGCTTCCAAGCTACCTCACAGGTATGTGATCCACGTTTCAATTCGTACTCTTGTTAGGTGTTAAGGTTAGGAGCTAGAAGTTAGAGGCATGTTTTACTTTCCAGGAAACAGAAAGAATAGAGTTGGAAATGTTCAGGTTGCTAGTAACATGTAAGCTGGTGAAGATTCGTTGTGCATTTTAGGATTTAGGGCCATTGGGACTTAGGCCAGTAAGAACGGTGAATTGTGTGCGTGATTTCCAAGCAGAGAAACTATCCCTCATATACATCCCCAATTTCTATCCTTCATAAACATCCTCAATCCCTTAGATACATTCAAAATCCCTTTCAGCGATAATTGGTGGAGTTGCAGTCTTTCCCCTTTACCTAAAAAATCGCAGCCTTCGAGTATTCCCCATCTTTAAAAGTTCTAGATAGAATCATAGTGAAAGTCGGAGCGTGTAAAAGTCAGACACAGCCGAGAACTTAAATGTGTTGGTGTTTCGAACACAACCGTCAGCGTTGCCACACAGCACAAGTCGACAGACGTGGTTAGGCCTACTGCCTCATTGGCGTGAACATAGATATAAATAGTGAAGTAACACATAGATTAGCTGTTAGGGATTTCATCGTATATGTTCAGTTTCGTACAGAGTCCCTTCTCGTGGATTGGTTGACGTCTTTATATGTCGATATAATATCTAGACAAGTTAGCAGGTGTTTCCTAGGTAATATTTCATAGGTAACATAAAGCAACCAAGTCAAAGAGAGCGACAGGGCTATTTGCCTGTCTCTGATACGATGTCTATGATTTCATCAGCGTGCTGGTGTCCAGTGCGTGACAGTTGTCGCGAAGTTTGGGCCAGCTTTGATAGCATGTGGTCACGCCTAGTCTCTCCCTCCATCCTTCAGTCCCACCCTCCCGCCCTCTCAGATTCATTGATCATTTCTTGTCCATTGTGGTCACTCATCCGTGTGGTTTGTAAATATGGCTTTTGACGACTCGGTCTTCGCACAGTCTTCTTCCTATTTTGTTCATTGATTACGTTACGCCGTTCTGCCCGGATAGAGTATTGAGACAAGTTACAGATGATTGTTGGGCAAGGATGTTCTATCATTGGCTATGATGGTACTGGTCTCATGCTTCTTCCATATCTGCACTTTTGATGATGAATTCTTGTTCTGAGTTGTTTTTTTCAATGCTTGCTTGCCTTACATGCGTATTTAGTGACAAGTGACAAAGATAGTCACAGGCTTTGAGGGTTACAGATGTATTCATTCAGTCATAAGGGCTCAGTAATGGATACAGATAGCATTTTTGTCCATGGATCACATAAGGCCGCAACCTTCCACATTCTCAATCAGTTTATTCCTGAACCATTCACAGGCCGACCTTCTCAAGATATCGATCTGTGGCTCAAAACGTTCGAGTCCTACACCCTCCTCCATGGGTTGACAGATGATCAGAAAGCCCATCTCCTACCTCTTTTCCTTAAGGATCAAGCCCAAAAATAGTTCTATAGTTTAAGTTCAGAGCACATTTCTTCTTACCACACTATCACTGATACTCTTTCAAAGAGATACAGGCCTCATGACTCCACAATAGGGATTCGTGCCAAGCAGTTCCGGGGGAGAAAGCAACTCCCACATGAGTCAGTCGAAGAATATTTTGATTCTATGCGCTACCAGGGCCACAAACTGGGTAAAGACTCAAAAGATATAATGGAAACAATTGTCAATGGTCTCCGGCCCTCAGTATCTAAATTTGTTATGTCACACAATCCTCACACATTTGAAGATGCGTTCGACCTCGCCCGTACGGCTGCTACCTTTGCTGATAATGTTCATGACTAGGTGGACATCGCTGTTGCAAACCTGGAGACTCAGCTGGATAAACTGCAAGATGAAATTAATAGTATGTCACGCGGACAAACACAGCCCCGGCACCAACCGCAGTCACAAGACTGTCCTTCACGTAAGCAAAGGTGGCACCGCCCACCTTCAGGAAAACAGAGCAAACATGGCTCGCTCTTTAGGCCGCGGCTGTTACGGACGAATAACCAACAGCACCAGTCAGGTCCTATACTCCAGATCGTTACTTCCCTCGTCCACAGCGCCCATGTAAATCATGTGGGGGTGATCATCCCCGCCACACATGTAGGTTTCGTCATGCACGATGTCAGTACTGCCATAAAGATGGGCACTTAGCGCGTCATTGTTTCCGTCGTGCTAAACAGGGGATTCCCCGTACTTTTACATCTCGTAAAACTAACAGGACAAGGAAAGGCAAAAGACCGAAGTCACAGAAATCCCCCTCCATCCCTCATATCCGTTCCTTTGCCAACGGCAGTAAGATCAGGCTGTGCCTTAAAAATCGGTCATATGTAGCTCTGATAGACACTGGTGCTGATGTGTCCTGTATTAGCAAACACCTAGCTGATGCCCTCGTTGATCAAGGAGTTGTTTCTATGCAGGCGTGTTCTCTTCCTTTGATCAAAGGTGTTGGTGGTGTTCCTGTTAGAGTAACAGGCAAAATTGATCTTTCCTTTAAAGTTTCAGGTTTACAGGTATCACAACCTTTCATTGTGATTGAACAACTAACCTGTCCCCTCATATTAGGGATTGATTTTCTGACCTCTCATCAAGCTTCCTTGAACTTTGCTAATCACCAGCTGCAGCTATATAATGGATTTACTGCCATTCCACTGCTCAAAGATAGGCCAGACAGCTCACCTGTACAGGTGCTCAAGACGACAGTTATTGCCCCCCACTCTGAGGTATTGCTACTTGTGCGAGTTGTGTCAAAAAGTGATCACACCACTGGTATCATTGAGCCCTCACACGCGCTATTGTCCGACAAGAAAGTGATTGCTGCAAGGACCTTGGTTACGCTTCAGAATAGCCAGACTATGTGTACCGTGCGTAATACCTTCTCCTCCCCAGTCAAACTTAGACCTCAGGATATTCTAGGGCATTTTGAAGACATTTCAGACGAACTAGGGGAACTGTCCGACCAATCAGCTCAGATCATGTCCGCCACCACCGACTCCAATTCCCATCAGCTTCCCCAGGCACAGGCCATGCTTAATGAGTTAGGGCTAACCTCGCAGATGCTGCTCTGACAGCTGAACAAAAGGAAAACTTGACCCTTTTTCTGGCGCAAAACAGAGACATATTCGCTGCCGACATGTCAGAATTAGGGGAAACACATCTTGTGTCCCATACCATAGATACAGGGGATGCTGCACCCATTAAACAGAGACCCTATAGGACAGCCCCTGACAGGTGAATGAAATGCTTCACCATGGTGTTATCAGACCATCCACTTCACCATGGTCATCCCCAGTTGTATTGGTGAAAAAGAAGGACGGTACCTACCGTTTTGCGGTAGACTACCGTAAACTGAACAAGGTCACAAAGCCAATACATTTCCCACTGCCCAGACTGGAGGACGCTCTTGACATCATGGGTCAGTCTACAATATTTTCCACTCTGACTTGTTCTCTGGATTCTGGCAGATTCCTCTTGATAAACAGTCACAAGAGAAGTCGACCTTTACCACACACTTTGGGTCGTTTGCTTGGAACAGAATGGCCTTTGGATTACAAGGTGCCCCAGGATCTTTTCAGTCATTAATGAACACAGTCCTTGCAGGACTCACCTTCAAAACCTGTCTGGTATTCATTGATGACATCCTTTGTTTGTCAACGAACTTTGAGGAACACCTGTCTCATCTTTTATGTATCTTTGATAGGATGAGGAAAGCAGGCCTCAAACTGAAGCCTAGCAAATGTCATTTCGTAGCAGCCAAAGTCAACTATCTAGGCCACATTGTCTCAAAAGAGGGTGTTTCTGTGGATCCAGCCAAAGTGGAACTAGTTAAGAATTTCCCCACTCCCCAGTCGCAGATGATGTTCGTTCATTTTTGGGTCTTGCAAATTATTACAGGCGCTTTGTCAAGAACTTCTCGGCCATAGCTGCCCCACTCAATGCTCTTTTGAAAAAGGATTCAAAATTTTAATGGAACTACAAAGCAGAACAAGCTTTTCAGACATTGAAAACTGCCCTCACCACTACTCCAATTCTGGCCTACCCGGATTTCTCTCGTCAGTTCATTCTGTACACTGACGCAAGCAAACAAGCCATTGGCTATGTGCTTGGCCAGAGAGATGAACATGGCAGAGAACGAGCCATTGCTTATGGCGGGCGCGCATTACGAGGCGCGGAACTCCGTTACGGAATTACGGAAAAAGAGACTCTGGCTCTCGTAGATGGTATTCGTCACTTCAAGGTGTATCTCTGCCATGCCAAATTTCTTGTGTACACTGACCATTCTGCCAAAAAATTCTTGCAGATGGTTAAAGATCCCACGGGTCGTTTGGGACGTTGGGCTCTTTTTCTACAGGGTTATGACTATGACATTGTGCACAAACCAGGCAGGGTGCATAATAACGCCGATGCACTCAGTCGTATGCCGCACGCTGTCAGTGACAGGCCACCTGACTATGACCCACCCACACCGACCTTGAAGGGTAGGTCAGCGACACAGGTGACTTCACCAACGGGTCAGTCTCTCCCTACCACCCCACACCTGGCCAGGGAACCATCGTAAGCACACTCACTCATTCACCTACCATCGTTGACCCCACATCACCTCTCCCCGCCACCACGCCCACCAGCACATCGCCTGGATGGAGTAATAGGGTGAGTGAGAAAGAGATGGTTGTCTGTCAAGGTAGAACGCAAATGCAGCTGGCTGACCCCCAGTGTCGTCCTTTTATTGACTACTTGGAAAACGGTCAGCTTTCCCAGGATGATAAGACTGCTCGTCGTCTTATCCTGGAGAGTCAAGACTTACCTGATGTCTAATGGCATTTTGTACCATCTGTATTATCCTCGTGGTCATGGTCATAGAACTGAACGAACAGTCAGACAGTTAGTGGTTCCTTTTGAACTGAGAAACGATATCCTGCTGTCGTTTCATGATTCTCTGTTGGGCGGTCACTTTGCCACTGAACTTACCTACCAGTCAGTCAGGTTGAGGTATTTCTGGATCGGTATGTACTCCGACATCTTGGAGTATGTCAAGTCGTGTGAGGCTTGTCAAAAAGCAAAACGGGTTATCCATCCTCAAAACCCGGAACTACGACCCTTGCCTGTAGCCCCAAACAAGCTGTTTTCCAGGTGGCATTGTGACATCTTGGGTCCACTTTCACCAAGCAAAGAAGGCTACAAGTACATTCTGCTATTTGTTTGTTCATTCAGTAAGTGGGTGGAACTGATCCCATTGAAGGATGCAACAGCCTCTACCATTGCCTGGCATTTATACGAGACCATCATCTGTCGCTACGGTGCTCCTGACCACTTACTGTCAGACAGAGGACAAAACTTTTTGTCCAAAGTGGTCACTGAGGTGTGCAAGATCTTTCAAATCACTCGTCTACACACCAGCAGCTACCATCCCCAAACAAATGCCTCATGTGAGCGAACAAACTCCACTATCGCTCAGTCTCTCAGGGCACATTGTGCTAACAACCCACATAACTGGCCTTCTCTGCTGCCTGGTATTGCTGCTGCACTTCGTACAGTGCCATCTACGGAGTCGACACTCTTCTCACCTTTCTTCATCCTCTTCAAGCAAGAGTGCCGTCTTCCCATTGACACAGCGTTACGTCTGATGATCTTCCCGCATCTGCCCAACCCTGTATGGAAGACATCATTCAGAATGCAGAGCTTACTAAAACGCTTGTCAGTGAAAACATTCAGAGAGCCCAGCAGCGCTACAAAACTCGGTATGATGGGAAAGCCCGCCCCCCTCACTATAAAGAAGGTCAACGTGTTCTGGTGCAGTGCTCACACAGGATTCCAGGAATCTCTGAAAAACTGCAGCAAAAATATGACGGACCATATTACATTACCAAAATCCTGCCTAACAATGTATTTGTGCTCCGTCACTGCCAGAACAACAAGCTGCTCAAATCGCCAATCAACGCGATGCGCTTGCGACCCTATCATTCCCCTGAAGACAGACCCACTAACCCACTGCATGAGCCAGGGCAGACAGGGGACACGGACAACACTGGGTCCACTCAGCCGGGACAGACTGCTGGTACAGAGCCTACCACTGTTTCACAGCCTGGGCCAGACCATCTCAGTCACACAGAACCTGCTGCTGTTAGCCCTTCCACTTTTGTGGAACAACGTGAGAATCAGTCAGATAAGGATATGTACTTTGTAGAAAGGATCCTCGCTAGTAAGGTCATTAACAAAGTCCGCCACTACAGAATCAAGTGGCAGGGTTACAAAGCCACAACGTGGGAGCCAGAGTCACATATACCGGCGGAACTCGTTCGCGATTTTCACGTCAATAATACTATCAAAGGCCGAAGACGCCAACGATAGTCTACCTGGTCAATGACGCCACACTATTTTTAGGTGTACTATTTGTTGTGTCTTCACACGTATTTCTCTTTAGATTCTACTGTTACTCATCACATATCATGTAAAGCAATTACAAAAAGTTTCGGTCTGCTTGGTATGGCCCCTTGACTGTTTATTACGAATACCCTGTTCGCTTTGTACATACTGATTCCATTTTGGGGGACTTCCGATCGACCCGTGTGCCTTATCGCTGCTGAGTGACGTTTGTTTGGATTATTTTCACGTCTCACTGAGCTACACTGATGGTCAGTCATAGCACTCCTACTCCTTGGTTGGAATGGTGGACAGCTGTATTGGGCATGGTAGAGAGAAAATATCCCCATGTAGTCTGTGTAGTTTACATTGGAATCCACTTCTGTGGATGATACACTTGGACTATTGGTAACAGGTGCACATGTTGCCAGGTGAATCATTTTTTCTTCTCATCTCCTACGGCATTGGTATATTAATCATAAATCCACGAGGTCAACACAGAGGCTTAAAGCTGGTAGTCCCCCTATCCATTTGCAGCTCAATTATCACGTCATAGTTCTCCCTGTTGATCGTGTTGTCCACTTACGTTCATAACTGATATGTGTTACAATGGCTATGTTGTTTTATTGTCTCAGTAGTTATTCATTGATAATTAATTGCACATACTTCATATTTTCTATTGTTTGTATGCAATAGTATTATGTCTCAATGCCACATACTGCGTACTGTTCATACTACTTTGTGCTTCATGATACATGGCATACCACCATAGGGACTTAAAACGCACATTGGTGCCGCCCTCGGTATTGCCCGTTTTTTCTTTTTGCAATTTATCTTGATGTGTGTATTGAGTGACACTCGTCACAAGGTGCCGTGCTTGAGGGCCTTATAGTGCATATGTGTCGATCCTTCGTTCAGAGGATTTTTTTTCAATTCACATGATATGGCACACATAATCGAAGACTGATAAAGGTATGTACAGTGACGTGAATGATTACTACTGAGAAAATGACTATAATTATGCAAAAAGAAAAATCTTCTTTTCTTGTGCTCATTAACAGTGATTCAATTTACACAGTAGGATGTATAGTACTAGCACTACTACTGTCTATGGTCCAAAGAAAGGTTCTCAACAGTGTTACGATACCTATGTATGTCAGATATCAATGAGCATTACATATTTTATAGGATTTACCTTCTTTTTGTTGTGTATGTTTTGGTACTAACGTTTTGTTTGTTGCAGGCAAATATTCTTCATAATACAGGAACCATCATGGTGCGACGTTACATTCGGTTGTATGACGACTATCGATCCTGTCGTTCTTGCCGCCTTTAAATCAGGACCGTCGATCGTTCGCGATTAAATATTCCGATATATTTCATCAACCGTTACATAATATGTTCAACGTTTTCTTACTCTTCTGAGCATTATCGCAATGGAAATCCGTTGCAAGGGCCAGTGTCCTGCTGTCCCTATCTTACCCCCTTGCGTTCATCTTCATTCGTTACGGTATACAGTCGTTACTATAGCCACACCGTCCTCAGAATGATCGCTTGCGCTCTAGAGCTCATTGATTTTATGCACATCCTTTCGTATTTCGGTACATAATTTCATTCCTATGCTCATAAGCGTTCATCTCCATACTGCGTACCCTGCGTTCCTCAATCCTGCGTTCATAAAACGGTCATCTGCATATTTCGTATCTACTCGCTACATGCAACCCCGGGGTATCATCGTGTATCATCGTGTATCATTGTATATCATCGTGTATCGTTGCGTATCATTGTATATCATTGCGTGTCATATGTGGTCCTTTCATCCTCTGGTATCATTTCACAGCATACGTTATCATCTTGTGTCATTGTATATCATTTCCTATCATCTGGTATCATCTTGTATCCTGTTGTATCATTTGATAATATCTCATATGTGGCATCATACTATACCATTTACCTTATCGAGTTCATACGTGTCTGGTGTCACATCACATCATGCAGTCCCTGTTTTCTGCTGTTTCCTTGTTTCCTTGATTTCATGCCCGTTGTTATCGTCCTCTACCTGATTTTGTTTCATGTTTTTATCCCTACATTGACATCTTGGAAGTTAACATACGCACTTCCTAGTCAATACATGTCTTGTGTCATTTTTTGAATAAAATCTTCGTATCTATTGTATACTGGTCAAATGTTTCACGTAATCATACTAACCATACTAACAATACTATTGTAAGCCAGTTGGTCATGAGACAAATATGTTTCTTTTTGTTCTCACCTATCAGCTGATGAAATGATTGTCATACGTGTGCAACAAGAAACGTTCGTCTTGGTATGATGAAATCTTACTTGAGCTCTGTTACAAGTTTGCAAGACTTTCTTCTAAGATCCCTCTCCGATACCAAGGAGTTATGCCACTTTGTGTTAATTCGTGTATTTTTCAGCTTGCTTCGAACATGGGTATTCAAGTGATACTGGTTAATTACTGCATGTACATTGTATGAGACGAATTTGATGATACACCAACAAACTGTTGTAACAAACATAATCTAAGCATTGGACTCAATGTGCTGCAAATACAGTGTCGTTTTTCAATGTTCCTTACTCCTGGGACTAGGATAATGTGTATCAGTGCTTTTGATGATATTTCAAGTGGCGTTCCTCTTTGATGAATCCATTTCACTTCCTGACAGTGATGTTAAACTGTCCTATGGCTTCAGTATACAGTGCAGCTTTACACTGCATGTCTTGCAATCTTGTGAGGATATTAAGTATCGTTCTGTCAATGATGTTATTTCATGTGGTTTTACTTCTGACATGATTGTTAAAAGTGTGACGATGATGTTTTCAAGCATTGGTTGTTTACATGTACGAAGTGTGTTTTTCAGCAGACTTTTCCTAATACCCTTTATGTTTGTTTATTGCTAGTGTATTATTCAAGTGCTTATGTCCTTGCCTTTTTATGCCTTACATGTCTTTATTCTATGATGTAGTGTGACCTTGTATGGTATATTCCAATTATGTTCCTATTTGACCTACGTTGCATAGCCTAGTTAAGCTTGACATGGATGACATTTGACTTATATACAGTGTATACCTTGCTTATTCTTGACATGGATGACAAGCGATTGCTCTATTTGAATGCTACATTTTCCAATTCCATTCCCTCAATGTCCCACGAATCCGAACACATTGTGCAAGAAGTTACTGCTCTTCATCATCAGGATGGATCTACGCTACTAACTGTTCTGCATCCCAGTGCCTGCAGATCGTCTCAGCTCCGGTCATCTCAGCTCAGCTTCGTTCCTAAGTCATCCTCTACTCTGGCTCAGATGTTTTATGGACTCCTTTCAAATACAATCGTCTTCATTGTGCTATTCACCTATTTTGTCACAAACTGCATACGAGACATCCTCAACACACATGCCCATTAACACTACTGTTCCAAGGATGAAACAGACAATACATGTTGGCATGAATTCTGCAATGAACTATGCCACATGCAACACCACCCTTATCTCCATGGTCATCATGTAGTGTGCAGTTCTCCCTTGTCTTCAGTCTTCCTACTTGGTGACACGCCACGTTATCTCCATCTTCAGTGCTTTCTTTGACGTTCTCCTGCATACGTCACATGGAAATGAACTCAGCCTCAATGGTGTTCTCGTAGTGCAAACACAACATGCCTGCATGTGTGGAAGTCTGACAGTTTCATGAGTAAGCTGACAGAACTCTGCCTACCACAGGTGACGCAGAACATCTTCTTGGAACTGGCCTGCTCATCCCAACCTCTACGGTATCTTCTTCGGCATGCACACAAGTGTTCAGATTCATTCCATTTCATATAAGTGACTGATAAAATTCCCTTTTCCCAAGCCTTCCTATCGCCTGTCAATCATGTACGAGAGTCTTGTTTACTGAATCATATGTTCTATTCTTTAAATTCGCTATTCCCCCTATTCTCAAAAAAAAATGAGGACATTTTTTGTGGGGGAGGGGACATATTATCACAGGGATTTCTTAGGGCGACAGATGCATTGAGACAGAATTGATGGATCAATACCATAGACCTGTGAAGTGACCACAACACTGACCAGAAGCCAGTGGCAAAGGAAATAAACGCCAACTGCCAGTTGTCCATTATTCTCCACTTTGGGAGAACCAGCTTCCAAGCTACCTCACAGGTATGCGACCCACGTTTCAATTCGTACTCTTGTTAGGTGTTAAGGTTAGGGCTAGAAGTTAGAAGCATGTTTTACTTTCCAGGAAACAGAAAGAATAGAGTTGGAAATGTTCAGGTTGCTAGTAACATGTAAGCTGGTGAAGATTCGTTGTGCATTTTAGGATTTAGGGCCATTGGGACTTAGGCCAGTAAGAACGGTGAATTATGTCTTACGTTGAAGTTGATCAATTAAATAAATGTGCTGTATTTATCATTCCATGTGTGGACTACCTTTGAGAATCCTTGTCTAGTGTGGTTAGTGCATTTTCCTGCTCGTCTCTTTCCCATTCCTTGTTGTGTGCGTGATTTCCAAGCAGAGAAACTATCCCTCATATACATCCCCAATTTCTATCCTTCATAAACATCCTCAATCCCTTAGATACATTCAAAATCCCTTTCAGCGATACTTGCAAGAAGTGAACTCCTCTGGTTGTGTCCCATCCCTCCTGGAACGACAAACCCTATGTCACTAAGAACTTGGGGCATGTCGAATCCCACTGTTTTGGCCTTGTTTGAGAGCAGGGTTCCAGAAACTGCAGGTGAACTTTGTTTGAGGTTTCATGGCTAGGAACCCTTAGTGATGCCGTGATTTCCCTCTTTCTTCTGGTTTCTGTGGACTGGGAGGCATGGTGGTGAATGAGATGCAACGCATAATGAGGAACTTACTTTCCATGTCGACCTTCAGTGTCGCCGCGTTATCATCGTAATGCGGGTGCGATTTTTTAAGGATTAAAAGACATTTGTGTGTGTACGTGTGCGTATGGACGTATGTGCTATCTGTGCAGACTGAATCAATATGAGTCTGATATATGTTCAAGATGGTGTGGGTGCATATTATTTAAGTAGCTAGATTTCTTTCTAAGCTTCCAGGTTCTGTTTCCTTTGAAAAGGACTACTTTACTGTTGTTGTTGTTGTTGTTGTTTTATAAGGGAACTCGTGTTAGCGCGTGGCCATTTCAGAATGCCAAAGGCCCAGTCCTATCTGATAATGAGATTTTGACTGCAACACAAGACCATGCACGCATTGTGACACGGATTACATCGTCTTAACAACGAAGAAAAAAAAAACCGAAGGGATATAGGAGAAAGACTTCAAAAGCCCCCTATTAATGTATCAACTGGATAAACTACTGGAAGCAGATATGAAGCAAGAATTCACGGTAGGCACTTCCGTAAATCCAAGAAGAAAAGATGCGAGAAGAAATATGGCAACAATGTCAAAACAGTAGCAAGAGTCTACAGACTTAATTCTAGGGAAGAAAGAGAGCGAAGAAGGCAAAACTTTGGATACAGTCAGAATCAGTCAAGATGGCAGATGCGAGACGAAAAGCCAAAGGAGAGAAACAACCAGCAATCAAAAGACTAAGAACAGAAATTGACAAACTGAAACAGACAATCGTGACTGAAACTTCAATGAGCCAAATTCCAAGAATTTGATAGAGAAAACAAAGGTAAAGAATAATTTAACAAGATAAAATTAAATCCAAAACAAGTTACACAATGCATTATTCTGAATAGGCTAAAATGAAGAATTGATAGTAAATTGGCAGAAGAACAGGCTGGTTTTAGACCAGGATGAAGCACGGGAGACATGTTATGTGCCATCCAAGTCCAGTAAGAAAAGCTGAATGGTATGGATGAGGCACTTCAAAATGCATATGATATCTGTAGATTACAGCAAAGCTTTTGACCACGGTGAACTTATCAAGACAGTGGTGCAAATGGGATTCCCAGCTCATTTCATCGCTCTTATTTAGTCTCTGTACGCAGACCAAACGACAAAAGCAAGATGGAATGGTACTAACACAGAAGCATTCAAAATAGATAAAGGAGTCAGGTGAGGATTTATTCTATCACCACATCTGTTCAGTGTTTACGCCGCACAAGTCAAAAGTCACCGATATGGAAAAACAAGGCACTGAAATTGGAGAGACGAAAATACCAAATTGACCATAGCAACAATTATTCTAAATGAGCTGAATGAAGTTGGAGAGAAAAAGAACCTGAATTTGAATATGAAGAATACAATGACAGTAACTAAAATCGAATGTGAAGAATACAAAGGCAGTAACAACTATAAGCATATAAACACTGGACAAGAATGAGTAGAAAAAGTGAAGCAATTTAAACACCGTGGCGCTTTCAAGACTGAAGATGCTTACTGCTCAAGTGATAACATGTAGTAGTTGACTGACGAATGGGAATACAGACTTTATGTGTATTTGTTTAGTGACACTGTGACGTGGCTTGTGTGTGTGTGTGTGCGTGCATGCGTGCGTGCGTGCGTGTGTGCGTGCGTGCGTGCGTGCGTGCGTGCGTGCGATGCATGCGTGCGTGCTATATGTCAATGAAGTAAACTCATTTGCATTTTGGCATATACGAGCGTATACAGAAACTTTTCGTGGGTTTTTTGTTTATTTGTTTTTGTTTTGTGTGATTGTTATGGGAACAAACAGCAGCAATGAGAATAGAAAACGATCTAAGCCCTTTCCAAAATATCAAAAAGAGGAGTCAGGCAGGGATGTGTTCTGTCACCAGATTTGTTTTCACTTTACAGCGAAACCATCATGAGAAACCGAGAAGAATGCCCTGGGATAAAGGCCGGAGGAAAAATGATAAACAACATTCCTTACACAGATGACACCGTGCCAATTACAGAAAATGAAAAAGACCTACAAAACCGTGTGAGTATAATAGGAACAGAAAGCAAAAATAAAGGATCGGAGCAAAATAGCAAGAAGACTGAAACCATGGTAATCAGCAAAAAGCAATAAATCTCCTCATGCAAAACAACAGCAAATGGCACATATTTGAGACAGGTTGGTAAATTTAAGTACATGTATCTGGGAACGGTCATCTCAGCAGATGCACATCAGAAATAGCCAGTAGAATCGGCCAAGCCAAAATAGCATTCAAGAAGATGAAAAACGTCCTTACCAACAAATGCCTATCAATTAATATCAGGAAGAGAGTTCTTGGATGTTATATAGAACCGATACTGTTGTACGGTTGTGAGGCGTGGGGAGTCAACACGCAAAATCAGAACAAAATTGAGGCAACTGAAATGTGGTTTCTCAGAACAATGTTGAGAGTTCCATGGACAGCAAAGAAAACAAACAAGACAGTCTTGAAGGAGGCAGACAAAAGAAAATCATTGATACGGAAGATTAGGAGAAGACAAGCGACACTTACAGGACATATCATGAGGAAAGGGGAATTAGAGTACCTGGTCACAACAAGAAAGCTGGAGTGAAAGAGAACACCAGGTAGACCCAGGGAGAAAATATCGGACAGACTTGTAGGGTGGCTGAGGACAGAATGGGTGGGGCATGTACTTGCAGCGACAGGGGATAGATTCGTATGGAGGGCCATGATCACCAACACCATGCGGCAGGGCACATGACGATGATGGTGATGAATTGTCTTTAGTGTGGGATTGTTGGGTGTTTTTAACTGACTCATATGTCTTAACGTCACAAACACATTAAGAAACAGACACAGAGACACACAGAGACATAGTCACAGACACATACACACACTGAGCCAGACACACTCACAAACACACACACACACACACACACACACACACACACGATACATACATACATACATACATATACACAATCATAATACATACATTCATACATACATACATGCATACATACATACATACACACATACATACACACATACATACATACATACATACATACATACTAGTAGGCCTCCTTCGGTCATGACTGACCATGGACAAAGTACATCTGTTCTAATGTCTAGATGGGCTGTCTGCTTGGTCCAAGCAGCGTCGCCTGTGACTGTACAGACCAATGCGAGAGAGGCAGTCTCTGTCGCAGCGGTCGCATGTGTATGCTGATGCTGGTCTGTTGGCTGTCATCCCTTTTTTGCGAACTCGCTTTTCTGCTG
The DNA here is from genome assembly GCA_030674185.1 of Monoplex corrugatus. NCBI lineage: Eukaryota > Metazoa > Mollusca > Gastropoda > Littorinimorpha > Ranellidae > Monoplex > Monoplex corrugatus. The sequence goes on along the minus strand of CM060305.1, from coordinate 100,318,776 downwards.
CAGCAGCTGACAGTTTGTCCTCACCAATCCGCAGCTGTTTCTTGAGAGTAGTTCTCCAGCTGTTGCGGTCGTCTGCGAGGTCCTCCCAGGACTCAGTGTTGATCTCAAGCGCCTTCATGTCACGCTTGCAAACGTCTTTGTATCTCAGCTGTGGGCGGCCAATGTTTCTCTGCCCTACATACATACATACACACATACATACACACACACATACATACATACATGCATACATACACACATATATACATGCATACATACATACATACATACATACATACATACATACATACATACATACATGGGCCTTTTTCAAAAAATGTTGTACTTTCAGACTGGTGAAAATCCAAAAACGAAAGCTGATAATTGAAACTTTTATTGTGCACATATTGATTGTGGTTTATTCTTGGACCATGTTCTTGATATATGCCTTCTGACGTGTTAACATTAAAGGAAATTAATTAATGTTTATGAATTTAATTGGAAAAAAATGTCATTCCTGTTACCAAGTTTCATAATTTTTTTGGCAACAATGTAACATGATATTCAGCACTTTTTTGACTATCACCGTCTTCTTCAAAGTTATTTCAACGTTCTAAGCAAATTTTTGGTTGAAAAGTTTCACAAAGCAATTTTATAGTCGAATAAAGAGCTCATAATTCTTAAACACTTGGTATTTGGATGGTTGCGGAACTGAATAAAACGAAGCATGTGTCCGTGCATTCCATACAGACCCCTCTGTGACTGAGAAGTCAGTGCAACAAAGACGATTTTCTGTTGTCTCCACAAAGTGATCAGCCATTAATTTATAAATAATTAATTAATTAGTAGTAACAGGAATGACATGCGGTAACAGGAATGACTGGTAACAGGAATGACAAGTAACAGGAATGACAACTGGTAACAGGAATGACCTTTTTGAAATTATATGGCATTATAAAGTTGCTTTCTTAGCACATTGATAAGTGTTTGTTATTATTTAACAGAATAAAACACCATGAAAATAAAAAAGCACGTCTCTTATGACTTACTGTTCAGCAGGGTTATCAACAAATGAAATGCTCAAAGTTCATTCCTCTTCTTCAGAACGCAACTTTCAACATTTTATCTCTCTGTGCTGGAATACCATTTCTAAAATTATATGACTTGAGGTTTCCCCTCTAGCACATTGGTGACTGATTTTCATCAAATAAGAGAACAGAACATTTAGAAACAAATAGCGCCTCTCTTGAGACTTCCTGTTCACCAGAATACTCAAGAAATTAGATGTACATAGTTCATACTAAGCAAATGAAAAATGAATTTTTACTCCTTAAAGATGCACCTTCAGAAATATCATCTGTCTGTGCAGAAAGGAAATTTCTGAAATAATAGGACTACAAACTTGAATTATCAGCACAACGATATGCGCCTGTCACCAAATAAGATCATACAATGTTAAAAATTTTAAAAACAAAACAAAACCCAATGCCTCTACGACGGGCGACTTCCTGCCCACTAGAGCACTCAAAAAATAAAAAGCAAATTACTTTTTTCTTTCTGCGCAAAATATTTTAAAATAATTCTCTCTCTCTCTCTCTCTCTCTCTCTCTCACACACACACACACACACACACACACACACACACAGAGCCATCACACAGACTTGAAAAGCTGTTTAAATCAGGTGGGGGTAGGGTGGGGGTGAGCACTAGAAACAAGTTCATTGTGTACCAGAATCAGCTAATTGATCTGATCAGCTTGCAATTTGCGCATCACTGCCTCCCATGCAGCTCCGTCAATTTGATAGTGGTTCCCAGATCCACTCTTTCTGCATGGTGATGGAATCACCGCCAGTATGTCCTCATGGTGATACCAGCACGTATCTCTGAATTGCCTGGGCCAAAAGAAACAGTTGCTCAGAGACTTTCCAACAGAGTGCATGCAGTCTACATGCAGCTCACCGAGTTCAATGTCCTCGACAAATCCGGGATAAGGTCTCTTGTCATACTGGACCACCACATATTGCCCGAGGCACTCTTCAGGAGATGGTACTTCATGTATCTGTGATGGGTGCTCAATGTTTCCTGCTCTGAATGACTGTGGCACTACAGGCACAAAATGATTTGGTACCCAGTTCATTTGAACCATGTCTTGTCTGGTTGTTGTCCACATGACCAAAGCTGGAACCGCTGCAGAATCCGGAGATGAAGCAGGTTTTCTCACATGAGTGGTGACAGCCCTTGGATACAGGTATCTGTGGAGGTCAGTGCGTACATTGGGGTTGCCAAGGGCAGGATAGACAGAAAAAACAGGCATGTGCAAAACACTGGCTAAAGCAAACATCTGCCATATCCCCATGTATGTCTTCGGTTTTGTGATCTTGAGGACTTCATGTTCGAAAATGGTTCGAACGATGTGATCATTTAGAGGTACTCCAGGAAGAAACTCGTCGGAATACATTGCAAAAGCTTTTTTTGTGTTTTTATTTTTTTGTGCATTGTCCACTCCTTTCCTTAAATTGTCCTCAGTCAGATAGAAATGAGGATGCAATGCCAGTTCATTGATAATGCGCACTCTGATCTCATTAGGGCGCCCATCGTGCCCAAATGCGAACACACTACCGCATGCGGGAAGACAATCTCCATCTGCCCTGACTTTTACAGGAGTCCAGTCCGGTGCACATGGGACATCTGATGGATAAAGCGCTTGCGACTTATGGTCCACTGAGAACCTCTCCTGTGATAAACATCTTGGAGTCCCAGAAATTTCGTCGAGCTGAAGACCTTTGCATGACTCCTGAAGCTCACTGAAAGTCTTGCATTTGTTCATTGCTTTTAAGTGATTTCCAAACTCCTCTTCTCTGGAATGTTGTTCGATGTTGGTAGTTTGATGTTCATAAGCCATTGCTTTCTTTGATGGAACATTTTTCTCAGAGTTCTTGGTGGTAGCTGGACTATTCTGCTTTCGTCGTATATCCTCCTCTGAAACGAGACAAATGTTCCGCAGACTGTGTTCTGGGCAAGCTGCCTCAATGCAAGTACAGCTCACATCTCTGTACTTGATGTGCTCTGGAGACAAACTTATGACCTGATAAATCCTCAGTGTGCCTGGCACCGTTTTGAGTGTTTTATTTTTCAGTTTCTCTTCAACTTGCTTTATATCAGTGTCACTGATAATGTAGAGTTTGATGGACGTCCCAGCTTGTTGCAGCACTTCAACAAAAGTTTTGGTATTGACAATGTCTGAACCTTCCAGCACTTTCCGATCAGCAGTCCTCTTTAGAGTTCCCCCGAGTCCATCTGGAATCCCTTTCCCGTGTCCTGCTTCATGAAAATTCCATGTGACTGTACTGAACCCCTTTTCAAGTATTTCTGTAGACAAGAGATAAAAGTTAGTCTTCTGTCTGTATTGCGTGGTGGGACCATCACTGAAGAAATGTATTGTATCCACTTCTTGATGCTTGTCTTTGATATCATTTAGGACGGGCTTGAGAAATGCCCACACAGCTGCCGGGGTGTGACTGAGGGAATCAGAAACTCCACAAAACATGGTTGGATTGCCCATGCCAACTTGGTAAAATCCAGTGTGGAGTGTCAGTTGAATTTGAGAAGCCCCAAAGTGTACAGACTGTATTTCTTTGTGCATCTTGCAGACGTAATTCTCTGCAAAATCTACATGTATAAAGCATTCAGTTGGCTTCAGGTTACTCCGCAAATTGCGATAGTGTTTGTATTGGTGGCAAATATTGTAGTGGTGCCGTTTGTACTTACTAGACAGCTGATCATTCAACTTGTCCAGAAGGTCACCAACAGTTCCATGTTCTTCTTGTTTGACCGTAAGGACCACTTCCTTTTCTTCGCCATTTTTGAAAGTTCTTTTCTCTTTAACAGTCTTCCACTGGGTCCATGACGCTGGACAGGCTGGGTCTCCAATCTTCACCGGCACAACTCTATCTTTACATGCTTTGCATTCTCCATACATGCATGTTTTCTCTTTAGGGTCGCACACAACTTGTTTGACAAGGATATCTAACTGAGCTGTTTCAAGTACATTCAAACTGTACAGTGTTTCTGCGAGAAATTTTGAATTTTCACACGTTTTGCACAGACAAGTCTCTCTGTCTGATGCTTTTGGGTACGTCACCCAGAAAGGCTTGAGTCTCCAGAAAGTTGTAAAGCTGACAGTGTCCAGAGTCTCTGCTAAGCACTTCTTATGCAAATGGGACAAAGTGTCTTGTAGCAGCCGTCTTTGCTTCTTTATTTTGTATCTTGTGATCGTGCTTCTCTTTCCAGATAAGACGCGAGAGACGTCATCTCTCTCAAAGAATGCAATCAGGGATTTTCTCACACGACTCGAGATACTGCCCTTTCTCCTTCTATTGTTTTTATGCTGGGCAATTCTGAAAGCACGGTATGCTTGGGTTCTGACTCGGTACTTTCTAAGGATTTCTCCTGCAAGCAAGTCATTTAGAGATTTTTTGCCTGATTTGTAGTTGTCTTTAATTTGATTCATTAAGGAATTGTGAAATAAAATCATTCTTCGGACACTCTTTTTACTTTTGCTGTCATTGGAAGAAGTTTTCAGAAAGGCCTTCGTTTTTGAGTTTGGTGTATCAGCATTTGGGTTTTCGAGTCTCTGGAGTCTCTTCTTGAACATCCATCCTCTCCTTTTTTCAATGTTTAACTGACTCTCCAGACCACTGATTGTTCTTTTCAGTTCTTGTATTTTGCGGCTCCGTTTGCGTTTGCCATCTGTTCTTCTCTGTGTGGGTGGAGGGATATCTTCAGGTGTCGATGGTGGTGTTAGTTGCTTTTCAAACATTTTCTTCTTTGCTCTGCAAGCATGTTGATTTCTCAGCCACTTTCGTCTTGTCGCTCTATGTTCTCGGCTTGTCATATCTTTCACACACTTTTTCTTGCCTTCCTGTTTGTCTCTCTGGTATCTCTCTTTTTCTTTCAAGAGATACTGTTGCCTGGTGTTGGGATTAGCATCCCTCCTAGCCCTGTACCTCCTTTGCTTCTCAGCTGCTGACAGACCCATTCCTGCCCTGGAATGAAGTAGCATTTCAGTGTTGCTAAACCTTCATATGGAGTACGTGTGGATAGGAGAGAGAGAGAGAGAGAGAGAGAGAGAGAGAGAGAGAGAGAGAGAGACAGACAGACAGACAGACAGACAGACAGACACAGTGTGAGAGAGAGAGAAAGATGATGATGATGATGATGACGATGATCATCTTTATTTTACAAGGGTAACAGATAAGCATTGACATACTGGCTTCCGTCCGGCCCTTGCCCTGAGTAGGGAGGGACTCCAATATAAAATGAAATTTCAAAATGGTATAAATAGTTATTAAGTACTATGAGAGAAAAGAAAAGAAGAAGAAAGGAAAAGAACCCCCCCCCCCCCCAAAAAAAAAAAAGAAAACCCAACCAAACAAACAAAAACAAACCCACTCTTAACTACTGTGAACAGAATACAAACAGTCAATATAGAACAACGGTGTAAATATATAAACAGGAACACACTCCCACACACACACACTGTCTATCACACACACACACAGAGAGAGAGAGAGAGAGAGAGAGAGAGAGAGAGAGCAGTCTGACCAGAAAATTTTAAAAAGTTCATGACGTGAAGATCGCTTCTGGAACAACAGAACTTCTATGACGTCAAATCCTGTCTTGGTCTCTTACTCTTGAAGTTTTGTCTGATTGTGAGATGTGAGACTGACTGTAGAATGTATGTTGCAGTATGTTCATAGATATTTTTTCCACATTCCTGTTACCAAAATGTCATTCCTGTTACTCTTCTGATGGTAACAGGAATGACGGTAACAGGAATGACGGACCATCAGTAAAAAAAAAATAACTGATCCCTTTCAATGGCATAACTGTGCTTTCTGGCGCCAAATACTTTGATCCACTTCTAACTTTCTACTCAATAATTAAAATATTTTACACATGCAATTTTAGTTGGTTTACGACCGGTGACAGGAATGACTGTGAAAATGGACACTACTTACTTCGTAGAACTGCTTGACACTTTATTGTCAGAAAGAAGAACGCACAGCAGCAGCCACCACTTGTGTAAGTTACACAAAGGAAATGACATAATTCTAACAGCAGCCTCGAAGTGATACCAGGGAGTGTTCAGTTTTTACAGCTCGATTTTTTCTCGGTAACAGGAATGACATGAAAACCAGGGACATGCCAATTTTCGGTTTCAAAAATTAAAAACAAATAGTAAACATTTTTTTTAATCAGTAGTTTGCAACACATGTGTTCTTTGTGACTGAAACATTTCATTCCTACCATTGAAATTTTTAAAATCAGCCTTTTTAACACATTATTGTGGTCAGTAAAAATGATGCATCTGCCTGGGGACAGCCATTTTTTACCCCCCTACCCCAAAGAAGGCAAGATTTCTCCAACAAAATAATAAAATAGAGGGTTAAAAGTGTTATCAAACAATTACTGGATCGTATCAGAACACAGAAATGTAGGAAAAGTGAAAAGAGATTATGCAGCAGCTTTTAGAATTTTTTACAAACCTCTGGGACAGAAATTACAACATTTTTTGAAAAAGGCCCACATACATACATGCATACATACATACATACGCATCCTAAAATTGTTTACTATTAGTAATTAAAAACAGAAATGCATCTTTGAAAATAGATTTGCTAAAAGATTCATCGCTGTGCAATGGAATTTCATTTCATTATAACTGTATTAGTAAGGAGATTGTGTTGACCCAGTTCCCCAACGTTACTGTAGCATATACCATGGATGCCCCTTGAAAGCAAGCAGGCCAAACATCACCTAGGTAAAACTGAGCGACGTTGACGCAAAATTCGCCCGACTATGTAGAGACAAATGCATGCCCAGCACAAAAGCGTGGTCACTAGACTGATGTTTGAGGCTAATAAGTAATCCATAGACAACAAAATCACTAACTCAAATTCTTCCACTTTTCCCTCCCAAATCATTAGTCATACGATGGGTGCAACAACTGAAATTGTCCTAAATAATACTCGATCCAAATGTCTGCCTGATAAATTTAGTAATCTCTTCAAACAGAAAAAAAAAACAGAAAAGAAGAAAATTCAGCTCCAGATCTAATCAGCCGTGCCTTTCCCTTTCACTGGCATCCGATTTAGATCATTTCAACCAGTCAATTTAGATCAAGTAGAAAAATATTATCTTTACAATGCCTAAGAAACTACAGTCTGGATCCCAACAATTTGAAAAACAAAGTAAAAAGCAAAAAAAAACAAAACAACCAAATAAAAAAAACAACAACCCGAAAACACACTTATTTGCTATCTGTCCATACTGATAATTTTACAAAAAACATGGGTCTCTCTCCTTTCTGACTGTACTGAAAAAATGTCTCAAATCGTAACTGAAATCGTGAATATTTCTTTAAACACAGGTGTCGTGCCACAGTGCTTTAAACGTGCCCTAGACAGCTCCCTGCCAAGGCAGTCCAATCCTGATCCCAATAATCTTTAAAAAAATACTTTCAATCTGTGTCCAAGTTTCCATTATTGTCCAAAACCCTTTGGCATATAGTCTTTTTTGCAGCTGATGATGCACTTAAAGCCAATAATCGCTTGAAACCTCTTGAATCTTAAAGCCCACAGTACAGGAACTTCTTTGTTAAAAGTTGTTAATGATCTTCTTCAACATTTTACACGATTGATCATTACGTCATGATTTGAAAATTGTCATTCACATGTGTCCATGTTGAAAGTATTGTTGAATGATTCAGCTCAATCTGTTGTCACCAGTGATATAAGGTCAGCTCCACTTTTGTTGAAATATGGTATCCCAAAGGGTTCTTGTCTGGGTCCTTCTTTTCATTATGTATTTAAAACCACTTAGCTCTGTTTTCAAACAATCAGGTGCACCTTATTATTTCTTGCTGACGACTCCCAACTGCACCACTCTTCATTTCCGAGAGACAATTCAAGCGCTGGTAAAGAAATAGAAAATAACATTAAGAACACAATTGCCTTTATAAAAGCAAACACAGTGAAAATATATGAAGAAAAAACCAGGAGTCATGTACACCAGTATAAAATCTAACTAAAAATAAAAATAACCTCAAAGAAGATGTATTATAGCCTTCGGTAGATCTGTACGGAATCTTGGTGTGTTTTTAAAAAAAGGTTTTTATATGAATCCCCAGAACCAGACGATATTATAGAAATGATTCTGGTTCTAGATGAATTCGGCATTGAAAAATAATAGTCCCACTAAATGAAATTTATGACACCAGAAAAATCCCCAAATATATGTCAAAATTAAATTTCATTGCATTTCCAAACAAAACAGGGGCTATAGAATGGCGAACTCCACCGTGCAATTAGCTTGATGAATCATGCGACAAAGATTCTATTAAGAATATTCATGACGAAAACAGGGAACAGAATCAAAACAGAAATACCAGAGGAACAATGTAGATATCTTGAAGGGAAAGGAAATATTAATATCATATACATCTCAAGAACCCGATCGAAAGCCTTGGTATAATCATCAAAGCATAAATGTAAATCCTTATTCAACTCGATTGACCTCTTTATGATAGTTCTTAGAATGTATATGATATTAATAATCCCTTTCCCTTCAACAAATTCAAACTGTATTGGTCACTAATCTGCATGAATTACTTTTCAAAACCCTGTCGATGGAAATGGAGAATATTTTGTCAACATTTTTGTTCAGGTCCTTTCCTCCTAATTTTGACTTCCACCGACCTCTTACCCTTTAAGAATGACAAACTAACGTTCAGCACCGCTCTTTTTCATCAGTAACTTGATTATTCTAGTGACATCACATATACAAATATTCTGTTATTTGAGCTAGTTCAAATGATACATGTTGGCATAGATGTTGCAAAGTGCAGATGTCACGGAAGATGTTGTCTTTTCTGGTTGACCACAATGTCAAACTGATCTGCTGGGTTTCCTGCTACTGTATATAGAATAAAGATAAGACGTCAGGCGTTTGTCATCTTTAATCCATTTACACATTGATAATTTTATACAACAATTTGAAAAACAAAGTAAAAAGCGAAAAAAACAACAACAACCAAACAAAAAAACAAACAAACCCGAAAACACATTTATTTGCTATCTATCCATACTGATTGATTCTGGGTGCAGGATTTTGCCGGAGACTTGAGCAGAGTTTGAACAAGAAACCGCCTAATTTTCTGTAGGGGTTGTTTCCCTTAGCCTTTACTGATCCATCAGCTATCCACAAGGCGATGGAAACGGATGATATTAGTCTGGCAACTCACCAGTGACCTTTCCGCCATGGGAGACCCTACCAGGAGTATTAGACTCCCGACGGCTTAGCTCAATGGATCATAGTTGCACGCAAGCTTCTCTACCAGCGACAAGGTTTCATCCACAGAGAAGCACCCAGAATCATCTCCAGCCGTCTTGACCATGTCTTGCCACTGGATCCAGGTGATCCTGGACGAGAGAGTGTGGATGATGCTGCGCAAGTTATCTACACATTAATCAAAATCTCAACGCATGTCATGGCTTCATACTCACAGTTGAAAGTTTCAACCGTAAAGCCCTGTGGCGATGGGGCGCGACGACGTAGTAGGTGAGGATACACTGGCAGCTACAGCCGCAAACCTGCACACAGGCGGCTCAGGACACTGGTCGTCTTCCAATGAACGAAGCAGCAGAGGAACCCGGCAACATCCTGAGTGACTGAGCAGCCCTCTTCAGGACCCGCACTGCTCACCTCCTAGAATGAGGAAAGGGCTAGAAAAGGTGCCCTAAACATTGCCTGCTTCAACCTACCCGGACCAGCATACCGCGGCTGGTAGGGATTCTATTTAGCGGTCGAAAAAACAGAAACGAAAAAAAGGTGACAAGACTCACCATAGGTACATGGAATGTACGTACACTTCTAGACAATGCCAAAACTGACCGACCTGATAGAAGAACTGCACTGGTTGCTAGAGAATTAGCTCGTTACAAGGTTGACATTGCCGCTCTATCAGAGACCAGACTGACTGAAGAAGGTCAACTCACTGAGACAGGTGCTGGCTATACATTCTTCTGGAGTGGACGTAAACAAGAAGAACGCCGTGAAGCTGGAGTAGGCTTTGCGATCAAGTCCAGTCTAGTTGAGACCCTTGAACGACTGCCTAAAGGTTACAATGACAGACTCATGGTGATGCACTTGCCCCTCACAGACAAAAAGCAAGCCACACTGATTAGTGCCTACGCCCCAACAATGACAAATTCTGAAGAGACCAAAGAGAAGTTCTATGAAGATCTTGATTCTCTACTAACAAGCGTTCCCAGAGCTGACAAACTTCTGGTCCTCCGGGACTTCAATGCAAGAGTTGGGTCCGACTATGAAGCATGGGAAGGCATCATTGGCAAACATGGCATAGGGAATTGCAACAGCAATGGACAACTCCTCCTTCGGACATGCAGCTCACACAACTTGGTCGTCACTAACACGCTATTTCAGTTGGCAACCAGAAAGAAGACAACATGGATGCACCCTAGATCCAGACACTGGCACACGTTGGACTATGTCATTACCAGAAAGGCTGACAAAGATGATGTACGAGTAACTAAAGCCATGTGTGGCGCTGAATGCTGGACAGACCACCGGCTAGTCATCTCAAAGCTTAACGTCCGCATCAAACCAAAACGCAGGCCTCAAGGCAAGAAACCCCCACCAAAGAGACTAAACACTTCAAACCTAAAAGAGGAAACCACTGTAGAGAACCTCATTAGTGACCTGAACGTCAAGCTGGCTGACCTTCATTTTAGTAATGCTAGTGTCGAAGAAGAGTGGGCAGTCTTCAGGGACCATGTCTATACATCAGCCCTAGAGAAAATAGGACCTGTCACACGAAAACATCAAGAATGGTTTGATGAAAACGACCAGCATATCCAAACCCTTCTGGATGAGAAGCACAGACGCCATCTTGCCTACCAGTGTGACCCAAAGTCTGATTCAAAGAAAACTGCATTCATGGAGTGTCGCCGACAAGTCCAGGCAAAACTCAGGAACATGCAAGACAAGTGGCTAAGTGACAAGGCTGATGAAATCCAGCTATATGCAGACCGTCACAATTCGAAAAGGTTTTATGACGCCCTGAAGGTTATCTATGGGCCTACGTTATCTGGCACCTCCTCTCCATTACTATCTGCGGATGGGGAAATGTTGATCACCGAGCGGTCAGAAATTCTTGAAAGGTGGGCGGATCACTTCGACAGTGTCTTGAACCGCCCTTCCTCAATAAATGAAGCAGCCATTGATCGCCTCCCTCAAATAGAAAAGAACAACCAACTTGATGTACCACCTAACATACAAGAGGTCACAAAGGCCATCGGCCAACTCTCCTGTGGCAAGGCCCCTGGCGCTGACGCCATACCTGCTGAGATCTACAAAGCGGGAGGTCCAATGCTCACACAAAGATTAACTGAGATGTTTGTAACATTCTGGAACAGTCAATCACTCCCTCAAGACTTCAAGGATGCCTCAATAGTCCACCTATACAAGAGGAAGGGAAACAAACAATCATGTTTCAACCACAGAGGAATATCACTACTGTCCATTGCAGGCAAGATATTTGCAAAGGTGCTGCTGAACCGCCTCATTAATCATCTTGAGCAGGGTCTGTTGCCAGAGAGTCAATGTGGATTTCGGGCTGGGAGAGGTACGGTGGACATGATATTTGCTGCTCGTCAACTGCAAGAAAAGGCGCAGGAACAACATCGAGCACTGTACACAACCTTTGTCGACATGACGAAGGCGTTTGACACGGTGAGTCGCGAGGGGCTGTGGAAGATAATGGCGAAGCTCGGCTGCCCTCCAGCCTTCGTAAATATGGTGCGACAATTCCACGATGGTATGATGGCACGGGTCCTTGATGACGGAGAAATGTCCAGAGACTTTCCAGTCAGCAATGGCGTGAAACAAGGATGCGTCCTTGCACCTACACTATTCTCTATGATGTTCTCGGCAATGTTATCAGATGCATTCTCTCCAGAAGACCCTGGCATAGATATACGCTACCGCACAGACGGCAAGTTGTACAACACAAGACGCCTCAAGGCGACCACTAAATGCAGTTACAGCACTCTTCGTGACCTCCTTTTCGCAGACGATTGTGCGTTAAATGCTTACAGTGGTGAACAGATGCAACAATGCATGGACAAATTTTCAACTGCTTGCGACAACTTCGGTCTTACAATAAGCACCAAGAAAACCGAAGTCATGTATCAGCTTCCTCCAGGTGTTCCATATACTGAACCAAATATCGAGGTCAAGGGCACAAAACTATATGCAGTCGACAACTTCACATATCTCGGCAGTTCCCTATCACGTTGTGTGCATACTGACGACGAAGTCAACAAACGCATAGCTAAGGCCAGCACTGCATTTGGGAGGCTGCGTCCTACTGTATGGGACAGAAGAGGTATCTCGGCCACAACTAAACTCAAAGTGTACAAAGCGGTGGTCCTCACCACTCTCCTCTACGGCAGTGAGACCTGGACTGTTTACAGTAGACACGCAAGGAAATTGAATCATTTTCACACCAAAAGCCTCAGAAAGATTCTCAATATCCGATGGCAAGAGAAGATCCCTGATACAGAAGTACTAGAGAGAGCCAATCTCCCCTCCATCTACACTTTACTTCAAAAGAGTCATGTATACCGGATGTCTGACACCAGAATTCCGAAGCAACTTCTCTACGGGGAACTAGCGTCTGGCAAGAGAACAGTTGGAGGCCAGAGAAAACGGTTTAAAGACAGCTTGAAGGCATCGCTAAAGTCCCTCAACATAGACTGGGAGAATTGGGAAAACCTTGCCCTCGACCGTACAGTCTGGCGTAGAAGAATCAAAACCGGATGTACCACTTCAGAAGTGTCTCGTATCCAATCTGCACAAGAAAAACAAGCTGCACGGAAAGCTAGGGCTGCAAACCCTTCAACCACAGTAACCGACCATAGATGTCCAACCTGTGGACGTTACTTCTGTGCCCGGATCGGATTGATCAGTCACCTCCGGACACACTGACTCAAAGCAACTTCATGAAGCCGTGGTCATTGTCGACGACGACAGACGAACACCATCCATACTGATAATTTTACAAAAAGCGGGAAAAACACATCATCATCAACAACAACAACGACAATAATAATGATAACAATTACAATAACATTATATATTGGTAGTAAGAAACTATTGGAAGCAGAAGGTCCTCAGAGGAGAAACCCCATCAAACAAGTATTTCGGCCCTTAACTCCTGACGCTCGAAGGGTCCGGGCCGCATCATGACTCATGGATGCCCCTCTGCTCTCGCCTTTCTTACTTTTTTATTTTGTTTTAAATTATCCTCCACTTGGAATAGAACCCGCGCATCCTAGGTGGTTAGGTTTCTCAATGCAAAGTTACCCTCGCGATGAGCGTCCTAACCGTTTGGCTATCCGTCACCAGTAACACGGGAATTTTAAGCCTTATAAAGTGCACTTTTATTTCTCTCGGTCTAGATCCAGTTGTATCTCTTTTCCACTGCTTCTGCCATTGCCTTTAGGGCTCTGGTCCTGTCTCTCCCCGAAATCGAGAGCTGCTTCGTGAAATTATAGGCTGATGTACTCCAACCACTAAGGTGAAGACTTTCGCTTGAAAGCAAGATATCCTCAAGTTGCTGGCTAGACTGGCATACTTTTCAGTCTTGTAGATACGGGCTTCCTCCATTCTATTTGTCCTCAGAAAGAAAACGTTTGATCATATCATTCCTCTCCTTCACTCTCTTCATTGGTTCCCTGTCTTAAAAAGAACTACATATAAGCTGGATACCTTATGTTACAAATGTATTCAAGTCTGCTCCATCATATCTTTGCAATAATACCAATATGTATACACCAACTCACACCCTGCGCACAGCTTCAGATACTCTTTCCCTTCAGATCCCTAGAGTTAAACTATGAATTGTTGGCCAGCAATCTTTTGCTGTCTCAGGACAGTTCTCCTAGAATAGACATCCGCTCTGCCTTCGCCTAACACCTACTCTTTCTGTTTTTAATTCCAATTTTTAAAAAAAAACGCATCTTTTCCCAACAATAAATTCTACAACTACTTCTTTCCCTCAGTTTTTTTTTTTTAATATCAAATATTGTAAGGTGATCTTTGTCGATTGTGTGCTTATGCCTGGTGTGTGAGTGCGCTTTGACTTGAACATCAAGATTTGGCCCCGTATAAATACCGTAATTATTATTATCATTTCTTTCGTATGGTACCGTGAGCTCGATCAGAATCACTTGTTTGTTTGATGATAATGATGATCATGATAATGAGGAAATAAGAATGAAAATAAACACAGAACAGCATTAATTACTATGTATTTAAAAAAAAACAACAGCTGAACACGCACACACGCACACACAAACAAACTCACCCCCCCCCCCCCCCCCACATTTCTCTCTGTCAATCAAGCTGTCAACTTGGATGATTAACCAAATCGTGTCATTCAAGTTGCTAGAAAACAGTAATGAAGTGCGTTGTTTACTCACTACTGCTGTTCTCTGTTGAATCTGACACACAGTAAGTGTATAGAAAAAAGAGAAACAACACACAGTACTTTTTCTCACGGGCTGGCAATCGCTGTGTGGGGCCCCATTAGCTGCGCCTACGCAACTTCCGCTGGCTCCGTCTGTTTCCTGGCATGCTCTCTCTATGTCTTATAAGATATAACTTAGTGGTTGTGTGTGTGTGTGTGTGTGTGTGTGTGTGTGTGTGTGTGTGTGTGTGTGTGTGTGTGTGTGTGTGTGTGTGTGTGTGCATGCGTATGCGTGCTTAATATGGCTATGTATTATCATGTGTATGTGTTCGTACATGTATAAACCCCAGACCGATAAATAAAAACATATTTTTGTTATTTCTGATGAACTACGTTTATGCTGCATTTATCTACTGGTGTATGTATGCCCTGCATTCGTACCGCTTTGATGTACTGACATGGCGAACCCTCTACCTTTTTTATGTGCAATGAGCATGGACTGACATGGACTGTTTGCGTTAAATACATGACATTTGTATTATATTATAGAACAAGTGACAGAAAGCAATAAACACTGTCCCAGTTTTGAGCGTTGCTTCATTTTGACAGTAGCTGACTTTGTCTTTCAGGTCTTTTTATTGCTGTGCTCTACAGAACCTCGGTCTTTTTACGTATCTCTTTCTTTCATTATGATGCCAAGGTGGATTGCGTGATTGAGCGTGATCTGTTTCATTGACGTTTTCATTTCAATCTTGACTGAAGTTGGAAGGAGAAATATCTTTTGATCTAAGTTTAATGGAAGATGAGTTTTTGGCTAAACTTATGGGCTAGAATTACACGAACAACATGTTAAAAGCCGCTGCACTTTTTCTGCGACGTTTTGATTTCATATATAATAAGAGTTCATTATTCTCGAAAGTAAGCCAGTTTGCTTCACTGACGTTTTCATAGAACATATTCAATTATACTTTGTCTGTCCAGTTATATTATTCATCTTAGATTCTAAACGTGATAAAACACACATTCCAATTTTCACATACATATTTCACGCAGTTTGAAAATCTATCCAAGTGTTTTAAAAGGGCACATTATTGTCATGCAACGAATTTCAACCGAGGCAATAACTCCATTGTTTCACTTCCAACAGCAAACTATCAGTCTTGACTGGAGTGACTGTGTCTTGGCATACTGGTGTCAAAGACCTTTCAACAAAGGCGTTTCCAATGGCAAGCCTGTAATCTCTGGGGACACCTTGCTGTAATACCGTCGTCATTTTCA
This sequence comes from Monoplex corrugatus, assembly GCA_030674185.1. Classification (NCBI taxonomy): domain Eukaryota; kingdom Metazoa; phylum Mollusca; class Gastropoda; order Littorinimorpha; family Ranellidae; genus Monoplex; species Monoplex corrugatus. The sequence continues at coordinate 100,302,964 of CM060305.1, read as the reverse complement.
TGGCTTGTATACACGTGCATGCATGTGTAGTTTGAGAGAGAGAGAGAGAGAGGAGAGAGAGAGAGAGAGAGAGAGAGAGAGTGTGTGTGTGGGGGGGGGGGGACGCCCGCGCACGTGCGTTTGTGTGCTTAAGAATCAAGTTGTAAACCGAGGAAGTAAATTGAACCAAAGAACAATAATTTCCCATGTGTAATGGATATTTTGTGAAATTACGGGTTAAAAGACAGGAGATATTTGGCAGTTAAATGCCTCTTGAAATTCTGTATCTTGTTGGTGTTCATGGTGATATTATACATGTAAAAAGACCTAAGCAACATCCTGTTATGATACATCAAGGTGATATTTTTATCATTTGTTCTTATACGCTCGACACGAGTCTGGCCGTTCAGAATGATGGTGCACATTTTTGCACCGTGTGACCTTAGATATTACATCTAGTAGCCAAGTTGGTTAGGACGTTGGACTTTTGTCAGAAGGTCTGAGTTCAATTCTGCCTGTTAACGTCTGGAGGGTAAAAGTCAGACAATTGTCAGATCACTCAGGCCAATATTTGTGAAGACCTGCTACTGTCCGAACCTCTCCATGTGTAAGCGCATGTAAAACATCAATAATGATAATGATCATTTCACTTGTACAGTGCAAACGGTCCACGTCAAATACTGGCTCATGTCACCTTACACTACCATCCCTTACACTACCAGAACATGATCAAACTGAACACTTTACAACAGACAATATAACCAGAAATGACAATGGATATTAGAAACATTTACTGACGAATATGAGAGTCAGGGTTCACGGGCAATCTTATCTCTCTGAAATAGAGATAGCTTTGCTTGTTTTGACGACTTTATTTTGTTCTGTTTTACCCCAGGACAACTACTGCTTGTTTAGTCACTATACACTGTTCATAATGCAGGTGCAAACCACTACACGCGTTCGTACGATGAACAGGCCGGTTGTTTGGATATTTCGATTTTTTTATCAGTGAGAGGAGGAGGGGGGTTGTACTTACACAATACGCGTGTTGGGACGTAAGACTTGCACATAATCAATCAAAGTAAACCCAATACAATAAAAATAAGACACAGCCTAGGTCATAAAACCGTAACCAGTCCTAAAATGAAAAAGACAAAACCCCAAAAGGATTAAAACTAAAACTGAAACTAAACCTGGCATCCCACTGGACCTGCACTCCTAGTCTCTCTCGGTGATACAGCGTATGATTCACAACCACGCGGTTTGCTGGCGTCTAGAACATGCCTCAGGCGACCAAGTTCATTAACAGACAATACAAGGACCCGGACCAGAGCAATCAATACTGCTGGAACCCAAACCAAAACGAGCTCCGTTCGATAGATTTTTAAAATCAATCATTTTTGTCGTGCCTAAACAGAAGGTTGGTCAAGCCAGTGTAATCAAACTCCTAAATACAACACAAACAAAAATTCATTTGTTTTACAGTAATTACTTGTACGATGTTAAAGGGACATAATTAGCCTTCATTCTTAAAAAAAAAGAAAGAGTAATTTCACCCTGTCACATGAAACGAAAGGAGGGCAAGATCACATAAATTAATGCAACTACAAGTCTTCAGAAACACACACCACACACACACACACACACACACACACACACACACACACACACACACACACACACACACACACACGCACATTACAAAACCACACACACACATACACACACACACACACACCACCACACACACACACACGCACGCGCGCACACGAAGAGAACAAAAAGCTTCAGCACACTGAACCCGTTAGATGTGTGACGCTTTGCCAGTTATCATCCTGTCTCCGTTTCATCTACATGTACGTGTATGGGAGGAGTTTGCAGTTCACAGTATGTTTGATTTGAGTCATCGCACTATCAATATGACGGATAAACATCAAATCGCTGAATTAGTGGCTTCAAAATACATGTTTGTCCTCAGAAGAATGTGAAAATACTAGTCATCAGCTATTGTGTCTTGGCTGTTCATCAGTGGATGGATGATGGCAATGTTTAATCGTACATATGTTTGCTTGCAGATGATAGAGAAAGCTGACGTCTAATCACGGTGGGCTGAGCACTTTAAAAACTGCTGGATGGGACTCCTCTAACTGTCAGTAAACAAATCTCTAGCAGCCACCCCCCTCTCCTCCGGTCCCATACTTAAACACTTGGGAAGGCATCAGGAGCTGATGGTATTCCAAGACCTTGCCCGCGCGTAGAGCGTATGGACATATACAGGACTTAAGCCATGGTCATTTTGGATCTTATTCATCACCTGACATCTGTGGCTTCGTTGTATGTGAAGTTTATTCCGAGAGCGGAGACGCTATTTTAAGAAACTGAAACAGAAACAAACTAAAGATTTCAACAACAGTAATGGCGAGATGTACCATTGGATATGGCAGAAAGAAGAGGTTCGCAAGATTGTAAAGATAATCTGATTGTCCTTATTTACAAGAAAAGGGACAATAAAACCTTACGCGAAAATTATTGTGGGATATCGCTCTGGTGTGATTGATGAAAAAGTCTTTGCCAGAAACATCCTTTACAGATTCATGTAGCCGAACTCATCATTCCCGAATCTAAATATGGCTTTTGAGGTGGAAGAGGCAGAATGACATGATATTTGCCGTGCGCCAGCTGCAAGAGAAGTGTCAAAAACAAAACCAGGAGCTCCACGTCCTGTTTGTAGATGCTACCAGAGCATCTGACACGGTCTAACGGAAGCGCTTGTGAGAGATACTACGAACGTTTATTTGTCCTCACAAGCTTAGGTTATGATAGCTCAGGGGTGGACGCGAATTTAAAGCCATCCGAACATTTCCCAGTGCAGAGCAGAAAAGAACAGGAATGAGACCTAGCGCCCATACTCTTCTCCATACCCTTTGTGACATTTACACACTTCGACAGGTGGCTATACTTCTAGTCTTGATCATATGGGAAAACACATTAATGTGAAGTCCAAAACTAAAGGGCTCAGAGCTGTTCTCAGGAACTTTCTCTTTGCAGGTTACTGCATTCTGTCCGCACATTTGCGCGAGGACATCCAGCGCACCACTGACCAATTTTCTGCGATCCCCAAACGCTTCGGCTTTACAAAGGGCCTCAGTAACACAGAACTACGTTTTAACTAACATGATCTCGGGTTTTGGGGCTTTACCACTTTTGATTGCCGTCAACATCCAGGAGTCAAGGCTGTAGAAAAATTCTGCAATTTGAACAAAGGACCTCTTGATGCCAACACTTCAGTCTTTGGGAGGTTGACCAAGAGGTTGTGGCAAGACCATGGCGTCATGCTGGCCACAAATGTAACTGTATACAGAGCAGTAATCATGAGCACTCTGCTGCACTGCTGCCACCTGGACTACATACCGACAACACATTCAACAGAGTATCGCTAGCAAGACTGACTGTCCAACCTTCACATTTTGAACAAGCGTAGCATGTCAAGCATTGATGGTCTATTCAAAATGCCAGCTTCGTTAGACAGGACATTTGCTGTGTGGAAGACAACTACATTCCAAACACGATCCTGTGCGAGAGCTCAAGCAAGGGCATTGTGACCAGGAAAGACCAATGAAACATAGAAGGATACTCTGAGTGCCAGCCTCACCAGTAGTGGCATTAACACCACCAGCTGGGAAGACATTGCCAACAGCAGAGTATACTGGCAACAGCAGTGCACGTAAAGTACAA